>OX155971.1:1937257-2661662 GCA_944548615.1 Micropterix aruncella
CCTTAAAATATCAATATATATATATATATATATATATATATATATATATATATATATATATATATATATATATATATATATATATATATATATATATATATATATTATATATATATATATATATATATATATATATATATATATATATATATATATATATATATATATATATATATATATATATATATATATATATATATATATATATATATATATATATATATATATATATATATATATATATATACAACTAATATCTAGATTTGTTTGAATCCTGAAAATACTATGTTTTTTATTATTAAAAATGAAATAGTTTTGTTACTACTTACCAATTGGAGCGGATGACCTGACGACTTGATAGGGCGAACGGTACCAAAGGTTAGCGGACAGTTTGAGAGGCGAACGCGACACAGTAAGCGGACAGCGCAGTGCACAGTGCAGTCAGCAGCGTGCTGCACTTGCTAAGCCAGCAGACTTGACTTGACTAAGACACGCGTCCGTCCAGGCGAGCCAGTTCGAACCGGTCCATGCACCAACCGTGCTATTTTTAGCACACCCGCACCGGAGATTCTTTCGACAGGGGTGCATTCTCCCGTGCTGCAGCGAGCTTCCAAACAATTTTTAAAAGCCTTAAAAAGGCAACATCCGTTGTGCGAAAGTTGTAAGCCGTACAAATCTCGACGGATATTTACTAACTATTATTATTTCATTTCATTTTATTTTATTATACCAAACAAACAACCTTACAGAATAAACAACTTATTTCGTTGTTTCTTTGTAAATATCCACTTTGTTGTAACTCGCCACTAGATGACGCTTCAGCACATTTAGTTTTATACCGTTCAATCGATCGCCATAAAATATATTACATAGGTATTGAAGCACGGATAATAACTTAGTTGTAACTCGCACTAGATGGCTCTGAAGTAAATCATCTTTTAAACCGTTCAATTGATCGCCATGAAAATTGGTTTAAATTGGTATTTCAGCACTGATATAACACGGGCAATGCCGGGTTATACCACTAGTTAATTATAAAAGCCACTCTTCATCAAATTGCATTATTTTTCCGAAAATTTTTCGCTGCTTTCGAAAAGGCAGCAGATTAATTAATAAAGTGAGCTCCCTATAAACTAATAAATAAATTTATTTATTTATTTTATACTAGCTGCGTCCAGCGGTTTCACCCGCGTGGTGATGGAAAATTGTTATAATGATGATAGAAAACCATATATCTTTATAAATTATAGCCTATGTGTTATTCTGATGTGTAAGCTATATTATTGTAAAGTTTCATCAAAATCCATTCAGTAGTTTTTGCGTGAAAGAGTAACAAACATCCATACATACATACAAACTTTCGCGTTTATAATATTAGTAGGATTTACAAAATTAATTTACTTATTTATTTATCAAGGACAACATGGGTATTTGGTCAAAAATATTAAAAAAATATTCATTGTTTGAAGTATTCAATGGGCTCGATTGCGTTTCTTCGTGAACTAAACTCGTAAATTAGTCCGTGTGAACGTGACAGAGCAATACGCTAGAGCGGAGTGTGAGATGGCCGGTTGTCACTTTTTCGCATTAACCCGTTGCGCCAAGGTCAAATCTTACACCGCACGAAATATGCTCGAATTTATTCGGACGAGTATAGTTCAGCAGGTAGTATTTATCGACGATCGTTCGTTTCATAATCCGCTCTAACATATCGCTCTGTCTCGTTCGCTTGGACTAATTTTAGTTTTAGTTCACAAAGAAACGCAATCGGGCCCAATGTTCAAAAATATTCAAAATCGTTCAAATGTTGACATGTTCTAAAGTTCACAAATGTGCTTACTGGCACGGGCTAATCCTTGAATGTTGAGACATAGACTCCTAAGGAGTAATATAGACACGGATGTTTTATAAAAAACAAATAATTTCAAAAATGTTCAAATGTCCAAAAGTTTTAAACTGCGCCCTGCTGGCACCGGCTAAACCTTAAAGTTTGAAAATAGACTCCGGAGCGGTCAAACAAGCGTAATAAAAAAAATGAAGATAAATTTCTGAACGTTTCAATTTTTCAAATGTTTACAAATGTTCCCCTGCTGTGCACGGGCTGAAAAATGAAGTTTTATCCCGCGTCGGGTAGTAGCTTCCTGAGGGATCAAAAAGGCGGTGTAATAAATAAAAAGTTTTTTCACTTCACAAAAAGTACAAACGACAAACGAATACCAAAACTTTTATATCGATATATACCCTGAGGGCACGGGCTAAACCTAGTTTTGGCTTTCTATATCTCATATATGTTCACCGACCTGGATTAAACGGACTAGCCGAATGACTTGAAATTTGAAACCTAGATCACTTTGGGTTCAAGTATTCGGTGTGAGCGGGCAAAAGATGCATTTGGTTCGCGATAGATTTAAACTGAATCACCGCTGAACACATGGCAGGTACAGGTCGCGTAAGTGACCTCGGACACGTGACCAGACGGAAGGTTGGAGGTATCCTGATGGTTAATTCCAGACGGAGATATCCTTCCAAAACTGGTAGTCAGGAGGCGGAGCTGTCCGCTGGGTACCTTTCCCGGTGCCTTGAAGTAAGGCGTTGGTCTCTGACGGGCTCGTGGAATTGCTGGACGGTAGGTTTGTGCCGATCTAAAGCCTTCTATGCTCATCCCACGGCTGAACGAACGGTCACATATCGTTATACCAGCCTGGGGTGACGGGTTCCCCATTGTAGTCGACACCGTCCAACATGTCCGTTCTAAGTTCCACTATGACATGGCTGCTGCACCCCGGGCTGACATGGTCATGACATGACATGACATGACATGACATGGCCCGGGACAGAGCATTTTAATAAAATATTGTTTCTTAAAATGTGTCTTTCCAAAGACGCACAGGGTAGTATTAAATTATGCCTACCTTTGGTGAAATGAGAGTGAATTTCCTTTCAAGTCCTCAACTTTTCTATAATTGTTATTATCAACTTTATGCATTCAAAGACATATAGTAATGGTAGAGTGAGTATACTGACAGTTCTAAAATGACCACGTATTATCATAATATTAAGTACCAACGTATTTCCTCATGTATTTAAATCGATATCTTTTTGGCCAAAATAAAATATCATCGGTCCGGCCCTTGGCGAACACCTTGTGCCCGCGAAAGATTTTCTAAGTAACATTCCCCTTATCAGGCTGTGTGGCGAATCGAAAAAAACGCTATCGAGCGAAACTGCACCCGTTGGCAAAGGAAAAGGAAAGAAACGTTGTTGCAACTACGAAAAAACGCGATGCTGGCAGATGGCAAAACGCTGCAAGTACCAAACGTGCATTTTGAGATAAATGGCATTAAAAATCTTTCCCTTTGTTTATTTATTTATCCCTCATTAGACGACTGCCCGACAAAAATGGAGTGTAATGTGTTCAGGGTTCGTTTATGTATGTATTCCGTTTCTTTATTCCACCATAACTTCTGAACACTTAAACCGATTTAGAAGTGTGTGGTATTGTTAAAATTGATATGTCATCCTGACTGTCATATGGTGCCTTAACAGTCCAAATATGAAGTAAGTAGTTGCCTAAATGTCCAAATGTCAATCATTTAACATAAATATATCGTGTTTAGTGTCAAATGAAAGGTCTGATTGATTACATTCCGAAAATATACGTGTATCTATATGGATAAATACACAATCCACAAATATTTATTAAAAACTGTAAAAAAAAAAAAAACTATAAATTCAATAGTCCACTTTCTGTAGCGGCAGCTGTGTTTTTTATACTTTTTTAAATATATTTACTTGTTTTACTTAATTGATTTACCTATAATTAGCTACTTGTACATTAAAATACAGATTTTAGAGCCCTAGAAATATACTAAAGAGTGTGGCTTCGACGGGTTTTAATCACTTAACTAGGCAGAGCTTGTATTGAAGTGATATTTTGTGTTGTGTTCATCTGTTGGATCCATATATAAGGTTGCTGCAATATTAGGCCATTGTACTAGTGTATATGGAATATATGTATTAGAAATACAAAAGCTTTCTCAAAAATATTAGTTATTAAATTAATTACAATGTTTGTTTGTTTGTTTGAAAAGCTTTATTGCACACACAAAAGAATACAATGTGGTGGGCCTATTGCCAAGTGGCAATATCTACCGACCATACCGCCAGGGTTATTGTGACTGAAGGTTTATGTGGGCAAATTAATTTACAAGTAATTAATGAATACACTTACATAAAAGTCATCATAGTATAAAATATAATTCAGTGATTAGTAACGTATGCCAACTCGATATTGAAGGGAGGAGTAAAATATAAGGACAAGCAAAGGAGACGGGAGGGGAGGGGGGAATTCATAAGTTGAGTAAATGTCTCTTTAAAGAATTTTTAAACCCGCTCAGGTTTTCAAGTTGTCTTATCGGTAAAGGCACGGAATTCCAGAGACGGGCCGCTTGCACTGCGAAAGACCTAGACATGAAAGTTGATGAATGCTGAGGTATAGCCAGTAATAGATTTTCCTGAGAGCGCAATGGAAGACCATGGGATGAAAGCGACAATGTATTTGTGAGATATATTAATCTGTATTAATGTGTAATACAGAAGTAATGTTTGTAAGTTTTTAAGTTTGTAAGTGTGTATATACGGGGTAATCTCCGAAACTACTGATTCGATTTCAAAAATTCTTTCACTAATGGAAAGCTCCATTATCGACGAAATCTATAAGCTATATTTTATTGTGATACATGTTGGTTTTCAATAAGAAATCACGATATATTTATGAAAAAGAAGTCGGAGAAAAATGAGCTGGTGAGTTGTTTATCGGCGTGCGCTGACAAAACGGTTTGATATGTGGGAAAACAAAATATGACAAAAACATTAGTCTTAGAGAGATCTATAAAAATGTCTGCGACAGCACATATCTAAATTTAAGCTACAATAACCGCTTTTAAATCTCAAAAAATAAGAGAAATAAGTAGGCAGTGTGCACATTAGCAAAAAAATAAGAATCATTATCAAGAACTAATTATCCATCATCATGGGTGTTAAATATAGATAAAATTGGCCATTTACTGTAAGTTTTTAGGTGGTATAGTTTTTAAAGATATCATGAAATTAGTAACGCGTGCAAGCACCTCGAAATACCTAGCAGGCAGCGGTGTCTGCTGGCCCAGCAAGGTCAGCGTTCAGCGGAAGGCGGAACGGGTGGCGAGGAACAAGACGAGTACGTCTACGACATAGGTAGCGTGGATCTGACGTCTTGCACTATATATCTAAAAGTAGATTCTAATAAACAAAATTTTAACAAAAAAAAACCGAATCCATTCATGGTGAAACTTAGAACGGGCTAACATAATTTATTTTTATTTATTTATTTATATATTTATTTATTTATAAGTAATGCAAATATTAAAAATAACAGTAGGTAAACAATTTCAGCGTAGGAATTATGCATAGAAATACTTTCAAAATTGAGTCAGAAGCAGAAAAAAAAAAAAAAACCATAGTCTAGTGCCAACGTCACCTAACTAGGCCGGGACCTGTTCTAAGGTAAACATTTATTTTTGAATATGCTTGCACAAATACCGTGTTTATAAAAATGGCATATATTCCATGTATGCACAAAATAATGGGATTGCAAAACAATATTAAAAATGACTAAATACTTAAATTAAAAAAATAAATTAAAGTTAGAAGTGGAAAATTAAAATGACAGCAAATAAATTCAATCAGAAAAAAAACCAAACAATTTAAAATAGTAAAAATTAGAATAAGAATTTAAACAAAATAGTCCTGCATTTTACTTATAACTAAAATAAAATTGTGTTAAAACTAAAACAAATTATCTCTTAATATACGTTAAAACAAAATAATAATAATAATAATATAACATAATACAATATAAGATTCAAAATATTCAAATGTCCGGGTTAGATTATAATGTCCAGTATTTTTAACATTCCTTGTCTTCCCTCTTTTACAAGCCAGTTTCTAAGCAGCCTTTTAAAGTACCTACGTCTTATTTTGTGCTGATTTTATGTCGCCAGGAAGAGCATTGAAAAACCTTGGGGTAATGAATGTATAGGTTCGCTGACAAAAAGTAGTATACCTTCTGGGTACTATCTAATTGAATGCGTATCCAAAATTTCGAGGCTGTGCTGTTGACCGTTGAGGAGTTCCCTCGTTGTAGGCCAACCCTGGGTGCCGCAGTCCTGTCTTGGGAAACTTAGAACGGGCTATCATAACTGAATGCGTATACAAAATGATGTGTCTGTGCTGTTGACGGTTGAAGGGGAGCTAATGGGCCCTTGCTGAGTTGGCCACGAAGACCTATTCTGTTTCAGGGTCGGTCACACTCACGGGTCAACACCCATCCGATGGCCTCCACGCGTGGGGTGCGAGTCTGGGTAGGACACTGGGTCAACCAGTCTCCCCTGGGAATCAATCCTCTGGCGCTCCTGGACGGTCTGCGCACCGAGCGGCGCAAGCCAATCGATTGTGCTCTCCGACTAACAATCGGGGGAGTCTGGGAACTGTATTGTTTCCTATAGAGCGGGGGTAGTTGTCTACCTTACGGCGACTGCTCTTGAAATGACCATTGGCCATCCGATCCCGGTTCAGAGTCGGGCAAAGGACGCCTTGGTCCGCGACAGATTCGGTGCACTCCGTTTCACCGCTTCGTAAGGGAGAGGACCGCGCAAGCGACCTCGAACTCGGAACCAATCGAGAGACCGGAGAAATCTGGTCACAATTGGAAGTGAGGGCGCGAGTATCTCGAGCCCGCCGGGTTTATTCCTGGCTCACTCGCGGTAAGGCGTTGGACTCTCACGGGTTGTGACGTAGCTGGACGTAGAATTGTACTGTCCAAAGTCTTCTACGTTCACTGCAGGGCGACAGAACGACTAATCGTTAAAACGTCCTGTGGTGACGGGCTCGCCCGTTGTAGTCGACACCGCAAGATGTTGACGGTTGAGGAGTCCCCTCGTCGGAAGCCAAGCCTAGGCGTAGAATCTGGTCATGCTTATCATAAAAAATGCATTGTCATTGGAACTGAACCAATATGTGAATTTTCAATTTCAAATGATAATATTTAGGGAGTACACTCAATTTCTCATGGATTCCATCATCAGAATAGGATTTTTATGAAAATGCGACCAAGCTGGAAGTATATCCTTTCAAATAAAAAAAATATTTTTCAAATCGGTTGATAAATGACGGAGTTATGACGTAACAAACATTTAAGAAAAAGGTACAACCGAATTGATAACCTCCTCGTTTTTTTGAATTCGGTTAAAAAGGCATATAAAAAGGCGCCAAGCATAACAACTTTTAAAAACAGACTCAGAGAGCATTTGAAATCCTCCAGATAAATTCCCTTTCCCCTCCCATTCCCTCCTTTTAAAACTTTAGCGTCCTTATAGGTGTTAGATTATTTTGATGTGGCAAATCTGGGCCCACAAAGAGTAAAGTATATATTTCTTTCTATCCTCCTTTATTTTATTTGTCATACTCTTTATATAGGTTAAGTTATGTAGTCTACTCGCAAATAATGTTCTAAAGATGGGATTCTACCAGTGTGCAGAACTGTGCGGCACTGCAATGCACAGTGTGCGACACAAATGTTTATTCTGGTCGACTCACTAAAGCAAACAATAACAAATTGTGCGCGAACATTCTAGAAATGTTCGCGCACAGCTGTATACTTTTGTGCGCGCACACATGCAGGCAGTGGACTCGCGTCGCGTCGACAAACCTGTTGTGCGCGAACTCAGTCTTGCTTCCGCTACCGGAGTGAAAACATTGATTTGTGCGCGTACATTGTTAATTAACCAAGCTAAATATGGATTGGACGAATGATAAAATTATTAATTTTATTCAAGCTATTGAAACTTATCCTGTATTATGGGATTCTAGTCACAGTGATTATAAAAATAAAAACAAAAAACACGACGCCACTCAAGAGTTGGCGCAAAGTTTCAATTGTGACTCGACTGAGGTAATGAGAAAATGGAAAATTATTTTGGCTCAATACCGAAGAGAAAAGAAGAAAATCGCGGACTCAAAATCTTCAGGTTCTGGGATTTTAGATATATATGTATATAAGCCGAAATGGTTTGCTTATGCATATTTGAATTTCTTTCATGGAAGGGATGAGCCGAACGTCAGCTTGAACTCACAAGACGAAATAAATGAACAGGTAGGTACGTTTTAAATGTTTATTTTCTTACCTCTAATATTATTACATAAATACCTATACTATTTACGCCAGATACCTATACTATTTACGACATAATGCCGAATACGTTTTCCACAATACGTCTCGCTCTGCTCAACCGATAATTAAATATTCTCTCTTTTGATCTTTTGTCATGTTGACCGGGATATGGTTTCATTAAATTTATATCTAACGCAAAAGCATCATCTGCCACAATGACATGTGGAATTGGTTTGTTCCTTCCGGGTAACGGGTAAGGTTCAGGCAAATTTAATTTTCCTTGCTGAAGATTAGCATAGATAACAACGTGTTTGCCATCCATAGCCCCAATGCAATGAGGGAAATTCCAAAGATGGTCAAATTGGCGCTCTAAGATCATCCATTCTTCTAAAGTGTTAGGCATCTGAAAAAGGAAATTTTATTACTATTTCAGGTATCACAAGATATTATTATCCAGAATGACACAGTAAATGAAGATCAAGAGTCTCTTCATGAAAGGCCAGTCGAAAAGTTTAAGGCTCCGAAGAACTCGCTTAAACGCCGTATTGTCGATGAAGACCCGAGAATCGCCCAAGCTTTGTCCATTATGAATAACGTAAACAATCAGATGGAAGCAAAAAAACCTGACGACGAAGACATTTTTGCTGCAGCCGTCGCAACGAAATTAAGGAAAATTAGAGATGAGCGAACCAAGATTTTAGTACAAAGGGATATAGATAATTTATTGTATGACGCTATTATTGGTACTGGAAAATATGTTACAACTCCAATGCCTTCACCGTATTCAGATTCGTCAAATTGTCAGAGTCAAGGACCGGCTTCAAGTTTTCAGGTCCGCGATAATGATTATTCAGATCTTTTACGTCAGAATGATGGCGAAACAATATCTTGGCATGAAATGTAATGCAATAAAAGTGACTAAAATAAAATGGTATATTATTTTTATTTTCTTACCTTAATATTTTCTTTCAACACGCTTATCAACGCCTTACAAGTCTCAGGTACAATCCGAGCAATAAGCTCTTTTGAAACTTTAAATAAGAACATTAAACTTGCAAAAGAATCTCCAGTAGCAAGATATCTTAAGGTGATTGCAAGCCTTATTGAAACAGGGACACATTTTCTGTAGTTGGTATCTTGCTTAGCAATAAAAGGACTAGTTACATTAACCAGCAACTCAAAATCTTCGCAAGATATACGTGTGAAGTTTTTAAATCCACTCAATGGATCTATTTTTATTTCTTCTAGAAATTTATTCGTTTCTTCATTCCGTCGCTGTAGTAACGGCCTCACCCAACATCGCGGTTTCTTCCTTCGTTTCTTTTTAAGGAGACTACATAGTAAAACACATGCTGCAGCACAAAGCACTACGTTTTCCTGCCCGTTCATATTAACTACTGAACTGTCTCGGCAGAAACTCTGCTCAGTGAACATGTTCGCGCACAAGTGTGCTGAACTGTGCGCTTACAAAAGTTACGCACAGCCTTACCAGTGGAGACGGAAGCCAAATGCGACACCAGCTTAGTACCTGCACTGTTGGAGTTTTGCACAAAATGTGTGCAAGCAAATGTGCTGCACACTATTTTGGTGGAATCGCACCTTTACAATAGTATAGGTTAGCTCTAAAATATTGCCTGCAGGCAATAAGCTCGCCTTTTCTTAAGAGTTTTATTATTATTATTATTATTAAAAAGGCATAAAAAGGCATATTATTATATCGATTCGATAGTTTACGCGAAGCGAAGCCGCGGGCAACAACAGCTAGTACAGTTATATAGTTATAGAAATTATAATAATAATAACACATAAAATATCTATGTACCTATTTTATTTAACAATGTTTGTTACTAACAACTCACAGTCCTCCCTCGTCGAGTTTATCAACCAGTAAGTATGTCAACAGTCCTTTATAATGGGCGTCATTTTGAATGCTTGTAGCCTGGCCTAAGTGTGTATTGAAGGCGTTGTGGAGTTTGTTCGCGAGGTAAATGTAATATCTTTGTCTATAAGTAGATCACATTTCAGTTGTATGTGTCTGTTTCTCTGTCTTGTATCATGTGTTTGAGCAACACTGTTTGGCTTGTTGTTGTCCCTTTGGAGTTCCTTCCTGTATTATGTCTATCACCTAAGGCATCTCCTGTATTATCTCCTAAAGCAAATCCCTAAATAAATGAAACTAATATTAAAATAATGTATATTGTGTTAAATTTTATTAGTAAATAAAAATAAAATGCTTTAATTATCATACAGACTGAGATTTTTATTAGTAACATTGTTGCAGTGGGTGAATCAGTACAACCAAATGAGCGCGTTTCGCTATCTAGCGGTAAGTAAAATATAGCGACTATTGTTTATTAGTGATATTTCACCTACTGTTAGATAACGAAGAACGCTCAACGCTTCCTAAACTTTTTACAATTTTAACAAAAAAAAACATTTTTCTTTCTTTTTTTTTTCTTCTTAAAAGTTGCGTATTTTCTCGTACTGATTCACACACTACAAGGATGTTACTTACAAAAAACTCAACCTGTTTATAAGCATAATTATCGAAAACTTGTTTAAGCAAAACAAATCAAAAGATTTTCCTTTCATTAAGTTAATACACTGCAAGTCTGGCAGCTATTTTTGGATTAAAAAAGACATAAACAACAAAAAAAAACTTTAGGAAATCTTTACTTATAATTATTATGGCATTAATAACGACGTTGTTTATAATGCTCAAAAAATGTTAATTTTGTAAACGGTATGAAGTCACAAAGTTTCAAGGACCGTGGATTTATTTGCGTACGAATATACATAGATGGTATATAGAGTTGTCAACTACAACGAGCGAACCCGTCACCTCGGGAAGTTTTAACTATTAGTCGTTCTCTCTCCCGTGAGGTGAACGCAGAATACTTGGACAAAACAATCCAACGTCAAGCTCCGCCACATGCCCGTAATAGGTTAACGCCTTAACCGCGAGATAACTAGGTGTGTTACCCAGCGGGCTTACACTCACGCCCTTACTTCCAATTGCGACCAGATTACTCCGGTTTCTCGATTTGTTACGAGTTCGAGGTCGCTTGCACGGTCCTCTCTCTTACGAAGCGGTGAAACGGTGTATACCGAATCTATCGCGGACCACGGCATCCTTTGCCCGGCTGTTTATCCAGGATAGGGTAGCCGATGTTCGTTTCAAGAGCAGCCGCAGTAAGGTCCGCAGCTGCCCCCGCTCTGTAGGAAACAGTACTGCTTCCAGACTCCCCCGACTGTTAGTCAGAGTGCACAGTCGATTGGCTCGTACTTCATGCGTGGAGGCCGCCGGATGGGTGTTGACCCGTAAGTGTGACCAACCCTGAACAGAATGGGTCTTCGTGGCCAACTCAGCAATGAGGCCAACTCAGCGTGGCCATCAGCTCCCATTAGCTGACATAGATAGCTAACAATCCTACATCTCTCTAATCTTTCGTAGCAATCCAATTTTCGAAAGAACTTTCGTTTGTAAGAATTTGTTAATTACACCACTCCCCACAAAAAAGGAGTGTAATATGTTTTGAATTCATGTATGTATGTTTTCCGTTTCTTTATTCCACCATAACTTTTAACAGATTGAACCTATTTAGAAGTGTGTGCTAATGTTAGAATCGCTATGTCATCCCGAATGTCATAGGCTACGTGCGACGACCCCTTGCTCTCATAGAAGGAGAAAGCAGCGTCTTCTATATAACCGTGTTACGTGTTAGTTGTGTTATGACAGTTATCATTTGATGTTTATTTTTAATTCTTTTTCTTCGCGGCCGCCAGGAATAAAACCTGTAGGGCCAGTAACGAATAGAAGTTTTTGGAATATAAATTTAGCAAAATAAATTATATAAAATATTTCATTATTACATTCCAGAAAGTATTATCAATATTTTAGTGACCGTATTTGGTTCTTACAAATTTATTACATTCTGAAATTTAGGAGCGAGCGTGAAATTTAGGAAATTTAAGTGTAATGTGTTCAGGGTTCATGTATGTATGTTTTCCGTTTCGTTATTTATTTATTTATTTATTTATTTATTTATTTGTAACGAAACAGATAGTAGGTGGTACATTTCATTAATAACATAGTGCCTTACATAATATGCTCTAACCTACTATCCTATAATATTGTTACAATGCATCCGTTAATAAGGCTCTAATCTAGATATTATATGTATATATATATATATATATATATATATATATATATATATATATATATATATATATATATATATATATATATATATATATATATATATATATATATATATATATATATATATATATATATATATATATATATATATATATATATATATATATATATATATATATATATATATATATATATATATATACATGCATATACATATACATATATACATACACATATACACATACATACACACATACATACATAAATATATACACACATATCCACATATACATATACATACACACACATACATATATACATATACACACACATACATATCTACATATATTTTTATTTTTACATATTATATATATTTTTATTTTTACATTACACTAATGTTTTAGAGTGTATGGACTTTTATGAGCCATAACTTCTAAACGCTTCAACCGATTTAGAAGTGTGCGGTATCATTAGCATCGTTATGTCATAGGTACCTAAACTATCCAAATGTCAAATAAATAACTGTCCAAGTGTCAATAAATTAAGATAAATTTATCGTGTTCATTATCAAATGAAAGGTCTGAATGAGTAGATTATGGACATGGTGATTATTAGAGAATGTGCAATTGTCTTTAGGCATTGGGTGTTTACAGAGGTAATATGCGTCATTGGGCCCGCAACGGAGCATCCGTACATTGAATTTTGTTTCAATGCAAACACCGGCACAGGATCTCATATTTGACCATAATGCATATTTTCAACTTTACCATGGTTGCACTAACGAAAATATTTGAGCAAAAACAAACAACGGAAAGACAAATAAACAGCTGATTCCTAAAAACGAATAACATGGCATTGAATAAAAATTAATTTGATTTGAAATTCCAACTCAAACCCAAGTTATCCAAGTTCAAAGTGGCCAGTGTGAAAAACCAGCAATTACAATTTAGAACCGGCGACCAACCAGACAAGTTTTAGAAAATAGCCTAATAATACCCAGAAGGAAAACATCATTTGGACAAAGACATTACTCTTTCATTGCGCCGAGATATTACAATCTGATCAATATGGAAATAAAAATGAATTTGACATTTAGGGAATTCAAAAATAAATTAAAGAAATGGTTATCGAATCATGAATCATGAAGCATCTTGGAATATGCATCTCAGGTATGGAACCCTTGTTATGACAAATATATAAAAAGAATCGAGCGCATTCAAATGAAGTTCGTGAAATATCTCTGCTTCCGTCTGAAAATCCCATACAGCTCATCTAACTATTTCAATTTATTCAAGAAATTTCATATCCTCCCCTTGATTAAGCGGCGTGAAACCGCGGACTTAACCTTTTTGCTAAAAATTACCTCCAATAATATTAACTGTCCTGACTTACTAAATAAAATTAATCTCCGTGTTCCTTCCAAACTCAATAGATTTAACCCTGCTCTTCATGTTCCTCATGCTGGTACCAACTATAGGGCTGGTACCAACTATAGGCAAAATGCATTTCTGTGGCGAACAAGTGACAATTTCAATGACATGATTAAACGCTTTGACTTTGATCTATTCTGTACGAGTGTTAACTCAGCTAGGCAGCGGCTGAACAGTGCATTTTTTAGCATTAATTGTTGAATAATTTTTGATGCATTCTTAATCGATAGCTTTAATTGAAAGACCACATATGTTTCTACAACGTTACTTAAACGTGAAAACCTTTAATTGGCTCTATGCTATGTTACTCGGGCATTGTTAAAATATAATTAGCTGTTGGTTTTCCTGAAAATAAATAAATAAATAAATAAATGACAGACAAACCATACATCAAATGCTATAAATAATAGTCTAATAAAACTTAGGTGCACAAATTATTAACATATTTTTAAACATGTATGTTGAGTATATTTTAACATTGAACTAACTACCAAACATTATTTGACTTTGGCAATGAGTTGTACTTTTTTGACTAGGTATTTTTATATTAAATCCTATATTAATTAACATATATTAAATATTAATGACTGTTTCTTTCTTTTCTCACATATAACTTTATTTATATTATTTAATCAAATTTTATATTATATTTATTGCCGATTATATAATGGAGTTGCATTTTATTTATTATATTATCTTCTAATATTTTTTTATTATTATTTTTTAATTCTTTAATTTTATTCTGAAGACCACATTTTAGGGCAATTTAGTGTTATTAGCTTTTTACTAAAACTTGTACATTTGTAAGCAATCAAGCAATCAAGCAAACTTGATTATAATATTAGAGTCCTGTCCACCCTAGAACGGGCTAGTCCCAGTTGGGCGACAGAAACAAACAAGCAAAAGGTTAAGGTTTTGCCATTCGGTTCCTGTTATTTTTGTAAGCTAATCAATGTTTTATATTAATTAATTCTCAAATAAATAAATAAATAAATAAAACATTGGTAAGGATTCAATATGATCTTTGTTAAAAAATAATAATTTACAATACGATAGTCAATAAATTACTAGCGTAGATCGTCTAAAGTACTCTCCACGCATTTTAGAGAGTATAATCATGTATAGAAGAGCCTATCTACGTATTTTGTTATGGTGAACTGCAGTCGGGCAAATCAAGTCGGAGGCGCTACATAGTCATATTACGATCATCTGACTTTATCGGGGTGGCAAAAACTGGCTCTGGCAAACGCTCTCCTCCAGAAATAACTCGTGACTCAGTAAACACTACGGGCAATCTAGTTTTTAATATCCGTTACATAATTGGACGTGCGGTGCATTCATAAGCGTGCAAGGGTTGAATGGTCTCTATTAACCCTCTAGTGAACGTAGAATTATGGATTATATAACGTATTAGATTGCAGCCCTATATATGGCAAACATCTGGTAATAGTATTTTAGTATGTCGTTAAGTAATTTATTATGCTATATCATCTATATCAGAGGTTCCCAAACTGTTTTGCTGCTACGTTTCTACCATATTCCCAAAAACTCTCAAAAAAATGTGAATATTAGATCTAACGATGTAAATTTGCATCGCTGCTGAGTTTCGACCATAAATTATAGTAGTAAAATTAAAAATAGTATATTTTATTGTGTTGTATTTATTAAAATAATATTATTACAGACTTAATACAATTAAAATTAAACAATAATAACGTACCATAACTGCAACAATGCAAATCAACAATAAAAAAAGTAGTCATAATTTTAATGGGAGGGATGTACCGTAGGTACGGATGGATTGACAGCAAATTATCAATATTTGGCTTCAGTTTTGTAAGGAATAACCGCTAATCTCCCCGTTCTGTGATGTTCAATCTGCTCCTTTTGCTTTGCAATTTGCTCAAGCTTTGCAAGTCTCGACACGCGTTGTACTGAATATCGAATATGCAAGTTTTTACAAAAAATATACTACTCAAAAAATATATACTACTCAAAAAAATTAAGAAAGGTTTTAAAAAAAGGAAATTAATTCTAAATAAACATTGACAAGTAAAGCCAAGCCAACATTTTTGTTTTTTACTACCAAATATCAAATTATTTATTGAGTTCAAATTCTGAGTACATTCAATGTACAAAAGTCTTAACCTAACTAGGCTGTCGCCTGTTCCAAGGTAGACAATTTATTTTAATTATCCTAAGAAATCTATAATATTATATTTATATAAATAAACAAAATCATACTTAATGTAACAGAAATATCTTATGTACCTAATAAAAATTCGTAAGAAAATGACATAAAAATTGTCAATATTATTTTATTTTAAAACATGATAAAAATTAATATATATTTATATATGTATTAATAAGTAGATACTAATATGTATTAATAATACACAAAATAAATTCACAAAAAATAAAATAAAATAACATTTAGAAATCATCAATTTATATTACTACATATACTATTATGTTTTTATTATAAAGATTCGATTATTTAAGGTGTTCAATATCTGCATTTGTACAATTTAAGAGATAGGCACTCAAACTATCGAAACCAGATAAATTTTCGTGAACCCCCATTTTTTTACGCCAAAGTTGAGTCTCCCGTGGACCCCTGGGGGTCCACCTGAACCACTTTGGGTATCACTGATCTATACTAATATTATATAGAAGAAATGTTTGTAAGTTTGCAAGTTTGTATGTTTGTAAGTTTGTAAACAACTCCGAAACAACTTATACGATTTCAAAAATTATTTCATTAATGGAAAGCTTCACTATCAACGAGTGCTATAGGCTATATTTCGTTGTGATAGATATTGGTTTTCAATAATAAATCCTCATATTTGTGAATCAAGTCGGTGAAAAATGAGCTAGTGAGTTGCTTTATCGGCGTGCTCTGAAGAAACGTATTGATATAATAATAGAGCACTCTGAAGAAACGTATTGATATAGAATAAAACATAAAAAAGTCGACGACAGCATATATCTAACGTTTATGTTTAAGCTACAATAACTTCTTTGATGTCTCACAATGTAAGAAAAATAAGTAGGCAGTGTTTGTTGATGATATTAGCAATAAAATAAGAATGCTTATGAATATAATCCATTATGACGGGTATTAAATAAAGATAAAATTAGCCATTTACTCTGTGTTTAGGTTGTATAGTTATAGAGATATCATGACATGAGATAGAGATAGAGATAGGTAGCGTGCATCTAAGGGGGGGGGGGGACGTCTTGCACTATATGTCTAAAAAGGCAAATAAACGCCACATCTATTCGAAACTTTACGCGAAGCGAATTCGTGAGCAACAGCTAGTTGATTATATAGCGATTGATAAAATACAGGTTTCCATATTGTAGTACGTCGTTAAGCAATCTAATACGCTCTGTGACACAAGCAGTGGGTCGCGACCCACTGGGGTCACAAAGAGACCCCAGGGGGATCGTAGGCTATCTAAAAATAAAAATCGAAAATATTACCAAATATTGATGCAAACATTTACAGCTTCGGAAGACCAAAAATTCGATTCTGTGCAATTCCAAAGATCCGGCAATATCGAAGCACGTAATAAGTGGCTGTAGTGATTCAAATGAACTACAAGCCCGCGTAGACTTCCACAAAAGGTTCCTTACTGGAATCAGCCAGAATGGCACTGGTCTGGGGTATGGCAGTACAACCACGAGCGACGTGGACTTGAAGAAGTCTCTTTTGCGGGGAGATTACGACAGCAAGAGTATGGCTCATGCTATTGGCCTTCAATGCCAGAATGATTGGACAACAATTGGTGACTTTTGCATTCCGCCTCCAATGCACTGGAAGGTAATGCTCTATGACTGGACGCCAGAGATGCTGAAATTTTATTTGAATGCCTTTCAGCATACACTTCCAGACCCCAGTAACCTCGCTCGTTGGAGCTTTGCCGAGGATAGTTCTTGTCCCCTCTGTAGCAATACCCCTTGCACAGCTAGACACATTCTAGCTGGCTGCAAGGTGGCCTTAGATCAAGGACGTTACACTTACCGCCATGACAAAGTTCTCGCTGTTATTCGCGAGGTAATTAGTCTCTCAGTGGCTCGTGCCAACAAGGGTTTGACAGTATCCTCCAAACCCCCAATACAGTTTGTGCGGGATGGCTCTAAAGGCAAAAAACATTTAACTACAAAACCTTTCTCAATAATCGAGAAAGCTACAGATTGGATTCTGGAGGTTGATTCGGTCTCTAAGCAGTATAAATTCCCTGAAAGTCTCGGATGCACAGCCCTCCGTCCAGATATAACTCTTTACTCTCTATCTCGGAAGGTGGCTCTTATTGTAGAATTAACTGTTCCATGGGAATCAAATATCCCAAAAGACCACGAGTACAAATTAAATAAATACCATGATCTTGCAAATGCCGTAACCCGGAACGGCTTCACTGTTCACCTTCACGCGGTGGAAGTTGGCGCTCGTGGCCTGCCAGCTAAATCTCTATTCCACCTCTTTAAAGATCTTGGCCTTTCCAGAAAAATAATCAACTCTTTCTTAGAAAAATTATCTATAACTGTGATTTGCGCATCTCAAATTCTATGGCTTCGAAGGGGGAGTGAATGGGTGGCAAGGTGAACGCTCACATGTGGCAAGACAGCTGTCCTAAACCTACCACAGCCGGTTCGTAAGTCCGGAATCCACTGCTCACCCCCCAGAAGTGTAAAAAAATAGTATTATGATGGGCCCGACTCCGGTCGGTGAATTCCATGGCAGCTCCGTTTGTATTTATTTATTTATTATTAGTATGTGTTGTGCTATTGATTTACCAAAACTTTATATTGATTTAAGAAGGAAACAGTTAGGTACTGATTCTAAAGTGAAAAACAGTTTAAATTAATGTGGGTTTCGACATTATTTTTACAACCTCCAACATGTAATAAGTCGGGAGGCCGGAGAATCTGGCCATGACTGGTAGCGAGGGCGCTTGGTCTGCCCGCTGGGCTAACTGCCCGGTGGCGGACGGTAAGGGATGGTTTCTCACGGGCTAGTTGGCGAAGCTAGATGGTGGATTGTCATTGTCTAAGTCTTCTACGCTTATCCCACGGCTGAAAGAACGATCACATATCGTTATACCAGCCTGGTGTGACGGGTTCGCCCTTTGTACTCAACACAACTCAACTACATACCTATAATCAATCTAACGTGTTCAGAGGGGCTCTAAAAGATCTGGGTAGGTATATTTAATTAGCTAAGGCGATTGAAACGGTGTCAAAACATATAAATATTAGAAGTGGTATTTTAGTTTATATGTTTGTTAAAATAACACACAAACAAAAAACCTCGTGCCAATATGTACTCTAAGTATTCGTCTCTATAATTAGCCATTTGTTTAATAAACAAAGATAATTCTTCAAAGGAAAATTAAACATGTAACAAGCAGTCGATAACTCACCATATCACAGAGGAACTGATGCTGAAAATCTATGTCATTTGTAAGACCCATTTTGGAACACGCCTATCAGATCTGGAATCCATACTTTAGGAAGGATATCGATCTTCTAGAGAAGGTCCAGCGAAGAGCGACTAAATTGCCCTTTAACTTGAAGCATCTAACATACGAGAAAAGATTGTCGGCTCTCGGTTTGACCACACTGGAACAACGCAGGGCACGGGGTGACTTAATCGAGACATGTAAGATCCTAACTGCATCATATGACGTTCTTGGGTTGCAGACTATCTACCTACACCATTAGCACTAACACACATCTGCCCGGGCATCATCTGAAACTCCAGCGTGAATCATTCCATTCAAATCCCAAGAAACATTTCCTCAGCAGTAGACTGGTAAACGAATGGAATGCTCTCCCAAGTGAAGTCATGCTAAAAGTGTCAATGACTTTAACTCTTTCTACTTGAGTTAACCATTCTTGGTTTGACGCTTACAAATGCTAAGATTTGAGCTAATCAATTTTGGTTAGCCAACGGTCACCTTGCAAAAAATCCATTTAAAAAATAGAACGCGTTTCTAGATAGATAGATAGATTAGAACCGATAAGGTTATAGGTAATGTTTTATATGTCAAATTTCAATGCGATCATTTTACAGTTATTCTTTTTATGATCCGTATAGTGGTTTACAAGTTAGAGTCGTTTTACTCAAGGTCATTGACTTGCGCCGAATTTACGCGCGAAAATGTCGCCGGCGTAAGGGACAGCTGAATTTTTACTTCGCGATTCGAGGGGTTAAAAATAAACTGCACTTATTTCACAGAAATTGTAATGCAAGCACGGACTCAGGCGCATCAGTGTAAGCTGCCAGCCTGTTAAATGTATAATAATAATAATAATAACTTAATAGTATTATTTAGTTCATATTTATTTTCAATTGTGAAGTGGTTTTTAACTACTATATTAAAATAAATGTAGAAAGGATTTTTTACACGATTTTATTTACCTTGCAATGTTTGTCAGTATGTTTGTCTAGGTCAAATCTGACCTAGGTCAAATCTGACCTACATAGGTCAAATCTTTCAAGCAGAATTAGAACCACTTCCTCCAATTCTATGGACTTGAAATTTTACATCTTACTTCAGTTCCGATGACAATGCATTTTGATGGTGAGCATGACCTGATTCAACGGTTATCAACGGTCAACAGCACAGACACGAAATTTTGTATGCGCATTCAATTATGATAGACCATTATAAGTTTCACCGCGTATTAAGTTTCACTGCTGCACCAAGCGTTGGCTTTTGACAGGGGACTCCTCAACGGTAAGCAGCACAGAAACGAAATTTTATATACAAATTTAATTATGATAATTCTTAGTTTCATCGTGACATGGCTGCTGAAACCAGGATTGGCATTTTGGGACTGAGCATTTTAATAAAAGCTTGTTTTTAAAATGTGTTTTTACTATTAACTTATTTATATTGCGATGTATATTTGATATTCAACTCTCTTCAAAAATATAGTCGATATGGAATTCTAATCTCAATTGATTAAAAATAGAAACGTACATAGGTATTTTAAAATCTTCATTTTGGCAATTTAGTGCTATAAATAGATTATTATCGGCGGACATATGGAAATATTTTCTTGAAAAATAAGATGTTGTCGAATGTTTATTTTGATAATAAAATTACGGAAGGAATTTCTCAATCTGATTCTACATGCGATGTTACGGTTAATGTGATTAATCTGGAATTATTAATAATTTCACTGGCGATTATGAATAATTTCTAATTGCTTCGGCGAATATGTGAGGAGTCGGCGAACAAAACGATCTAAAAGCGTTGACCTCAATTTTACAGGAGAGGCAAACAACTAATTAGCATACTTCTATTTGTTTATTTGTATATTTTGTTTTTTTAGTTGATACCTTGGCTGATTTGTATAAGATCTAGCATTTGCAAGTAACTTTCGATTGCGAGAATGGGACATAATAAATAAAACTCATTTTCGTTTAAATCGTTTTGATTGTATCCGGAATATGTAGAACGTTTTGATCGCAACTGTATTCATAAATTTTACCGTTTTGATTGCTACTGGTGTTATAAAAACAGGAAATTAAAAATTAAAACATGTAGCCTATTTTTTTATTTTATATTTCTACATCGTTAATCTTAATGTATCAAATCCTTAATTCATTAATAAGTCTAAATTTCCTTAAATAATGAATATGTCTTCTAATAATCGGCGTTGAGTGCCGCAACCGTACCAAATGACATTTTATTCACCATTTACACCAAACCAATTTGCACAGTAACTCACTTTACCGAAGTTATGCTCAAATGTGAATTTTGCCATATGTAAATTAGAGATACCATAACAAAAACAAGAAAAGGTGCCGAAAAAAAATATATTTAGACCATTTTGATAGAAAACATTTTACGGGCTATGATTTAGTATGACATTTAGATCATTATGAAAGAAATTCATTTTAATTCTAAATAATCAACCATTTTCAACAAACGATAGATCGTTTTGAACGAAATTGGTGATTTCTGTCTCATTTTTCTAAGGTTTCTAGGTCGTTTTGGTAGTAAATAGTTTTACCAATCGATAGAACGGCACAAGGCCTACCGATTAAAAAAAACATGTTTGGGTCCAAAACTGACTTAGATCGATTTGTTCGCCGACTCCTCATATTATATTTGCTTGCGTCCTCAGCCTTGTGTCTGCGTCTTGAAAAGTACTTGTACACTTTAACTTCTACTACTTATCGTAATACAATTATTTTGTGCTTATTCTACATGTATAAATCCCCAACAGGGAAGACTGCAAGAAACCGCATTGGCTCCAAAACCACAATGCGGACGCCTGGTTCATCGACGGATCAGGTACAAATGAACGTTTTGGGGCAGGCGTGTACGGGGATTTGAAACCAACCACAGAATCAGCACTCTTCTTGGACAATATGCCACGGTTTTTCAAGCCGATGTGTTTGCCATATTGGAATTCATAAAACTCCAAAGTCGACGAGGTAAAAAAGTAGAAAAATCCTCATCAGCTCTGACAGATGAGCAGCATTGGACGCTCTGGCTAAAGCCACTACAGAATCTTCTGTGGTCTGGGACTGTATAAAAGAGCTCAACAAATTGGGAAAAGCCAACAAAATCATTTTAATATGGACACCGGGCCATCAAGGCATAGCCGGCAACGAAGAGGCCGACAGACTGGCAAAACTGGACACACTGGAATGTCCGACGGAGCCAGTTGTTGGGGTCCCCTTCACAATAGGTGAAAACATCTTTAGGGACTGCTTGGAGCAGGAACATCGGGCATCCTGGAAACAGAGCTAAGGATATCGCTAGGCAAAGGCCATGATAGAGCAACCACTTCCTAAGAAAACCAAGACCCTACTTGACATGATCAAGAAAAACCTTAGAACCACCATTGGTCTCTTCGCTAATAAAAGTTTGTCAAGCGTTGAGCGCGCTACGCCATATAGAGTTGGTAAAATATCGCGAAAAATTGTTTATTCATGATATTTTACCTACCGCTAGATGGCACGCGTGTTCAACTTTTTTTATACTTAAAAAAATAAACGAATTTTCTAGAAAAAAATGTGTTTTCCAAATCTATTCATCAGTAGTTGCTTATTTGTTCGAAATGATTCACTATACTGTGCTACAAGTAGGTATGTCACTAATAAAAAGATCAGCATGTATATGGAATTTCTACCTTATTACGGTTATGGTTAATGGAGTAATAATAGTGAATGTTACACGTAGAGGAACTTATAAAAGGGGGGGGGGGGGGGACAACACAGGGGAGACTAGTGAAGTTTCAGTTTATATAAATAAACCCTAAAATACAACTACAGAAAGTCAATTGAGGTTTCTGTAGAAATCTTGTCAAGATTTGCGTTTCTGGATTTGCGTTTCTGGCAGTGGTATACGCACTGCATATCTGGAGCAATCTGACTGCCAAAACACCAAAAGTCGTCAACTTGGGTTGTCGACTACAACGGGCGAGCCCGTCACCACAGGAAGTTTTAACGATGAGTCGTTTTATCTCCCTGGAGTGAGCGTAGAAAACTTGGGTCATAACAGTCCACCATCTAGCTACGTCACAAGCCCGTAAGAAGCCAACGCCTTAACCGCGAGTAGCCAGGAGTGTCACCCGGCGGGCTTGCACTCATGCCCTTACTTCCAATTGTTACCAGATCACTCCTGTCTCTCGATTGGTTCCGAGTTCGAGGTCGCTTGCGCGGTCCTCTCCCTTACGAAGCGGTGAAACGGTGTATACCGAATCTATCGCGGACCACAGCGTCCTTTGCCCGGCTGTTCACCCAGGACAGCCGGGCAAAAGTCGTCAGTGATTCAGTGATCTTGCTAGATGTACAGTCCGCGCGCAAGCTCTGGGGAATCGGGGGCTGGGAAATCAGGTGGATGACGCCGCCCCTGATCATCGCTTCATACCCCAAACTCTCCCAGTACCAGTACTCGCCCAGTACTACAAGTGGGAGAATGCGGAGTATAAAGCGACGGTCAGGGGAGGCGTTATGCGCACGCTTTCCCAGCCCCCGATTCCTCGGAACATGCGCGCGGACAGTAGTTGCGTCGTTATCCTCTAGTCTATCCGCCGCATTTCGATGTATAAGAATCCCGTAGGTATCATTATCATTCGATGTATAAGAATCCATTCAATTAAGGTATCATTTCGATGTATAAGAATCCCGTAGGTTTCTGGGCTACTGATGACAACTCAGATATTTCGCCCATGCATTGGTATCATTAATGCTGGCGCTTCAATATTACAATGCGTTGGGATCGAGTTCAAATATGTTATGTTATAATATTACGTGTAATGGCGTTTGTATAATCGAAAATTTGACGATACATGCCTTTCTTACGTAAACAAGGTGTAATATTCAGGGTGTGATTACATCAAGGCCATTTCTTGTAGTGGATAAATCAGTACGACGAAATAAATAACTTTTTACCAAAAAAAAATAGGAAAAACAAAAAAAAAATATTGTCAATTTTGTAAATTGTATCTAATAAAAAACAGTTTGAGAAGCGTTGAACTCGCTGCGCTATCTAGCGGTAGGTAATATATCGCACATGAACAATATTAGCCATATTTTAATTACCACTAAATAGCGTATGTTGCATAGCTTTTTATTCTATTAAAAAAAAACATTTGTTTAATAAAAAAAATATTGTTTAATGTTTTTCCTATTTTTTTTAAATCAAAAGTTTGCTTATTCGTCGTACTGATTAACCTACTACAAGAAATGCCCCTGATGTAATTACACTCCGTATAGATTTACCCTGTATGTGCAACACATTCTTCTGTTTACACGCACTCTTTTACAGTTCATTCTGCTCGTTTATGGAATCAGCTCCCTCACTTTATCAGGCATGCACCTTCATTGCACACTTTCAAAAAGTTTTTAAAGAAACACTTTTTTTTACACAGCCACTAACTATATCTCACCTTGTCCTCTCGTTTATCATTCCCTGGGCAACTTTAGCATAGGAATTAGTTTATGAAATGGTTGACTGTGAGATGTCGCTATAGCGATATCTCACATCGCTATCGCTATAGCGATATCTCGCTATAGCGATATCTCACCTCCAGAAATATAGCGATACGCAAACTGGAATACGACTACCACGCAGTGCCAGCGACTGGCCATTTACTGACAACTACTCTGCCGTCGTAAATTTTTTTAAATTTATTAATTTACAATAACTTTATAATTATGTCATATACACACCATTAACATACTATGGTTGAGTTGTGAGTGATTGAGCACATCCTATGGTGAAAATGTCTATCCGCATTCCTAACTAGGTCAGAGACCCGTATCTAGGAATGCTGCATTTTGTTTAAAGGTATCGACATTGATTTTATAAAATCAATGGTTATCTATGAGCTGACTCTTTTGATGTTATGAACTTACGTTGCATTGCATAATACATAAGAATATATACATATATACATACACATACATACACACGTAAATGCACAATACATAAGAATATATACATATATACATACCTACACATACATACAACACAAATGAAAACACAGTAACTTCATTTACTGTGTTTATACAAGTTTGGTTCTTTAAAATCACGAGTTGGAGTACTATAAGGCAAATTTTTCGGTTTGTTTGTCGATGGATAGTTACCGAGTTACCTTAGATAAAAACAGAGTATTTATTAAAAATCTAAATATTTTAAATAAAAAACACAGTATGCATAACTTTTTAAGTTAAAATACAGTAACCTATTATTTACTACGATCTTTTTTATTACCTATAAGCATTTAAGAAATATTTTTGTTTGGTTACAACACGGCTTCTACAGATACTGTGGTATTAGGTAAAATTTTGTTAAAAGTTAATATGTTAAAACACGAATTAATCACAGTATCTCAATTACTGTGTTTAAGGTGCCTGCAGTTTTTTATTTATTTAAAAAAATATATTTATTTTACCTGGTTAGAACACAGTAATGGGTACAATTTACATATAACACAGTAGCCACTCAGTTACGGTGTTATAGCTTAAAAATATAAAATTTATCAAATTATTTTCCTAATTTAAAACACAATATCTAATTTAATTATTACACAATTATAATTTAATATATATTTTTATGCAGAATTGAAGTTCTAAGTATTTTTTAGCATTAAAGATTAAAAGAAATAATCTATATTGATTACTTTGTTCATGAATACAAATATTTAACAACTGAACTTTGACCGCGTTTGTCTCAAAACGTCTTTTTTCAAGTTACTGTGTTTACGTTTACGACGGCAGTACTGATTTCGGCGTTTACACGTAGGTAGTCAGTACCGCTGGCGCATGTAGTGGGGGGATTGAAGTCAGCACTGATGCGACAGCGCTGTACTGACTCGCTATAAATTTACACGATGACAGTGCCGGGTCAGCGCTGACTTAATTTGTGTTCGAAGTTAGTAAACTGACTCAATGTAAATCAGCCTTAATCTATTTTTATTTTAAAGCTTCCCTAAGAATCCAACCAGGGTCGGATTTAGAAGTCTGGAGGCCTTAGGGCAACAAAGGAGTGGAGGCCCCCTTGTTGAGGAAGAAAGTAATATTTAAGAACAACATAATCATGTTTGCACAAAGTACTGTAGGTAAAGGTGGGAGCTAATGGGCCCTTGCTGAGTTGACCACGAAGACCCATTCTGTTCAGGGTTGGTCACACTCACGGGTCAACACCCATCCGGCGGCCTCCACGCATAAATTGCGAGCCCGGGCAAGACTCTGGCCTTAGGGCTAGTTTCCCCTAGGAATCAACCTTCTGGCGCTCCTTGACGGTCTGCGCACCGTGCGGCGTAAGCCAATCGACTGTCCACTCTAACAGTCGGGGGAGTCTGGAAGCAGTACTGTTTCCTATAGAGCGTGTGTGGTTGCGGATCTTACGGCGACTGCTCTTGAAATGACCATCGGCTACCCGATCCTGGGTGAACAGCCGGGCAAAGTATGCCGTGGTCTGTGCCGCGATATACACCGTTTCACCACTTCGTAAGGCAGAGGACCGCGCAAGCGACCTCGAACTCGTAACCAATCGAGAGACCGGAGTAATCTGGTTGCAATTGGAAGTAAGGGCGTGAGTTTAAGCCTGCTGGGTAACACACCTAGTTATCTCGCGGCAAAGGCGTTGGCCTCTTACGGGCATGTGGCGGAGCTTCACGGTGGACTGTTTTGTCCAAATCTTCTGCGTTCACTTCACGGGAGATAGAACGACTAATCGTTACAACTTTCTGAGGTGACGGGTTCGCCCGTTGTAGCTGACAACTCTAGTTGTAGGAAAAGGATAAAAAGCGAAAAAAAAGTCAAAGGAAAAGTTGTTTACTAGTGTTTACTAGTTTACTCGTCGGAATTTGAAATATTTTTTTCCGAAGTCTCTATTGTGGGGGCTTTCTTTGTGGAGGCCCCGGGGCTGTAGCCCCGGATGCCATTCCCTAAATCCGGCCCTGAGCGCAACCCTGTACAAGGCAATACAGACGGAAGAAAGAAGAACACACTCCGTTCTTCTTCGATCTTCGCAATCTTCGAGCTCCGCAATCTTCGAGAGTAGTTTCTTCGCCATCTTCGAGATATAGATCCTTGTTCTACGATGCTGTCAACAATATTGCAATGGACCAGAAGAAAGAGAGGACACTGATAAAACTAAAACAGCGTTATATGACTAAGAAAGATAACTGATAACAGCGTTATCTGGCTATCCGCTTATATCTGGAGCTGTAACTGGTTACGCTAGTAAACACGTTGAGTCATGTCTGTTGTGTGGACAAAAGTGATAATATTATTAACGTTATCGTTCCTTAACACGCAGCTTCGCGTGAAAGCAAGCGTTCGGCGCGTGGATAGGTCATGGTAGATAATTAAAATAGAGAAGGGGCGTGATTACAGCAATCAAAGAGCTGTAAAGTAGCAAAACCAAACAACTTTATCTATACTAGAGTTGTCAAACTAATAAACGGAAATATTAATGATAGCGCCAGTCTTACCTGCCGCACGGGACGGTTGAAATAAACTTTCGTCACAATACCTAAAAAATCGGTTGTGTCAACCCAAGACTTTACCAGCAAGCAGACAAGCCGCGCCACTCCCCGCGTCACCTCCCTCCTTCTCACGATAGTTTGTTTGCTTGTTTCTACTCTTTATTGTGAAATCACAATGGGCGGGTTTATTGTTAATTTCTTACAGTTTCTTATGAGAATCTCTTACAACCAACCCTACTATGTCGTGTTTATATGTATGTGGATGTGTAACATGTGTGTAACATGGTCAGTTTCCCCTGGGAATCAACCTTCTCGCGCTCCTGGACGGTCTGCGCACCGTGCGGAGTAAGCTAATCGACTGTGCACTCTGACTAACAACTTGGATTGTCGACTACAACGGGCGAGCCCGTCACCACAGGGAGTTTTACCGATTAGTAGTTCTATCTCCCTGGAGTGAGCGTAGAAGACTTTGGACAAAAACAATCCGCGGTCTAGCAACGCCACAACCCGTAAGAGACCAACGCCTTACCGCGAGATAGCCAGTAATGATTACCTGGCGGGCCCGACACTCGCGCCCTTACTTCCGATTGTGACCAGATTTCTCCGGTCTCTCGATTGGTTCCGAGTTCGAGGTCGCTTGCGCGGTCCTCTCCCTTACGAAGCGGTGAAACGGTGAATACCGAATCTATCGCGGACCATGGCGTCCTTTGCCCGCCTCTTATTCAGGATCGGATGGCCAAAGGTCATTTCAAGAGCAGTCGCCGTAAGGTACGCATCCACCCCCGCTCTATAGGAAACAATACATCTTCCAGACTCCCACGACTGTTAGTCAGAGTGCACAATCGATTGGCTTGCGCCGCACGGTGCGCAGACCGTCCAGGAGCGCCAGAGGTTTGATTCCCAGGGGAAACTGACCAAGGCCAGAGTCCTACCCAGGTTCGCACCCCGTGCGTGGAGGTCGTCGGATGGGTGTTGACCCGTGAGTGTGACCGACCCTGAACACATGGGTCTTCGTGGCCAACCCATCATGGGCCCGTTAGCTCCCACTCTGACTAACATATTGAGTTGTCAACTACAAAGGGCGAGCCCGTCGACCTGCAGTGAGCGTAGAAGACTTTGGACATAACAAATCCGACGTCTAGCTACGCCACAACCCGTAAGAGACCAACTCCTTACCGCGAGAAAGCCAGGAATTACTTCCCAGCGGCTTGAGAAACTCGCGCCTTTACTTCCAATTGTGACCAGATTTCTCCGGTATCTCGATTGGTTCCGAGTTCGAGGTCGCTTGCGCGGGCCTCTCCCTTACGAAGCGGTGAAACGGAGTATACCGAATCTATCGCGGACCAAGGCGTCCTTTGCCCGGCTCTGAACCGGGATCGGATGGCCAATGGTCATTTCAAGAGCAGTCGCCGTAAGGTACGCAACCACCCCCGCTCTATAGGAAACAATACAGTTCCCAGACTCCCCCGACTGTTAGTCGGAGAGCTAATGGGCCCTTGCTGAGTTGGCCACGAAGACCCATTCTGTTTTCAGGGTCGGTCACACTCACGGGTCAACACCCATCCGATGGCCTCCACGCATGGGGTGCGAGCCTGGGTAGGACACTGGGTCAACCAGTCTCCCCTGGGAACAATCCTCTGGCGATCCTGGACGGTCTGCGCACCGAGCGGCGCAAGCCAATCGATTGCGCTCTCCGACTAACAATCGGGGGAGTCTGGGAACTGTATTGTTTCCTATAGAGCGGGGGCAGTTGTCTACCTTACGGCGACTGCTCTTGAAATGACCATTGGCCATCCGATCCCGGTTCAGAGTCGGGCAAAGGACGCCTTGGTCCGCGACAGATTCGGTGCACTCCGTTTCACCGCTTCGTAAGGGAGAGGACCGCGCAAGCGACCTCGAACTCGGAACCAATCGAGAGACCGGAGAAATCTGGTCACAATTGGAAGTGAGGGCGCGAGTATCTCGAGCCCGCCGGGTTTATTCCTGGCTCACTCGCGGTAAGGCGTTGGACTCTCACGGGTTGTGACGTAGCTGGACGTAGAATGTACTGTCCAAAGTCTTCTACGTTCACTGCAGGGCGATAGAACGACTAATCGTTAAAACGTCCTGTGGTGACGGGCTCGCCCGTTGTAGTTGACACCGCAAGATGTTAGTCGGAGAGCACAATCGATTGTCTTGCGCCGCACGGTGCGCAGACCGTCCAGGAGCGCCAGAGGTTTGATTCCCAGGGGAAACTGGTTGACCCAGAGTCCTATCCGGGTTCGCACCCCGTGCGTGGAGGCCGTCGGATGGGTGTTGACCCGTGAGTGTGACCGACCCTGAACACATGGGTCATCATGGCCAACTCATCATGGGCCCGTTAGCTCCCGACTAACAGTCGGGGGAGTCTGGAAGCAGTACTGTTTTCTATAGAGCGGGGGTGGTTGCGGACCTTACGGCGTCTGCTCTTGAAATGACCGTCGGCCATCCGATCCTGGGTGAACAGCCGGGCAAAGGACGCTGTGGTCCGCGATAGATTCGGTAAACACCGTTTCACCGCTTCGTAAGGGAGAGGACCGCGCAAGCGACCTCGAACTCGTAACCAATCGAGAGACCGGAGTAATCTGGTCACAATTGGAAGTAAGAGCGCGAGTGTCGGCCCGCCGGGTAACATTCCTGGCTATCTCGCGGTTAAGGCGTTGGTCTCTTACGAGCTCGTGGCGTAGCTAGACCGGTGGATTGTTTTGTCCCCAAGTCTTCTGCGCTCACTTCCAGGGAGATAGAACGACTAATCGCATGTTATATGTATGTGTGCGTGTAACATGTCTGTAAGTGTGTGTCTTGTTATTGCATTCGATCGACAGAATTGAAAATGCAATTCCGTTAATTTGATCATAACGGAAAATGGTTACCGAGCCAGGAATCGAACCCGGGATCTTACAATGTAAGATCAGGCGACCTAGCCACTATGCCACCGGGCCTGGTGGCCGATATTGCGGCGCAGAACAACTCGGTGGTGCTTGAGTTAAAGTATTCAGCGAGGTTTTGTATCCAGTGAGTTCTTCTTCGACCAGGTCTTCGGCGGTCTTTTATCTTTCCTCGCATGATTAATTGGAGAAGGTGGTATTTGTTACAACGCATTATGTGGCCCATGTATTGTAATTTTCTTTTCTTTATGGTCTTCAGTAATTCCAATCCTTTGTGCATTATGTGCAGCACCGTTTCATTTGTGACTCTATCCGTCCAAGATAGTTTCAGTATTCACATATAAATCCACATTTCGAAAGCTTCCAACCTTTTACCCAAAGTATGGGTTAAAGTCCACGTTTCTACTCCGTACAGGAGGACTGAAATTATTGGTTTTATTTTTATTATAAAATTATTGGTTTAACTTGGTTTTATTTTTCACGGCATTCTTCAACGTAATTTTTTATTTAGCATTAGGCAGTACCTAATTATACGAATCTGAGCCTACCTTAGTGCGGACGTCTCGTGCGATCCAGTTAGGTTAGGTTTAATTCATTTGTAACTGATACTATGATTTTTTGTAAAATAAAGAATTTGAATTTGAATTTGAATTTGAAAATATAACATAGCACCAGGAGGCATCTAGTGAGAGTTTGAGACTGCGGTTGCAGAAGAGTTGGCTCGTTTTGTTAAACGCAGCTTTAGCTTGTTCGATGCGACAGCTGACTTCCACACATATTGGCGAACCCTCTCCAGAGGTTGGTTCTTGATGTGGAGGGTGGCAGTTGACGATGTACGTTCAACAACCATAAACTTGGTCTTCTTGATTTTTATATTCAGACCATTTTACGGAACCCTACTATTAATAGAACCGTAATTCATACCAAAAGCTAAATTTTAACCTAATGCATCAATTTTCAGCAAAAAGTTTATGTAGCTTTTTTCTCATGTCATCTATGGCAGAGAACGTGTTAATTAAGAGTTGTTTATTTGCTCGTACTAATTTACCCACTTCAAAGATGGCGGTTTATATAAAATAACTCTGTATAATTAATGGTAACAGGGTTGCAGAGGTGCCAGCATAGATATTGATGTTGATGACAAACCATGTCTCGTATCAGTATTCAATGCGACCGCTGATTAGTCACGGAATAACAAAACACAGTTCTTACATATGTAAAACTTTTTTTTGCGTGGTAGGTAGTTGGTTCTACGGAATTGAGATGGGTGTATATGATAAGGATAAATAGCAAGAACATGCTTGGAATTCCCAATACCTCTGCCTGTGCCTCATATACTTAGTTTTTGTGGAGTTTTATATAATTATATCAACATATCTATTGTATGCAAGTAGTTTATGAGGAGATTTTGTTTATGGCGCTAGTTTAAGTAGGTATTGGTAATCGAAAATAATCAATTAAATTGAGTTACATCAGACAACGGGCCTAGTTAGGATATGCTATTTTGTAGTATTTAAATGTGATGTGTCGACTGTCGAATTTAAATGTGATGTGTGTAGTATTTAAATGTGATGACGAGTGCCAAAAAAAAAGAGTGTTATGTGTTTCGGATATGTATCTTTCCGTTTCTTTATTCCACCATAACTTCTAAACGCTTGGACCGATTTAGAAGTGTGTGAATGTTAGAACCGTTATGTCGTCCCGAGTGTCATAGGCTACGTGCCGTGACCCCTTGCTCTCAAATAAGGCGAAAGCAGCGTATTCAATATAAATCGCTGTGTTACGCGTTGGCGTAAAATATAGTCATATTTTAACAGTTTAGTCTTTGAACATTTGACAGTTTAGTTAGTTTAGCCATATTTAAGAAGATTCCGAACTACCAAACTTCGAAACGGCTCATAATTGAGGTGAGTTGTATTAGTCATAAATATTTTACATGGTAGATCTTTCAAATGGTAAATACTTTGGGCCTCTTATCCACCGCACGTTTTTTTAACCGTTAGCCCTCTTGTCCACACACGTTTTAATTTGACGTGTGAATGAATTTGGGTGGGGTATGAATCACTCGAAAAGTTTGCCCACAGATACGGCGGCGGCGCCGTCCGTTTTTTGAATTTTGGAACCGTGCGATACTCGCCGTGTCTGAACCGAGCTTTATTTGTTATTAAGGAGATTTCACGAGGCCTTATTGTTATTGAAGACGTTGGAAGGTCCCATACATTTACGCCTATAATTTTAGTGAATTGTATTTAATTACGGATTCTCCGTAGCAATGAATCACACTTGTTTTCTGAGAAGTTTAACGATAAATACGTGTTTATAAACAAAGTTGTCAAAACGGGTTACCTGCGCTTGATAGGATAAAAATACATACGTAATTACTAATATCATAAGGATGTCATGTATGTATGGCGCCATGGACAATAATTGAAAGACATTCGTAATTATACTATGCTAAACGAGACCTTTACTCGTTTAATTCACAATGATCACAATTTAATATCCTTGTGCAATTATAAAGTTCAGATTAGGTAGAAGGAAATGATGGCTATGTACTTTTCACGCGACTACCCCACGAATAAGGAGTGTAATGTATTCAGGGTTCACCTATGTATGATTTCCGTTTCTTTATTCCACCATGAACCGACTTTATTCCACTTCTAAACGCTTGAACCGACTTAGAAGTGTGTAGTATTGTTAAAATCGTTATGTCTGAATAAATGCACTTTCAAGATGGGGCTCTGTCAATGACATGGAATTCAACACTAACAAGTGCTCTGTTTTAACCATCACTAAGAAGAAAACACCTTGCTTTTTCCCATACACAATAAACGGGTCAATTTTAAAAAGGTCAACCGAGGTGAGGGACCTGGGAATTACATTTGATACGCAGTTGAACTTCCGTGCACACATTACAAATATTTGCAATCGTGCTAGCAAAATGGTCGGTTTTGTTATTCGCATATGCAAACAGTTTAATAATATTCATGTAATGTTTCTACTATATAATTGTTTAGTCCGTAGCATACTTGAATATAACTCAGTCATCTGGTGTACAAGTGAAAACAAATACATTCAGATGGTAGAGCGTATTCAAAGAAAATTTTTAAGATATATTTATTACAGAAAATACAATATTTATCCATACTTATTTCCGTCCGATTTTGTGCTAGGAATGGTAGGATACAACAGTCTTGAAACTCGTCGATATATTTCACTAATTATATTTGCATATAAACTAATTCAAGGAACGATTTATTTGCCAGAGATACTATGTAAGTTTGAATTGTACGTACCGGTAAATTACACAGCGAGGAGATCGCATCTATTGTTTAATGTGCCGTACCACCGTAAAAATATTTTTGTAGACAGGCCAGTGGGAAGGGTTATAGCTCTTCTTAATTCCTTACCCACCGAAATAGATATCTTTTGTACATCCCTTTGGCAGTTAAAAAGGCAACTCCCTGCTATCTCATGTTTATCATAATCTGTCTTTTATTTAGTTTTATATTTTTATGTTTTTTTTCTTGTTCAATGTTAGCATTAATTTAGTTATGTAAGTCATTTGTTTTTAGACTTACACTCTAGATTTAATATTCAAGGGCGAATTGGATTCATCTGTAATGCCCTTGAATACTATTTAAAACTAATAAATAAATAATAAATGTCATTCCGAGTGTCATAGGGCATTAACTAGGAAATTTATAGTACAAGAGCCAGCGACAAAAATGTGCACGAGTTTTTGGAAAAGCTGATACTTTCGGATCAGACAGTATTTTGGCCAGAGAATGCCAGGGTACAGTCAGCAGGCCAGATTCCGGGACACCTGGAGCTGGCGTACTAGGAAAGGTGTTATTTTAATTAGTACCCCAAAGTGTTTTAGAAATGCTGAAAATTCATCAGTAGATAGTGGATTTTTATTTATTTATTTATTTAAGTAATTCAAGAATAATTTAAAACAATTTTATCTTAGGAACTATGCATTAAATATTTTAAACATTTTATAAATAGCAGAAAATGAATACATAGCAAAGTCCAGTGACAACGCCACCTAACTAGGCCGGGACCTGTTCTAAGGTGAACGTTTAATTTTGTGCGTGCTTGTTCATAATTGTGATTATTACAAAAACAAAATATTTTTGTAACAAAAAAAAAATAATAAAATAATAATAAATTGTCGTAATAAAATAATTATTTGGTCACAAAAGAATAAACATGCAACAACTACCTTAAAAACTATTAAATACTTAAAATTAGGAGTAGAAAATAAACATGTAACTAAGATTAAGAATATATATACCTACACATATATACATACATACATACACATACAGATATATTTAAAAATAATAATATTAAATACAATAATAAAAAGTAATTTTAATATGATATAAAATATAGAATAACATAAAATTCTAAATATTATGCAATAAAGAACTCGAAACATAAGGTAGACTGCTTCATAATCGAACGCTCGGCGTCAGCATCATCATTAAATTCAACAGGTTGGAGTGGGGCATTATCCAATTTTGATAACGACTGGCGATCTTCAATAAGAATAGCCTGTGACTTATAGAGGGATTTATTAATAGCAGAAAGTTTGAAGATTAAAATTTAAGTACATGCATGCAATAATTTAATTTTGCTTGGTAACATTAGATGTAGAATAGTGCGTGATATAAATGTACGACTACTTATCTACTAATAATCAAAACAATGTGCACGTTAAAAAAATGTTACAAGGTGACTATATAAGTTAAATATGAGTTTCGTTGGGTGACAATAAAAATACTGTAAACAGGTTTATAGCATGTTATATCGATGTTTTTTAATGAAGAATACTCATGTTTTGGATTGTTGTATAAAACTCGATGGGAAGAAGTCGTGTGGAAATCTATATTGAATATAGTTGGAGGTTAGGTCAGATCCTCTTAAACCTTCGGCTAATGCCATCCATATAATAAGGAATTCATTTGTTATACATATTTGACCCTACACCTTCCCTACGTAATATGAAGTAACCTTCCACTCCTCTCCCCTCCCCACTCCCAGCCCATTTTGAGCCCCCACCTGAGACGATTCCGACCATTTCCAGATTGTAGTATGTCTGTGTGTCTGTCTGCCTGTGTGTCTGTCTATCTGTGTGTCTGTCTGGCTGAAAGTATTTATTCACGATATCACCTAAACGCTTAATCCGAATGAGCTAAAATTTGGCATGCAGGTATCATTTGGTGATGGTAAGATAGTGGTTGAAATCGGTTTACCAGGGGGCGCACTACTCATATTTAAACCTCGAAATGTTAGACTTAAAAACTTAAAATTTGACTAAAACTTCCAAAAAAAAATTAGCAAAATATGACTTATAACGGTCTTGCCTACTAAGGCAAAATAGCGCTCTGATTCATAACATCCAATATGCGTTTGATATGATTCGTGGAGTGTTCTCAGAGTTCCCTATTTTTTCGAGATGGAAAAAGTAGCAGGAGCTATACGTAATATATGGGTGTCCCAAAATTGGTAGTCAGTGCGTACAACAGTCAACGCAAATATGTTTAGATGTACTGAGATATGGACGTATGCAGGAAAATAGCCGGGCTCACAATGGGTCAGGAAGTCCTAAAATTAGCAACCTGTGAATTATCCTGACAGTCTGCCTGATATGGCAAAATAGCGTTCTTATTCAGAACATCCAAAATGGGTTTAATACGGTTCGTGGAGTGCTGTCAGTGTTTCCTCTCTTTTTTCGAGTCGTCAAAGATTCTGTGGCATTAAAATTTCTCGATAGCACTGCATGGTAGTATGTGATTTATAAAAAAAATATTTAGCAGTGAAAAGTAGGAGCTATTTCGCAGTTGTGAATTTTAGGATCTGAGGTTTTGGGAGTTCTGACGTTGCAATTTAAAAAGATGATTATATATTATTCCTGTTGAGGGCCGGTCAGTGCATCCGAAGTGCAAAGCATGGAAATAGAAGTACTGAACATTCAACGATCTGAGTGCGGAGGGTCATAGCATCCAAAATGCAATATGAATATTTTTAATTTGTCAAGAAACCTTTGGCCGTACTGAATCTGAAACTAAAATTGGCATCGCATATTTGAAATCAGTATTTTTCAAAGAGATTTTAGAAAAAAATACTAACTAGTTTTATGAAGAGTATAGCTTTCTCAACTATGAAATTGGAATGAAATTGTTTCTGGGTGGATTTTTAATGGCGAGTATTCAGTCATTCTGTGAAATAGTAATTATAACGATTTTATTTCAATTATTTTTTATTATTACTTTTTATACCCTTATCTCTGATTGTAGCAATTATTATTTTTATGCTCAGTTTAATGAGTTAGTTTATAATGTAATTTAGTTTATTCAAAAAATAAAATTTCTTAAAAAAATGCCATATAAAAAAAATACATAAGTAATATTTTACTGCTGACACAATATGCTTAGCGACAAAATAAATATACATATTTTTGCAAACATCGTTAACGACATAATAGGTTGCTATAAGCTGTAATGCTCACAGTCAGATTTCTTCGAGCCAATAATATGTTTTTTTAAATAATGCTAAGAATAAAAAGATTTGAAATGCAGCGACGATATTATAAGTGATTTTTTCATTTTTAGGAAATATATTCTGATATATTTGTTACTTGACAGTTGTCAACTACTTCAGGGGAACCCGATAACTTAACGATGATTTAAATTTTGTCTACGATGCCCGTGCTGTTTATGCGTTTATCGCGCAAAAAACACAAATAATGGCAGGAATCACGAAAACCACGGGAGTGCGAACACGTTCAAAACAACAAACATGGCGGCCACGGTGGCTTGGCTTTTTTCTGACACTGGCACTGAAATGAACATTACGAATATTTTGAAAAAAAACAATATTTAAAAATCAATTAGCAGAATTGGGCGATGTTAAATGCTGTTCGTCATAAGAAATTACTTTAAATTAAAAATAATAAAAAAAACTCTGTTGGTTCACCACGTTGCGGTGTCCTGATCTATGTGTATAGTCCTTTGACGCGCGGCGAATATAAATTTGCATTTAATTTGACATGTCAGTTAACTAAACATAATAGTCGTTACGACAATAATTCACATGTTTCCATTGGAAACAAATTCGAGGTGAAAACGAGTTGAATATTAAACAAGCCTACGTACATTTTATTGCAAAAAAAAACAAACAAGCAGAGGACCTGTAACTAGGGTTATTTCGTCCCTCAATGGTCGACTGTCATATCTGACTTTTCGGCCATATTCGATTATTTATTTATTTGATCTTCGGGAAACATACAGCGATATAGTATTAATTATATCTAATTATCTTACGGCAATTTTTCGCTGGCCGATTAAGTGGTTCCTACTGTAGTCTTACATTATTTTCTTATACGATAATAATTAAGGGAGCTAATGGGCCCTGTTGAAGTTGGCCACGAAGACCCATTAGTATAGGGTCATACTCACGGGTCAACACAAATCCAGCGGCCTCCACGCAGAAGGGAGAGCCAGGGTAGGACGCTGGCCTGCGGTCCAGTCTTGCCTAGATGTCAACCTTCGGACGCTCCTGGACGGTTTGCGCACCATGCGTCGTCAGCCAATCGATTGTGCACTCCGACTAACTATACTAATATAAATATATATACATATATATTATATATATATATATATATATATATATATATATATATATATATATATATATATATATATATATATATATATATATATATATATATATATATATATATATATATATATATATATATATATATATATATATATATATATATATATATATATATATATATATATATATATATATATATATATATATATATATATATATATATATATATATATATATATATATATATATATATATATATATATATATATATATATATATATATATATATATATATATATATATATATATATATATATATATATTGGTTCAGAATATTCGACAGATCAGCGGGCGCAGGCCCAAAGGCACGAGAGCGGACGCCAACGTCGATAAATCTTCCCAAAAGCGAAACCTTTGTACAAGGGGTAGGAAACATAATTAGTCACGGACGCCGAGGATATGAGATTCCTTGAAAAATAGCTGATAACTCAAAGGACAGGACAGAGTGGGCTATAAAATAAACGAGCTGCCGACCCTGAAACGCGAAACTTTGGCGACCGACCACCGTTTCCATTCAAAATAAATCGTGAGAAAGACTTCTTAGCAACACATGGTAACGATAAATTACGAGCAAGGCGACGGGCAAAAGACTACGAAATAAAAAACCGTGGACGTTACAAAAAATCATACATACTCCAAATCCCACAATTAACCCTAGAAATAATATAGCTTAAAATGTAAAGTAAATTGCATGTTTAATTAATTTAAGCATAGCATATAGTATTTCGTTTAATGTAAAGTAAAGCGCTAGGAGAGACAACTTAATTAGCCTAATTAACGATCTAACATTAATATTAAGTTGTTACTAATGATCTGAAACTAACCTATGTTTAAGACAATGTGTACTCGGGAAAGGTGGCGTTTGCGACGAGAATCTGTAATAACAATAATAATAATAATGCTTTATTTAAGAGAAAGTAGTACAAAAATTATGTCTTAAAAACTACCCAACTAGGTTAATGCCTGTACTAGGGTAGATTCTTTTCTTTTAAATTAAGCAAATAATATGTCTGTAAATGTTTAAATGTAAGACAGAGACAACTATTGTAGTCGTTTCGCGCTCTATCGTGCAAGCGAGGAAGCATGATTGCGACGTCTCTTTCAAACGGGGTTGTATCTGTTTATGCGCCCTGTTTCGTGATTGGATAATACGTGTGCGGTGTATTTATGGGGGTGTGTTTAGAAATTTTTGGAAGGAGCTAGACCAATGAAAGGTAAGGGCGGTCGCTATCTTAAAAAAAATGTAAGGCGATCGACGACAGAAAAGAGCGAAAGCTTCAGTTTTAAATTTGCAAAGGGTCTGCGCGAACGCGCCGCGACCTACGCACCAGGGACTTAGTGTAAATTATAAGTACTCGGAACTCAATGTAAAAGTAAAGATAAGTGACCGAATAAAAGAAAGTCTCGCGAATAAAAAGTGTTTACTTTCGACGGAAGCTTATCCTGCGTGACCTAAGGAAAGTGAAGTTCTATTACTGAAGCTTCTCGCTGAACTAATTTCCTTGTGAGGTTGGAATCCACCAATCGTTCGAGACAACCACCCCTGAGAGAAAAACCAACCTAGCTGGTGAGTGATTACCATTTTTAAAGTAAAGTAAAGTAAAGTAAAAGGTATTTATTTCCAATACAACCATACAATTGTGTAGGAATGACAGTAATTATTCTTAAATTAGTTACTCAATGTGAAGTCACCCAATTTGCAGACGATACTAGCGCTGTAGTTGAAGCTGACAACATAAATACGCTCACTGCCAATCTCAATACATCTCTTGGTGAACTTGATGATTGGTTTAATGCGAACAAGATGTCTCTAAATATGTCTAAAACTGTTATTTTAAATTTTAATAGCAAGACATCATCTATAAAAGTTAACTACCCGGTTGAACTTGCGGAATCAGTTAAATTCCTCGGACTACATCTGGATGCAAAGATGTCATGGAATCTACATATAGAGCATGTTAAGTCAAAACTTTCGTCAGCCTGCTATGCTCTATTACGCATCAGAAATTGTTTGGAGAGAACTGAAGTAATATCGGCCTATTACGCGCTAGTTGAGTCACACCTGCGCTATGGTATTCTTTTATGGGGTAATGCAGCACACATCAACAGTGTATTCACTCTCCAGAAAAGAGCCATACGTGCGATAGTAGGTATTGGTCCACGGCAGGCATGTCGTGAACACTTCCAAAAACTAGGGATATTGACCGTATATGCGATTTTTGCTCAAGAAGCTCTTTGCGAATTCTATTGCAATAAAAGCTCGGCCATATCCCACGAGGAAGTACATCGGCATGACACCAGGAATAAAACCCTGTATCTCCAACCGTTCGTAGCACGTACTGCCAAGTTCCAGGCGACTAGTCGATACTTAGGCCTCAAACTTTTCAATAAATTGCCCGAAAGATTAAAAGAAATTAAAAACATCGATATTTTCAAGAGATCCATCCGAGTCTATCTGCTTAAAATAAACATGTATGCCCATAACGACTTCTTAAAATATTTTGAAAATACATAGCATCGTATCTATCCATTTAATCTAATACATATTATTTACCGTTAATTGTTTTGTTGTAAACTGTTATCATATAGTCTATGTTTTCGTAAATTGGTAAGTTTAAAACTATATATTGTATATCATCTCTTGTCTAAATTCTTAAACTATATAAACTATATATTGTCTTGAATACAGTCCAAGGTGAAAACCATTGAAGATAATCGAAGGGGTAATTACCCAGCACAAAAGGGGTCGCGTAAATTCACAAGTTAAGTGGGTTTATGCAAACCGGGTAAAAATCCCAACCATATATATATATATATATATATATATATATATATATATATATATATATATATATATATATATATATATATATATATATATATATATATATATATATATATATATATATATATATATATATATATATATATATATATATATATATATATATATATATATATATATATATATATATATATATATATATATATATATATATATATATATATATATATATATATATATATATTAGAGGGATGATTATGAAGAAAATAATAATAAAAGCCACTTACATACATAGTACATAGTGGAGAAAGGGGTCCCTTGTTTGAATTAGGGATTGCTTTATATTTAAACGAGATTGGTTGGTTGTCTTTGACTTGCGAACAGAGATGTAGGTTTACAAGGCCTTTTTAATATATTGACACTCAATATCTCGAAGACGAAGTACCTAGCATTTTCACTCAGACCCAACCTAACCTCCAACGTATTACCCTTAAAAATTCACCAATTTAACTGCAGTGTATCTTCAACCCAGAATAATTGCAAATGTGAGCATATAAACATTGAAAAAAAAATTAGATATTTAGGCATAGAAATAGATTCCAAACTAAATTGGGAATTCCAAATAAAGTCGCTTACGGCGCGAACAAGGAAATTACTGTACGTGTTCCGCGAACTTAGGAATGTACTGAGTAAAGAAACACTGCGAATGGTGTATATGGCTCTTGGTCAAAGTATATGGGTGCATGGAATTATAGCGTGGGGCTCATGTACAAAAACAACAATGGACCGACTATTAAAAGCACAAAAGTTACTAATAAGAGTCATAAACAAAAAGCCTCCTCGGTACAGTTCAAACCACCTCTTTGCGGAGTTTAAGGTTTTGGATATCTGCCAGCTATTTATTAAGCAGTGCCTTGTAAGCTTTCACAAAACTAAAGAGTACAGAGCAAGAAGTCAACAATTGTACTTAACGAGAAATGCTGGTAAGGAATTTTTCACAATTCCAAAGGTTAAAAGCACATTTGCCCGAAGACAATGTTTTTTTATCGCCCCGAAAGTTTATAACTCACTATGTGAAACCACGAAAAACGTGAAAAATTATGTAACTTTTAAAGGTAAAGTAAAAAACTGGCTTCTAGATATTGGGCGTTCAAAAACTAAAGACCTTATTAATACTGTAGGGTGAATATTTAAAAAAAATACGTATTTGTAAAATTGTGCAATATTACATATCATTTTCTTAAACATATATACTAGAATGTAGTGTTTATTCATATATTTGTATATATTATTACTTATTTTCCACTTAAATTTATTGTATATAATGTAAAGTTTACTTTATTTTTAGCCCTTAATTGCATACATATATATTTTTTTTTCTACTTTAAATTTTACTTTAATTTGTGTAAACAATACATTTGTTAGATTTAGAAATATTTAAAATTGATCACCTTCGTCAGTTCGCGAGTTACAAAAATACAGTTGGTATAACACAGCACAGCCAGAGACAGACCTTCTAGGTCTAGTTGGTTGTGCGATTTCGCCTCATTCGGATATGCTAGCATATTTATATCCATAGAGCTATGTTTTTCGCTATTATAATGTTTGTTCTTAATTATTCCTCATGTACAACAGTATGCATGTCCTTGTAATTTTTTGTTCTTGTACGTTATAAATAAATAAATAAATAAATAAATCTAGAAACACTCACCCTTCAAACAACCAATCTCTAAACTAAGCAACCATCCTTCCTAAATAATAAAATCACTCGATTAGATCTTAATTCGAGCAAAAAAACAATGAAATACTTGTTTTTTGTCGGCTTATGCCGTCTTCTTAAAAACTAGATGACAGGTGACAGGTGGAAAAATTTAAATTTTCGAATTTTCTTTTTTATTTTCAAAAAGTGGTTATAAAGAAGCTGCGATCAAAAGTAGTCAGCCAACCCTTAAAATTAATAGCGTGATATGTCCTTATCTATATGAAAGGAAGCACTCAGCTCTTTCCAATTATTTGGAAAGTTTATATTAACCTAAATGGTGTATTTACAGTGAATAAAAAGTAAAATATGTAAAAAGTAAATATTTTAAAAATATTTGATAGTTTTTTGGTGTATATTCTTTATAGAATTGATTAGAGGGATGATTATGATACGTTTAAATATAAAGCAATCCCTAATTCAAACAAGGGACCCCTTTCTCCACTATGTACTATGTATGTAAGTGGCTTTTATTATTATTTTCTTCATAATCATCCCTCTAATCAATTCTATAAAGAATATACACCAAAAAACTATCAAATATTTTAAAAATATTTACTTTTTACATATTTACTTTTTATTCACTGTAAATACACCATTTAGGTTAATATAAACTTTCCAAATAATTGGAAAGAGCTGAGTGCTTCCTTTCATAAAGATAAGGGCATATCACGCTATTAATTTTAAGGGTTGGCTGACTACTTTTGATCGCAGCTTCTTTATAACCACTTTTTGAAAATAAAAAATAAAAAAGAAAATTCGAAAATTTAAATTTTTCCACCTGTCACCTGTCATCTAGTTTTTAAGAAGACGGCATAAGCCGACAAAAAACAAGTATTTCATTGTTTTTTTGCTCGAATTAAGATCTAATCGAGTGATTTTATTATTTAGGAAGGATGGTTGCTTAGTTTAGAGATTGGTTGTTTGAAGGGTGAGTGTTTCTAGATTAAAAAGGCCTTGTAAACCTACATCTCTGTTCGCAAGTCAAAGACAACCAACCAATCTCGTTTAAATATAAAGCAATCCCTAATTCAAACAAGGGACCCCTTTCTCCACTATGTACTATGTATGTAAGTGGCTTTTATTATTATTTTCTTCATAATCATCCCTCTAATCAATTCTATAAAGAATATACACCAAAAAACTATCAAATATATATATATATATATATATATATATATATATATATATATATATATATATATATATATATATATATATATATATATATATATATATATATATATATATATATATATATATATATATATATATATATATATATATATATATATATATATATATATAATATATATATATATATATATATATATATATATATATATATATATATATATATATATATATATATATATATATATATATATATATATATATATATATATATATATATATATATATATATATATATATATATATATATATATATATATATACATATATATAAATATTGAAAATTGCAATGACAATGTGATAAAGTGTCATAATAGCGATAAAAATATTTCCGGATTTCTTATCTTTTTTGTTGCCATTTCTTATCTGAATTTTATCTTTATCATAAGAGATGTACCAATATCATTGATTATATAGGGTATTAGATTGATCAATGTCGTACTACAATTTGGCAACCAGGATTTTACTGCGAAAAGCAACGCGTAGACACCACGCGTAGGCTCCAAAAAATATTTATTCTAATATTACCTATAATATTGCGAATTTCGTGGTATAGCAGCATGGCGGCGCACTGTAGATGTCGCTCTTAACACGCCTATACAGTATAAAATAATACTATAATACCAAACGATTTTTTAAATCATAGCTCAGATGGTAATCATAATAAAGATGTCAATTTTTTATTTGGTATACATGTTTCATTACATAGTAATTATGCACAGATAAACTAATATGTCATTTTATTGGCATTTGGCAGATGGTAAATATTTAATCTCTCCGTATTGTTTCTGTGATTTAATCATACCAAATCTATAGGTCTATATAAAAAAGCGTTAGATTACGCTAATAATTCAACTTATTATTATTGGGTTTTTATAATCAATCAGACCTTAATAAAAAAACAATCTATGCGGGTGTTATTATAGATGGCTAAATAAATTGCTAATAGTTTGGCTGTCAATGCAATCAGCGCCACCTCTATTTCGCTGTTTTAGAAGGGCTGCCGAATCGTACTATGGAGTTAGGCAATCCAATACCATATACAACTATAATTAATGTTTTGTGTCTTCTGTAATGAAGCATAAATATAGATAGGATAGTTGACCATGGGAGGTACAATTTGTTCATTCAAATTAAATAAGAATTTTTACAAGAAATGCTAAAAGAAAAAAGTCTGAATTGAATTAATTTCTAACGTATTTATTAAAAAAAAAAGGTAGTTTATTTATCTGTACGTAGTTAACACTTCAATTCAACACTAAAATCTACAAAAAGTGTAAGAGATCTAGGAATACTTCACGACGAGCACCTGACTTTTAGAGAGCATATCAACAATGTAGTAAGTAAGAGCGAGCGAACACTGGGTTTTATATATAGGGTTACTAAACCGTTTAAAAATATTAACTATTTTAACTTGCTCTATAATTCTCAAGTACGCAGCCAACTGGGGTTTGGTTCCATAATTTGGAATCCATACTATGAGGTCCATTCGGAAGCGATAGAGTCTGTGCAGAGGAAGTATATGCGTATGTTGGCCCATAAAACCGGCCTATCGCGCACTCTCTACTCTTATGAAGAGCGTTTAAATTATTTTAATATTTTTACTCTTAGAAATAGGAGAGAGTGCGGAAGCCTAATGTTTCTGCACAAACTTCTTAACGGCAGGATAGACTCACCAGATTTATTAGAAGCGTTAAATTTCAACGTACCATCCAGGCGACTGAGGTAGCACCTAACATTTCACCGTCCCACTTCGCAGACAAATCAATCTTTCCACAATTCTATCTCACGTACCATTAGCAGTCAAGTCCATTATAAATAACGTATTATGAAACAAATTGATAATTTACCGTATGTTTTTATTATTTTATTCCAGACAATATTTGGTATATTTTTTTTACCATTTAATTCTTTTTATGAATTTACTGTAAACTTATTTCTAAAATTTTGAATTTTTGTTTTGATAATTTTTAAGGATATTAATTTTTGTACTGATAATTTTGTAAATCATGAGATAAACGGCGCATACGCAATTATTAATTTGGCATGCGGAGTACGCATAAAATATTATACTCTATTTAGAGACAATGTAAAAATGTTAGCGATAACCATGTATTATTAGAGTATTGTTTGCCTAGCTAAATAGTAAATAAATAAAAAAAAAATACGCGTGGCACTCGGGGACTGCCGCGGTAAAGCTATTGCATAGCATTTTTAACAACTTATGCAATTATAATTATTTATTTATTTTATTTTTTCTGATATCAGATAACTGCGCTTTATCGGCAAATGTTGAAATTATTCCGAATCATTTGCGGCTGCGGTAGCAAATGATTCGGAATAATTTAAACATCTTCCGATAGAGCGCCGCGCACGAATTTTTTATTCGATAAAGCAATAAAACGGATTATTCGAAAAAAATCGTAGATAAAAAGATAGATAATTAAAATATCTTTAAAATGTTGCAGGTTTCATAATAATACGCCAGATAGTATTTGCGTAGTAGTCGCTTCTGTGTAACAGCAGTACTTGTTTAGACGTAATTATCAGTTTAAAATCATTAATTTTCGTTAAGAAATTTCTTCATTCGGTCGCCGCGCTGGCCCGCGATAAAAGCTATGCAATAGCTTAAAAACACTTATTCCTGAGAAACAGCCAAGATTTTCTATCAATGATTATTAGCATTGTCAACAAGTATTATTTGTTCTCAGTATATGACACACGAGTATTTTATAATAAAGAAATATTCGCTGACGAATACGACATATGTACCTAGTAAATATGAATGATTAGGTACCCATAGTAGTAAACGATTTCCATGTCAAATATTGCAGGCATCTGAACTTTTTATTGAAAAACCAATTGATCAACTAGGTTCAGTTCAGTTGTTACAAATGCTACTCTATTTTTGATTTTCCAACATTTTTGCTATTGCGAACTTCGCAGTATGGTAAAATAATTTCATTCTGGCCCACCAACCAACGAAGAGGTAAAGTATTGTGAATGCGTTATTTTTTTTTCGATGTGGCGACGGTAATATTCTTTTTGAGCTCCCTGAGACGATTACGACCATTACCAGGTTAAAATCTGTCTGTCTGTCTGTGTGAGTATCTGTCTGTGTGTGTGGCTGTGTGTATTCCTCCACGACAGCGCCCAAACGCTTAATCCGAGTGAGCTGAAATTTGGTATGCAGTCATCATTTAGTCAAGGAAAGATTTGAAAAGATTGTTGTTGAAATCTGTCCACCAGAGGGGGGGGGGGACTAGTCATATATCATCCTCACATTGTGAATTTTTTGTCGGTATATCTCATATACAAGCTCCACTTACACTATTTCAATTCCGCCATACAAATCTATGGGATAATCAAATCATTCCGCCGTTGTCCAGGGTAGACTGAAGAGCTGTCAATCCGTTGTTTTGCGGGTAGGCCGCATACCGCTGCCGCCACTGCGTAGGTTATAACAGTGGTGGGGGGCCGGGCTCAGAGCGCGCGAATTTTGAAAATCCGTCTTGCACACAACACTCACTGTATCCTGTCTTACGTCTTTGCACCAAAAGCAATTATTTAAAAATCGGTAATACCTATTTTGTGCAGTGTAATAATAAATTATTTTGCTAAATTAATATTCCAAATATTTCTCTTCGTTACTAATCTTACCGGATCTATTTCTGACGGCCGCGCAGAGGAAGAACGAAAAAAAACTTAGTAGTTTCTTCCACAGCTGTAAAAACAATAACCAAAATCGTTAAAACGTGAAAACAATAACGAAAATCACATTAATTGTAAGTGTTTTTGACTTTCGAAGCTGTACGAGTACCTACCTATTTGTTTCCATCTTAGATCAACACAGCGCCGGCTCGAGGAAACTTGGCGCCCTAGGCAAAAGACTAGTATGGCGCCCATTTAAAAAAATCACAAAACATTAATTATGTAATTTTTAATCAAATAATTAGAGCACAGATATGACTTATCTACTTATATATAATTATAATACAAACTTTTTAAAAAAAATACAACCGACTTCAAATAATTTTTTCACTTATTTTCCAGTTAATATGATTTTAAAACCAAACTACTAAACCAATTTTGATTAAATTTCTATGGGACCAATCTGAAAGTATATTCTTTCAAATACAAAAGGAATTTTCTAAAACGCTTCATAAATGACGGAGATCTGAGGTAACAAACATTAAAAAAAACATTCAACCGAATCGAGAACCTCCTCCTTTTATTGAAGTCGGTTAAAAAGAGAATATATCCACCTTCTTTAGCTGTATGGAGTGAAATATAAGATTTTTTTAAAAGACTAGAGATTAAATCAAGCAAGTTTTCTTTTCCTTGCCTTTATTTTAGCAAAAGTGGAAACCATCTCCTTTAAATCTATTGTTTGAGTTATTTCTTGTTCTATAGATAAAGTCGACAACCCCACAAATCTTTCTTGGGTCATTGTGGAGCGCAGATATGTTTCAATTAGTTTTAATTTAGAAAAACTGCGCTCGCCACTGGCCACAGAAGCGGGAATTGTCAGCAGCACCCTTATTGCAGTTACTAAATTAGGTAAGATATCTAGTAACCCATTTTCACAAATATAATTTAAAAGTTCTAGTGGCGCAGTGTATTTGGTACTCTTCTTGCAATATCTTGTAATTCGCTGCATAACTCAGTTGCATCAACATCCTTAGAGTCTCCATGACTAAGAGATTCTCCAATTTCACACAGTGTTCCAGAACATCTTTGGAAGTTTTATTCTGCATCTCATAAACGTTATAGAGAAATCCAAAAACATGATTAATGTTATTGCTCTGATACATACGCTACCAGATCGCCTCGCCGCGCCGCCCCCCCAAAATACGAGCGCCCTAGGCAATTGCCTAGATTGAATATATGGACGGGCCGGCCCTGGATCAACATAAAGTTTTGTAAAAGCAATAGCAAACCACATTATAAATATGTTTCTTTTCCGAAGCTATAAATGTTGGCATATTAGATAAACAAAGATTTTGTTTGGATAGCCTGCGACCCCTCGGGGGTTCTCTTCGCGACCCCCCAGGGGTTCGCGACCCACCGGTTGAAAACCACTGGTTAAGGGATGGATACGTGCCACATATCGGGTGGAGAACTTTTAACAGATTCAACTACCTATATAATCTCCTGCCTAGTCAAAATGCTAATTAAAACCTAATAATAATAATTTCCTGTGTCATTTGCCAAAATAGTAAGAGCTGACAATATTTAGTAGTTCATTAGCGTGTCATTTTGGTACGATGCCAACTTACTTTGTCACATTACTCACAGTAATGTTGATGCCAACACGTTTCGTTCTTTTCCTATAAGAACATCAATGAAATGTACTGATAAATGGATTTACATAATCGTTTATAGGGATTTTAGCAAAGTGGGATTATCTACAACGTTTTTGATACACATATTTATGTTGACTTACAGAAACTATGCTAATAATATGAGTAGACAAGAAACCTAACAGGAGTAGACAAGAAATTTCAAATAATATTTAATATTGCATTTGAATTGAACTTTGTTTTAATTTTTCATATTTTAAGTATTCTACGATATGGCATCATGTCTCGTGCTCGATGTACGTTTAAATCGCCAAGTGTTTTCATTACTGTGTCACCCCAAGACATTACGGCAAGCAGACAACCCCCCCCCCCCCTTCCACGCGCACTAAACACCACAACTCCCAAGCGACGCATCCGTGTACCGAATTTCAAGTCTCTAAGTTCAATATTTCGAGATTGTGCGTCCCTTGATGGACGGATTTCAGCTAAAACCTTTTTAACTCTTGCCATGAGCAAATTATGCCTGCATGACACATTTCAGTTCAATCGGGTGAAGCGTTTGGGCACTATCGTGGAGGAATACACACACATACACAGACACACAGGCACATATAAGCCTCTGCCAGGAAAGTAATATTTTATACGAATCATGTGCAATAATAATTAGGTTACTAAATAATCACTTATAACTTTTTTTAAATACCTAAATTTAAGATTTTGGAGTAAACATTCAGTTGATAATTTGGTATATGTATATCTGGGTATATATGTAGATTAGACTGCCCTGCGGCAGTAATTAAATGGTATTTTATGAAATATTTGTTGTTTATAGTACGGAATTTAATCAATCAGACCTTTCAATTGATACTAATCACGATATATATTGATTTATTGACATTTGGACATTAGGACAAGTATGTATTTGACATTTGGACTCCTTAGGTATCATATAACCCTGGCGATGACGTAACAATTCTAACTATACTAGACACTTCTAAATCGGTTCAAGCGTTTAGTAGATATAGTGGAGTAAAGAAACGGAAAACATACATACATAAACCATGAAGATATTCTTGTATAGTATGGTTTAGCATATTTTGTAATCCTTATATAGCAAATAATTTAAAACATTCATGGTTTTACTACTGTTATATATTATGCTTATACGTTATTTTTTATGCTGTATGTTTTTACCAAAAATAAAAATAAAAATAAAAATTACCTCCTTTTTGTTGGGCAGTCGTGTAAAAAGCTAAGCAAAATTGGAGTTTATATTTGTTTCTTTAGCGATTTGCAGTGATGTAGTAGTTGTAAAAAAACAACTTATAATAACAAACGTAGTAGGTATAACACCTGAGGAAATGACTGTGCTCAATTACTAAATGCATTACCACAATGATTTCAATATAATTGACGGATTTTTTCCTGCTCCTAGTAGATTTTAACTTGTACTAATGTTACTTGCTATAATTAGTTAGTAGCATACTATTAATCTTGCGGTGTCGACTACAACGGGCGAGCCCGTCACCACAGGATGTTTTAACGATTAGTCGTTCTGTCGCCCTGCAGTGAACGTAGAAGACTTTGGACAGTACAATCCTACGTCCAGCTACGTCACAACCCGTGAGAGTCCAACGCCTTACCGCGAGTTAGCCAGGAATAAACCCGGCGGGCTCGAGATACTCGCGCCCTCACTTCCAATTGTGACCAGATTTCTCCGGTCTCTCGATTGGTTCCGAGTTCGAGGTCGCTTGCGCGGTCCTCTCCCTTATGAAGCGGTGAAACGGAGTGCACCGAATCTAGAGTCGGCAAGCGCACTTAGTAAAAGTGACACCACTGCGCTGATACCATGCGACGCATCAGAAACAAATTCTGAAGACCTTATACTCATGAATGCACCTCATTTAAACTAAAGTCTAAGACAAATGGAAAGCTATTACATCTAGTTCATCAGAACATACAGGGCTTTCTACGCAAAGAACTAGAGGTCGAGTTATTTCTTGAAACAAGAATAACAGAAAAACATTTCTTTAAGACAATAGAGCGAAACTCTGGCTATGTAATTAATGAAAATGAAAACTTAAGTAGCAATAATGGTAATTTAATACAATTGTCTTCAGAGATAATTAATAATATAAATAATCTGATATCCCCATCAGTGGTTATTACTCAAGAAAATATGCCAAAAAATTGTATAAATCTGGTGCATCAGAATATTCAGGGGATAATAGGCAAAGAGCTAGAATTAGAATTGTTCTTGAACTGTAATCATATCGACATTCTATGTATATCAGAATCATGGCTCAAAAGCCATCAGATCATTTTCAGTTCCAATAACCATCAGATTGCCAGCTCATTTAACAGAGTTCGGTTGATACGTGGTGGCTCTTTAATAATTATTAAGAAATGCTTGAAATTTAAAGAAAGACGTGATATTGTGAGCCTCTCTGTCGAACGAGTTTTAGAGATTGCATGTATAGAATTGGAGGAAACCATTGTTATGAGTGTATACAAACCACCATGTGCGCCTTATGAAGCTTTTTATAAAATTATGGAAGATGCCTTATTCAAAATAACCAATAGTCCTAAAACAATTGTTATTTGTGGAGACTTTAACATCAATATATTAGAAAAAAAATCCTTGACATGTAACTTTTTAAATTTATTTAGATCATTTAACTTATATAATGTTTTTCTTGAACCTACGAGGATAACTGCCTCAAGTGCTACTTGTATAGATAATATATTCACAAACATAAAACCCAATTATAAATCACTAATTAATATTTTGCACTCTGATCACTGCGGTCAGTTAGTATCATTTCCTAAGAAAAGCACTAGGGTTCTAAGAAAAAATATTAGTTTTATTCCAATTACTGAGTGCCGTCTAGGGGAATTTAAATCTAGCTTAATTAGCAAATTACAAAGGTTGCCAATTCATGACAATCCTGACCAACTTTATGACTCATTCTTTGAATTAATTAGAGTTGAATTTAATAGAATCTTCATACCTAAAACGAAATCGATCAGTGATCGCTTATGCTTTAGTGATTGGGCAACTGTTGGTATTTACAAAAGTCGTAATAAATTGTATGAACTGTATAATGAAAAAACTTATAATCATAGTGCGACTTTTAAGAAGTATGTAAATAACTATTCCAAAATATTCAAACGAGCCTGTTCCACTGCGAAGTCAATTTATTTGAAGAATAAGATCAAAAACTCTACAAACAAAATTAAAGCTACATGGAATATTATTAATAATGAAACAAATAGGGTTATAGCTCGCACAAGGGACTTTCATTTAAAGATAAATAATTTAGACATTAAAGCGGATATGGAAGTTGCGACTGAGTTTGAGCGATTTTTTACGAATATACCGTTAATAACGACTAACGCCCTCAAGTCGTCTTCCATTTCAGCTGAGATGCTACTTAAAGAAAGCGTTTCCGCATGTGTTACCGACTTCGCTTTCACTATTGTTAACTGCAATGATATAATAAATGCCTTTAAAACAATTGAGATAAAGAAAACTATGGACCTTTGGGGATATTCTGTAAAAACAATTTCATACATCATAGAAATAATCGCACCTTATCTAGCCTATATATTCAATTGTTGTGTTACTTCTGGAGTGTTTCCTGATCTGATGAAACATAGTAAAGTTATACCATTATTTAAATCTGGCGATACTTCTGATCCCTCGAATTTTCGACCAGTTTCCGTACTTCCCACTTTGAGTAAAATTTTCGAAAAATTAATTCTTAGACAATTGCACACTCATTTTAACAAATATAATTTACTTCATAAGAAACAGTTTGGATTTACAAAGGGTTGCTCAACCATAGATGCGGGAACCGAACTATTGACAGGTATATTGAATGCCTGGGAAGAGTCACAAGACGCATTAGGCATCTTCTGTGACTTGTCTAAGGCATTTGATTGTGTACACCATGATACACTAGTTAGGAAATTACATCACTATGGCATTAGGAACAAGGCTCTTGATCTTCTTACTTCTTACTTGGGAAATAGAATTCAGAAGGTTGATGTAAACGGTAAAAGATCACCAGGATCAATGGTCACCATGGGTGTCCCACAAGGCTCCATTCTTGGCCCATTTCTCTTCCTAATATACATAAATTATTTACCCTTTCACATAAGGAATAATCACGAAATTGTATTGTTTGCTGATGATACTTCTTTGACGTTTAAAATTAGTCGAAAATTGTACAATTATGACGAAGTTAACAATGCACTCTCAAAAGTTATCCATTGGTTTAATGTAAATAACCTACTATTAAATGAAAGAAAAACCAAAGTGATTAAATTTTCTACACCTAATGTTAAGCAGGTACAAACCAATGTAGAAATAAATGGAACTAGACTGGAGCCTGTTGCTTCAACTGTGTTTCTAGGGATAACAATTGACTCCAAATTACAATGGGGCCCACAAATTGAGAAAATGTCAGGAAAACTTAGCTCTGCGGCATACGCAGTTAAAACAATAAGGCGGCTGACTGATGTAGATACAGCAAGAATTGTATACTTTAGTTACTTTCACACATTATGTCCTATGGGATTCTTCTCTGGGGAAGCTGTGCGGACATCAATAACATCTTTATACTACAGAAACGTGCTGTAAGAGCTATATATGTATAAACTTGGTCCTCGAGTTTCACTTAGAGAAAAATTCAAAGAGATAAATATTCTTACTGTTGCATCACAATATATATACGAAAATCTGTTGTATGTCCACAAGAATATTGACAAGTTTAAAATAAAAAGCGACACTCATAATTTTAATACTAGACATAAGCATAACCTTGTTGTACGTGCTACTCGTCTCCACAAAATAAGCAATTCTTTTTTGGGACAATGTATACGCTTCTATAACAATCTTCCTCATACTATTAGAGAACTATCTGTAAATAAGTTTAAAGCTACCATCAAAGCAAAATTGTATAAAAAAGCATACTATACAATATCTGATTATGTAAATGACAAAACGGCTTGGGAGTAAGGCTTGGACGCATCATAAGAACATAAATTAAAAATAATATTTAATTGTGTCTATATGAATAAAGAACATTTTGATTTTGATTTGATTTGATATCGCGGACCAAGGCGTCCTTTGACCGCCTCTTACCCAGGATCGGATGGCCAATAGTCAATTCAAGAGCAGTCGCCATAAGGTACGCAACCACCCCCGCTCTATAGGAAACAATACAGTTCCCAGACTCCCCCGACTGTTAGTCGGAGAGCACAATCGATTGGCTTGCGCCGCTCGGTGTGCAGACCGTCCAGGAGCGCCAGAGCTTTGATTCCCAGGGGAGACTGGTTGACCCAGTGTCCTACCCAGGATTCGCACCCCATGCGTGGAGGCCATCGGATGGGTGTTGACCCGTGAGTGTGACCGACCCTGAACACATGGGTCTTCGTGGCCACCTCATCATAGGCCCGTTAGCTCCCAAATAGGCCCGTTAGCTTCCGATAGGCTCCCAAATAGTGCGAGTGTGGCCCGCTGATGCGTAATATAATAGATAATAGATACACCCACTTGGGTGGTCATTACCTTCAACCTGAGGAGGTAAAACAATCTGGCGCCAAAAGCCTGTAGCGGTTCTTAAAGTTGTTGCGAGGCTTGGCGCAGAACTATAGCAGGTGGCGAACACAATAGATCAGTAATGGTCGCAGTGTTACAAGGCTCAAAAAGACCTTAGAAAAGCCCCAAAAAATAAATAAAATCAAGAATACTCGAGGGATGGTCTTGAGCGGTCGCGTCGCGCGGTACCGGCTGCGCGAGAATTGCGTGATAATACGGACTTGGGCGGGTCAATACTGAGAAAGCCTCAGCGCCTGATTTGGTGCGGGACCCGCGTTAGTACACTTCGTCTCGAAAGCCCCAAAGCCTGCGTCGGTGGGGGGAGTGCGCTAGTAGGTACCTAATTGGACGGACAGGTCAAGGAAAGCCCCATAGGGGCTTTACTGGAACAGCCGCACAAAGCGATCAGCTCTGGACCAGTCCTGGCCCATCCGCTCCTATCCACCGCTCCGGTATCTGCCGAGCCGCTATGTCGCCGCGCCGATTTTCTTCTCTGGTACCCCCAGCCAGAGGAGTGCATCGGCCCGCTGACTTGGAGTAAACGGGCGGTGTCGACTACAGTGGGCGAACCCGTCACCCCAGACTGGTATAACGATATGTGATCATTCTTTAAGCAGCGGGATGAGCGTAGAAGACTTAGAGATGAGACAACCTACCGTCTAGCGGTAGGTTGTAATTTTAATTTATCGCGGACATGGGCGTTCTTTGCCCGTATTGCCACACGGGATCGAGTGGCCCAAGGTCATTTCAAGAGATGCACGACAACAGGTCAACATCCACCCCCGCTGCTTAGGATACATTATATTTCGATAGTCTCCAGACTCCTTCAGCAATTAGTCAGAGTGCAAAACCTATTGGCATCACCGAACGGTGCGCAAACCGTCCAGTAAAGCCGGGATTCAATCCCACCAGGAGCAACCGGTCCACCAGCTTGTGAGGCCTCAGACGCGGAGTCTTACTCGGGATGAGACGCGGAGTCTTGCTTACCGTACGAGGAGGCTTCTGAATAGCAGCTGAATCGTGAGTTGAGCCGATCCGAGAACAAAATGGATCTTGTGGCCCAAGCTGTGCGAAGCCGTTGGCTACGCTGACATGGAGTAGCAGGCAGTTGCGGCGGGAGCCGCAATTTTGCTGGTGTACTCTCAACAAACCATGCAGGGAAGAGGGGAATCTGCCACATGCAAGTCGGGGCGGGGCTATGGCCCCGTCTCAGGAGAATTCCCACTAAAGGGCAAGGGCATTAGACAAGTCACTGAAACATGATAAAGTTCAATACGGCGTAATGATGGAAGAATTAGAATAACTGGTAAAATATGAGGAAAACTCTTCAAGAAAGCTACAGCAATATGACGACGATACTCAATCAAATAGCAAATGAGACTAACAAAAGAAGATCAATACTCTGCCTTCCCTCACCCTAAATTCTAACTACCCCACAATTCCATTATTGGCTTCATTTTGTTTAATGCCGGTCGATTATTCTCACATCCCCACCTTTCATGGAGCAGGTATTCTTATGACACCTCCATAACGTGCCCCTGGTATACGAATTTCAGGTCAAGGTGTATCCTGGCTGAGGTGTATGATCTAATCGAATCTAATTTATAGTTGTGACCTAATCTCTTTCAGCCATATAATAAACTTCTAGGCATATAATAAACTTCTAGATTCTAGGCAAATTTTTCTTAAAACTTCCCTCTTAAAGCTATTTTTGGACAATAACTCAAATTTAGGAATAATACAGAACCGACGACCAACGAGACAAGTTTTAGAAAATAGTTTAATAATACCCAGAATGAAAACATCATTTGGACAAAGACATCACTCTTTCATAACGCCGAGATTTTACAATCTGATCAATATGGAAATAAAAATGAATTTGACACTTAGGGAATTCAACAATAAATTAAAGAAATGGTTATCGAATCATGATAGACTAACCATACATCAAATGTTAGAAATAATAGTTTATTAAAACTTAGGTGCACAAATTATTAACATATTTTTAAACATGTATGTTGAGTACATTGTAATATTGAACTAACTACCAAAAAATATTTGACTTTGTTGTTATTTTAGGTATTTTTATATTAAATTCTATTTTTCTTAACATATATTAAATATTAATGACTGTTTCGTTCTTTTCTCACATATAACATTATTTATATTATTTAATCGAATTTTATCTTATATTTATTGCCGATTATATAAAGGAATTGCATTTTATTTATTATATTATATTTTAATAGTTTTTATTATTATTATTATGATGATTTTTTTTGAAGACCACATTTTAGGGCAATTTAGTGTTATTAGCTTTTTACTAAAACTTGTACATAATTGATTATAATATTAGAGTCCTGTCCACCCTAGAACGGGCTAGTCCCAGTTGGGTGACAGAATCAAATAAGCGAAGGGTTAAGGTTTTGCCATTCGGTTCCTGTTATTTTTTAAGCACATCATTGTTTTATAGTAATTAATTCTTAAATAAATAAATAAATAAATAAAAGAATTGGGCATTCTGCAGAAATTTTGCATTGTTTTTCTTATACACTGTGAAAAATATAACGATGTAATACACGGAATTACGATTGTTCCAAGAAGGATTACGTATATAACTCGGAGCGTGGTCCATACGTATGAATTAACATGACTCGTAACGGTGTTGGTGTGACGGTAGTTACCGTGCCGTAATGTTAAATCATAATGTTAATTCATTGCATCGCGACCTTGGGATCTCGCATCTAATCGCATCATTAGAGTCCTGTCCACCCTAGAACGGGCTAGTCCCAGTTGGGTGACAGAATCAAATAAGCGAAGGGTTAAGGTTTTGCCATTCGGTTCCTGTTATTTTTTAAGCACATCATTGTTTTATAGTAATTAATTCTTAAATAAATAAATAAATACATAAAAGAATTGGGCATTCTGCAGAAATTTTGCATTGTTTTTCTTATACACTGTGAAAAATATAACGATGTAATACACGGAATTACGATTGTTCCAAGAAGGATTACGTATATAACTCGGAGCGTGGTCCATACGTATGAATTAACATGACTCGTAACGGTGTTGGTGTGACGGTAGTTACCGTGCCGTAATGTTAAATCATAATGTTAATTCATTGCATCGCGACCTTGGGATCTCGCATCTAATCGCATCATTAGAGTCCTGTCCACCCTAGAACGGGCTAGTCCCAGTTGGGTGACAGAATCAAATAAGCGAAGGGTTAAGGTTTTGCCATTCGGTTCCTGTTATTTTTTAAGCACATCATTGTTTTATAGTAATTAATTCTTAAATAAATAAATAAATACATAAAAGAATTGGGCATTCTGCAGAAATTTTGCATTGTTTTTCTTATACACTGTGAAAAATATAACGATGTAATACACGGAATTACGATTGTTCCAAGAAGGATTACGTATATAACTCGGAGCGTGGTCCATACGTATGAATTAACATGACTCGTAACGGTGTTGATGTGACGGTAGTTACCGTGCCGTAATGTTAAATCATAATGTTAATTCATTGCATCGCGACCTTGGGATCTCGCATTTAACATGACAGCATGTAGTAGTTTACTATAGTCGGACACAGGAATCATGTTGAAACTATACTATACTGTTATTTCCGTATTAATCGTACGATAAATGTTGATATATATATATATATATATATATATATATATATATATATATATATATATATATATATATATATATATATATATATATATATATATATATATATATATATATATATATATATATATATATATATATATATATATATATATATATATATATATATATATATATATATATATATATATATATATATATATATATAATCGAGTTTCAACAAAATTCACTGTAATTCAACAAAATTACAATTGAAACATTGTTATTCTGTATAAAACAGTAATAACCAAAAAAGGGTAATGCAAGAATTAATCCAATATTTTCTCAGTGTTAGGGCCGGGCCACACGATGCGCTGAGGGGGTGCCGCTGCGCCGTTCTACATACAATATTATCCATGGTAAGCAATACTACCGCTTTTAAAGCTGAGATCACAAAATGGTTACGTACAAAAAGTAGAGGCAAATGCGAACGGCAGCTCATCGAAATTATGTACTAAAACAATAAATAAAGAAATGTTTTGCAATAAATGTATTGTTCTGCAATTATTTATTTAATATATATTGAATACAGGTGGCTACGTTTATGTATATATGTATGTGTGTATGTGTATATATGTAGGTGTGTGTATTCCTAGAAATCACTTCAAAACAGACTGTGTCTAGTGGAGCTGATAAAATCTATCAAATCTGTACTTTCTTTGCTTCGCAAACAATGATTAGGTATCTTTTCGTTTCTATACTTTAATTTGTCAACATTGTAAACTTTTATTTTGGATTTAAATAAATAAATAAATAAAAAATAAATATTCTAACAGAGTCGAATTTTGTATATTTGCTGGGAGATCATTCCAGAGTCTTGCACGATAGACACAGAAAGAGCAGGAGTTGAAATCTGTATTATGAGAAAGAAATTTGATTAAATTATCTGAGGCTAACCGAATGACGAGACCGTGGGAACTCAATGGATCGAAAAGCTCGCGGAGATAGGATGGTTTTGATTGCGAGATTACACGATAGACGTTTTCATTCAATGTACGCTCTGTACATTGAATACAACCGTTTTGATATCATATGATTTGATTTATTAAATCTAGTTGCAATCCCTACTTATATATTACAATAATTCTTGAACCAACCGCTACTAAATTAGCATCATTGCTTTGCGAAATCAGCATATCACAAGTACGATTATGTGGACTCATTTGTTTGTTGAATAAATTTACAAAATTTGAATGCCACTCTAATTAGAGAGACGAGACGTACTAAAACTGCATAATGACTGAGACCATGCCATTTTGAATAGCTATAAACAAGCTAATAATGGATGCAGAAAAAAAACGGTCGTCGTGTACTTAAGACAGATTGAGGGACTACGAAATATTCGAAATGTATAGTGTGAACCTAATTATATAGTAATATGTGTACATATTACCTACTAATATATGTGTACATATTATATATACATATTACATATGTATATACGAATTACGTATTACATATTACACAATATATACTCTGTAATATGTATATATGTGTACATATTACCTAGTAATATACCTTCTGTCTAAAAAGTTCCGGGAATTTAGAATTTAAAAAGATTCTGTTAATGATTTCAAAAAAATAAAAAAATTCTTAAGTTGGTAGAACTGCCTTTATTTACTCTATGCCTAGAATGCGCGCGAACTGTCAGCCATTTTGATTAGAACAGCAATTGAATTGTACACCTTAGTAGTGCGCCACGATTTTCACAATGAACCAAAGTATTGAACAAAGAGTTTGCCTTAAATTTTGTGTTGCGAACGGATTTTCGTGTGCCAATTCCCTAAACATGTTAGAAAAGGCTTATGGTGAATCAGTTCTATCCAAAACACGAATCTACGAGTGGTACAAAGCATTCAAAGAGGGCCGAGAGATCGTCGAAGACAACCCTCGTTCCGGGCGACCTTCGACCTCTTCAAAAGACGAAAATATCGAAAAAGTCAAGGAAATTGTGCTCCGTAATCGCCATTCCAGCTTAAGAGAGATAGCACGTAACCTGAACCTGAAGTCTCATGAGTCCATTCGCTCGATTTTGGTAAATAAATTGGGCATGAGACGCATCGCCGCTCGGCTCGTTCCAAAGGAGTTAAATTTTCTACAACAACAGTACCGCAAACAAATTTCTTGCTGGATCGCGTCGATTCTGATCTCACATTCATAGAACGCTTTATAACTGGCGATGAGACATGGGTCTATGAATTTGATATGCAAACAAGTCAACAGGCATCAGAGTGGAGGACAAAAAACGAGCCAAAACCGAAAAAACCACGATAAAGTCGTTCAAAAGTCAAACTGATGCTCATTGTTTTCTTTGATATTCGCGGTTTAGTCCATCACGAATTCGTTCCAGAAGGACTAACGGTCAATAAGGAAGATTATTTGGCCGTTTTGAAGCGTTTACTTGAGAAAATCCGTCAAAAACGGCCTGAATTGTGGATCAACAATTCGTGGATTTTCCACGACGATAATGCACCGTCGCATAGAGCAGCAATTGTGACCGAATTTACGGCCAAAAACGCGACAAATACAATTAATCAACCACCGTATTCACCAGATTTGGCCCTGTTAGACTTCTTTCTGTTCTCAAAACTAAAACTTCCTCTTTGTGGTACCCGTTTTGAGTCCATAGAGTCCATTAAAGAAAATTCGTGGAAGCAATTGAAGGCTATACCGAAAAACGCCTACAAAAAGTGTTTTGAAGATTGAAAAAAACGCTGGCGAATGTGTGTTGCATCAAATGGGGACTACTTGAAGGTTATAAAATAAACATTGACGATTAAACGAAAATTGTGGGTTTTATTTAATAATTCCCGGTACTTTTTAGACAGAGTAGTATAACATAATTACATAGTAATATACCTAATTACATAGAGAAATGAGTCCGGGTCACCAGCATAAACCCCAATATCTCGGAAAGTATAAATGCTGGTATATTCAATAATTACCAAATGTTATATGGTATTCAATAAGGTATCAAATTATTAATGAATATTGAATAACATGACTGCTACTTATATTGGGTCTTTACCTATGAAGTTGCTGTTCTATAAAAGACATTTTGAATGAAATTTACGGAAATTTTTGGCCGCAAACCGCTCAGTACCGCCCGATGTGTTCCCATATATTGGAACATCCGATCCCACCTGTCCACGACTGGGCGCACAGCTTCAGGCAGATTTAACAGATTCCTTTCCAGGTTAGTCCCTGATCAAAGAGGCTACAGGATGGGATCTGAACTTAGTCGACCTAAAATACCATAGGTCATCAGGCCCAAGCTGCACGGAACCGTTACGTTCCAAATAGAACCCACAGACGTCTATGTGAATTCACGGGACCCGTTGGCCCGAACGCAAGTAAAAATAGGCGATTGAGCGACGAAGCCTTCGTTCGGGCTTCACTTGCCGAGTGCTTGTCTGCGCGGCGCGGGGCGGCTGGCGACTGACTGTGGATGCTTTATACTGCTTTATACTGCTTTATACTGCTTTGACTGCCCAACAAAAAAGGAGCGTAATGTGTTCAGGGTTCATCTATGTTCTCCGCTTCTTCATTCCACCATAACTTTTACTCGCTTGAACCGATTTAGAAGTGTGCAATATTGTTTGATTCGTTATGTTATCCCAAGTGTCATAGAGTACATTGACTGTCCAAACATCAAGTAATTAGTTGTCTGGATGTCCAAATGTCGATAAATTAATATAAATATATCGTGTTTAGTATCGAATGAAACGTCTGATTGAGTACATTCCGGAAATTTACATCTACCTATATGGATAAATACATAAACCACATATATTTCATAAAAAATCGGTTGTCTGTAAAGTCGGTTTACTGACGATAGTTGAACGTGACAACGTCATAAGAAAATACTGATGGAATGGTTGCATTTGAAGCAGTTTCATTTAAGATTCTGATATTGTTTATTACAAACACCCAAAAATATATGCTTTTATACTCACCGATTTGACTACAACATGTAAATGTATTATTGTATAGCAATATAATTGTATAATTGTTTATTGTTTAAAGTTTATTGTTTTTTTAATTTGAAAGTTTGAAATCTCAAACTGTTAAATAACGGTTTGAGAAGCGTTTGAGCACGCTGCGCCATCTAGCGGTAGGTAATACGTCGTAAATAAACAATATCAGCGACATTTTACCAACCGCTAGATAGCGCATCGTAATGATAGCTTTTCATACTTTTTTTTTTAAATAAAAGTTGCTTACTTTGTTGCACTTCGTTGTACCCACAAGAAAATTGTCCGTTCAGTAATAACATTCCGTATATCAAGAATACATATAAAATTATGTCAAGAATTTAAATCAATCTAGTGATTTTCATTCGTATTTCATTTTAGACTGAGGTTAGTAAATAATTCTTGTCGCAACCGGTAGATGGCAGCATTTATATTGAATAATAAATATAATAAATGGAACGCCTCAGGGCGAGGTAACGCCGCATGAGTCATGTTTTTTCGTGCGTGCAGCAGGCTCCATCGATTTATAAGACGTTGTCCCGTGTGCCATCGGCAGTAAAACGCCGGTTCACATCACCCCTGGGTGCCACCAAAATTGCACCTTGTCGTTCTATGGCTACCCTAAAATAAGGTGGCAGATTTTCGATCGGTTTAACCGCTGACCGCTGGATTTGCCACTACATGAACGTTCTTTCAGCCACAATGGATAATCCATTATCTAGCTCCGCCAACTAGCTCGCGAGACACCAATCTTTACAGCCCGGCACCGGGTAGTTAACACAGCGGGCAGACCAAGCGCCCTCGCTATTAGCTATGGCTAGATTTCTCCAGCCTACCGACTGGTTATAGGTTCGAAGTCGCTTGCGCGGTCCTCTCCCTTATACAGCGGTGATTCGGTGTCTACCGAATCTATCTCGGACCATGTCATGTTTTGCCAGGCTCGTCACCCGGGATCGGGTAGCGAAATGGTCGTTTCAAGAGCGTCTGCCACAAGATAAACAACCGCCCCCGCTCTGTAAGAAACAAAGCCTTTTCCAGACACTTCCGGTTATCTGTCCGAGTGCACAATCGATTTGCTAGCGCCGCAAGGTGCGCCAACCGTCCAGGAGCGCCTAAACTACGATTCCTAAGGAAACTTGCCCGCAGGCAAGTCCTAGCCGGGTTCGAACTTCTGCTTGGAGGCTGCCGGATGGGTATTGACCTATGAGTTCGGCCGACCCTAACACATGGGTCATGATGGCTCAACTACACTGGCCCATTAGCACCCTGTCAGAATGCACATGGTGGTGAACGGTTGTGAACGGTTTCGTGCAGCTTGGGCCACAAGATCCATTTTGTTCTAGGATCGGCTCAACTCATGATTCAGCTCCTATTCAGAAGCCTCGTCGAGTAAAGGCTACCCCGGGTAAGACTCCCGTATCTCAGGCCTCAGAGCTGGTGGAACGGTTTCTTCCGGCGGGATTGCATCCCGGCGCCACTGGACGGTTCGCGCACCGGTCGGCGAAGCCAATCGGTTGTGCATTCTGACTAATTGTTGAAGGGGTCTGGAGACTATGGAAATACACTGTTTCCTAAGCAGCGGGGGTGGATGTTTCACCTGATGTCACGCCACTCTTGAAATGACCTTGGGCCAGTCGATCCTGTGTGGCACTATGGGCAAAGAACGCCCAGGTCCGCGATAAATTCAAACTGAGTTACCGCTGTAATACAACAGGTAGAGGTTGCGTAAGCGACTTCAGCCTCGTAACCAGTCGGGTGAACTGAGGTATCCTGAAGGTTATTTCCAGACGGAGATATCCTGCCAAAACTGGTAGTTAGGGGGTGAGGCTGCCCGCTGTTTACCTTTTTCGGTGTACCGCCGTAAGGCGTTGGACTATAACGGGTTGCTGGTGAACTAAACAGTAGATTGTCTTGTCCCCAAGTCTTTTACGCTCATCCTACGGCTGAAAGAACGATCTCTATCGTTATACCAGCCTGGAGTGACGGGTTCGCCCGTTGTAGTCAACACCGCCATCCTGTCGGAATGCATAGTCGATGAGCGCCGAAAGAACGATTCCCAGGGGAAACCGAGTCCTATAATACCCGGGCTCGAACTTCTACTAGGAGGCTATCGGATGGGTGCTGACCCGTAGGTTAAGCCGACCCCTACACATGGATTATAATAGTCCAACTGCAGTGGGTCGATTAGCTCCGAAAAAGAAAGGATAGTCCGACTAGCCTACTCGCGAGTAACACGCATCACATGTAGTAGATGCTAGTGACTTCAATACGCTTACCTTAACCTGCCACCGACCCTCGCACCGGCCTTCTAGTCCGTAGACCAGTTCGAGCCTGTATCTCAAGTTCGGTGGAACGACTCTGAGTCACCAATCCATGAAAAAAATCTAATTGTATCCACAAACAAAATAGCTGTTTGTGTATATAACGATTCATCGATAATGCGAAAATGGATATACAGTTAGACGATGTTTTTTCATCAAGGCTGTCTAACAAATGTTAATGAGTTGATTCCATATTGTTTCAAATATTTCAATGTGCCCAAATGGTGGTCAAATTACATGATTTCATCTTTTCCTTGTTCAGTTATTGATTTCCTCTAGTTGACTCTTATACATCAAGGTGATAATAATTAAATTCAGCAATTTATATCAGTCTACAGACCTCAGATATTACAAAAAAATATATTTCAAAATTAGGTTTTTTCCAATTCAGCAATTTTAGTCGAACAAACACAGTAATCGATTTACTAAATTAAAAATAACATGAATGAGGTTAAAATATAAATAAGATAATGGTGAGGACACATTTAAAAAAAAATGCTTTGTCCCGAGCCAAACCTAGATGCATCAGCCATGTCATAGTGGAACTTAGAACGGGGAGAGGGGTTGTCTGCTTGCCGGGAAAGTCTTGGGGTGTCACAACCGTTTTTTTTACGATATCGAAGCACGATTGCGGGCAGCTACAGCAAGAAACGATCTTGACTTCCGCGGAACATTGCCGGAACCAAACCACATTGATATATTGTTTTGTTTGTGACAATAGGAGATGCAGTCGTGCGGTTCGCATTTGACGCGTATGTCAATACATTGTAATAACAAGACTTTACTATATTTACAATACATTGTAATAACAAGACTTTACTATATTTATACGATAATTATTTCCTGTTTGTGTCGAGTGCAGTTCGAAGCATTGAGCAGTTTCGTATTTGAAATTTAAAGACTAGCCTAACATGTGGCGCAAGCCCAACGGGGGGATTTATTTTTGAAAATTTAGGCATAGTCGTTAGGTCGCCTGATCTTACATTGTAGAGTTCCGGGCTCAATTCCCGACTGGGTCTTTATTTTCCGTTGGGATAAAATTACCGGAATTATATTTCAATTCTGTCGATAAAATGCAATAATAAGACACACACACATATGTCACAAGCACACAAACATATAAATACTTCATAGTGGTTGGTCGTAAGATATTTTCGTATGATAATAAACCCGCCCATCGTGAAATTTCACAATAAAGAGTAGAAACAATTTAGAGCAATTATCTACCTAAAAATAAAAATATATTGTAGAAAATTTTATTATTCTATTTTTAGAATGGATGTTGTTGAGAAGTTGATGAGATATTATAAATGAAAATAATTGAAAAGCATCAAACCCTATCTATTAACATTGCTATGAACAATTTTTAAAAAATACTGCAGTTGAGATTAATATTAGGCCAAAATTCCAAATAAGGTATTTGAATTTTAATAGCATACTATTGTACATTTTAATAAATACGTTAGGTACAGGCAACAACTAAAAACATATCGGTTGTGTCACCTCAATACTTTTCTTCTTCTTCTCGAAGTGCCTCTTTATAACTGGAGGTTGGCCGTTAGCTCTGAATATTTTTGTCGGTCTTGCGCCATCCGGAAAAGCTGTTCCGTACTGGTGATCCCTGTCCAGTTTTCCACCCGGGGATTCTTAGCACCCCTGACCCATTAAAGGGCCGCCGGGCACGCGGGGCCATGGATATTTTTGACTTCTCCATTGCTAACTACTAGGGATATATAGTGCAGTGGTCTTCCGTTGCCTTCTGCACTTTACCCAATACTTTACCGACATGCAAACAACCTGTCCCCACAACCCCCCCCCCCCAACCCCTTCAACCCCCCCTCACCAGTAATTGTGTCAAGTGACTATGACAACTAAAGTAGTATTTTTTAGTATTTTATAGTATTCCCGTGGATTAAAATGTTTTTTTTGATGATGTAGTATTTTCTTAAACACGCCGGTTTTTTTGTGCGTTGCTTGTATACGAGATACTATAACCACAAATTTCTCAACGTGATTTCGGTCCAACAAGGTACCTATGTACCGAATTTCAAGTGTCTAACTGCAATATTTCAAGATTGTAGTAAGACTAGCGCGCCCTCTGGCCGACCGATTTCAACTATTATACAATCTTTTGAACTCTTTCCATTACTAAATGATGCTCAATCGGATGAAGAGTTTGGGCGCTATCGTCGAGGAATATAAACAGACACATACACACACACACAAGGTCTCACATATAGACGTAGGCGAAGTAGCATGCAATGTACGAATAGAGTTCACAGCTAAGATTGAGTGTAAGCGATATATTACTATTAGCTACTAGAATGCCAATACCACCGATCGGTGGTTTTCTGTTTTTGATCTCCGTATTTATGAAATTATGCAGTTACATGTGGTAAAAGCTATTGAGCTACCATTATATATTAGTATGCGTGCACTAACGCCCCTTACAAACAAATTTTATAGGGTTGAACACATGCCGTCGTGAGATTTATTCTCATTGCTGGCCTTCTAGGGGTCAATATATTATGGGTGAATCAACCGGAATGTATCTATATCTGTGTCATCTTTCAAAAAAAGGACAATTCTATTAATAAATATCTAATAATAGGTAATATTAATGACGCTCATAAAAGGTTCTCATTATGTATGCCGAAATATAAAATCGCCAAGAATACGGTGGTATTTTTTTGTTATGATTTCCGGTTTTGTGAGGCCTGGCCACTCTTTCGACCTCCTTAGATCGTTCACCTCGCAGAAGGTCGCACGATGGACCCTATAGTTGGCGGTACCTTACCTATGTGTTTACATTGTTCTTCAATACGGAAAGTACCGAGGTATTAAGATATAATTATTCATTTATTTAATTTCATCTGAGATGTTCTCGAAAACGTTTCTACTTAGAAGCTAGCATAGTAATTAATGGAGTCCACGGAAACAACTTTACGGTATTTTAATGGTAGGTACACTTGTAAATGCAAATAGTCTAAATCATTTGCAACTAGAGTTGCCATCTACAGCGGGCGAGCCCGTCACTTCAGGAAGTTTTAACGATTAGTCGTTCTGTCTCTCGATTGGTTACTAGTTCGAGGTCGCTTGCGCGGTCCTCTCCCTTGCGAAGCGGTGAAACGGTGTATACCGAGTCTATCGCGGACCACGGCATCCTTTGCACGGCTTTTCACCCAGGATCGGGTAGCCGATGGTCGTTTCAAGAGCAGTCGCCGTAAGGTCCGCAATCACCCCCGCTCTATAGGAAACAGTACTGCTTCCAGACTCCCTCAACTGTTAGTTAGTCAGAGTGCGCAATCGTTTGGCAATGCCGCACGGAGCGCAGACCGTCCAGGAGCGCCAGAAGATTGATTTCTAGGGGAAACTAAGTCATTTGCAGTGATTATTTTAGACGAGGGGATACTAATAATGTGATGAGTATGTGTACTATCTGCGACTCAATTCCTCGTTTTAATACAATTGCATCCAGGAATGGAACCATTACTCGATACTGTGATCTTTATATATAATAAACAACTAGGAATTGTTAGTATATTCAATACTTCAATTAGTGCATACATTCAATTAATATCTAAAATCCTGTAAAGCAATCTGAATTGCGACCTCATTTTCGCAGTTTCCGTCGTTGCATATCATGGTTCCAGCCCGGTCCACAAACATGAGTTTGGTCTTGCTGCAGTTCATGTGCAGTCCATACTCCTTGCTTTCCATCTCCATCTTGCGTAATAGGGTCGCCAACTCATTTTCATCGGCAACTATAATGGTCTTGTCGTCGGCGAATCGGTTATTGATCCTGAGACCTTCAATGCGGATGTTTATTAATTGATTTATTTATTAATTTATTTTATTTATTTATTAATGTTTTAAAATATAATATAATACATTGTAAAATATAAATACAAGATAATATAAAATATTCTATAAATATCCAACTAACGTGTACATACATTGTTGTTGTATAAACAGTGGGTATAAACGCGATTAAAAACTATTTTTCACTGTATTACAGAATGTATTGTATTTGATTTTTACTGTCATCCAAAAGACCGTCAAACCTGGCCGGATTTGGTGACTTTTTTATATAAATTCGGCTGATAATTTTGCCGTCCAGCAAGCGGTTAGGAAAAGTATTGTGAACGCGCATTTTGATGATTTTTTGATGATATGAAGACTGAAATATTCATATTGAGTACCTCCTTGAGTACCTACATACATTAAGATCATTTCCAGATTAAAATCTGTGTATCTGTTTGTCTGTATGTCTGTGTGTGTGTGTGTATTCCTCCACGATAGAGCCCAAACGATTTATCCAATTCAACGGTTCAAAAATTGCCAAAAATGTAATTTTCGAAATTTACATACATTGTCGCCTTAAGATGAAATTTAGCATGCAGGCATCGTTTGGTCATGGCAAGAGTTGAAAAGATTGTGGTTGAAATCGGTCCACCAGGGGAGGGGGGCCGCTAGTCATATGTCAATCTCGAAATATTATACTTAGAGACTTGAAATTTGGTACGTAGATACGTCGTTGGGCCGAACACATTGTGAATATCTCTTATACAAGCGACACAATTTTTTTTTTAAATTCCGTCGTATTTAAAAAAATATTACATCATATTCTATTTTATTTATTTATTTATTTGTTTCAAACATAATTATAAAAGTAATGGTGCGAAGAAACAACGGCCCACATTCACATGAACATGCTCAGCGCATACCCAACTAGGCCAAATATAACCTGTATCTGGGCAAACGACTTATTGTCTGACTTAGGTGGAGAAGCCTAACTGTCGTAGGTACTCGTATAGATACATATACACATACACACATACATATACATACATACACAAATATATAAATATAACGATCTAAATATATTATAGTATTATTCTTTTGCATTACCTATATTAAAATATAGTAAATTTTGTTTAATATCTTATATCATATTATATAGTATAATAGTAAAGTTATGCAGAAATATATATACTTTTTTTTATAGATATGACGCAGAAGTTCGTTCTCTGTCCTTGAACGACCTATGTCGTTAAGAAGCCATTTTTAAATATTTTTTTTGAATAAAATAGTATTTTCTATTTCCTTTATTTTGTCATCAAGACGGATGAATATTTTAGGTGCTATATAGTTGAATTGTCTTTGGGCAAATGAAGAATTAACTCGGGGAATGGCATAATTCAGAACTGCAGATGTTCTTGTAGTTCGGTGTTGCTGGCTTCGTGGTCGTTAATCTGAGGTTCGATGGAAAAACATGAGTGACTGTTTCACAAACAGCTGGCGTATATCTAACACCTTACTTTCTTTGAATAGCATGTTGGAATCATATCGTGGGGGCCTTCTATTGATTACCCTCAACAAAAGCTTTTGGGCTTTCACTAGATTGGAAAACAGCAATTTTAATACCAGGGAAATACAATAAATATACTATATTTGCGATCACAATCACTATCGGAGAGGGGGGGAGAGGACAGGGGTTAGGGGTAGGGGTTAGCGCGTGGGGAGAAGGGTTTGTCTGCTTACCGGAAAAGTCTTGGGGTGGCACAACCGATGTTTTTATATGTGTGGCATAATAAAATCAACAATCCAACAAACAGCAATTAATTAATATTACCGAGTACACAAAGAGTAAAATATCGCCGTTACCACGAAATATCAACTGATCCTAGTGATGGGCGTGATTCTCAATTTTAAATCACGCAACAATCACGTTACTGGTATTTTTTCACGCGTGATAATAACTGCTACTCGTGATTTTCGTGATTGTACTGAAATGTACTGTGAAACGTTAAGTAACAAAGTTTCGTCAATGTGATAACTGATAACAGAAACGCGCATTATATTTGCTTAATATTTATTAGTAATTAGAAGAATTAGCGTTCAGAAAGATTATCTCTCTTGCTCTTTTGGTGCTAAGCCGGGTTCGTCTTTCTGAAATAATGTTATTTTATTGCTTTAACAAATCATGAGCAAACTCATTTACACGAACGATTACGACACGAGCGATAACAGTGTCCAAATTCATGCGACAACAGTGTCCAAATTCACGTTACGTACGAAATGAACGCGCCACTCATCAGTCATCGTCCAGCCGGCGCGGGCGTTCGCCCAGAACGAACGGCAAATCACTGATCCACTGATCGCCGATCACATCAAGAATGAACGAAACCAAATGAACGGTTCAATTCACCGATCATCGTTCAGTGGCGCGCCGCGCGGTCGTTCGACGGCGTTCAGTGAGAACGGCCAATCACTGATCATATAATCACGCGTGATCGGTCGCGTCGTAGCGGCGCCGAGTGATGGCAACGCGGTGCTGTTCGTAGCCGTAATTCAAATAGCATGTTCTTTCAAATTCTCGTAACGCGTTCTTCGTGATTGCAAATATCACACGTTATTGTTATTGCTATTCGTGATCACACCCATCACTAACTGATCCTGTCACGTTTATTATAACCAAACACTGCAAATTGAAAATAGGTAATTTGAGTAAACGGGATAGTCAGTAGCTAATAATCTTTAATGAATAAAAGACGCAGGTATTGTATTGGTATCGTAGACATAAGCATTTGCACCTTCTGTTTAATAAATGTTTAAAACAAAAATAATCAAAAATATGAATTAAACAAATAATCAAACAAAAAATCAAAGAAATCAATAGCGTAAATCAAATGCAAATAGTAAGAAATAACTAATAAAAATAATAGTAATTATAACGAAATTCAGACAAAATAAAAGGTAAATACCTAATATTAACATACGTAAAACAACAAAAAATATATTAAATAATGAAACATTTTCAAATTATTCCCTTTACCTCGTATCTGTTATAAAAATGTTTGAGTTATCTTAAAAAGATGATCATTATTTTTAAAAATAAGTACCTATGTATATTAAATATATTGTAATATTTATTTGACTTCGTACTTATAATTTTTAAAATAAGTACAGTAGCCATGTCATAGTGATATTTAAAACGAGCTATCATAATTGAATGCGTATACAAAATTTTGTGTCTGTGCTGTTGACCGTTGAGGAGTTCCCTCGTTGGAAGACAACCCTGAATGCCGCAATCCCGTCGTAATTGAATGCATATACAAAATTTAGTATCTCTGCTGTTGTATTTAGTATCTCTGCCTAATTAAGTATCTCTGCCGGTGTAGAATCAGGTCATGCTAACCATTAAAAAAAATACATTGTCATCGGAATTAAATCACCATGTACATTTTCAACTTTATATTATAATATTTGAGGAGTTTCCTCAATTCCTCATGGATACCATCATCAGAACAGGATTTTGATAAAAATGGGTCCAATCTACAAGTATATCTTTCAAATAAAAAAAGTTTTTTTCAAATCGCTTCATAAATGGCAGAGTTCTGAGGTACCTAACAGACATTTAAAAAAAAAGATGCAACTGAATTCATAACCTCCCTTTTTTTAAGTTGGTTAAAAATATTATAAAATAGCATTTGTGATGAGCCAGTGTTTTACTCTATACTCGAACATTTTTGGTTTTAAATCTCGTATTGACTTTGGAAGGTTAAGACTAGGTCAAATACACAAATAACTTTTGAATTATTGTCAAACGGACTTTAGGAAGGGCTTTGTTGTCTTTGCTTCGAGTGACGTGGTCATGTACGTGCTTGTTAAGCGTACAGTCGTTTATGTTGGTTTAGCATACACTAAACTACTTAGTCATTTCAACTTATATTTCTAAGAACTTTGTAATCCTTGATAAGAGGCGCGCAATGTGGTCCCTCCTTGCACCGGCTATCGTCCTCATCGCTTGCTTTTGAAGGACGAATGCTTGGTTACTGTCCGTAAAATTCCCCAAAACAAGGATCGTGTACGACAGCCTAGAGTGGAAACAAGAATTATACACACTCAAAGCTGCACTTTCCCCGCTGAGAATTTTAATCATTCGGACAGCAAATATCGTAGCCGATTCTTGACAACTTTTTTATCTAGACACCATTCTATAAGCAAATTTTTACTTTTTTTACAAGATATCCGGTAAGGTTCCTCTCTCATATTTTGAAGCACATACATGAAACAGACATAGTAGATTCGTTTATATACTAAACATAAGACAATGTGTCTCAATTTACAGTATTTAGTCATGCCATGACATTCCAGTTAAGTACCTACTTGATATGTCAGATTATTTAGAAGCCGAGAAGATGCCCGTTGATAAGCAAAATAATACGATACCTACTACCATTGATTATATAGGTTATTAGATCGCTTAATGCCATTGTGCATTTTGGAAACTTTTCTGCACCGGCGACATGCAGGTGGCGCTGATAGGGTTGGCCGGCGAAACGAATAGCAATGTATTTGGCCATCTATAGTAACATTGAAATTAAATGTTTTTTTATTAGGGTATAATTGATTATAAAAAAACTATTATTTAACAAATGACAACAATAATAACATTACATTATTAGTGCTATCTATCGCATTTTTATATAGGCTTATTACATCACAGAAATAATACGAAGATACTAGAATGCCATTTATTAGACTAATTAAACATTAAAGCGCCTAATTATTATGACTTAAAACTTGTATAGCAAATTAATTTGGCATACTTAATTAAACAATAATAAAATAATAAGAGATATGATTTAAAAATTCGTTTCTTATTACAATATTGTTTTATTTTAAGTCAGGATACCGTAGAGGCATGTTTAGAACGCCATATAATGGGCTACTGAACATAAGAGAAGATTCATGAATGTTGGATTCTGCACGTTTCGTTTCAAAGTAAATTCCTCGCTGCTGAAACGTAGTATGGCATTGAGTAATATACACCCTTTATAATCAATGCTTTTAAGTCTATATCAATTATTGGTATTTTACTGTCTTTAAAAGTATACTATTTAAAAAAAAAAATATGATTAATATAATCGCTGGATATTGCTGCATATTAAGTTCATTTTTAATTTTTATAAAAATAGGGGAAACTAGCCGTAAGGCCAGAGTCCTACCCGGACTCGCACTTCATGCGTGGAGGCCGCCGGATGGGTGTTGACCCGTGAGTTTGACCAACCCTGAACAGAATGGGTCTTCGTGGCAAACTCAGCAAGGGCCCATTAGTTCCCGATATGATTATGAGGACAGTATAGGTATACCTAAAAAGTCCAACATCTACCATCTACCATCTACCTGGTTTAGAAATTCGAGACAGAAATTTAATTGTATTATGTATTTATAGGTCTCCTAAGGAAAATTTTGATATTTTTTTAAATCAGCTACAATTAGTCCTGAATAATCTCGGAAACAGTGTAACTAGGAAAAAATATTATCTGTGCTGACTTTAATATTGACATACTAAAAGAGTCCACTGATAAATTAAAATTGACATTCTTACTGCAAACATTTAACATACAATTTACAGTATTTGAACGTACTCGAATAATGGGACAATCTAGTACAGCAATAGATAATATAGCTTGTAATTTCCTAGATCATAATATAACTATTTTTGACCCCGGTTTGTCAGATCATAAAGCCCAGATTATGCACTTAAATTTAAAAAACAACAATATTTATGAAAATTGTTGCCACATGACTGCTATAAGGATATATTCAAAAGATTCCCCAGAAAACCACAGTAACGCGTTAAAAAACATAAAATGGGACTGTATCAATGATACAAAGAGTATTCATGAGAACTGTTCAGATTTTATATGGAAATTAAATTACACATTAAACCAAACAATACCGTTTAAAAATAAAGTAGTTAATGCTATACATGAAAAGAAATGGATAACAACTGGAATCAAAATTTCATGCAAACGAAAAAGAGAGCTGTATATACATTCTAGGACTTCTCGAAATCCAGTAGACATAAAAATGTATAAAACTTATAGCAAAACACTGAAAAGTGTTATAGAAATGGCAAAAAAAATGTACTATGACAATAAAATCGTTAATTCTGACAACAAGCCAAAGGCTATGTGGCAAGTCATAAAAGAAAACACCAACAAAGTAAATTCTCAGATTGAAATAAATATAGAACTAATTATAAATGATACAAAAATTACAGAACCTAGTCAAGTAGCAAATGCATTGAATAATTTCTTCATCAGCATCGGAAGTTCGAAAACTAACCTACAAGCATCTCAATATACTTTTTCATTATGCTCCTCTGTACCATCTTTCTATATTCCACCTGTTTCTGTTGAAGAAGTACAAAAAATTATTAAGTCATTAAAAAATACAAGTTCTTGTGGCTTTGATGAAATACCTGTATGCATTCTAAAATATTGCGCGGATATTCTTGCTATACCAATTACCTACTTAATTAACCAATCGTTTTCAAATGCGTGCTACCGTCAGATATTAAAATCAGCGATTGTGAAGCCCTTATTTAAAAAGGGCGATCGGACTAGTATAAATAATTATAGGCCTATTTCTCTTCTTTCAAATATTTCAAAAATCTTCGAAAAAGCAATGGCAAACCGACTTCTAAGCTTTCTTGATGAACACAAAATCTTATGCAAGGAACAAAATGGATTTCGAAAGGGAAAGTCAACTACACGCGCAACATATGACCTCTTTACAGAAATACTGCATGGAATCGACCATAAAAAGACAACAATAGCTGTATTTCTAGATCTATCCAAAGCTTTTGATAGCGTATCGCATAATAAACTATTAGATTTACTCAATGCTGTTGGGATAAGGGGTCACACAAATGAGTGGTTTAAATCTTATCTCTCAAACAGGCCACAAAGTGTGAAAGTTAATGCTATAAAAAACCGCAAAATTTTTGAACAGTACTCAAATGAGAGGGTCATTAAAGCTGGTGTCCCACAAGGGAGTATTTTGGGGCCACTTCTTTTTCTACTCTACATAAATAATCTGCCAACCCTGACAAAGGATAAATATGTTTTATTTGCTGACGATACCTCCATTATTTTTCAAAACAATCCATTAACCTCACCAAAAACTCAAATTGAAGATTCTCTTGGTACCATATTAGAATGGCTGAGTTCATTAAATTTGCACGTAAATGCAGAGAAAACGAAAATTATACAATATCGCCCAAGTCAACTGCAGCCCCAAGATCTTAATATCGACCTTAATGGAAAAATAGTAAAAACTGTGAGCGAGACTAAATTTCTTGGGATAGTCACTGATGAAAACCTTAACTGGAAACAGCACGTCCAACACTTATGTTCAAAATTAAATAAATATATATACATTCTTAAAATTTTAAAACAAATAACATCAGTAGAGACTCGCCTAACAACATATTATGGCTACGTATATCCGCATCTAAAATACGGCATTATAATGTGGGGCAACTCAACAGAAGTCCAACGGATATTCAAAATACAGAAGTCCTGTGTTCGACTTCTAAACGGAGTAGCGCCAGACACTCCCTGTAGGCCGCTCTTCGTTAGCATGTCTATGTTGACTGTGCCTTCTCTGTATATACTGGAATGTTGTGAATTCATTAAAAATAATCCCGATATCTACTCCTTACGAAGAGATGTACATTCAAGGGCTACGAGGAATAGAAACCTCATAAATTGTCCCTCAGTGAGGATAGAAATGTGTAAAAAGGGACCTGAGTTCTGTTGTGTTAAATATTTTAACGCTATTCCACAAAACATCAAATCAATGCAACAACCAGGATTCAAACAGACATTAAAGCACTGGCTCAAAAATAAATGCTATTACAGCGTGAATGACTTTTTAAACGATAATGTGAAATAAATTATGTAACATATTTTTATTGTAATTATTCAACATTTTAAACTTTAAAGATTTATATTTAATTCTAGCTCTAAATCTGACGAACCGTAGATAGCCTAATAATTCCAGATGGACATTTTAATTTAAAAACAAAGTGACATTTGATTGATATATAGTAATGGAAATTTACTAAATTTGTAGATAATAGTTCTAATTATTATATTTTCTAATTATTCTATTATATAACGTAATATTTTCGGATTTGTTTTCCTTCAACTGCGAAGTGAACATATTTAATTATAGAAATACATATTGTACGCCTGATTGGTAAACAGTATAGCACATATAATAGTGCCTATCCATTTTGTACGACCTATTTACACTTCACAATAAAGAATTATTATTATTTGGTTATGATCACATCTAACATCTGCTATGATCAATTTCTGATAGCATACCTATATAATTCAAAATACAGGAGGTCCAAAATTATAACTGAGTACAAACGTCCTTCAATCGACATTAAAATAATTAACCATAACATTTTAAACTATTGATAATACAGCAATTAACCTATTTTTAATTGTCTCATTGATTTTAATGACTATCATTCCGTGAACACATTGTATCATCAATGAAATAATTTATTTATAGCGTTTTAATTAATGCGAATATTTTTGGAATGCAGAATAATAAAATCGAATGAAACGTCTCATAGCTTTCGCTTTTTAGTAAGATCAGCAAACTTTTGGAATCTTTAAGTAGGTTAATAACATTAGGTTTGGAACTGGCTCAGACACTGGAAACTAGCCATATTGATCTTGGATAACTTCGGTTTGAGTTTGAAATCCAAATTCAAATTATTTTTATTCAAAGTCATGTTATCATTTTTAATTAAAAAAAAACAATACAAAATTTTAACAAAAAAAAACCGAGTCAATTTTTTTTCATAATTGAATGCGTATACAACATTTTGTGTCAGTGCTGTTGACTGTTGAGCAGTTCGTTTGTCCTGTCATCGTGAAACTTAGAACGGGTGTCGTAATTGAATACAGATACAAAATTTCCTGTATATGCTGTTGCCGTTGCGTAGTCCCCTCGTCGGGAGCCAGCACTGGTTGCAGCAGAAATGTCATAGTAAAACTTAGAACGGGCTATCATAACTGAATTACTATACAAAATTTCGTGTCTGTGCTGTTGATCGTTGAGGAGTCCCCTCGTCGGAAGCAAACCCTGGGTGTGGAATCAGGTCATGCTTACCATAAAAAATGTATTGTCATCGGAACTGAACCATTTCAACTTCATAGTATAAGAGGAAGTGGCTCTATTCGTTTGTTTTTAAATGTTTAACGTGATTATTTCATGTTAATTATTTTGAATTTGTATACCTATTTTATATTTATATATACTTACCTTTCTTTATTATTTTTATTTATACACTTTATTTATATATATATATATATATATATATATATATATATATATATATATATATATATATATATATATATATATATATATATATATATATATATATATATATATATATATATATATATATATATATATATATATATATATATATATATATATATATATATATATATATATGCCTTCTATTTTATATTTATACATACCTTTTATATTTATATTTATACTAGCTGCGCCCAGCGGTTTCACCCGCGTGGTGATGGAAAATTGTGATAATGATGATAGAAAACTATATATCTTTATAAATTATAGCCTATTTGTTATTCTAATGTGTAAGCTATATTATTGTAAAGTTTAATCAAAATCTATTCAGTAGTTTTTGCGTGAAAAGTAACAAACATCCATACATACATTCTTACAAACTTTCGCGTTTATAATAGTAGTAGAATATACCTATTTTATATTTATTTGATTTTGATAATTGTTCGTTTATTTAGAATGTGGTTTCCTGTATTAATAATAGGTGTGTCCTGAAAACTAGGTTAACAGATATCCTGAGGTTACCCCTAATTTGCAGCGTTTGTAGTTTTTTTTTATATAGTCTTTGTATATTTAGAGTATTTTTTTTTCCTATTATCTTTTGTATTGATAGCTGCAAATATATATTTCTCAATTTCAATTAATATTTTGAAAAATAAAAATAAATAAATATACTATACTGCAATCTTGTATAATACTTTTATAAAATTGTTAACTTTAATTTTCTTCATTATCATGCTCTAAAAAGCTTTACTTCGTCAAATAAATATAAATAATATTGCAAAACACTCACCAAAATTTAAAAAATCCAAAACCGCACGGTAAATTTTCTTAGATGCGTTTGTAGAGAGCGTCGCACCACTGTAAGTTGTCGCGTTCTTGACATTCAAAAATTCGCGCGCCAAGCAGCGGCGTAGGTACACTTCCGTGCGGCCAAATTTAGCAGACGGACGTATTGGAAAGTTGTCGGTAGAGTCGGTCCACGCGCGATCGCCGCGTCTGACGACTGCTAACTGAACGGCCAACGTGCAGACTGATACACAACTAACAACCGGGTGTCGTGATGCCGGTTCGGTTGCACGCGGTTGACAGACGAATATGTTGCAGACCAACCAATAATAATGTACGCCTACTTGTCATATGGGCATTTCGTGCAGCGGTGACTAATACGAGGGACCAGTTCGCCTAACTTGACTAGATTTACGATGGATATAATTTCTAAGATATTACAATATTGGCAGAGTAACTACCCCCATTTTGAAAAAGTTCTCTGAAAACAATATAATACTACTATTATAAACGCGAAAGTTTGTAAGAATGTATGTATGGATGTTTGTTACTCTTTCACGCAAAAACTGCTTGAATGGATTTTGATGAAACTACAATAATATAGCTTACACATCAGAATAACAAATAGGCTATAATTTATAAAGATATAATTAGTATGAATTATCCAAAATATAATGATAAGTGTCAAGTAAGTAGAAAAAAAATCTGTCATCTGCGAGCTATTCTGGCTTGCGCCGCAAAAACCGTTGGAGTTACACGTATATAATGTATAATGGTAATGTTTATCTTAAATAGTCCTACAAAAACGCCCGCGACAGCATATATCTATATTTTATGTGTAAGCCAACAATAGTGAACCATGATTTTTAAGATTTTTTATTTGTTGGATTTGTCTCCGTCCCGAATAGCAGAATAATATAAAAACATTGAAAAATTTACGAAAATATAAAATAGTTTCTATCATCATTATCACAATCTTTCATCACCACGTGGGTGAAACCGCGGGGCGCAGCTAGTTAATAATAATAATAATAATAAACGGTTTATTTGCTATATCAAAATACGATTTTTTGAGAAGTTTCCGAGTAATGTATTTTGTTTTAAGGTGGTGACTTGCAGCCACAGATGGAAAAAAACTGACCAATGATAAAAGGCTTCATTTTATTGTAATATTTTTTAACAGTTTTTTTCTATTTTTTAAAAAAAAAACTTTTTTCAGCAAAATTTTGTATAAATCAAATAAAACGCATAAATTCGCATGTATAGCAGCATAAAAAAAAACATTTTTTTTTTATTGATTATTTTTTAAGGATATATTTTTTGATACTGATACTTCTTTTGTGAGTCATGACGCATACGCAATTATTAATTAAGCATACAGAGTAGGCATAGGATATTATATTCTAATTAGTAACAATAACAATCCTTGACCTGTCAAAGGCTTTTGACACAGTTTCCCATGTAATCCTCGAAAAAAAACTAACTGACTACGGAATCGATGGGGTGGCATTAAAATGGGTTCGGAGTTACCTAGACGGGAGGACTCAGAGTACAGTAATTGGTCGACAAATAAGCGAAGCGACTAACGTGTCATTCGGTGTCCCTCAAGGTAGTGTTTTGGGTCCAATTCTCTTTTTAATCTACATCAACGAATTGTGCGAATTACCTGTTAATGGTAGAATTGTATCCTTCGCGGACGACACTGTCCTTCTTACTGCGACTAATAATTGGAATGATACATTCTTCAAAGCTCAAAGTAACTTGGAACTGGCTAAAACTTGGATCGACAACCATATTTTAACGCTAAATGCTGCGAAATCAAAATTTATCACTTTCAGCTTGCGGGGAAATCCCAGCCAGGTTCTCAACCAAACACTTGCCATTTATACCGACAAATGCTTGGATAAGAATAGATGTGTATGTACTAAATTAAGCAAATCTGCAACAGTCTCCTACTTAGGCATAACGGTAGATGAGAAGCTATGTTGGGAAAATCAGATTGCAAATTTGAGTTCGAGAATTAGAAAGCTGGTTTATGTATTTCTTCGGCTGCGCAACATTCTGTCCAAAACAACCATAAGAATGGTATACATGGCCTTGTGTCAGAGTATTTTGTCCTACGGAGTCGCGGCATGGGGCGCTACTACTAATGATAATCTGGATAGATTGACAAAAGCGCAGAAATTATTATTGAGAGTAATTCACAGGAAAAACCGGCGTCATCCATCTGCCTTGTTATTTTCCCAATCCCATGTGCTATCAGCTAAACAGTTATTCATTAAGCAAGCGCTTCTTGCATTCTACAAATCTAGAGATGACCACGCCCGAACTCAAAACAATCTGAACACAAGAATGTCCGCGAATATCAATTATATAATTCCGTCAGTCAGGACAACATTTGCCCAGAGACATATATTCTACATAGCCCCAAAATTATATAATTCCCTTAGTGAAGACATGAAAAATTATCCTAACATAAAAATATTTAAATCAAACCTTAATAGATGGCTACTTAACAAGGGATATGTAAAATCTGATCAACTTCTTTGCAACGCACGACAATTTATTTAGTATCACTTATCTATTTTTCTTAATTAAATTTTATTAAATTACAACTATAAATGTATATATTTATTACATAGCTATATTTTTTATAAAATTGGTATATTTATGTGTATATACAGGTGGTGGGTCCAAATAATTTATTTTAAAAAAACACTTCATTTCTTAATATTGCATAAAAATATGCACATCTAGAGACGGGCCAAATTATCGCCTAGTTAGATGTGCTATTGGCAGAAAAGGTCATGTAAGATGTGTTAAACCTCCCTATATTAATTATTAAATAATTTATATAATTATTATAAGATTACATGACCTATGAATGAACTGTATACCTATGTACCTAAATAAATAAATAAAATAAATAAATCAATAAAAAAATAAAAAAAATATATATAAAAATATTAGTAATAATCAATATATTATTAGAGTATTGTTTGCGTACCAAATATACTAAATAAATAAATACATCTATTTCGTAAAAACGAAAATTCCGTACCTCTAAGTCTATCGATTCAATATCTACGCTTTATTTTCTAAAGTTTACGGCGTAAATAACTCCATTCCTAAAATTCGGTAGAATGCGGCTGTGATTTTGTCTAATAGGTATGTCAAAGTAAAATTACATTCTCAGTCTTAGATGTTGATTGCGGGCGCTGTGTAGGGAACTTTACTATTTATAATCACTGCGCCTAAATTTCGGTGTTATATGTTACCTATTTCTTTGTCGAACGAGGTTATTTTTACTCTGGCGAGATATAATTCTGCCTTACGAATCGTTTTGCCGCGTTATAGTCCAAGAGCCAGCGACAAAGAAGTGCAAGAGTCGGTTACACAACCATATCCGGCGGCCTCCACGCATGAAGTGCGAGCCCGGGCAGGATTCTGGCCAGCCAATCGATTGTGCATTCTGACTAACAGTCGGGGGAGTCTGGAAACAGTACTGTCTCCTATAGAGCGGGGTAGTTGTTCACCTTACGGCGACTGCTCTTGAAACGACCATCGGCTACCCGATTCCGGGTGAACAGCCGGGCAAAGAATGCCGTGGTCCGCGATAGATTCGGTAGACACCGTGTCACCGCTACGTAAGGGAGAGGACCGCGCAAGCGACCTTGAACTCGTTACCAGTCGGGAGATCGGAGTAATCTGGTCGCAACTGGTAGCAAGGACGCGAATGTCCGCCCGCCTGTTAACATACTTGGCTATCTCGCGGTAATGGCCCCTCACGGGCATGTGGCGGAGCTTGACGGTGGACTGTTTTGCTCTTCGATTATACTTTTTCCCATGACTCAAGCAGTGGTCGGTTTTACATTTGAAACTTTCCACTTTTTTTATGGTTTGGTCTCGGGTTTTTAGCGTTTTATTATTAGAGTGGCTGTCTTTAGCAAAACATTCCGCTACCATGATATGGAAAAATATTTAAATTCTAAGGTTTGTTTTGGCATGGAAGCGTTTTTGACGCAATAATTCCTAATCCTTCATTGTACTTTTCCATGGCAATACTTTGACATCATACTTTAATTACCTTAGCAATATCATTTTTATCATCACGATACGAGGAATAAATTCAATCTCCATATAAACCGACAGCGCCTTAGCAAAGTGCGATACAGTTTTATTCACCAAAATTTGTCCTTCTATAATAAGATTCCAGAGCAAATTAAAAGCCTTGGAGAGGACCAATTTAAAAAGATAATTATACGTAATCTGGTAAGAAACCCAGTTTATTTTCCATGTTGATGATTAATGAAATGCGTAAAGTTTGAAACATAATGCTATTATGATAGCTGACATTCTAATTTTCATATAATTTATTATACCTACATCTATTCATTTTTAAAAAAAATACAGTTGGATTGACAATAAAATATATATTTTTTGATTATTCTACATAGAATTTGCATTTCTATTTTAATATATTATTCTCCCTGACTCTTAAATCACATTAGTATATTTTGATTATTTGTATGTAGGTAATATTGAATATAATATTACAGCCATGACAACTATCAAGATAGTTATGTTTTTAATAATAAAATTTTTAGCATTTAATTTTGTGAATCATCCAAGTGTAGGAATGCCTATCTACTGGAGTAGTTGATTGTATTGTATTGTATTGTATTATTCGTTAAGCTTAATTACTCAACATACTTAACAATATAAAATCGAAGACTATCGCGGTTGTTTGACATTATAAATAGGATAGAAAACGAATTTACCTCGTGAAATTCGTTTTCTATCCTATTTATATATTAAAATATTATTTAATTATTAAAATATTTAATTATTAAAATATTTTTAGTCAATAAAAAAGCTGTTCACTTTATAGAAAAACAATTTCAGAAATAAAGAGTAACGGGAAATAACGATCAATATAAAGTCTTGAAATTTTTGGTAATTCCATTTTTAAAATCTACTACTTAAAAAATTACATTTTGGGAAGGGTTTGAGTAAGATATAACATATTTTGACTGTAAACCAATTATATTTAGGTTTCTAAATAAAATAAAACTAGCTCAAACCCGTCGAGATCGACGGTTAGTTTGACAGTATTGACAGTAATGTTTCAACAATAAACGGAAAAGTACTTCTTAATTATGTACAAATAATATTTCTTTGGATTAATTCGATATAACCAGCTTACTTTAGCAACTATACCTACCCTAGATGGCGGTGTAATGATTGAAATCTTTAAAATTTGTTTTAAACTATATTATGTTTAAAAAATCGGTTGTGTTACCCCCGGCAAGCAGACAATTTTCCTCGTGCGCTAAACCTTTTAGTCCCCCCCCCCGGACCTCCTCCGCCCTCTCCCACTAACCGTCCCCCTACCTCCCTCTCTCTTACTCTCTCCTCTTTTTCCTCCCTGAACCCCCTTCTTCCTACCTCGCCGCCCATATCTAACTCCCCCTAACCCTCCCTCTCTCTCTCTCCCCCTTCTTCCCCCTCTCCTTACCCCCTTCCCCACCAACTCACTCCTTCACCCCCCCAACCACCCCCGCTTTCCGCCCATCCTTCAACCTCTCCCCTATCATTTCACCCCTTCCTTCTCCTCTCCCCGGGCGGAAATCCAGCAGATGGCACTATCATTTTAAATTTTTCTCTTTTAATGTCTTTTCTTATTTTTCTCTTTTGATGACATAACTACAGTCCGAGAGCTTTTTTTAGACACCTCAACAAAAAAATTACACCTAGCGTTCTCACAATTTGGCGGTTACAGGTAAACACGTTTATATTTTTTTATTCTCTTTGGATGACTTTTTTATCTTTCTCTTTTGATGACACATCTACAGACCGATAGCTTTTTATAGACACTTTAACCAAATTTTTACACCTAGCCGTTCTCTTAATATGGCGGTTACAGGAAAATCACGTTTTAAATTAATATTTATTTCAATAATACATATATTTTCTAAGGTACCTACCAAAAAGCCTTGCAAACCTAATGCTCAAACAAATGTGTTTAGAACAATCCGTCAACCACTGGAACAACATGTCAGGGTTGAATCAATCCAAAGCACTAATTAAGGCTTACGACCGTAAGACGTCCCGTGAGGCCTTATCGCTAAATAGGATCAATCTACGCATGCCGGTGAGGGCGCTCACGGGGCATTGTGGCCTGAACAAACACATATTCAACCTCAAGCTCAGAGACACAAAAATGTGCAAGTTCTGCCAAGGAGCAGAGGAAACTCCCCAGCACCTAATCTGCGAGTGTGGCCCGCTGATGCGTAAAAGATACACCCACTTGGGTGGTCATTACCTCCATTCTGAGGAGGTAAAACAATCTGGCGCCAAAAGCCTGCTGCGGTTCTTAAATGACACGAGGCTTAGCGCAGAACTATAGTAGGTGGCGAACACAATAGATCAGCAATGGTCGCAGTGTTACAAGGCTCATACCTAAAGACCTTAGAAAAGCCCCACTCAACAAATAATAAGGTTACATAGGAAAAGCCATTACTTTCTAGTCAAATAAAGCGACAAGTTGATTCACCTCAATCCCATGCAACCTGAGGCACGTCACACTTCTAACTAGGCTTACGTAGATGTGTGATTTAAGACTTTTTAGATTTAAGATTGCGAGCTGACTTTTAAAGGTTCTTACTAGAGATTAGAGATTAGATTTAAGGTAGTTTTAAAATATATATTATATATGTCATCTTTATAGAGCTTGTCATCATTACAACTCGGTGTTTATGGATGTTGATATATTTGCCACTACCCCAGATACATTTAAAAATCTTATTATGAATATATTACAATTTAATTAAGTAATCTGTTTATTATGAAAATAGTTATTCTCCTCTTATCTTTGTATTTACATAACTTATTCCTTTTTTCTATTTTTCCTTCTCATAAAATGTGTCATTACATAATTATATATTTTATTTTCTTATTACTATCTATTTAATAATAAATTAATTTATTACCCTATATATACATGTTTATGAATCTATTTACTGTTTTTCTGCTCTATTTACTTTATATTTACTTTTTTAATACTTTGGACTGTTTAGTAACTTAGCAATTACTTTTCAGAATATTTTCTGTTTGTTTAAAAAACCCTAATAATTTCACTTTTCACTTTTAAAATGCTTGTGTATTTTAAACTTTTCTTTTCTATAGAATAACGCACTATATGACCGTTTAATTGGTGGAAACATATAAATGGTTTATGATTGTTATATTTTGATTAAGTAAATATGTTTTTGTACTGTTTGTTTCCTGAATAAAATAAAGTATGTATATATTTACAACCAAATACATATTTACAACCAATATTTACAACCAATATATTTACAACAAAATATTTTTTTGCTGGTAATAATAATAACAAAAGAATAATAATAATAGCAATAGATAAATCATTCGTACTTAAAATATTATAAACAAATTAAACCACAATTGACAGTTCCCTCTCCGTTCCAGAGCGCCCCAACTGCAATAGCCATTTTTTAATTGCAGTTTTAAAACTTGGAATGTTATCTAATAATTTTATGTGTTCATCTAATGTGTTGTACATTCGGGGTGCAATGTTCCAAGCCTGCCTTTGTGCGAACGCCGTTTTTACCCGAGGTATCTCAAACTTTAAACCTTACCTTGCCCTCGTATTTTTTTTTCCTGGGTGCGTACTTGTTTTTTTCTAAATTTATGAAAATGAACGAGCATATGCCTTAAATCAAGCACATGCAATTATTTTTCTAATTGTACTATTTTATTTTAATTGAATTTGTTACTCAGATTTGACTTTATTCGCTGACATTTAAATTTTCAACTCGTAATGGTAACACTACTAAAACTATAAAATCAAATGTTTACCTTATATAAGGTCCCAGTCAAGTTATGTGACGTTGTCACTATGTGATGTTTTCATTTTCTGTTGTTGATTCAAAGTTTAAAATATGCTTGAGCATAGTTCCTAAGTTCTGAAATTGTTTACTAAAATATTTAATTTGCATTACTATAATAAATAAATAGTATAAACAATCCAGTCTCGGCCTTCTTGACAAACAGGCGCTTGACAAGACACTGTCACCGTTGTCCTGTTGAAGTTTTGAAATCGGGTGTGTCACCCCAATACTTTTCCGGCAAGTAGCCAAGGACTGATTTCATTTGAATAAATAAAATCGATGGGCGCCCTCTATCGACCGGCGCTAGGACCCGGTTGGGTGCCATTGTGGCACCTCAGGCCGCGTGGTTGGTTTCTTAGCTAGCCTCGGGCGGCTCATTTGATAGAAATATATGGCAGAATTTCAATATTATTATTGAAGCTTGTATATGAGATATTTCAACCGACAAGGCATATGTGTATCTACCAAATGTCAAGTCTCTAAGTCCAGTATTTCGAGATTGATATATGACTAGTGTACCTGGTGAATCGTTTTCAACCACAACTAATCAACTCTTGCCACGGCCAAACGATGCCTGCAAGCCAAAATTTCAGCTCAATCGGAATCAGCGTTTAAGAACTATCGTGGGGGAATACACACAGACAGACAAATATACACACATACAGACGTCAATCTGGAAACAGTCCTTATCAGCTCAAAACGGATATATCCGTCTCCATATCGAAAAAATATTTTTATATTTTTGCGCGTTCACAATACTTTTCCTCCTGGTCTGTTGGTGGGCTGGGAAAGTAAAAACTGATAGAGTACCGTTGCTTGAAATTATTGTCGCTCAATTTCAGAAGGCACTAGAAAATTCCAGGTCACAAAAAAAAATCGGTTGTGTCACCCCAACACTTTCCCGGCAGGCAGACAACCCCCCTCGCGATGCAAACCTCTATCCCTTTACAGCTTAAATAAGCGATACAAAATCTCCTTTTAATTTCGTAATAAATTCAAATTCTTTATTTATAAAAAATCATAGGATACAGATACATTTTAAATAAACCTAACCTAACTGGGTCGCACGAGACGTCCGCACTAAGGTAAGCTCAGATACAATGACAATTAAATAAAACTGAAGAATGCCGTGAAATCAATTTAAAATATTCGCAAAAACCTAGAATCACACATAATGTAAACTAATACTAGAATTTTAAACTATCAACTACAATAATATACCTACCTATGTATGGAAACAAAATAAAATTTAATCAACCAAAATAAAATTTTAGTAAAAAATATACATTCAATAATAAATAAAATTTCAAACTATCCTAAAAGGTATGTGATATTAATAATAATAATATGCTAGTCAAAAGGCATGCCAATAATCAATATATGGTAGGAAAATAATAATAATAATAATCGGTACAATATTAGGAATGGTATGTTAGCTAGGAATAAAACAAATTAGTCTTTCAGTCTCTATTCTTCTCTAGGTGACCAACCAGTGGGTTAGTCTTTTATTGTTTATAGTTATACCTTGAGCATTAATGCCGGGTATATCCTTATTTTTATTGAAGAATGACGGTTCTTAATTTCAAGTAAAAACTATAACTATAAATCATTCTAAATATATATGATATATTGAGATGTCAACCACAACGGGCGAACCCGTCACCGCAGGACGTTTTAACGATTCATCGTTCTATCGACCGTGCAGTGAGCGTAGAAGACTTTGGACATTACAAATCCGACGTCTAGCTACGCGTCAACCCGCAAGAGACCAACGCCTTTACCGCGAGATAGCCAGTAATGTTACCTGGCGGGCCGACACTCGCGCCTTTGCTTCCAATTGTGACCAGATTTCTCCGGTCTCTCTATTGGTTCCGAGTTCGAGGTCGCTTGCGCTATATTATATATGATATAATATTTCTCAGGAGATGTGGACTGTTCAACCAACCAATCTGGTAGGTTGACCAACCATTCAAGTGTTTATCTGATAGATTAGGCGCCGCCTCGTGGCAATGAGGAAAATATTTTTTTAATTTAAAACTTTTTGCCTGTGTAATTCTCTGTAATGTGTACCCAAATGAAGTGATTGACGTATTTGACCAACGGTTTATAAGTACGTGCAATTTTATTCTTAATAATGAATCATTATTCTCAAAACTGCACATCAATCATATAATAACCTTTTTCCGTGTGTCTTTCCCATTAGGTTTCAGTCATACGATTTATTATTATTGATTATATACTACTACTAGGTCAGCCAATAAATTAATAGTTTAAAAAAAACACTAAAAACACGCTTTTATAAATGCACGTAAAAACCAAAAAATGCCTATCTTCCGGCTTCATCATCAGACCTTGAATCCTAATCGTGGTCAAAGTTCATTCCAAGACTTTTATAACAAGTCCAAACACAGCTATGATACGATGCTCCATCATGAAGTTCCAGTTCATATCTTCCGACTCCATCATCAGATCAGTTCGACAGTACCATATTATTGTATTGTCATCAGAACTACATACAGCTGCCAATTTTCATGACGCTACGATCCTTCTTAGATTCCATTACATGGTTACATACAGGTCGATCTAATAAAAGCGTGTGTTTGAAAAAGAGAAATAAAATGCAAAAAAATATGACTTGTGGTATGCTTTATTCTTCAGTATATTTTCCAGTAAGTTCAACATACTTTTTTCATCGATTATCCAGTTTATGTATTCCATTTGCGAAATGACTTACCGTAAGGCCCTCAAAATGTCCCTGTGCGTCTGTTATGACCTCTTTATTCAACGAGAAGCGCTTCCTCGCATATTTTTTTGGTTCGGGCAAATGGTAGTCGGAGGGAGCTAGATCAGGTGAGTTCGGTGGATGTTTCAATAACTCGTAGGTTCTTCAATTCGAGCAATTTCGCAATTCGATGCCTTAACTTGCAAACCGGCCAACTCCGTATTGTGAAATTTTACAGGAAAAAAAAACTTCCTAAAAAAATTATAAGTTACAATATCCAGATTACAAAAATCCATTTGGTGCCCTTTTATTTTGCGAATGGTATTTACTGAAAATTATAAAATAATATATTGTTTACATAACCAAAATTGGATTTTTTTGGAGTTGGCCTGTTAAAAAAGAAGAAAAAAAGAATGGAAGTTGTCCTTATTTCTGTATAGCTATTATGGAAGTCTATCAGAAATAAAAACTATAAAATACATTATAAATATGCAATAAAACACTATAAATATGGGTATTTAATATTATTTTATTTCTTAATCAATCTTCATGTGGTACATTACCGTAGTTGTCCCTGTAGTCCACCGGTAGTGTAAGTTTTAATTCCTGGTCTATTAAAGCCTTTTAGAAGCCTGTTTTCTAACATATAGGCTTGGAACCTACATGTTAGAAGACAGGCTTTGTCCATTATAAATAGGATAGAAAACGAATTTACCGCGTGAAATTTGTAGCACCCGACGTTTCGGTGACGTTGCAGCCGCCGTTGTCCAGGGTAGACTGAAGGGCTGTCAATCCGTTGTTTTGCGGGTAGGCTGCGTACCGCTTCCGCCACTGCGTAGGTTATAACGGTGGTGGGGGGCCGGGCTCGGTGCGCGGGAATTTTGAAAATCCGTCCTGCACACAACACTCACTGTATCCTGTTTTACGTCTTTGCGTTCGGCGTTCGGCGGCGGGAACATTTTAAGAAGAGGGTTCCACGTAGAAGAGAGTTTGTTACCGTCGTCTCTGTTAAAGTTCGGGGTTCTTCTTATTTCAATAACTTCCCGGATCATGCGAGGAAAGTAGAATTGTTCTTTGGATAGCACAATGGGATTTTGAAACTGCATCCAGTGGTTACTTCCGCTATCCAATATATGTTCGCAGATCGCCGATTTTTCTCGCTGAACGTTTTTAACAGCTTTGATGTGTTCTGACAGTCGCGTGGCTATGGGCCGTTTCGTTTGTCCAACGTAGGCTAGACCGCAACTGCATTCGACTTTATACACACCCGGGGTTTGCAGTGGTATTACATCTTTTACAGGCCTCAAAAATCGAGCTATATTTTGGGTCGGTTAGGTTAGCTCATCTCATTAATTCATTATTTCGATATTTAGAAGATGAGATGAAATAAAATGAAAGAATTGGAAATAATTAAGATTTTCAACATCATTTGTTTTGACATTGCTTTAAACAACTATATTTAAAAAAAGAATAACAAGTTGATAGAATACAAAGACAGTATTTCGGGTAGCAAATAATTTTACGTTTTTAAAAAGACATTTAATGTTTGTTAACAGATCTTTGTAGGTTTTGGTTAGAAAAGTGCTCTAAAATGCGATTTTTGCAGGTTAGTTTAACCCCTGCCCCTGCCTTCCGTTAGGCCCATACCATCGGTTGAGACTAATAATATGGTATACTGGTATAATATCTCGGAGCTCACAGGCGGATTATTATTGCACGCCGTCCAGTACAAAAATGACCGCTGGAGTCGAAGTTAGCCACTTTCCGGTGTTGCTATGCCAGTGTTGGGAGTTGCCCTTTTTACGTATCCGCTGTTTTCTCCCTAATTATATAAGTTAGGGAGTTGTTTCATGTTGCATAATGTGAGTGACAACTAGGCGCATACAACAACGTTAAAATATGACTTTGGGTCAAAACGGGAGTTGGCCGGTTTGCAGGTTAAGCCGACGAATTGTCACTTCATTTCTGTGAGCGGGTGCAATGCGGGTGCTGCAGATCGAAACATTTCTCAAAAGCTTTCCCTTGCAACTAATCCAAAGGGTGAAATTATTTTTTCCTGTTGTAGTTTTACCCGTTTGACTATAATTTATCTAAAAGATTCTTTGGCATCCCAAAAATAAACTGATGCCATAAACTTGTTGGTCGACCATGCCCTCTTGGCTTTTGAGCTGAACAACCGGGTTCATATTTGGATTCAATATTGTAGTGTTAGGTTCAGGTCTCATCCGTAGTTTCAAATTGTTGCACAAAATTAGTTTTATTCGTTTGAAAACGAATCAAACGTTGTTGAGATAATCGCATTCGAGTGCGTATTTCTCCCATTGATAGCAAATGCGGCACACATATTTCAATCAGCTTTTTAATAAATGAAACCTTGCACAAAATATTATACACTGTCCTATGTGAGATGCCTATGGCCTCAGCTAAATTGTCTTTAATCAATCAGGGTCATGCATTAACTAGGGTTGTCGACTACAGCGGGCGAGCCCGTCACCTCAGGAAGTTTTAACGATTAGTCGTTCTATCTCCCTGGAGTGAGCGCAGAAGACTTGGACAAAATAGTCCACCGTCTAGCTCCGCCACAAACCTGTAAGAGGCCAACGCCTTAACCGCGAGATAGCCAGGAGTGTTACCCGGCGGGCTTACACTCACGCCCTTACTTCCAATTGTGACCAGATTACTCCAGTCTCTCGATTGGTTACGAGTTCGAGGTCGCTTGCGCGGTCCTCTACCTTACGAAGCGGTGAAACGGTGTATACCGAATCTATCGCGGACCACAGCGTCCTTTGCCCGGCTGTTCACCAATGATCGGATAGCCGATGGTCGTTTCAAGAGCAGTCGCCGTAAGGGCCGTAACCACAACCGCTCTATAGGAAACAGTACTGATTCCAGACTCCCCCGACTGTTAGCCAGAGTGCACAGTCGATTGGCTTACGCCGCACGGAGCGCAGACCGTCCAGGAGCGCCAGAAGGTTGATTCCCAGGGGAAACTAACCATAGGGTCAGAGTCCTACCCAGGCTCGCACTTCATGAGTGGAGGCCGTCGGATAGGTGTTGACCCGTGAGTGTGACCAACCCTGAACAGAATGGGTCTTCGTGGCCAACTCAGCAAGGGCCCATTAACTCCCCAATTATGGTCATGCATTACCATATCTTTTTTTGGGCGGTCTTCGCGTGGGTCAACTTCATGGCTTGTTTGGCCATGTTTAAATTTAGTGGCCCAATGATTAAATGTCCAATATAAGGTGCAGTCTTTATGCTGTCATGGTGGAGATTAGAAGGAGCTATCATAACTGAATGCGTATACAAAATTTCGTGTCTGTGCTGTTGACCGTCGAGGAGTCCCCTCGTCGGGAGCCAACCCAGGGTGTAAAATCAGATCAAGCTTACCATAAAAAAATGTATTGTCATTGGAGCGATCGGAATGAATGAGAAAAAAAAAAGAAAAAAGAAAGTGAAGTCACTATGATTAAAGTTAATTCTTAAATACTATCACCCCAGAACAGATATACAATCTAGTGGGGTGATAAAATCCACACAAATTCAATCTTATCTGCTTCGCAAAATCAATTGTATTGTATTGGATAATTTTATAAAAAAAATATAAAATAAAATAAATAAAATAAAATTGAATCAACATGTAAATTTTCAATTTCATATGATAATATTTGAGGAGTTCCCTCAATTCCTAATGGATCCCATAATCACAACAGGATTTTGATGGGATGGAAATGGTATCAATATGGAAGTATATCCATTCAAATAAAAAAAGAATTTTCCAAATCAGTTCATAAATAACGGAGTTCTGAGGTAAAAAAACATGTTTAAAACCTACTCCTTTTTTTGAAGTCGGTTAATAATATGCTACGACCGATTTATAGTGAAACAAGGTTTATTTTCAAACATTTGCGCCCAGGCCAGGTACTCCGGTCGCACCCCCTCCCCCTCCCCCCACCTAAATCCGGGGCTGAATATATGGGTATGCGTACCTTAACCCCCTCAGTGATCATTAAAAAAAAAATAAAAATGAAAAAAAAACACTTTTTATATTTACTGAACATATATGTATGTTCTTCATAAAAGCCATGTCAGGCCCAAAATGAGATTGAATGTTGATATTATGGTGCATAGTGTGGGTTTAGAAATAAAAGAAATTTCCTTCATAAAAAATATATTTTTTATTCATAATAATTATTAATAATTATGCCTTATTAAAGCAAACAAATAATAAAAAGCAATAGCAAAGACATAATAATAAAAATTAAAAAAGCGGTAAAAACACACAACCTCACTTCTCAAAACTGGGCAGTACCACCATCGCGTGATGTACACCCTTTGCAGAGATTGGGAGATAGTGGGGAGTGATACCTCGTTTGAATTATAGTAGCTGTCTTTTGTATCGGTTCCACATACTATGAATCGTGTTTATTTTCGCCCGAAACATTCGGGAGTGATCTTTTCTGCAGTTAAAGCTAGCCCGAGATATCTCGGGTGTGGGAATTTTTGGCACATAATAGCCGCCCGAGTATACTCGGGCGTAGTCCTTCTCGCGAGCGCGTAAGACTAGGATGCCGATCGGATGTTGTGGGAAAGCGATTGAAAGACTCATCTTGAACCTGCAGCAATATTGACTCAAAAACGGTAACCGAAATTTCATACATTTTCAAATTTGAAAAATGTTTTTGTTTTAGGAATTTCCCCATAAATTAAACTAAAATGATATATACACAACCAAAGAGACGGTAACTAGAGATCAGACACTCAGAAAGTTTTAACGATATTAGATCGTTGTGTCTCCCGTGAGGCAAGCGCAGAAGACTTGGGCGGAAAAGCAATCCACTGTCTAGTTACTACACCTGCCCGTCAGAGGCCAAACGCCTTACGGCGAGGCACCGGGAAAGGTACAAAGCGGGCAGCCTCGCTCCCTGACTACCAGTTTGGAAGGATATCTCCTGTTCGAGATATCCTTCCAAACTGGTAGTCAGAAATGGACTGTTTCGTCCTAAGTATTCTATAATACGCTCACCTCACGGGAGACAGAATGATCTATTGTTAAAACTTCCTGAGGTGACGGGTTCGCCCGTTGTAGTTGACAGCTCTAGTAGGTTCCAAACAGCTTGGGCCATATGACCTGCTCGTTACCTTGGATCGGTGCAACTCACGATTTAACTCCCATGCGATAGCCCCCTCAATGAGAGACGAATCGGGTAAAAACTCTGAGAACCATATTAGGGCTGTATCGTGGACAGGTGGGTTCGGATCCTCCGGGGGACGATCTCGGGCGCTGCGCAAACCACCCAGCAGCGCCCGACATCGTCTCCCGGAGGATCCAAACTCACCTATCGTTCGGCGTTAGCCAATCGACTGTGCATCGGAATTTGTCTTATACGTTTCCTAAGAAGTGTCGTAATAATAATATGGTTGTGACGTAATAATAATATGGTTGTGACGTAATAATAATATGGTTAAGAAGTGTAATAATAATATGGTTGTCGACCTGATGTGAGCTTTTCTTGATACGACTCGTTAGCCACCCGATCCCGTGTGAAAGTCGGGCAAAGGGCGCCATGTTCCGAAATAAATTCAAACTGAATTACCGCTAACATCAGGTGGAGGCCGCGAAAGCGACTTCGAAACAGGATTTCTCCGTCCGGAGAAATGCGGTTAAGTCAAGCAGTGAGGGCGTGAGGTCTGCCCGCTGGTTTCACTTCCCAGTGCGTCGTGGTAAGGCGTTGAACTCTCAGGGGTATGCTGGCGTAGTTAGACGGTGGACTGTGTTGTCCTTTAGTCTCTGAGTTCACTCCACTGTTAAAGTATCTAATATCATTATAGCTTCCTGGGGTGGCGGGTTCGCCCGTACTAGTAGACAACTCGAGTGTGCTAGTTATTCGTAATGAAAATTAATTGTATCCAAACTAAAGACTTGTATTTCTTCGATTGGGAAATGGGAATAACATTAATAATATGTAACTTTCAGGTACCTCATTTTAGTTCTTATTGTTTAATAATAATATTACGAATTTAATATTTAATATGTAGATTACAATGTGTAATGTAACATACCTGATCATATACATACGTTGTTTTTTTCCAATTTTGTTTTGATACTTCCTATTGTGTGATTATTTTTTGTATAAAGTGCTTAAGATGACTAATAATATTCTTATAATAATTATCTATTTTATATGTGTAGGTACTCATGTACATGGATTCAGCTCTATTTTTTTTAATATTTTTTTTGTCTGCCGTGTAAAGGACTTTAGTCAACGCTATTGTCGAATTAATATTTATGCATTAATAGTTTTATATCTACATATAAACTGACGAATTCTAATATGCGATAATTAGCTTTAATTCATAATTCATGCTTTTATTGTATATTCTGAATGAATAAATTGAATACTGAATACTGAATACTGAATTAAAATCCCGAAAAGGACGTGACGTGTCGTGATCGCGACGTGTTCACGTAAAACACTACCTACTACTCGGACGTGACTGATCCCGCTGCATTTTTAACCGACTTCAAAAAAAGGAGGATATCAATTCTGTTGTATCTTTTTTTTTTGTTTGTTACCTAAGAACTCTGCCATTTATAAACCGATTTAAAAAATCTTTTTTATTCGAAAGGATATAGGCACTTTCAGATTGGTCCAGTTTCAATCAAAATCCTGTTCTGATGATGGGATCCATAAGGAATTAAGGGAACTCCTCAAATATGATCATATGAAGTTGAAAATGTACATTTTGATTCTATTTCAATGACAATTTATTTTTTATGGTAAGCATGAACTGATTCTAGACACTGGGTTGGCTTCCGGGAAGAGGACTCCTCAACGGTCAAAAGCACAGACACAACATTTTTGACTACTCATTCAGTTATGAAAGCCCGTTCTAAGTTTCACCACGACATGGCTGCTGCACCAAGGGTTGACTCTCGATGAGGACGCTCCTTAATGGTCAACAGCACAGATAGGAAATTTTGTATGTGCATTCAATTTCGACAGCCCGTTCTAAGTTTCGCCAAGATAGGACTGCGGCACCCAGGGTTGACTTCCAATGAGGGAACTCCTCAACGCTCAAGAGCACAGACACAAAGTTTTGATAGCCCGCTCATTCAATTATGATAGCCCGTTATAAGTATCATCATGCCATGGCTGCTGCACTTATAAAAAAAATGGACTCGATTATTATTTGTAAAAAAATTGTGTAATATTTTAAGTCTAACTTTAACACGGGTGGAGCCGCGGGCATATAAAGTAATAATTCAATGAAACGATACGCCCACCATGACAAGGAGGTAAGATGGGATCGTTATGGGGTGTCCCATGTGGCTGCTGTGACGCGATAATGAATTGTAATTTCACGAATGATTGCTTTGGGCCATGCAGTACGTGCGGTTCTCAAACGCGTCGCGTTGGTAAATAAAAGAATATACAAGCTACAACATATACAGGTTGAGTATTAAAGTGGGTGAATCGGTAAGAGGAAATTAGCAACTTTTTATAAATAATTGTGAGGAAACAAAAATATGTATTTTTTGAAAATTTGAAAATGTTGTGTTTTGTAATCTATATATATATAAAACAAAGTCGGGTTTTTGAGATGTTTTATTTGTCTCCGTCCCGAATAGCAGAATAACTATTGAAAACATTGGAAAATTAACGAAAAAATAAAATAAAAGAAAAAACATTTTCCCATACAAAATGTTCACGGATTTCGTAACTGTCAAACATTTAATGTTCATCCCGTCGATCTCTCCCCTCAAATTAAAGAAAGTATTTAAATAAAGGTTTCGAATCGACAAGATATATCCACAATATTCGGACCACAATTATTACATAGTTTAATTCAATCATGTCATGCTGACACGCGATTGATGTACTTAATTATTGTACTTTTATATTTCTTTTTGTGTTATTATCTTAATAAAGTAGTGAACTTAATATTTGTTTAGTATTCATTGTATTATTTCCATAAAATCATAAATTAAGTTCAGCTAATCTGTAACACGACATTCATTCACCGTTAGGCGGTACAAGTTCGCCGGGTCAGCTAGTCTAAACTAATATTATAAGGAGGTAAAGTTTGTGAGGTTGTAGAGAATAATCTCTGGATCTACTGAACCGATTTTGAAAATTCATTTACCAATAGAAAGCCACGTTACTTGTGAGTGTCATAGGCTATATATTAATCCGAAAAATGAAAAGACTTTTTCGTAGTATTCGGATTTGCAAAGTAAGTCGGAGAAAAAACGGTCGAATGAAAACGTTTCTTACGAACGCTGCCGAAATATATGATTGAGTTTTTTTTTTTTTTTTTTTTTCTTAAAAACATACAGCATAAAAAAATACGTATAAGCATAATATATATATAGCAGTAAAAAAGCCAATGATGTTTTAAATTATTTGCTATATAAGGATTACAAAATATGCTAAACAATACAAAATAAATAAAACCAAAAAGAATTTAAAAGTAACAGTTAAAATCGCTAGGTGCGAGTGTATGGATGTTAGTGTGTGTTTGTGTGATGGACAGAGTGTATGTGTGAGTGTGTGTATGTGTGTGTTTGTATGTGTGTGTGCGGGTATGTATGTGTGTGTGGGTGTGTGTATCTGTAGTGCGAATGTGCTTGTGAGTGCTTGTGCATGCTAATTCAATCCGATCTGATAATCAGCTTTTCACGTACCTCCTTAACAAAGGATCGACTATTCTGATGGTTAAATATGTCAATATCGTTAAAGCATACATTGTATGCATGCATAATGCGCGGCAATAACGAATTGGAACCATAGTAAGTGTTGAACCTTGGTACGTAAAAAGTTGAGTGAGCACGTGCGAGTCGGGAAGGCGCTCGTATGCTCACCCTACTCAGGAGGTATGAACTGTCCAACCCAGTATGAACAATTTTATGTAGAAACGACATATCTGATACTACTCGCCGGTCCTCTAATGTCTTTAAATTTTAGGGAAAAGTTGTAGAGCTTGATAATGCCTACAAAAAAGTCAGCGACTAACTTTTATATTTAAGTCACAATAAGTAGTTTTTCATATTAAAAAAAGAATTTAATGTCATGTTTATTGGTCATATTATCAACAATTATGAATTCTTATCAAAATAAGTAAATTTGTCGTCTCAAGTGTTTAAAACAAAAGACTTTTCCCTTTTACTGCATATAATTTTCCTTTTACTGCATACATGGTTAAAGAGATAATACGACATAGGTATGGAACCGCGACCGTATCTCGGGTTGGAACTACTGAAAGAATGGTACCAAATAATAACATTACATCTAATATAGTATACAGAGAAGTTTTGAACAATTAAAGTAAACATAACTAATTCAATCATAATCATTTCATTCGCTCATTTGAAACCCGGTAATATAGCCAAATCGGCATGCAAATACATACATACATATGCAGTAAAAATATAGCCCTTCTTTTGGCAGTCAGGAAATAAATCATAGCACACAGTTACTAACCGAACCACACTGATAATTTCATCACAAGTAAAAATGTTTACCTCCCAACGAATTGGCACGGGTCAGCTAGTATAAGAAGCACCAGGTGCGCTGCTCCAGCTAGCGGTAGGTAAAATAACGCGAATATTGTTTTTTTTGCGATGTTTAAAATATTATAAACTTTTATTCACAAGTAGAGCTCTTTAAATATACAAAAAACAGTTTTTTTGTTATTTCACCATTTTTTATTATTAAAAGTTGCTTACTAGCTCGTACCGTTTCACACACTTAAAGGATGCCGGTTAAAAAACTCACACCGTATGTCCGCACTAAGTTAACACAGTTCTCAAAAGTAAATAACCGCAACAATGTAAATACGAGAAATCGAAATATACTTTCATTCCCATGTTTGTCTAAAAAAGTAGGATACTCTTTTTCGGGATAGTGGCAGTGCCGGTGAATACCCGGGATCAAGTGGCCGAATGGTCGTTTCAAGAGCAGTTGCTATAAGGTTAACAAACACCCCCGCTCTATAAGAAACATTACTGTTCCCAGACTCCCCCGGCTGATAGTCGGAGTGAACAATTTATTGGCTGATGCCGCACGGTGCTCAACCTGTCCAGAAGCGCCCGAAGGTTGGCCCCTAGGGGAGACTAGCCAGCAGGCCAGCGTCCTAGCCTGGCTCTCCCTTCTGCGTGGAGGCCACCCAGTGGGTGTTGACCCTGGAGTATGGACCAACCCTGAACGAATGAGTCTTCTTGGCCAACTCCAACATGGCCTATTAGCTCCCTCACTTTCTGGACAGTGGTTTTTCCGCAAGCTCCCCATCCAAGTATATCATATGTCATGATGGATTGGCATATAGCGTAACATATTACTTTAAATAAAGGCAAACGCAGTGTATCTCGCAATTTAATAAACATAAATTTACATCATATAAAGTTAAGTACAGCTTTGAAAGTAAAAAACAGTTAAAATTAATGTGGGTTTCGCCATTGCTTTTACAAAAACTTTATTTATGGGATGCTAAGAGTTAAACCTGTGGACGAGAAAACAGTCTAAAAGGGTCGCGTACGAGTTTTATTCACCTTTTACTAAAAAGGGGTTCCGATATAAAAAAGGTTGAAAAACACTACTATAGATCAAAGGCGATGACTTACTGGTAGTTCTATTTACATTTTGCTCTATTAACCGACTTCAAAAAAAGGAGGAGGTTACCAATTCGGTTGTATTTTTTTAATGTTTGTTACCTCAGAACTCCGTCATTTATGAACCGATTTGGAAAATTATTTTTATATTTGAAAGGATATACATCCATATTGGTCCCAATTTTATCAAAATAATGTTCTGATGATAGGATCCATGAGGAATTAAGGGAGTTCCTCTAATATTATCATAGGAAGTTGAAAATTTACATATTTATTCAGTTCCGATGACAATACATTTTAATGGTAAGCATGACCTGATTCTACACCTAGGGTTGGCTCCCTGCGAGGGGACTCCTCAACGAGCAACAGCACAGACACGAAATTTTGTATACGCATTCAGTTATGATAGCTCGTTCTAAGTTCCACCATGACACGGCTACTACACCCAGGTTTGGCTCCCTACGAGGGGACTCCTCGACGGTCAACAGCACGAACACGAAATCTTGTATATGCAATCAATTACGACAGCCCGTCCTAAGTTTTACCAAGACAGGACTGCTGCAACAAGGGTTGTCGACTACAACGGGCGAGCCCGTCACCACAGGAAGTTTTAACGATTATTCGTTCTATCTTCCTGGAGTGAGCGTAGAAGACTTGAGGACAAAAACAGTCCACTATCTAGCCACGTCACAAGCCCGTAAGAGGCCAACGCCTTATACGCGAGATAGCCAGGAATGTTACCTGGCGGGCCGACACTCACGCCCTTACTTCCAATTGTGACCAGATTATTCCGGTCTCTCGATTGGTTACGAGTTCGAGGTCGCTTGCGCGGTCCTCTCCCTTATGAAGCGGTGAAACGGTGTATACCGAATCTATCGCGGACCACAGCGTCCTTTGCCCGGCTCTTCACCCAGGATCGGATGGCCGATGGTCATTTCAAGAGTAGTCGCCGTAAGGTCCGCAACCACCCCCACTCTATAGGAAACAGTACAGCTTCCAGACTCCCCCGACTGTTAGTCAGAGTGCACAGTCGATTGGCTTACGCCGCACGGTGCGCAGACCGTCCAGGAGCGCCAGAAGTTTGATTCCTAGGGGAAACTGACCATAAGGCCAGAGTCCTACCCGGACTCGCACTTCATGCGTGGAGGCCGTCGGATAGGTGTTGACCCGTGAGTGTGACCAACCCTGAACAGAATTGGTCTTCGTGGCCACCTCAGCAAGGGCCCATTAACTCCCTAACAGGACTGCGGCACCCAGGGTTGGCTTCCAACGAGGGAACTCCTCAACGGTCAAAAGTACAGAAACGAAATTTTGTATACGCATTAAATTATGATAGCCCGTTCTGAGTTTCAAAATGAACGGCTGCTGCACTTATAAAAAAAACCAAGTCGGTTTTTTTTTGTAAATATTTTGTATTTTTACTAAAAAGGGGTCCCGATCTAAAAGACGTTGATAAACACTACTATCGATCAAATGCGTTGACTTAATGGTAGTTCTATTTACACTGTGCTGTATTATTTTTTAGTTCGAGCGCGTTGAAGGGAGAGAAATAAAGGTGTAACTTTGGACAGCACTCGCTAATAGTGAGTTATGTTTGTGATTGGCTATGTTTGAGAATCTCCGATTTATATTCGCGAGGTCGAATGACTTAAATCGTTTCAGCGGCTTCGGTGCTTGGTCGAGAAAAGCTTTGCTGAAAGCTAGTCAGTGAATGAACGTGTCGCAACAGGGCTTGACACATTTCCGGAAAAGTTACAATTTATAAGTTTGGGTAACGCCTTCAGCTCTAGGTATGTATTTAAATACTAGCTGACCCGTGCCCACTTCGTTGGGCGGTAAAACTTTTTAATTGTGATTAAATTATGTGTGTGGTTTGGTTAGTACTGAGTGCTATGATTTATTTCCTGACTGCCAAAAGAAGGGTTATATTTATTTTCTGAATATGTATGAATGTATTTGCATGCCAATTTGACTATATTACCGTTATTTGTGAGTGTCTTCTTGTGAGTGTCTTATTTGTGAGTGTCTTTATCTCTTTAACCATTTATGCAGTAAAAGTGAAGTTATACGCAGTAAAAGGGAAAAGTCTTTTGCTTCAAACACTTGAGACGATAAATTTACTTATTTTGATAATAATTCATAATTGTTGATAATATGACCAATAAACATGACCTAACGATTTAAATTATTTTTTTTATTTGAAAAACTACTTTTTGTGGCTAAAATATAAAAGTTAGACATATGCTGTCGCTGACTTTTTTGTAGGCATTATCAAGCTCTACAACTTTTCTCTAGAACTTAATCATATATCTCTCATCGTTAAGGCAGCGTTAGTTAGAAACCTTTTCGTTCGACCGTTTTTTCAGACTTACTCTGGAAATCCGACTACCACGAAAAAGTCTTTTCATTTTTCGGATTAATATATAGCTTAAGACACTCACAAATACCGTGGCTTTCTATTGGTAAAAGAATGTTCAAAATCGATTCAGTAGATCTAGAGATTACTTCCTACAACGTCACAAACTTTACCTCTTTATAATATTACTATAGATTACGCATATATTTTACCTTGGGTTTTGTCAGCGACTTCGCGCATTTATAGTGACAGGCAAAAGACATATCTGTAATATACAAAATAATTCTGCTGTAAATTATATATGAATATATAGCCATAGGCCTAATGTATAATACAACGGAATAGAGTAATCGGTCGCAACAGGAATAGAGCCGTAAGTTTTTATAATACACTATGTAGGATTATATATGTTCACACAAGAGTGTTTAATATCAAAACGATACTTAATGAATAGCCGATATTAGTTTTATAATTAGTACAAAACTTTCTGTCAAACTGTAAGAGGTACAACTTGGGTTGTCGACTACAACGGGCGAGCCCGTCACCTCAGGAAGTTTTAACGATTAGTCGCTCTATCTCCCTGGAGTGAACGTAGAAGACTTGGGACAAAAACAGTCCACCATCTAGCTACGTCACAAGCCCGTAAGAGGCCAACGCCTTAACCGCGAGATAGCCAGGAATGTTACCTGGCGGGCCGACACTCACGCCCTTACTTCCAGTTGTGACCAGATTACTCCGGTCTCTCGATTGGTTCCGAGTTCGAGGTCGCTTGCGCGGTCCTCTCCCTTACGAAGCGGTGAAACGGTGTATACCGAATCTATCGCGGACCACAGCGTCCTTTGCCCGGCGTCCAGTCGCCGTAAGATCCGCCACCACCCACGCTCTATAGGAAACAGTACTGCTTCCAGACTCCCCCGAGGTACAATATGTAAGAGGTACAATAACATATACAGCACAGTATAAAGACTTGTAATAGCGACACTTATGTTAGGGGTTGCTACTACTTGTTTTTACAATACTTTACAATTATTAAGTTGGTAGGTACCTAACCTACCTATTTGTTTTTCTAGCATGTCGTCAGCAAAGGCAAAGAAGAATCTAAAACCCCAGGCGGAAGCAGAGAGACAAGTATGGAAGATTTTAAAGAAGATGGAAGAGCTGGGAATCGACAAGTCCCATCTAAAGAACGTGATGCCAAAGAATAAGAATAAGAATGCCAAAATTCTGAAACCAAAATTTCTATCGCTCGCCATTTTGGTTCTTCTGATTTTGATCTGGTTTTTGTGCGGTTCCTATTTTGGAAAATCAGATTGTTGGATCCCGATGCCGAATTTTATCCAAGCAGCGTCAAGGCCGCCGGTCGACTGCAAAATGTGCAGAGATATAACCGACATTAGGAGGATGTCTAACCTCACGCGAGAAGAATTCGAGAAGAAGTACGCTTATTCCGGAACACCGATCATCGTGACGGACGCTATGGTCAACTGGACGGCTCATAAAATCTTCGATTTTAATTTTTTCAAAGAGTTATACACGAAGGGCCAAGAAGGAAAAGCTTTTGACCGATGCTCGTTCTTTCCTTATAAAACTGAGTTCAAATCTTTGGAAGAAGCTCTGGAGATGGAGGAGGAACGGTCCAGGTTGGAGAAGGGCACGAAGTCGTGGTACATCGGTTGGAGTAATTGCCAGGAGAGCACGGCCAAAATTCTGAGGAAGCATTATACGAAGCCTTACTTTCTGCCAGAGTCATCGGATAACTTGGTAAGTCGTCGTGTCCATTTTACACTTAAATTAAATACTCGAAAAATGAATCGTGCAAAATTGCAAATGAATTCTTTAGTCTTTCAAGACCGTCCGTCTATGATGTCTATGTGGTGAGAAGGCATCCGCCGTCTTGGAAACCGCGTTTAAATTATTATAGGCTGATTTACATTGTCAGTTACTGGCCTCAAACTCAAAACAAGTCAGCGCTAACTCGCTACTGTCAATGTAGATTTACATCGAGTCAGTTATACTATATACAGTGTTGGCGTCGAGAACTGACTCATACTGTTTACACCATTGCCATACTAGAATAGACCGCAAAATACGAAGGTGGACTGTGAGTGAATGCGATAGCGAAGTAGAAGAGATATCTGCATATGGGCCGCCTCTATCCTTGTCTAGTAGCCCATGCGCGTTTATCATTCTTTAATTGGGTATAATAATGTATGTCTATGATATATTTACGTTTGTCCCGCGCATGCGCGACTAAGCAAGGATAGAGGGGGGTCATATGCAGCTTTTTCTTTCTCAAATCAAATCAAATCAAATCGCATTTATTGTCTTCAAAAACTTTTACATAGTTGTTAAGACACTTTATATAGCCGCGTAATGTTAAAATAACTTTAAAATATATACAAAATATTTCATTAGAGACTCACCAAACAATTGAGGTTTATTAGATATTTATAACTACAGTTAGTCATGAAATTATAATATTAAAATTAAATGGTCCTATAAATAAGAAATATAATTGATTATGGGGGACAATTAGAAATAATAGTAATAATATAATAATCAATAACATGGTACAAATGTCCAGTCGAGATGGAAATTGTCAGTCATCTAATTATAATCATCTATATTCTATTCCTTTATCGATTTCTCAGGCTCGCCGCGTGGTCTATTCTAGTATGTCTTTGGTTTACACGCAGTGAGTCAGCCATAGGAAATATTTCTTAGAGCCCGTTCACATAGCGGTCCGTTTTATCGGATACGTTTTTTTACGTTGATGGCGTATGCAATTGTATGAGCGAGTTCACACATACAACAGTATCCAGTAAAAAATATCGATTCGACAAAATATTCCATTCCCACGACAAAAAATATCGTGGGTATTTTGAAAACATTTTTCACAGTCACATACTAAATTATGACAAAAATAAACGTACTTATTTATTTATTTATTTATTTATTTATAACGTACAAGAACAAAAAAATACAAGGACATGCATACTGTTGTACATGAACATTATTTCTATAGCGAAAAACATAGCTCTATGCATATAAATATGCTAGCATATCCGAATGAGGCGAAATCGCATAACCAACTAGACCTAGAAGGTCTGTCTCTGGCTGTGCTGTGTTATACGAACTGTATTTTTGTAACTCGTGAACTGACGAAGGTGATCAATTTTAAATATTTCTAAATCTAACAAATGTGTTGTTTACACAAATTAAACTTACTTTGAAAATATCGCTAGTTTTTCTTCAGGGCAGGTGAGTTTCCACCAATTTGTGTCTTGCTTTTTTAGATCCTTTTCCAATCGTTTAGGAAAATCATCAAAAGTGGATAATAATCAAAAATAATCGAAAAAAAATTCATTTAGAAATCATAAATTTTTATTACTACATATTTATATACTATTATGTTTTTATTATAAAGATTCAATTATTTAATAAGTTGTTCAATATCTGCATTTGTACAATTTAAGAGGTAGGCACTCAAACTATTTTTAAATTTATATCAAATTTTAATGTCTTTAATGTTTGGTGGTAGGCAATCATAAAATTTGGGGACAAGATAAGAGAAACTGGATTGGCCAAAAGCGGACCCTCCTGAGTGGTATTGCAAAATTTGTTTGTTTCGATCTTCTTGTTACACGAGATTGCTGGCTTTTTTTCTGTTCTCCTAACTCGCTCTGGAATTTAGTGAGAGTTACCATCACAAACATTTTTCTCACACTCAACACTCTATACTCTCGGAAAAGGTCATCGGAAGAATCGTACGTTAAACTTACATATCGTACGTTAAACTTATTTACTTATTTTATTTTCCTGTTGCTGAGGGCATATCTTAAATATATATATACAATACACTGTTTGCTAAATGGACGTAAGGTCTCTACCTACTTATCATTACACTATACGTAATTAATCTAACAAGTTGTTATACATACATACTATGAACGTTGTTTATTGTCTAAAACACGTACGGTTAGTCGACCTTAGCCCCATATTCGCTCTTCCGTCGTCATTTCGACCGTTCATGTAATTTGACAATCCCTCGCTTGCCAGAGATGACCTTCCTTCTACGAATTGAGAGATTTAACATTCTTCACCCCCTGTATTCGATGACATTTTGCAGCACAGCGTCCTAAGCTTTTTTCTTTCATATTTAGTGTTATAATGATCTAATCGAAACTAGTAGTATTTCTTTATTTTGTTGATTTTTAAGAAAGGTTTTGTAACGGACCTTATTTCGTACATGCGATCAAAAAATGCATCGACTTCCAGTGAAAGCCACAGACACAATTCAGCTATTATTTTGACTCGTGCAGCTATGAATCAGCACGATGAAACAATACTTTTAATCGGAATATTTTTGAATTGCATCATTGATCGGCCTATATAAACTGAAGCAATAGCAACCAAATTATCATTCCCCGAGTGATCACCTTCCCCCAAGGTTGCGACGGCATTCGGCACTCTCTCTCACGAGTTAGGTCAACGAATCCGGCTCCTTGGTTTCCTTTCCGCATTCTCTCTGAGTCTCGAAGCAGCAGTCTGTAATCCCACAGACTCGAGCCGTGCCCAGTACAAGATGCTAGGAGCACACGCACAATCCTCATCCGTATATCCTCGAAACCGCAGTCGCGCATCTATACACTCGCGTCAACGTAAATAAATTATTCGGCAAGCGTTATAACTGGCAATATTCAAACCTTCGATCGATAAATTCCTTCTACTTCACATCAAAACCGCCTTTCAATACGGAGATAACTCGTAAGTTGATACCACCACCTCACACCGAACAACCTGGAGTCTTGTGAGGGGTGGTCCCTCACAGTTCCTATACTGAAATAATTCCAAAATAATTATAAATACAATAGTTCACTTTCTGTAAAGGCAGTCGTGTTTTTTATTCTTTTTAATATATTTACCTGTTTCAGGTGCTCGATTGGATTTTTATGGGCGGCCCTGGCGACGGTGCCCATATGCATGTGGATAACGTGGTCTACCCATCGTGGCAAGCGCAGTTGAAGGGCAATAAGGAGTGGGATCTTGCCCCGCCGCCTGAATGCTTTTACGAATGCATGGCCTTCACTGCCGTGGTCAACCCTGGAGAGGTCATAGTCCTGGATACCAACCGATGGTTCCATAGGACCAGGGTCATCTCTGAGGATATCAGCATCACTATCGGTGCAGAGTATGATTAGCCGCACTACCTTTACGAACGTACGTGATACGTTAGCTATATTATCATTCTTTTTTTTGAAATATACAAAAATATATATGTACACATTTATATAAAACCGATATATAAAAGCGCTTATATAAGCCGCTATATATTTTGTCTGGTATATTTTAAACAAGAATTTTTACTGAGGAATCTAATGAAAAAAAAACACGGATTTACCTACTTTTTGAATAATAACCCAAAGGTAGGGCGGTTAAATCTAACCTTAGGATTGAGGAAACAAATGTTGATTTCTTTTCCAATGTCCGCTCTACACTTAGTCCGCGAAACGCGTGCGACTTCGCGGCGCAAACTCACCGCGAATTCGCGATGAGCGAAACACAGTCGCAATGATTCGCGGTATTTGACATTAAAGGTCGCGCGTTTGATGGAAAAATTGATGGACGTCAAATTAGCTTCTACTGCGTCCCTCATGTTGTGCGCAATAGCGCACTATAATTATGATTATATTAAAAGTAAAAACAAAATTACATCATCCATTCATTATCTCATATTTAAACCAACCGAGCTTTTTCAAAGTAGGATTTTTTACTTTACTTTTGTAATTTCTGTAACTAGATAGCAAGGGATTCCCTTTTTTCCAAAATTCTACATGTTTTTTCATCATGGCGCTAATGACGCGTCGTGATTTTTATATTTTTTCATATAATCTTTACGATTTACATCCCAGAAAACGTGTTCGGTTTAGAATTATTCAAGAAATTGCAGCTAAAATTGTTTCATCCAGTTTACGGTAATTTTGTAAGAAATCTCAACAACATATTAATTAGGAACAGACATGACTACACACCGACGCTGCCAGGCGCGGATCTATGGGGGATAGGGGGGGGGGGGGGGGCGGAGGCGGCAACCCCCCCCCCCAACGAGGATTGCAAAAAAAATATCCCGCTACTGGACAATGTCATAAACGACCTCAAAAATCGACTGCCACCCGAACCTTACAGGTTTTTAATTTAAACATTATAATGCCATCGGTAATAGTAAAAGACGACAGTGATCACTCAAATGTAGTAGCAGATCTTCTTAGAGAGCATAAGAGTCTCCTAGGAGTTCATGCGGCAGGAGTTCTGGGAGAATACAAGATCTGGAAAGAAAGTTTTAGAAGGGAAAAGAGAAATAAACCCGCTTATTCGGAACCAAAAAATATTATAGATGTTCTAGATCTGGCCAACGAATTCTTCTACCCTGGCATACATCGCCTCATCCTTATCATGGCCTCCTTGCCCGTAAGTGTGGCGACTGCCGAAAGAAGATTTTCAACTCTGAGGCGACTAAAAACGATCCACGATGGTAGAGGATAGGTTAACAGGGTTGGCACTCCTGCATATTCATTTTGATATTCCAGTAGACAAAGAGAAGATAATTGAAAGATTTGCAAAGAAAAACACCGGAAACTGCAATTTGTAATTTAATTCTGTGTTATGCACTATTATGTATCATTTGTTCATTGTTCATTTAGAAGTGAAATAAAAACGTACGAGTGTATTCATTATTTCTTTTCCCTTTTTATAATCCTTAGTTACTTAATTTCCTATCTCTATTCAGCATATTGGATGCCCTAAATTCACACTATAATTTATTTTAACTATCTATAGACAGAAACGCAGCCCCACTGTCCGCCCCCCCCCCCCCCCCCCCAATAACAAGACGTAGATCCGCGCCTCGACGCTGCCGATGAGCGGCGCACACTATGCGCGTTCGCACTAAAGGGGCAATCATATTATTATTATCTCGACGCGACTGAAGGGTTATCTGTGTAATGAATTTCTATTGAGCCGTGCACATTATCGGACGTCAGTCGCGGACGTGACCTTGAGGCTTCGGACGTCCAATAGAGATCCGCAAGCCGCGTCCCGAACGACTGTGCATACTGTTCAGTCGCGTCCATAAGCCGCGGCTTGCGGACGCGTCCGATAATATGATTGCCCCTTTAGTTCGCGCTTCGCGGTCCCTTTGTCGCGGGACAGAAAACCGAGAAAAATCGGGGAACTGGGCGCGAAGAATGTGCGAAGCCGCGAAAAATATGCGAACTACGCGTTCGCGCCGCTTCGCGGCTTCGCGCGCGATTCGCGGACTACCTAAGTGTAGAGTCCGCTCTAAACTTCAATGAGCTATCATTATAAATGCAATATGTTAGCCCTCTAATAATACATGGATACGAAAACCTCTAAAATTTACTTGAATTAAAAAATATAAATTTGTAACTCATAAAATTCATAACCAGTTTTATATTTTAAAATGTTTAAAATTTTGTGATTTCGTATACTATGTCATACCCTACAAATTTCCCTTATTAAATTAATGAAATAAATAAATAATGGCCATCTGTATCACTTTATTGACTCGATGTACTGACTTTATTGACTCGATGTCAATTATTGACTCAATAACAATTATTGACTCGATGTAGGTACATCCCACATAGCTGTCGAATAGGTACAAACAACCAGTTTAGACAACGCACAATCCAGACTGTACACAAACCTTCAATCCTTAACTCCCAGCAAATTTTACTACCTAATCTTGTTAAAGTTTTACACATCAACTACCTAATAAATATATGACACGTTTGAGTTAAGAGTTAAGTGATTTTAACAAGGAGTGAAGAAATAACAAAGAAACCCAGCGCGAATTACTCGAACAATCTAATCAGCCACATAGATACCGACCGCGCGGCGTTTCACGTTCGGCCGTTTAGGTTTATTGGGCCACGTTTGTGTAGCCCCGTCCCCTTCTGTCTGCGCGGAGGATTTTTTCCTAGACGCGACGGTAATTCCCCGTCAGAGACCTTTTATCACTTTACTTTGATACAAGTGATTTAAAATCAGTGATATAACACTAAAAAGATACAAAGGACACATACAGGATGAGTTTTTAATTAGTGACATCCTTGTATTTGGTAAATCAGGATGACGAAAAAAGCAACTTTTAATTTAAAAAAAAACAGAAAAAACAAACAATATTTGCTTTTTTTGTTTTGTTAAATTTGTAAATCTCATTTATAGCACGATGCGCCATCTAGCGGTAGGTAAAAACGGTAATAAACAATATTCGCGATAATTTACCTACCGCTAGATGGCGCATCGTGATCAACGCTTTTTATACTAGGTATTTTACGAAGAATTATAATAATATTTTATTTTTCACAATTGTTTTATCAAAACTTGCTTACCTGCCCGTACTGAAAACTCACCTGTATATCACAAATAGGTATATCTCGTGTTATTCCTAAGGATAACAACAATAGATCACCTAATCACTATAATGTTCTAATCGATGTCCTTTTTCTGCATTGTATACATGTTTGTAACAAACATATAGGACCAATTATGAACACTGTTTTGAATTTTGAAAATGGTCTCGCGACCGGTAAACGGCTACGTTTTGATGTCGGGTATTGACAGAAGTTAAAGGCTCAATAATAAAAGGTATATTTTAGGCGATGATAAAAGGCAAAAAAATACATTTTGACCATTTGAATTATGCAAATGCCATTATGACCAATTGCATTTGAGTTGATTACTTCCATGACTGGTACTTTTCGGAACCGGTGAAGTTCAAGGTTGTTTGTATTTAGACCAGAATTATAAAATTGGATGGTATCATCGTCCACTTTCAAAAAATTAGCTATCTGTAAAAAGGAAAAACTCATATGTAAAGAAAGTTTCGGCATCAAAAGCTGGTGGCAAAGCATAATCAACTTACTTAGAGTTAGTGAAAATTTATACAAGGTGAGTTACTAATTAGTGACAATCAGTACGATAATAATATATGCAACTTTTAATAAAAAAAAAAACGAAAAATCAAAAAAAAATGCATTGTGTATTCTTATACTATTTAATTACATTACTATTAAAAAAACTAATTAAAAAAAGCAAAACAAAAAAACATTTAAACATATTTTTTGGGCCAAAAGATTTTTTCAAAGTTGCTTAGTTTGTCGTACTGATTCAACCACTACATGGGTGTCACTAATTTAAAACTCGCCTGTATACTGCGAGTAAAGATCCGCCTGCAGGTCAAAACAAAGAATTAACCAAATTTCACAGCTGATTATAGGTTTATCTAGAAACACTATTGCTACCCAGGGGCTTTGATGACCCAAAGAGGTAAATAAATTTATACTTTTAAACCTGAAATAAAAAAAAAGTTTGATTGGAATTATTATTTATCACAATAAATAATAATTCCAATCAAACTTTCAAAAGGTAATAAAAATAAAACAGTTATTAAGAAGAAATAAATGTTTATTAAGTAATTATTAATATTTATTTAAATTTTTTGTATGGTTTAAGACAATGGTTCCCAATTAGTCCCCCTTTGAAAGGAAACCCAAGCATGATTACAGTTAAAATTATAAATAAAAAAATAGTTTCTGATCATTTATTAACTTTAAAACCTAATCTCGATTAATGAAATTAATATTATTCCAATATTTATTATTATTTTAATTATTCAATAATAAATGTAATAATAATAAAATTTACATATTATGCTAATTAACTTAATTACGTTATGCTGTTTTTTAAAACAAATGTGCAAGTCTCTTCTTAATCACGTTGCTTTTTAGGCATCTTCAATCTGAAGTCAATGACGATGTTTGGGTTTTATATTTGTTATTGCGGAAAATCCGCTCTCACAATGGTAGATTGTGCAAAACGTTTGTGTTTACGCAATAAACGCACTTTATGTCAGCCCCAAAATTAACCAGCAATTGCTCTGATAAACAACTCCTTAGTCTGCTGCTGCATAAGATGTCTTTTATTTTCTCTTGTTCAGATATGGGTAGATGGTTGGTGGTAAGGGCCCATGAAAGGGTTCCAGGGGACCCAGTTCCATTGCGAAGATATTTCTGGAAAATAGTTGCGTAACTCTTTATATAGATTTTGCAAGTGGCATCTTATGGCCGATCCTATTAGATTTGTAAACTTGTTATATTTACCAATCAGCAAGCATATTACAAGCAAGCATTACAAGCATTGTCATGTTACAAGCAAGCAACGATCTCCAGAGACATTTTTTTAATGGTTAATTCAACTTTATCCTACATAGTACATATGCTTTTATCATGGAATTAACCCCAATTCAAGTCATTAAATTTGGTGAAAATATCTGACAAGTAAGCCAATTTTCGTAGCCACAAAATGTCAAATCAATTACTAATAATTGCTTTAGCCAATAGCTTATTATTATTATTATTATTATTATTATTATTATTATTAATAATAGGCTAGCAGCTTTAGCTGATGCGCCTATATCACAACACTTATTTTTTAGTAACAGTTTTTGTTATTGTTTTTGTTTTATGTTTTATATGATCGTCCAGTTTGTTCTTGAAAGCATTTACGGAGACAGCATTTACAACTTCACTGGGTAGATTGTTCCAAGATTCTACCACTCTATTGGTGAGAAAGTGCCGGCGAGGGTTCTGCTTGAACTTATTGTGGTACAGCTTTTTAGAGTGTCCTCTCAGGTTTGTAGTATTAGCAAGGGAGAACATATCTTGCAGCCTGGGAACGCTGTAGAAGGCGTTCAGAATCTTAAAAGTCTCAATGAGATCTCCCCGTTCCCTTCGCTCTTGTAGAGTGCTCAGGCCAAGCTCATCCAGCCGGGTTTCGTAGCTTTTATTTCTCAGCGCATTTGGCATTTTTGTAGCTCTACGTTGTACTCGTTCCAGCAGGTCAATATCCTTCTTGAAGTAGGGATTCCAGATCTGGTATGCATACTCCAGCATAGGTCGGACATATGTTTTATAAATCTTTAGGAAAAGCTCAGGGGTTATATGTGAGAAAGCTTTATTTATTGTATACAGCAATGAGTTCGCTCTCTTCACCATAGTTATGATGTGTGCCTCCCATTTTAAATCTTCTGCGATTATGACACCCAAATCCCTGTGTGTCTTCACACTGATTAAAGCATTTCCCTGAATAGTGTATGTTTTCCTTGGGTTTTCTTTTCCTATATGAAGGACGGTGCACTTATCCACGTTGAGTGACATTAACCAGTCTTGCGTCCATGCGGTAATGCGGTCAAGATCATCCTGTAGGTCAGGGTGCTGCGTGAGTGGGTTCCCAATAATTTTAGCGTCGTCGGCAAACAGGGAGTACATCATCTGTAGGATTGCTCGAAAGTCCGTTAGGTAGATACCGAAGACAATCGGGCCGATGACCGACCCTTGGGGGACTCCGCTGTGGACAGGTCTATTTTCGGAAAGGTCATCACCTACTCTCACTCTAAGTTTTCTATTGATAAGGAAGTCAGAGAGCCAGGTGTGGAGTTTTCCTCTTATTCCAAAATGTCCCAACTTCAGCAAGAGTCTTCTTATGGGCACCCGGTCGAAGGCTTTTTCGTAGTCTAGGTAGACAACATCGGTAGGCTGTCGTTGATCCCATTCTGTGGTCCAATGATTAACACAGGTGAGTAGATTAGTAACGACGGACCTCCCAGGCACAAAACCGTGTTGTTCATCCAAAATTATTTGCTCGTTTTTGAGGAAGTTCTTTAGAGAGTTAGCAATAATTTTCTCCATAGTCTTGCAAACAATGCTGGTTAGGCTTATCGGTCGGTAGTTAATAGCTGAGAACTTGCTGCCCTTTTTGTACACTGGTGTAACTATGGCTTGTTTCCAGTCGCTCGGCAGCTGTCCGTCTTCGAAAGATTTGTTCATTATTCGTGCTAAGAGACTGCTGATAGACGGGGAGCATTTCTTCAAAAGAACAGCTGGGATTTCATCAAACCCCATTGCAGTTTCATCTTTAAACGAATTTAAAGCTTCCGCTACAGATGCTGGCGTGAATACTATATCTGTCAGGGAGTTCTCAACTCTAGGTACACTTACAGTTGGGAGAGGTCCATCTGGTTCTCGGACATAGGTATTCTCAAATTGGTCGACAAAGACATCAGCCACAGCTTTGCTGCCTGTTACAAGATTGCCATTATGCTTTAGTGCTAGTGGGACTCCAACCTTTGTAGATATTTGTTTGCGTATGTAGCTGTAGAAAGATTTGGGCCCAGAGTCTATAATACCCGACTCGTAGTTACATCTTGCCTGTCTTGTCATATTTACAATTTTATTGTTAACATTTCTATATATTGCGTAGTTATTTTTATTTTTGTTTAATTGATAAATTTTCCACACTTTTTTCTTTTCATTAATTAAAGCCAGAATATCCTTGTTTATCCAGGGTTTATTTTTAAAGCCAGGTCTGTGTTGCTTGAAGGGTATGTGTAGTTTCACAGCATAGTCTATTCTATATTTAAAATCTTGCCACAAATCTTCAACATTATTATGTTGGTTTGCACTCACGTACTGGTTGAGTGCGTGTTCAACGGCGGTGTAGTCTGCTCTGAAGTAGTCTCGTTTGCTTGCCTGCGGCTTCCTCCCATGAGACTCTACGCTGAGCTGGGTTTTGGCCAACAACACAAAGTGGTCACTCTTACCGATATTGGGAAGTATCTCTACCTCTGTGACGAAGCACTCATCATTGCAGAGGACTAGATCAAGTAGTGATTCCTGATTGTTGCGTTTTCTAGTTATTCCAGTTACAAGAGCTTGCCGCGCGTACCCCCTCAAGGAACTCCGCGTACCTCTGGGGGTACGCGTATCACCTATTGGGAAACACTGGTTTAAGGCCTTCTTAGTCACTTAGTAATATTTATTATAAGTTTGTACATGGCTTAAGGCCTATTTAGTCATGATGAAGGTGGACATAATAGATGTGGTAGACTTTTACCATAGTAGATTTTAAAACCTGGAGGTCTTGAAATTTCCTTTGCGTAATTTTTAACGTTCAGAATAGCACGCGAGGGGGGGGGGGGGGGGTTATCTGCTTGTCGGGAAAGTCTTCGGGTGTAACAACCAATTTTAAAAGAATAATTCCTATGTATTTTTCTTGAATTAATAAGAATAATAAATACGTTGTTACTACCCTGCGGTCTTCCGAGCCCCAAGTCAGCAATACCACCTTCCACACTGTAGCAGCGCTAGTACTTGACTGGCAATAAGATGGCCGCCGACGTAATTAGGGATTAGCTTGTCACACAGTTCTGCATGTCCAAAGATTCCAATCACTGGGGATTTAGAAGCAAAAGGCTACCCACTCGCGGCAGCCAATCTGACATGACGGACTCACTGGAGTTTCTCGAAAATTCTCTCCGGATCCTTCGAAAATTAGTCCTGATGATCTTTAAGACTTGACTTCTCTTGCAAGTCAATTGTTGTGGATGTTGTCTGACGGATTCACTTCAGTTTCTGGGGTCCGCGCTGACTTCGGGCAGCCTTCATTAATTATTCTCACCGTAGACGCGGTAGTCTCAGACATTGTAATACACTTACGAATAGTATACACTTTGGGTGCTTCAATAATATCTCGTAAACCGAAGTGAGCATGGTACATTCGCCTCACAATTGTCACAGAATTATTGTTTGCATATTACGTGCAAACACAAAACGCACGCTGCGCTCCTGTCAACAGCTCTATGGTGACTAAAAATTCCACGAATCGGCTCGTAACACCGCCTGCATATTTAAAAAAAAAAAGGCTTTCCAATAAGGGCAGGTCAATGTTGACAGTCTATGGCAGCCAGCTGTTTCGACAGCATCTGTCAAATCTGTTGTTTAGCAAATAAAATCAATTTTTGTTTTTTTTTGCTCCTAATTATTTTATATTAAAAATCATTGAATAAGGTAAGAAATAATATAATAAATAGTATAGCCAGATTCATTTTTAGAAGAATCAGTCACTTATGTCCAAAAACCATGGCAAGTTACTAGATTAAGCAGCATGTTAAAACTTTATTATCGAAATGAGTGTTCTTTAGTGCATGGTTACCTCTCGCGGAGGTGACGTTTGTTGGCCACCAAGATCGTGCGATTGGACCCTGCTAGACTTTTCTTGTGGGGTTTTCTGGTCACAGGTCTATGCCAATAAGCCGCAATCGACCGTGCCCTAAAAGTCAACATAACCCAAGGCCATCTCTCAAATTCAGCCGGATCTATGCGGCAGAGTCATTGAAAATTGGACCTCTCGGATCCGTGCCCATCTGAGATTTGAACGATGTCATATTCCATACATAAGGGCATGTATCGGCGTTTCAAATAAAAATGTTCACTAATACCTCACACACAGCTTGTTTCATTGCATACTGTCAACATTGACCATTCCTTATTGGAAAACAAACCGCGAACACAGTTAAGACCCATCCTGTATTACCCCTTTGTACTTGAGCCCGCTACGGAGCCCGGGCAGGTAATTGCGTCCACTCGAGCGGCTCCATTACGGAGCCCGGGCAGGTAATTGCGTCCACTCGAGCAGCCCCGCTGCGGAGCCCGGGCAGGTAATTGCGTCCACTAGAGCGGCTCCACTACGGAGCCCGGGCAGCTAATAAACTGCCCGGGCGCCGTAGCGGCGCTGCTCGAATACAAAAAGCTAAGTTTTAGTATAAAATGATTCTAAAGTACAGTAGAGCGTCGATTATCCGAACGTCGGTCAACCGAACGACCGCTTAACCGAACTGCTGCGGCCGCAGAATCTCGGTTAAAAACAGAACTCGATTGCCATGAATGTGATGAAGACGTTCAAGAATGGATGAGGGTTGATGATGCAGATCCAGGGTATCAAATCATGCAGGACAGCGATATTGTAGACCTCGTGACTGATAATGCTGACGCCGCCAGCACCTCATCGACTAGTGAATCAGAAAATGAAGATGAAAAAATACCTACACCTTTTGAAGCATTTACATGTCTAGATACTGTCTTGCGATGGTTTGAAGCTCAAAATGAAAGCGACCAGAGATATCTATACTGCAAAAAGTGCGGGAATTAGCTGCTCATAAGCGGGTAGGCTTACTTCGACAGACCAAAATTATAAAACAGATTACATACATAATTTATATTATTATGTCCATATATGGTTTTATTAATACAGTTTTTTATACATTTCGATTATCCAAATAAATTGGTTTTCCGAACACTCTTGTCCCCCAATTAGTTCGGATAATCGACGCTCTACTGTACATGAAAAACGCTTCCCAGCTAAATCTCTGTTTCACCTCTTTAAAGATCTTGGTCTCTCCAGGAAAGTAATCAAGTCCTTCCTAGAAAAATTATCTAAAACTGCGATTTCCGCATCTCAAATTCTTTGGCTTCGAAGCGGGAGTGAATTGGTGGTAAGGTGGACGCTTACATGTGGCAATACAGCTGTCCTAAACCTACCACAGCCGGTTGTTAGTCCGGAATCTACCGCTAATCCCCCAGAAAGGTAATAATAAAATATTATGATGGGGCCGACTCCGGTTGGTGAATTCTATGGCAGCTCTGTTTGTATTTTATTTTTATTTAGAAATATGAGCTAGAAGTTAACTGATTTTGCTTGCAAGGGCCCCATAAATGTCAATAGCCAAAGTGAAGAAAAGATTTAAAGATTAGTTCAGTTTAGAAATAATTTAATTCAAACACAAAACGTAACACACAATGACTGAAAATAATGTGCAATAAAACTACTGGTAACCTCACATTGCAATTTGTACAAAAATCGTATAAAAAAGTAATAAATAAGGTGGGGTTTTAATACTATGGTTCAATAAATATTCGAACATTATTAGTGCCTTCTTACCAATAAGCGCCTATAACTACTGCCATTATAACGAGAATGAACCTGCTTTAAAATTAATGTAATGTAGATGCATATTGGGAAAGATCTGGGGGCTGCCCTTCCCCAGAAACAGCGGGTATATATAGGATGAGTTTATAATTAGTGACACCTTCAGTGGGTGAATCACGAGGAAATAAACTTTCAATAAAAAAAATTTGGAAAAACAAACAAAAAAAAATTTTGTTCGACAACATTCGCCGCTCCTCGAATACTCCTACTAGGTATGGAATCCTTACTTTCGGAAGGATATAGAGCACCTGGAAAGAGTTGAGAGTAGAGCAACAAAGTTGGTGCTATCGCTGAGGAACAAACCATACGAAGTACGACTGAAAGAACTTCGCCTGAAAACATTAGAGGAACGTAGGCAGCGAGGAGACTTAATAGAAAGCTACAAAATGCTTCACGGTTACTACAGTGTGCCCAACATCGAGAGCATGTATACCCTGAACACCAATAAGCAACAGCGTTGACACTCGTTGAAGCTAAATAAGACAATTGCAGCATCGAACCCCAGGAAATATTTTTTGACAAATCGTGTAGTGGATGCTTGGAATGCGTTGCCAGAGGATGTGATCAGTGCTATCTCTGTCAATAGCTTTAAAAACAAACTGGACATTTTTCTTAGTGCAAAACAGTCACAATTTTAAAAACAAGTGCATGTGATAAACTCGCATCAGCCTTAAGCTGCTAGTGTATAATATAATAATAATAATAACAAAAAAAACGCAAGTGCCAGCGATTGATTAACCTTTCGGAAGCAGATCATTATTATTATTATTATTTTATTATTATTATACATTTAACAGGCAGGCAGCTTAAGCTGATGCGCCTGAGTCCGTGCTTGCATTACAATTTCTGTGGAATAAGTCAAGTTTATTTTTAAAGTTATTGACACTTTTGGCATTGATCACTTCACTTGGGAGAGCATTCCATTCGTTTACCAATCTACTGCTGAGGAAATGTTTCTTGGGATTTGAATGGAATGATTCTCGTTGGAGTTTCAGATGATGCCCACGCAGATGTGTGTTAGTGCTCATGGTGTAGATAGTCTGCAACCCAGGAACGTCATACGATGCAGTTAGGATCTTATATGTCTCGATTAACCCCTCAGGCCTCGGCCCCTCAGCCGATTGACAAGTTGATGTCCCAAAAAAAATTAGTAAAAATTGGTAAAAAAATTGAATTATGGACACTGTCTCACCAAAACATTAATTACTGCGAAACCACTGTACCCATAATTAAAATAAAACGTATGAACATAATAAAATAAAACAAATTAAATTAAAATAAAATTAAAACGAACCCGTCACGCTAAATCGTGTTTTGGCCGATATCGGCCAATCGGGGCTCTAGGGGTTAAGTCACCCCGTGCCCTGCTGACAATCTTTTCTCGTATGTTAGAAGGGCAATTTAGTCGCTCTTCGCTGGACCTTCTCTAGAAGATCGATATCCTTCCTAAAGTATGGATTCCAGATCTGATAGGCGTTCAGCATCAGTTCAATGACTTATAGATTTTCAGCATTAGTTCCTCTATGATATGGTGAAAAGCTTTTTGAATTAGAAACAATAGAGAGTTTGCTTTCTTTACCAATGCAGTCACGTTTCCTTCCCATTTTAGGTCTTCGGTGACTATTACGCCAAGATCCCTTTGTGATTTCACAGCACTAAGACGGGTGTTTTCCAGAAAGTACGGCTTCTTAGGGTTCTCATACTAATATACACTCATACTCATAATATACACCATCGGCTTATTCAATGGCAAGCTTTAATGACAAGCTTTTACCGCAAATGAGGGAGAAATAGAGCCGATAATTGCATACATATAGATATAATACGGATACGACGAAAAAAAAATGATAGGCGGGAGTGGCCACCCAGGGGTTAACCTGGTTATCTCCAGGTAAGGCGTTGGCCTCTGACGGGCGAGTGGCGTAACTAGACAGTGGACTGTTTTCGTCCCAAGTCTTGTGTTTGAGCGGCAACCTAACCTAACCTAACCTAACCTCCAAGGAAGACAGAACGATCAATGTTCGCCCGTTGTAGTTGATAGCTCCAGTTGTACTGACCTCTTCGGATGTGGCACATGTCGCTTATAAAAAAATTAAAGCGTTTTTATATTCGCTTAAAATTAGTCAGGCTGACAAGAATGCTATTCTGCACGGCGGACCGCAGTGCAGTCCGTTAAGAAGACAAACATAAACTAACAGACCACTTATTCTAACGGTCCTGGTATTTCTGTGTTGATGGCTTGGCTTTATAGGCGTTTATAGTAACTCATTCTATGCAGCAGCTATTTTATTAAGTCACATTATTCATTGGCTTTGTTGAAGTATTCCTTGCTCTGCTGTGGGGTCGGCTTTATAGTATTGGCATTCTTCTCCGGATCCCAGTTCGCCGGGCAAACTGAAAGTATAAATAGATTTTTATATTTAATTCGATGATTTCTTTATTATTCAATTCTTTATTTTGTAAAGCACACAGTATAACCATAGTAAAATAAGAACAGTATAATATCTCCATAGTACGCACCGATTTTGCAGTCATACAAGCGCTTGTTGTCTGTACGCTACCCTTAAATAGATTCTCGGGCGCCTCCGCGCTAGCCAGTCAGGGCTGTCGCGCGACAGCTAAGTATACAAAAGTGGAATGTTTTCTGTACAGGCTGTAATGCAACCTATCAGAAATTACATTTACGAGTATTTACATTACGAGGTAACGTTTATTGTTCATTTGCGTAGGTAAGTATGTGTCTAGGTAAGTAGTAAGAGCGTTTTTGTTAAGTACCTACTTTAACTTACTAAAATGTGGGTATTTTGAAGACATGCAACAAGTGATGAACGCTGTCACACAAAGTCGGCACTAACTCATATATTCTGTTACAGTACAATTTTGGTCACCGACTCTTGATCTATAAACCAAAAATACATAAACGTTCATAATAATTATAAAGAATTGCATTTTTGCTATAATGGGATGACAACTTGTCTATTGTGTATTTGTTGTGGCAACCCTGGTCGTTCCGCAAAGCGTAGGTACTTATTTCGAAAACAGGCTCAATATGTCCTACTGATGTTATTTTACAATGGTATAACAGTTAATAATTGCAGTAAAAAATAGTCTGTCTGTGTGTCTGTGCCAATCTATCTGCGTGTGTCGATTCCTCCCCGATAACGCCCAATTGTGCCGTTCAGACTCAAGGCGAGAAGTTTCGCCGAGACCTCGCGAGAACAAGCAACATGTCCACACTCAAGATATTCTCACTCGTGTTCTCGTTCCTATTCCGAGAAACCCTTTGTCGCGGGCAAAAATACCGACAACGAACGGAGAACACACTCGGGTGCTCTTGGGGCTTCTCGGCGAGAGTCGGGATGGCTCTAAACGTTTCATCCGATTGAAGCGGCGATGTAACGTTTATTGTTCATTTGCGTAGGTAAGTATGTGTCTAGGTAAGTAGTAAGAGCGTTTTTGTTAAGTACCTACTTTAACTTACTAAAATATGGGTATTTTGAAGACATGCAACAAATGATGAACACTGTCACACAAAGTCAGCTCTAACTCATATATTCTGTTACAGTACAATTTTGGTCACCGACTCTTGATCTATAAACCAAAAATACATAAACGTTCATAATAATTATAAAGAATTGCATTTTTGCTTTAATGGGACGACAACTTGTCTATTGTGTATTTGTTGTGGCAACCCTGGTGGTTCCGCAAAGCGTAGGTACTTATTTCGAAAACGGGCTCAAATATGTCCTACTGATGTTATTTTACTATGGTATAACAGTTAATAATTGCAGTAAAAAATAGTCTGTCTGTGTGTTTGTGCCAATCTATCTGCGTGTGTCGATTCCTCCCCGATAACGCCCAATTGTGCCGTCCAGACTCAAGGCGAGAAGTTTCGCCGAGACCTCGCGAGAACAAGCAACATGTCCACACTCAAGATATTCTCACTCGTGTTCTCGTTCCTATTCCGAGAAACCCTTTGTCTCGGACAAAAATACCAACAACGAACGGAGAACATACTCGGGTGCTCTTGGGGCTTCTCGGCGAGAGTCGGGATGGCTCTAAACGTTTCATCCGATTGAAGCGGCGATGTGTGGATCGTTCGAAATACGAATTTGAATGAGGTGACTTCGAAATTCAAATTTTCATCGCGTTGCATCGCATTTTGATAGGAATTTTCGCCAACTGCTCGACTTTATGAAATAATTATTCAGATGAAATAAGTCACTGGCTACTTCCCCGGAAAGTCTTGGGGTGACCCCAAGAAATTAATTGTGTCAAAACATTTAATCTGATTATAATTCAACTGATTGATGTCTTGGGAGCCACAAGGGAGAAAAATAATGAGAGAAAGGGAGGAAAATAATGAGATAAAAGGGAGAAAAATAATGAAATAAACCGATTTCTTTGTAAAAATAATGAGATAAAAAAAAAAAACTAATATTTGGAAAATCCTCAAATATAGCGATTGTGGCAACCCCAGAATGGACTGAAAGAGCTAAGGGAACGGGTTGCTATTGCATATCCCATTTACCCTATGTTATACTAGTATGCTAGACTGGCTGAACCTTACAAAATGCAAAGGGTAATAGGAAGGTTTTGCAATGTGACGCAGCAATGAGTCGTAGGGTACCTGCTTGTTGCTGCATTTTGAGACATGTTCATACTTGTATAGTAGCCGCCACGTCAGGTCGATGGGCTCAGTTATTCATTAGCAGCGAGAGTGTAAATTGCTTGCGATGGAATCATGGTCTCGAAATGAGATAAGGGCAGTTTTGCATTATAATTTCGTGCGTGGTTTAAATATAGGTGTGTGGATAGACCAGTGCTTAGAAGAAATGACTCTTGTACTAGGTGATGTTTGTCCCCATCGTACAACGATATTCAGGTAGTATAGAGAATTCCAAAGTGGAAATTTCACTCTGGAAGATGCTGATAGGCCGGGAAGGTTACGAACATCAGTTATCGGAGAAAATGTTACTGCTGTGAGAAAAATGCTTGACGAGGACAGGCGAGTAATCTACCAACAGATAGAGGATACTTTAGGCCTAAATACACCAGCAATTCGTTCGATTTTGCATAATCATTTGAACATGAAGAAACTTTGTTCTCTCTGGGTGCCGCATCGGCTGACCGAAAAGCAGATGCTAAAAAAGTTTGATAAGGGACAATTTCAGTATGTGAACAACATTGTGAGAGGTGACAAGACTTGGCTGTACTAATACGATTAGCCGACTAAGGCTCAAAACAAAGTTTGGGTCTTTGATGATGAGGACACATCCGTAGTTGACAGCAAATCCCGATCCGTAAAGAAGAAAATGATAGCTGTATTATTTTAATCGAGTGGAATTGTGGAACGTGTCGTTTTGGACACACTGAAGACAGTCACAGCAAAGTGGTATACTGAACGGTGCCTGCCTAAAGTCATTGGATCTATGAAGAACATGCGGTCAAAGTCAAGAATGGACAACTGGTTCCTCCATCACGATAATTCTCCAGCTCACAGTGCCAAATCCTGCACCAAATATTTGACCACGATAGTACTGAAACTTCTCGAGCACTCTCCCTACAGTCCAGACGTTGCTCCCTGCAACTTTGCACTGTTTCCGCATGTGAAAATGAAGCTAAAAGGTAGGCGGTTTTCCAGTGATGAGGACCTTCTGCGGCTTGGTACGAGTGTGCTTTACTCCCTAGTGAAACATGGCAGAACTGGTCTAAAGATTGGTTTCGGAGGATGGAGAGGTGTATTGAATAGAGGAAATTACTTAGATTTTTTTTTAACCCTTCGGCTACATAACGACCAAATTTGGTTACACATCAGAACACAGTTGACTACGTAACGACCAATATTGGCGGCTTGCTCCCGGAGCGCACAGTAATATTATATAAAATCGAAGACTATCGCGGTTGTTTGACATTATAAATAGGATAGAAAACGAATTTACCGCGTGAAATTTGTAGCACCCGACGTTTCGGTGACGTTGCAGCCGCCGTTGTCTAGGGTAGACAGTAATATTATTTTCTAATTCGAACGCATCCTAAAATCCATACCAAATATCTCATTATTACCATAGATATATAGAGGGCCGCTAGAATAATTTCGCGCGTCATTTCGCGGATATTTCTGGTAAAATTCCATTGTCAAACATGATCATTTTTTTTCGAGAAATCATCAAAATTTTTATTAGTCTTTATGAGCTAATATCTAAATATTTTGTATGTAAATAAGCAAAACGAAATATTGCATTTAATAGAGAATCTAATAAAGATCACAATTACAAGATCAGTATTTACAATTTCTAAATAGAGTTTCGTATTTTTCCATAAGACAACTATAAGTTAGAAATGCCGAGTTTTTTTCACTTTTTCGACTTTCTCATATTTATTCATAATTATCCAATTGTTTTACATAATGAGATTTCAATATTCTATATACGAAATTTCAATGCGATCATTACACTGTTATTCTTTTTATGATTGCTATAGTAGTTCCATAGTTATAGTACTTTTTGTCGAGCGCGGCGATATTGCAAGAAATTATCGCGGCGATATTGCATAAATTGTGCGGTCTGCCATGAAATTATACCGCTACTCGAAGGGTTAATAATTAGAGCTGTGTTGCAAAACTTTCCTAGTACCCTTTGTAAGATATTTTTTGTGCCAATATGAAACACAGCTAATGAATGTCCCGGGAATTTAATTTGAAAGTTAATAAAAAAAATATATTAACAGCCATTAGTACGGTTGTCCAAGTTCCTCATTAATTATACTTATCAAGCTTTTTTCTACCCGTAGATATACATTTTAGACGACACTGAAAATGAACTGCAAATGTAAATATTCAAGGGTACTAACCTTCTCCATACTTATCAGTAAACTGGAAGGCTTTCACTAGTCTCAGTGTTTCTTCAACGCATCTTCCTACAGGCAGATCATTGATTGCGAGGTGCCTCAGGGTCCCTTGACCGTCTATGATGAAGAGACCTGTAAAGAAATAAAGTCAGTCAAGTGCGAGTTTCTCACTCACCCTCCAAACCCCAAATACAGTATTTGCAGGATGGCTCTAAAGGCAAAAAAAAATCCACTACAAAACCTTTCTCAATAATCGAGAAAGCTTCAGATTAGATTGCGGAAGTCGATTCGGTTTCTAAGCATCATCAATTATCATATCAATGAAAGTCTCGGATGCACAGCCAGGTGTAACTCTTTATCTCGCGAGATGGCCATTATTGTAGAATTAACTGTTCCATGGGAATCAAATATCCCAAAAGATCACAATTAAATAAATACCATGATCTCGCAAACGCTATCACCCGGAACGACTTCACTGTCCACCTTCACGCGATGGAAGTTGGCACTCGTGGCCTGCCAACCAGATCTCTGTTACATTTCTAAAGATCTCGGTCTCTTCAGTAAAATAATCAACTCCCTAGAAAAAATATCTAAAACTTAAATTTCCGCATCTCAAATCCTATGGCTTTGAAGGGGGTGAATAAGTGGTAAGATGGACATGCACATGTGGCAAGACAGCTGACCTAAACCTACCACAGCCGGTCTTTAGTCTGGAGTCGACCGCTCACCCCCCAGAAGTATAATATTATGATGGGCCCGATTCCAGTCGGTGAATTCCATGGCAGCACAGTTTGTATTTATCTATTTTTAAATGTTTTAGGAATTTAATTTTAGAAATTAACCCCTTGGCTAGCGAAGTAAAAATTTACCCGTCACTTTTGCGCGCATGAAGTCGACGGCCTTGAGAAAAACGACCATAACTTTTAAACCACTATACGGATCATAAAAAGAATAACTGTAAAATGATCGCATTGAAATTTGAAATATAAAACATTATAACCTTATCTCGTAAAACAATTAAGATAATAATGAATAAATATTACAAGGATGCCGAACTGAAAAAACTCGCCTATTCAATCATTTCGATATTTTGATCATAAAATACGGAAGTCTATGAAAAAATTGTAAATACAGTTATGTTCTTTATTAAATGCTTTACCAAAACTATTATTTTGTTTTACTTATTTGCATACAAAAATATTTAGTTATTCAGCCAAGATAAATTTGATGTATTCTCGTAAAAAAAAAATATATATTTTATATTTGTGACATCTTTTTTTATATAAAATTCTTTTATATTAACTAACATTGAAAATGACATTTTAGCAAGGGTTTGAGTGCGAAAAAAAAATATTTTGTCTGTAAACCCAATATATTTGAGTTTTAAAAAAAACACATTTTACTTGAATTACTCGTCAGAAAAAAGCAAAAAAACTATAATACGATATATAAAAAAATATTTCTAGTTTCTAAACAAAAAAAAAATACATTTTGCTTAAATCATAACTCAGAAAAAAGTGAAAATGTGGAATGGCATTGATCAGTATTTCCAATACAGTTTCTCCTCAGCGTTAACCGGAGGGTCATTAAGGCGCTGATATACGACTTTAATGATTTTAAACTGATAATTACGTCTAAACGAGTACTGATTACGATTCGAAAAAAATATATGTTAAACAAGAGCATTTACCTAATATTCTAATATGTGAATATTTTAGATTTTGTTTATATTACATAGCGTAATTAATTTGGGAAATGAGGTCTAACCGAACACAAAAACGAGAACTACGCAAATACTATCTAGTGTATTATTATGAAACCTGCACCATTTTAAAGATAATTTAATTATCTATCGTCTTATCTGTGAATTTTTTCGAAAAGTCAAAGAATAATATCCGATTTTGCTTATTCGAACAAAATTGGTGCGCGAGTTATAAAGCGGGCCTCGCCGGCGACGAGAGTCAGTATGACCGCGACCACTGTCACGGGTGGATGCTGACGCTGCGCTCCGAACGAGATAAATTACGATAATTAAAACAAAATGGCCAGAAACTCAAACATTTTAAAACTTAAACACAGTATATTAGAGAAAAATAGATTATTAAGGTAAGTAACGTGTTTTAGTGTATTATTACGTGTATATTATTACCATTTGTCTACTCTGATGCTCTTTGCCTGACGTCAAATTGGGGTGACCACACGAATAGGATTCGTGCAACAAATAAAATAAATTACTTCTTTTATTTTATAAACTGACGTGATTACTGTTATTATTTTAGGCGAATACGAAACAACACTAATTCTGAAGATGTAAATTCACAGACGAGGTGGTAAACAGTGTAGGTAAACAAAACTATATCAAAAGGTAATGCTCACAGGTAAATGCATACCTAATTTAATATTTTGATTTTAGTGTAATTCGAACAATAGTTATGTTTTATCAGAACTTGAAAGTTTTATCAGAAATGTCGGAATCAGAATATTATTTTGAAATTAAATATAAAACTTGAATATTGAATTTGAAAATCGATTTAGGGCCGATTTCTATATGAAACCTGCAAGCATTGATTTTATTACACTATAAAATCAATGCTGCAAGTAAAAGTACAAATATAAGTTGAACCATCGGTTTACTAAATTCATTCGTAAAGTGACAAAATTTAATTCGGGTTTTCGTAGTATGACGTAAATTATACTTTGTTTGGAGGGGGTTGTTTTTGTTGCAAAAAGATAATTATGGGTTTTAGCCAAAAATTTAGTAGTAATAATAATAAACCTACTTATAACATAGTTACGCGCATCCCTGACTCACTGACTGACTTTGTAACGCTGTAGGTAAAGACAGTATTTTTTTTAATTTGTCAGTTTTTAAACTTGAAATGCTACTTCGAATTTCAAACTTGAAATTGTGAAATTTTGAATTTCGAACTTGACATTCTACTACGAATTTCAAACTTGAAATTCTACTTCGAATTTCGAACTTGACATTTTACTTCGAATTTCGAACTTGACATTCTACTACGAATTTCGAACTTGAAATTCTACTTCGAATTTCGAACTTGACATTTTACTTCGAATTTCGAACTTGACATTCTACTTCGAATTACGAACTTAACATTCAAGTTCGAATTTCGCACTTGACATTTTGAAATTCGGAATTTCGGTTAAATTTCGATAATTTCGGGATTCGAATTAAAATTTCGAAATTTTGGACTTAGCTAAGGATTCCATTATAGCATTCATGGTTTGCTCGATATTCAAACTCAGCACTCGTAGAAAAACGACCCTTACTTTGTTTTTGCAGGACTACCTAATATCATTGTTTATCTATGTGTAGATCTGAAGTGAACGAAACAACAATTGCTGAGGAGGAAGCCTTGCATATTGGTACAGAAAATGAGAAGTCATTCTCTGACAGGTCAAAGCATAATTATTATTACTGTGACATCAGCATAACTTGCGCATAGCTTTCTGTTGTACCTATCATATGTTTGTTTGTAGAAAACCGACAATGTCAATTACAGAATTCTTATTAGGTGTATTTTCTTTTCAGAGTGAATGGAGAAGTAGTCAATAGAATGCGAATATTGAATATAACACAGTTTTTTAAAGAGCTTCAACAAATATCTTCACATGTGAGTTTGAAAGACTGTGGTTTGAAATCAATAGAAATAATATCTGAACGTAAATTGGGGCTACTTTCGAATTTAAAACTAAAATGTAAGATGTGTAATGAAACCTTTGTCATTTGTTGCAATAACCCTGAAACTGACATAAATATTAACAGAGTTGCGGGCGCAATAGCAATAGGTTGTGGCCATTCACAGCTAAATGAATTATTAGCCGCAATGGACTTGCCCCAAATATCATATACAATATTTAATAAAAGATTGGAAACTATAAACAAAGTTTGGGAAAAAGAAACAACCCAGTCGATGAATGAAGCCGCTAAAGAAGAACGTAGATTGGCTTTTGATGATAATAAAGTTACTGACAACGGCATACCATTTATTGACGTTATAGCCGATGGCGGCTGGGGAAAAAGGTCTTATAGGAAAAATTACTCAGCCTTATCAGGCGCAGCTGCAATACTAGGGAAAAGAACCGGGAAAATTCTCTTTATGGCTGTCAAAAATAAATACTGCTGCATATGCGCCCAAGCTTCGAAGGAATATGTCACGCCTAAGGAGCATGATTGCTACAAAAATTATTCTGGTATTTGAAATAGCAATTATTACCACAATATATTTCATATTTAAAACAATTTTATTTATCATTTACGTCAATTACATTTTCAGGTCCATCAACCGGAATAAAATCCACCATCTTGGTAGAAGGATTTAAAAGAAGCATAGAAATGCACAATTTAATATACGCAGCGCCACAACACCTTCTGCCAATTCAGCACTATACCAGGACTTTGATTACGAAGCGTGTCTTCGTCTTTATTGACTTCATTCAAAATCGTCATTTTTCGTTTCTTGTTTTTTTTCCTCATCCCTTTTCTATTTGCGCCCCTGTATAGCACTAACTATATAAGAGGGGTCTCTAATGATCATATTCCTCGTATGCCTAGGATCGACTAGTTGATTATCCTATGTTTTTTATTACCTTTATCCTATGTTTTTTTGCTAATTGCGGGCGTTTTTGTTTACGTAATTACGTAATTCTTGTTTACCAAATTTTCTAACAATAAGAGAATGATTAAAATATAAATCCGATTATTATTTCACATTACGTACTTTTATTTATTTAATACCTTAGAATCTTGAACGTACACTATTTTCGTACGTATGGTCACTCTACAAGCCGCTATCGGCCGCGCGGCGTTTCCAGTTCTCTTATCACGCGTTGGCTCCGCCCAATCGCCCGAAGTCGTTGACAATAGTCGTCGCCTTAAGGTATGGTATTACCTTAATGACCCTCCTGACCTTAATGAGGTCATAAGGTATAAAGGGCCATCTCTGGACTTGACGGAAAAGAATGATCAAGGTTTGGGAAGCCAGTCATTCCAAGCAAAATTTTCGAAGCCCTCGATTTTTTTTCTTTGTAGAAAGTGTGTGCAACCATTCTAATATATAACAGTGGCTTATTTAATGGCAGGCTTCAATGACAGGCTTTTACCGCAGTGGGGGGAGAAAAAGAGCTGATTATTGAATAAATACGGATATAATACGGATAATCGAAAAACGCTAATCGGCATGCGTGGCCACCTAGGGGTTAAGGGCAGACTATGATCTTTCTTTTGAAAATAGATTCATGCTTCGATCAGTTTGGAAACAAGCAACAAGGTAGCATTGGTATCTCATTTTCACAAAAAAATTGACACTGATCGTTTTTCCTGGGGATCCTACATATGAGTTTATATACTTTTTTATAGGACAGATTTTGTTAAAATTTTAGATATTAAATTGGAAAAAAAATCTGTGGAAAATGTGTCGACCGATCAGCTTTGAAGCATTTTTAAGTAATGTGTGCGTGAGCCATGCGTGTCACGACTGAAAAACATTTTCGGGCTAAAAGGAAAACATTTGTTTTTATTTTAAATGACGTTTACTGCGTGATCGTGATTTTTGAAGAAAAAAAAAACAATTTTACACACATTTCCTGCCGTAGATTACGACATTCAGATGTACTGCAGTACGTTAGATTACCTCTCAAAGCAATTCCATCCTTCTCTATGAGAACATCATAGTTCCGCGACATCTCTTTGTTGAAGTCAGCCAAAAGGGGTATTTTCATGGTTCCCAATCCGCCATTCTGAAATTGTAAAAGTGAGAATTAGACATTAGGCTCCAAGAGCACAATAAAATATAAAATACAAACGGAGCTGCCATGGAATTCATCGACCAAAAATCGGGCCCATCATATATAATTTTTACACTTCTGGGAGGTGAACGGTGGATTCCGGACTAACGACCGGCTGTGGTAGGTTTAGGACAGCTGTCTTACCACATGTGAGCGTTCACCTTACCATCCATTCACTCCCCCTTCGAAGCCATAGAATTTGAGATGCAGAAATCGCAGTTTTAGATATTTTTTCTAGAAAGGAGTTGATTATTTTCCTGGAGAGACCAAGATCTTTAAAAAGGTGAAACAAAGATTTAGCTGGCAGGCCACGAGCGCCTACTTCCACCGCGTGAAGGTGAACAGTGAAGCCGTTCCGGGTGATGGAATTTGCGAGATCATGGTATTTATTTAATTTGTACTCGTGGTCTTTTGGGATATTTGATTCCTATGGAACAGTTAATTCTACGATAAGGACCATCTTCCGAGATAGAGAGTAAAGAGTTATATCTGGACGCAGGGCTGTGCATTCGAGACTTTCAGGGAATTCATACTGCTTAGAGACCGAATCGACCTCCATAATCCAATCTGAAGCTTTCTCGATTATTGAGAAAGGTTTTGCAGTGAGATGTTTTTTGCCTTTAGAGCCAACCCGCACAAACTGTATTGGGGGTTTGGAGGACCATTGAGGAGTACCATTGGTTGCATAGCATATTAGATTACTCAATGTCGTACCACGATTTGGCAACTAGGATTTTACTACAAAACGCAAAGTGTAGTTGGCACTCATAGTTCCAAAAATTGATTAATCTTCTCTTATTATGGTCAATATATAGACATTCGCGGTATACTAGTAAGGTGGTGCACTGTGTAGATGGCGCTATAAACAAACCTTTACAGTATAAAATAATAATATAATAACTAACGAATTTTTTGATATTATTATTTTAATATTATTTACATAAAGATGTCAATTTTAAATTAAATACACAGGTTTTACAATATGTAATAATTACGTACTATAATTTTTGTAATGTTCGCGAGTTACAAAAATACAGTTGGTATAACACAGCACAGCCAGAGACAGACCTTCTAGGTCTAGTTGGTTGTGTGATTTCGCCTCATTCGGATATGCTAGCATATTTATATGCATAGAGCTATGTTTTTCGCTATAATAATGTTTGTTCTTAATTATTCCTCATGTACAACAGTATGCATGTCCTTGTATTTTTTTTGTTCTTGTAAGTTATAAATAAATAATTTTTGATTATTTTTTTTGATTTTTTGATTTTATAGTAAACTTACAGATATTAAATAAGTAAATGATACTAGTATTTTTAAAACATATAAAAACAACAAATTTACTATCCTATGAATATTTATTTTTATTTATTTATTTAAGTAATTCAAAAATAATAATTTAAAACAATGTTATCTTAGGAACTATGCACAGAAATATTTAGAACATTAAATAAATAGCAGAAAATGAATACATTGCATAGTCCAGTGACAACGCCACCTAACTAGGCCGGGACCTTTTCTAAGGTGAACATTTAATTTTGTGCGTGTTTGTTCAATACTGTGATTATTACAAAAATAAAATATGTTTGTAACAAAAACTAAAAAATAAAATTGTCGTAATAAAATAATTATTTGATCACAAAAGAATAAACAGTTTACAATGCTTGCGTTACAGATTAATTTAGAAATAAAATGAGTTGATAGTGGAAAAAAGTAATACGGATAATAATAATATAAGTTCAGATAGACTAATAGATGGCATTCTGTCTCTCCGTATTATTTCTGTGATGTAATCAGCATAAATCAAAAATACGACAAATGGCACTAATAATTGAATGCTATTGTTGTTATCATTGGTTAAATTACTGTTTTTTTATAATCAGTCAGTCCTTCATAAAAACCATTAATATCAATGTTATTATAGATGGCCAAATAAATTGCTATTAGTTTTGCCAGACAATGCTATCAGCGCCACCTGCATTTTGCCGGCGCATAAGGGTTGGCAAATCGTATTATGGAGTTGAACAATCTAATGCCATTTATAATTAATGTGGATACCATAAGAGAGCCAGGGAGCATGGCGATACAAGGCAAGCAACACCCTCTTCTAATTCATGTGGTCTTTATTTTGGAGAAATGCTCAACATGGCCTATGGTTTTGAACTGATCTATGGAGGAGTTGATAACCCTAGCATGGTCTTTATCCTGGAAAATTACAATGGAGCCGGGTCACATAATCTGTTTGCGGATCCGTTCTCGCGAACTAATCTAAATCAATGACGTCCGTTGACACACACTTTTCGGCATATACAGATTGAGTTTTAATTAACCGGCATTCTTCAAGAGGGTGTATCAGTATGACTAAGTAAGCAACTTAGGATAAAAACTTGTGGTAAAAATTTTTTTTTTGAATTCAAAAAAATGTCGATGAGTATTACAACGTTTTACGAATAGACTCAATCAGCTGACGCTGACATTGACCTATTTAATCAACCTTCGCAGCATATGTTCGCTCGCTGTGTAGGTAACTAAAAGCAGTGTTACTAGTTAGACAGAAAGAATAAATTCTTTTAACCCTTTAGGCCTCGGCCCCTCAGCCGATTGACAAGTTGATGTCCCAAAATTTTTTAGTAAAAATTAGTAAAAAAATTGAATTATGACACTGTCTCACCAAAAACATTAATTACTGCCAAACCACTGTACCCATAATTAAAATAAAACACATTAACATAGTAAAACATAATGAAATAAAACAAATTAAATTAAAATAAAATTAAAACGGGCCCGTCACGCTGCATCAGTTTGTGGCCGATATCGGCCAATCGGGGCTTGAGGGGTTAATAGGATTTATTCATCAACTCAATAGGAACAACGGATTAAATTACGAGTTTTAACCTACGATAAATATATCATACTTGTCAAAAATATAGCGCATTCATCAAAAAATATTCAAATTTTTAAAACTTGATACCTTTGAGAAAAGTTTCGTTTTTTAAAATTTTCTTATTTTATAAAATATTGTATTATTAGCATGAAGACTCGCGGTTGTTGACATTATATTATTAGGGCAAAAACGATTTTACCGCTTGAAGTTTGTAGCACTCGACTAGACTAAATTGTCAATTGTCGTACGAGGGGCATAAAAAAAATGTGATAATGAGATACAAACTCTTTGGATACATATAAAAAAAACACTGGCAGGTACAGCAGGTACGGCCGGCCCCTGGGAGATATTGCGTCGAATTTTTCGATTTGGAGTCGCTAAATTAAATGTGTACTTAAATAATGCGTTTAATAGAGAAGTTGCATTTCGTTGGGGTCACCAGTTTAGGGTTTGTGCTATTGTTGGGCTGCGCCGATGCGGGGTTGTACAGCCGTTGTAGGGACGAACGAGTGGCCCTATTAACTTCTCACTCGTTGTCTGTTTACATAGATTGTTCTGACTCCATTTTTATTGTCTGATGTTCACAAATTAAAGTCCACAACTTGATAGAACTGATTTTATTGTATTCCTTTAAAACACGGTACAAAGAAAGTGCGAGCGTTGCACAATGCAATGCGCGCGTGCGTAGCCAGCGGGATAATTATGACGACTGGTCGGCCGAGCTGAGTGGCCAGACTGTGGGGGGAGAGACGTAAGGGCAGGCGGATGCGATGACTGAACCAGTAATCATCATCATGTGCCGTTACATGTATAACAACGAAAAATTATTCAACTATTTCAAAGTTTTGTGCTGGGGCAACACTAACGGAGAATGTCAATGCCAATCATTGTGAAATTAAGTGGCCACACTTAAGGTTCAACGTCAATGGCCATTCTTGGCAATAATATTGGCGTTTGCGACGCTTGACAGATCCGCGCCTAACCGTTTCGGCCAGCCCCCATATATAAATCATATAAATATATAATATACACGACTAACAAGTTTAATTACTAGACAACAAGAGAGAATCCTGGAAAAACCGATATTGTCGGTATTTATCTACAAAATCGATCAAAAAGTTGCTGCGCAGTTTTGGCGCGCGAACGCTGGCTTTCGAGCGGTTAATGTTTCTTGAATTTCAAACAAGATGGACGCTGCTACAATGTATTTCATGAGTGTTAATTTTTATTATATGAACATATTTTATCATTATTGAATAAAGAAAAGAAGAACAGAAAGAAATAGAAGATGTCTAGATTAGGTTTTCCTTTTTCTTAGGGTTAACCCATTAGGGTTTCCTTTTTCTTTTTAATTTCTTCGATTGTTGTTTTAAATGGTAATATTTCCATTATTCGTCACCAAGCATCATTTTGTGATGCACAATTCTTGTAACTATTAAATTATTGCAATAAGTCGTGGCTACACCAACGTTAAATGTCAATCATCGCGATAATTAATGGCGTTTCCCGTAAGTGCGGCCCAGGCATTTAAGGCGAAAATTCCTGTACTGTAAGTTTACAATCTATGTTTTTGCCATCTGTCAAATTCAGCGCTCTCAGATCACACTGCTGTATAGCTTTTCAAATAATTTTCAAATAAAAAAAATTTTTTTTTTTCTTCACAAATTTTTATCCTAAGTTGTTTAATTGGTCGTACTGATACGCCCCTTGAAGGATGCCAGTTAATTAAAACTCAACCTGTATATACGTTTTGTTAAACAGCTCCAGAACACTTATGTTTTCGTAACCATTTCGATCTTACTTATAGATTATGAAACCAATAGATTTGAAAGCATCTTTTCATAAAGTTACCATTATTAAATTGCCATTATATAATATTGGTGTCTCTTGGAATAGATGCTGCTTAGTTAGGAGTGATGCAGAATCATTAAGTTTTTAAATAATTGTTATGTATTTTCTAGAAAAAAAAAAATATACCTTCCGAGGAGTCTGGGTCCATGCCAGATGACTGAAGTGAGAATCTGTTGATACTCCAATAATTTCGCAGTGATTTTCTTTGAATTTATCGGCGTACTCACTATAGGAAATCAACTCGGTGGGGCAGACGAAAGTACTGGAAAAGAAAATAATAATAATCTAAACAATTATAAAACAAATCCCCTAAAAAGAGTCTGTATGTTGATCGCACGGGAGCTAATGGGCCCAGTACAATTAATCCATTACGACCCGCATTGTACCTAGGGTCGCGAAATTCACGGGTCAGCACCCATCCGGTACCCAAACATGTTTTTTTTAAAAATCGGTACGCCTTGGGCCGTTCTATCGATTGGTAAGGCTATTTACTACCTAAACGGCCTAGAAATCTTAGAAAAATGGGGCAGAAATCACCAATTTCATTCAAAAAGATCTATAACTAGTTGAAAATGGTCAATTATTTAGAATTAAAATGAATTTCTTTCAAAATGATCTAAATCTCATACTAAATCATAGCTCGTAAAAATTGTTTTCTTTCAAAACGATCTAAATAATTTTTTTTTGGGAAACCTTTTCGTGTTTTTGTGGTATCATTTTGTGGCTCAAATGTGAATTTACATTCACATTTGAGCATAGCTTCGTTAAAGTTTGTTACTGTGCAAATTGGTTTGGTGTAAATGGTGAAAGAAAAGTCATCTGGTACGGTTGTGGCACTCAACGCCGGTTCTAATAAGACATGTTCATATATTTCTTGAATAATATTCATTATTTTGAGAAATCTTTAGATATTCATTGATTAAGGATTTAATAGATTAAGATTAATGATATAGAAATATAAAAAAAAGCCTAAATGTTTTAATTTTCTGTTTTTATAACACCAGTAGCAATCAAAACGGTATAATTTATGAATACAGTTGCGATCAAAACAATCTAAATATTCCGGTTTCAATCAAAACGATCTAAATGAAAATTAGTTTTTTTTATTATGTCCCATTCTTGCAATGAAAAATTACTTGCGAATGCTAGATCTTACGACAAAAATAAAATATACAAATAAACAAATAGAAGGGTGCTTTTTAGTTTTTTGCCTCTCCTGTAAAATTGAGTTCAACGTTTTAGATCGTTTTGTTCGCCGACTCCTCATATGAGATATTCCAACCAAAAGTTTACAATTTGATTTCAGCTCAACAATGCATTTGTGTACCTATATTTCAAGCCTATAAATCCAATATTTCGAGACTGATATATAAATAGTGCGTCCCCTGGTGGACAGATTTCAACTACAATCTTTCCAACCCTTGCCATGACCAAATGATGCCTGCATACCGAATTTCTGTTCAATCGGATTGAGCGTTTCGGCGCTATCAGGAGGAATACATATATAAATATATTCTCCTAGCCGTGTTCGGCCATAGCGACTGCATTGTGGACTTCATCTACATCATCTACATTGCCCTGCACTAGCAGTCTCCATCTTGGGCGATCTTCCGCTTTAGGCTCCCACTGAGTGGGCTCAATGTTGTACCTTTTCATATGCATCTTTCGAGCATCCTTGTATATGAGGAGCTGGCCGTCTTGTTTCCGCTTGCTGTTCTTTAGTTCAGAGTAAAAGATACGCTTTGCCACTCTCTCATCAGCCATACGGGAGACATGTCCGCACCATCTCAGCTGTCGTCGCATCATGTATGCTTCTATTTCGCTGACTTTAGCACGTCAAAAAACTTCCGTGTTCCTCACACGGTCCGACCACTTGATGGTCATTAAGTCGCGTAGGCATCGAAGGTGGAATTTGTCAAGTGCGCGAATGTGCTTTCGGTATGGGCACCATGTTTGACGAGTAGAGGAGGTTTAGGAGGACGGTCGCCATGTAGACAGACACTTTTGTTCGAAGCTTGATGTCGTGTGAGCTGAAGATTTTGCTTCTGGAGTTTACCGAAAGCTGCAGAAGCAGCTCCTATCCTCACGTTCAGTTCAGAGTCAAGGTCACATTTTGCTGTTATAGTGTTATAGTAATTTGTCCACTTGCTTCAGAACAGTCTCTCCGAGTTTGATGAGGTTCTTCATTAGGTGTTGGCCATCACTTCGGTTTTCTTCACACTGATTTTTAGGCCGAAGATCTTACATGACACGTCGAGGTTAGTCATTAACTTTTGCAGGCCATTTGGGCTTTTGACTACGAAGCATAGGTCATCGAGGAGTAATACACACATACATACACACAGACAGACAGACAGGCAGGCAGACAGACAGAGACAGACACACACAGACAGACCTTAACCTGAAAATGGTCTTCATCATCTCAGGGGGGTTAAAAATTGATATTTCCATCTTCATTTTGATTTTTTTTAGCATGCTCACAATACTTTCCTTCTTGGTCAGTTGGTGGCCCGGGAAAGTAAAAATAAAAAAAAACCTATTTACTTACAAATCCAACGGATAGAAGACAATCACGAGATATTTTCCTTTGTAGTCAGCGAGTTTAATTTCTTTGAATTCTCCATCTTTTACGGCAATACCAGAGAAGTCGGGCGCCTTCTCTTGAACTCTTGGAGCTAGAAGTCTGGCACCTGTAAATGTGTTATAATTAATTATCGTCATAATTTAAACTTGCGGTAGCAGTGGCCACGATTATTTTATTTTATTTATTTGTTTATTTACTTACTAATAAGTAATATTACAGAAAAAATTCATTGAAAAGCAAAATTAACACTTTAACAGCGGATTCTCTAACACGCGAATCACGTACTGAGGACGTGATCGACTTTCATACAGTTTGACTTTCATACAGTGTAGCTTAGTCTTCTGTCTATTCATATATATGCGATTCATAGGGTGAACAAAAAATAGCTTGAATTCATAGCGTAGGGAGGAGGGAGGTATTCTGAAGGTTAATTCCAGACGGAGATATCCTACCAAAACTGGTAGCCAAGGGCCGAGGTAGCTTCACTGGGTTAGCTTCCTAGTGCCTCGCCGTAAAGGCGTTGGTCTCTGGCGGGTTCGTAGCTTTGGTAGACGGTAGGTTTGTGCTATCCCAAAGTCTTCTACGCTCATCCCACGACTGAAACAACGATCACATATTGTTATACCAGCCTAGGGCGACGGGTTTGCCCGTTGTAGTCGATACCGCCCAACTGTAGCCTTTCCAGCATGAGGATATGGGTAACCATGCGTATTTCAAATAGCTGTATTCGTTTCTACGCAACTTCTAACAATTAAGTTGCACAACGTTGCAACACAGTATCTGTGTGGTGGCCCAACTCAGCCTGGCTGATCTTTAGGTACCTAAACATCTTCCAAGATATCTATATTATTGTAATGAATAGTCCTTTTATAAAAAAGTTCATCACCATAAATTATTATGAGAGATTTCCATAATATCTAAATTTGGTAGGTAAGTTTCCATAGGTGACTCTGCGGGTGCTTGTGGGTTTATTGACTTTTTTGTTAATCCACTTATTACTAACTTATTACAGAACATATTACAGAACTTATTACAGAACTTATTACAAAATCAATAAAGATATCAACTAGTAACTACACAAACAGAACGTCCTGTAAATTACTAGCTATCATTTAAAAATGAATAATTAATTAATTGTCCCCCATAAATAAAATGAATAATTAAATAAATAAATAAGATAGAGGCTCCTTGCTATGGGTGCACAGTACCCTTGGAAATGGCTCGTACTTCAAAAGGAGGTATAAAACCACAGTGTAAATAAAAGTATCAGTGTGCTAACAAAAATCTCCGCTCCGCTGCTCCAGATAAGCTCCAGAAAGCGCTAAGCATCCCGAAGAAGGGACTCCTTATTGGTCAACAGCACAGAAATGAAATTTTGTATAAGCATTCAATTATGATAGCCCGTTCTAAATTTCACTGTGACAGGGCTGATGCACCCAGGACTGGCTTCCAATGAGGGGACTCCTCAACGGTCGACAGCACAGAAACGATATTTTGCATACGCATTCAATTATGATAGCCCGTACTAATTTTCACTGCAATAGGGCTGCGCTTCACCTAGGATTGGCTTCCAACGATGGGACTCCTCAACGGTCAACAGGACAAACACGAAATTCTGTATAGCATTCAATTATGATAGCCCGTTCTAAGTAGCAAAGTAATTTAGTAGCGAATGGTATCGTGTAGCTTGGGCCATAAGATCCAACTTATTCTCAGATCGGCCCAACTCACAATTCAGCTCCTATTCAGAAGCCTCCTCATGTGGAAGACTACCCCGGGTAAGACTTTCGCGTCTCAGGCCTCAAGGCTGGTGGATCGGTGTCTCCTGGTGGGATTGCCTCCCGGCGGTACTGAACGGCTTGCGCACCGTTTGGCAATGCTAATCGGTTTTGCACTCTGACTAATTGCTAAAGGAGTCTGGAGACTATGGAAATATACAGTCTCCTAAGCAGCAGGGGTGGATGTTGACCTGTTGTCATGCCGCTCTTGAAATGATCTCGGGCCACTCGGTCCCGTGTGGCATTACGGGCAATGGACGCCCAGGTCCGTGATAAATTCAAATTGAATTACCGCTGTAATACAACAGGTAGAGGCCGCGTAAGCAACTTCAGACCTGTAACCAGTCGGGAGGATGGAGGTATACTAATGGTTAACTACAGACGGAGATATCCTACCAAAACTGGTAGTTTGGCTGCACTTATACATTGGCCGGTGCCTCGAAGTGAGGCGTTGGCCTCTAACAGGCTCGTTGGCGGAGCTAGACTGTAGATTGTCTTGTAAGTCTTCTACGTTCATCCCACGGCCAAAAGAGCGATCACATATACCAGCCTGGGGTGATGGGTTCGCCCCTTGTAGTCGACACCGCCCTACTGTACTTTTATGTACAGGCTGAATGGGTTCGTGTATGTAGGTAGCGAATAGTTTGGTGCAGCTTGGGCTATAAGATCCACTGTTTTCGGGTCGGTCCAACTCACGATTCAGCTCCTATTCAGTAGCCTCCTCGTATGGAAGACTACCTCGGGTAGGACTCTCGGGTCTCTGGCCTCACGGCTGGTGGATCAGTTTCTCCTGGGGGGTTGCCTCCCGGCGCTACTGGTCGTTTTGCGAACCGTTCGGCGACAGCCAATCAGCATATGACTAGTTACTGAAGGAGTCGGGAGACTATGGAAATATACTGTTACCTCAGCAGAGGGGGTGGATGTTGACCTGCCTTCAACCATTCTTGAAATGATCAATTGGCTACCTAATCCTGAATTCAGAGCCGGACAAATGAAGCCGATGGTCCTCGATAGATTCAAACTGAATCACCGCTGAATATACAGAGGTAGAGGTCGTGCAAGCGAGGAAGTTAATTCCAGACAAAGGTATCCTTCCAAAACTGTTAGTAAGGAGGCGAGGCTGCCCGCTAGGTAACTTTCCCGGTGCCTCGCCGTAAGGCGATGGCCTTTGACAGGCATGTTGGCTTAGCTAGACGGTAGATTTGTATTCGTCTGTCTTCTACGCTTGCCTCAAGGGAGACAGAACAATCATTATCGTTAAAACTTCCTGAGGTGATGGGTTAGCCCGTTGTAGTCTAAACGTACTTCTATGTAAGGTACTGCTCCGTGTATTTTAATTAAACTTCATACCTGTGTGAATACGTGAAATTCTGCTAGACAATGGCAAGAACTGAAACAAAGGAAGCCAATTTTAAAAATTAGTACTCGAACGCAACAAACGGACATTGTATCACCTACTACCGAGAATGTAAGTTCTCACCGTTTTTGATAATTTCCCAACAGTCGCCCACATTTTGAAAGCTTTACTTCTGGTAATTTCCAACTCGCAGGATAAATGGTAAATCAAACGATGATGAAACAACTGAAGGTTATTGTCGGTTTTTTCCTTCCCGTTGACAGTTGACAGTTTGACAGCCGGTGCCACGTTTTGTGCGTTCAATGGAATACGCTTCCTATGACGCAATATTTAAAGACACTACCTGATTGGTCGACGCTGTCCATTTCGCAAATCGGGGGAATCATCAGCCAATCAGATAGCTTTACTAGGTAGCCCTACATTAGGTACGTAATCTATGAATGCAAGTAATCATTTGAAAAAATTAAAGCAGCGTGTCAAACATCCGATAGATGGCACTAACATTATTTTTGAAATGAATGCCTAATAATTTGATTGCAAACTGAGAGACCTATTTTTAACAAGTGAGTATATTCTGTTTATTCTGTGGTAAATACATCTTTTTCATTTTTAACCATTATTGCACTCCCGATTGACCAAGCAGTTTAGCATTCATCTGATAGGTGGCAGTGGTATTGGCCAATAATCGCTTTTCACTTATTACTTTTCTTGCCGGAAGAAAAGTTTTGTGAACGCGTTAAAAAAATCGATCTAAAGGCGGAAATATCCATTTTGACTCCCCCCCTGAGACGATTAGGGCCATTTCCAGACTAAAGCCTGCCTGTGAGTCTGTGTGTGTGTGTTTTTTTTTTTTTTTGTATGCAGAGGTTTAAAAATACTTTTTACGTACGCACCCGGGATGGGGCTTCCCAGGGTGGAGTGTCGGGCTTGGTCAGGTCTTATGACGTTATTGACCACGAGCCGCCGTGGTTGGTGAGACCCAACATGTATCATTGGCTCGGCGAATATGCAACCCGTACCGACTAAAAAACATCCTCTACCACCTACCTCCTGTTCCCCGTGGGATCGCCGGTAGGCATTACAGCGCGGGGAGAGGATTAAGCCTTAGCTCTTCCTTCGGATGGTCGAAGTCACTGCTTCCTTCCTCTTAGTGGTTCTTCTTTTTCCTCTTCCCTTGTTTCTCTCCTGTTCAGCTTGGCGTAGGTCCTTTAGGACTTCCGCTGCAAAAATGCTGGTTGCTTCCCAGGCTGACTGTCGAAAGCATAGCTTCCGCCAGGTTTTCAGGCTGAATCCTTCCTCCGACTGCAGTCTCGAAAGCGCTTCGGGACCCGTTGAAGCGCGGGCACACGAAGAATACATGCTCCGCATCTTCGGAGACTCCTGCGCAGGCCGGGCACTCCGGGGAATCCTCGTGGTGAAACTTGTGAAGATAGGCCCGATAGCACCCATGTCCTGAGAGCATCTGGGTGAGGTAATAGTTGACCTCTCCGTGTGGCCGTTTGACCCATGCGTCCACCTGCGGGATCAGGCGGTGAGTCCATCTCCCATTGGTCGAGGCGTCCCACAGCAACTGCCATCGATGCAGACTGTTAGTCCTCTCGTCCGTCTTCAGCTCAGCTGCTCCCAGCGTTGTTGACTCCTTTCGCCTGTAGAGGTATCTTCGTTCCTCCGCGAGTACTCCGATCGGCAGCATCCCTCTGATAACGCACACAGCATCATCCGACGCCGTGCGGAATGCACTGGCCACTCTGAGGGCACTCAACCGGTCAGCCCAATGTGTGTGTGTGTTCGTGTATGTATATGTGTGTGTGTATGTGTGTGTGAGGGTGTGTGTGTGTGTGTGTGTGTGTGTGTGTGTGTGAGTGAGTGAGTGAGTGAGTGTGTGTGTGTGTGTGTGAGAGAGAGAGAGAGAGAGGGGGGGGGGGGTGTGTGTGCGCTTCATCCGATTTAGCTGAAAATTGGCATGCAGGCATCATTCGGTCATTGCAAGAGTTGGAATTATTGTATTTGAAATCGGTCCACCAGAGGGCGCGGTAGTCATACCTCGATCTTGAAATATTGCATTTAGAGACTTGAAATTCGGTACACAGATGCGTCGTAGGGCCGAAACCACATTGTGAAATTTTGGTTGGAATATCTCTTATACAAGCAACGCATTTTTTTTTGTTATTATTGGATTGTCTTCGCTGGAAAGTTTCGAGCAGCAAGCGCTATCTGTTACTCTTATTTCTCACTTTTAGCTACGGCTGGGGTTCGTGTCTTCGCTTAGACGCCGACGAGCGCCTTCGAAGCTGTTTCACTGGATTTCCGCTAGATACTCCGCTAGGTACAACCATTGATTTTACTATAAAATCAATGGTACAACCTACCTTGGTTGTGTGAAAAATAGCAAACAAGTTAGGATTGTCAAAAAGGAAAATAAAATGTCTTATGTGATTACATTGCAAATGAATGTTAGGCGACATGAAACCTCAGAAAAATATCCGAAATGGGCGTACAAGCGACAAAATAGGCGGGGTCAATTGTGTAGGGTTTGACCAATAAAAATCCAGCGTTGACGAAGCGTCAAGCGCAGATTTTACGTCCGCTCACGTCGGCTACTAGGCGCATACTAAATGCTCTATCGCAGCGCTAGGACAGAATAACTATCTTTACGCAGTGGTGGTATACGGGTGTGGCAAAGCATATTTAGCGTAACCATCAGAGCGCCCTCACGTTTTAACTAATTGTAATTCATTTAGGGCCTAAATAAAAAATGTGGTTAAGTGCTGCCCTAGAGAATTATCGAGTCAATATAATAAAATTATAATAAAACACACTCACCGCTTACATTGTAGGATTAAACGCGCCTGAAAGTTTTCGAAGTCAGATTAAAGCCTTAATGTCCAAGGCAATGAGCAACTTTTTTGAGTCCAAATTTTAAATTGGTTCCTTGTCGAGGGATTCACTTAGAAAGTTTTTTAAATTAATGCTTATATTTTTCACAAAACTCATGAAACTAAAATTATTCAGATATGGTTGTTCCCAGGTATCATGTCGCCTTAATAGAAATAGTAAATACATTTTAATCTAATAGAAAATCGAATAATTACCTATTATAGAAATAGAAATAGTCAAGATGAATACAGTTTTTACAGATTGTTGATATCGCATAATTCTCTTTCAATGAGATTAAATTTGAGCTTATTCATTAGGGTATTTAATCTTCCCAGCATATTTTTTGACACTATGGGGTAGGTTGTTGTAGCATATGATTCCGACGTAGTTCGAATCCCTTTAAAAAGTTCTAGTTTTGGACGCGGAAGAATGTTGGCGGATAGGGATGGTGGAAGGGGGCAGAAGGGGTGGAAAGCGGGGAGGGGAAATTGAAGGGGCGGAACGAAGATAAGGGTAGGACGGAGGGGTAAAGGGGTTCGAGTGGTAATGGTAATGGTGTATATATATGGCGCGCGAGGGGGTTTGTCCGCTTGCCGGGAAAGTCTTGGGGTGACACAACCGTTTTTTCAAATGTGACATCAGTGATATACCTAATGAGCTTTCCAGTCCTTAGTACCAAGTACCAAGTGGGTAAATCAGTACCAGAAAAATAGAAACTTTTATAATAATTTGTTAAAAAAAAACGAAATTAGAAAAACATTTTGATATATTCGAATACATAAAAAACGATTCAATTCGCTTTTTCTAAAATATATTAAACAGTTTTTCTAATTTAGTTTTTAAATAAAAGCAAAAAAACAAATTATTAATAAAAGTTGCTCGTTTGCTGGTATTTATTTACCCACTTAAAATGCAATTTGTTAGTAATGAAAAATATTCTTCCATAAAGAGTTATTAACCCTGTAGGACCCTTTATAGCTTCATGTGACATTTCTGTAACAAAATAGTAATCCCCCTAAAATCCCCTAAATAAGGCACTAAATTCATTTAGTTCATTTGAATCCGTCTAGCACTACTGTACCCTACCACTTAGTATCGAGTAAAAATCATAGATAGCGTAACTAAGCGACTTATGATGTTGCGCGTTGATGAAAGTGATAAATTAGAATTAAGGCAGGTGTTGAATGACTGATAAAAAAATATAAAAAGTGTATACGATTATGTGGTTTTCGTGGAAACCTGTAGGTAAGAATATAATTTTATCCATTCAAAATTTCGAAGCAAAAGATGGCAAGTTAGGATGCTCTAACATTTATTGGAACTGACTATTGCAAATTCTTGGTTATTATACCGAAGAGTAAGGAAGGCAAAATATCTCAACGGCAAGCAAATGTCTTCAGCAGAATTTAGACTTGAGATAGGCGAGACCTTATGCGAGCTTGGCCTGAAGCCTAGCATCAAGAGTCGAAGGTCTTTAGAAGACGAAATTCAAGCCGAAGAACATAAGGGCCCTGCGCAACATGTTCCTCCATTGGCAGTAAGGCAGGACCAGGTCGGTCATTGGCCGATTTGGGTTAAAAAAAGGATACGTTGCAAGATTCCCAAGTGCACTGGCGTTTCACAAACAATTTGCGAAAAATGCAGTGTAGCATTATGATATAATAAACAAAATAATTGTTTGAAAATTTTCCATACAACATAAATGTTTTTTATACGTTCAACTCAATGTTACAGTAATGTCACATTCCCTTAAATGTCAAATAAATGATTAATAATAAATATTTTTGAATATCTGAGAAATACGTGTTTTTTAGTTGCCTAAACCTATCTCATTATAAACATTATTTTTTGTTTGAAGATCTTAGGCTACAAAGGGTTAAAATTCAAATCAAGAAACTGATGAACTCTATCTATTTTTTTCTTTCCAATTAGCTGGTTATTTTTGTTCGTATGACATACATGATGTTGACTTACACTAATACATATACCAATTATATAGTAACCCTTAGAAACTAATAGATATAATTTTGTTTTTCTCTGGAAATCTTATTAGATAGGTTTACCTTTATCTGCATGAGACAGTGAGGTAGGTATCGGTTATTAATATTCCGTCGACGAATAGCAAGAAAAATCACAGCCTGCCCGATATTGGGTCAATTTATATTCCCTAGTAAAATATGACAGTCATTTCCATGGACCTATAAAACGTGCTCTTTTTCAATGCCAAAACTGCCACCACTGATCGATGTGCCGAGATAAGGGAATTACCGGAAAACCTTTTTTTACAGCGTTTCTTTTTATTACTACTTATGAATCGTTTTTATATATACAAGTGACTGCTGTTGCCCGCGGCTTCGCTTCGCGTAAAGTTTAGAATCAATTTGTTAATTTTAAAAGGGTGTCGTTATTCGCCTTTTTAAACGCTACCTTTAGATATATAGTGCAAGACGTCCCCCCTCAGATGCACGTTACCTATCTCCAAGATGTACGCGTCTTGTTTGTCACCACCCATGCCGCCTTCCGCTGAACGCTGACCTTGCTGGTCCAGCAGCCGCCGCCGCCTGCTAGGTATTTCGAGGTGCTCGCACGCGTTACTAATTTCTGGTATCTGGTAAATTTGTTAAATACGTGGACACCCATCAACATAATGTATTTTTTTTCCTATGTTCCTCCTTCCCTTCCTGGTCCCTCCCTTCCTATCCTCTTTCTTTTCTCGTTTTTTTTCTGTCTCTTATCATTTAGATAATCTTGATGTTAACATTTAGTGGAAAATTGTCTCTGGTGTAATTTGTATTGTTTGGCTACTTACTTTTATACACTGTTATTTTCCTGAATAAAAGGAAATAAAAAATAAATAAAATAAAAATAACTATACCACCCAAAAACATACAGTAAATGGCTAATTTTAACTCTATTTAAAACCCGTAATAATGGATTAATTTATTTTGATAAGGACTCTTATTTTATTGCTTTAAGCACTGCGTACTTATTTTTCTTATTTTTTAAGACTATCAAGCAGTTATTGTAGCTTAAATATAAAAGTGGGATATATGCTGTCGCTGATATTTTTTATAGAGCTCTTTGAGGCCAACGTTTTTGTGACACATTGGGCCCGATTGCGTTTCTTTGTGAACTAAAACTTAAATTAGTCCAAGCGAACGAGACAGAGCAATACGTTAGAGCGGAATATGAAACCTACCTGCCGAACTTATACTCGTCCGAATAAATTCGAGCATATTTCGTGCGGTGTAAGATTTGACGTTGGCGGGCAGTTTTAATGCCGTCAAGTGACGACCGGTCATCTCACACTCCGCTCTAGCGTATTGCCCTGTCTCGTTCACACGGACTAATTTCAGATTTTAGTTCACGAAGAAACGCAATCGAGTCCATTGTTTTCACACATATCAAACCGTTTCGTCAGCGCACGAAGATAAAGCAATTTACCAGCTCATTTTTCTCCGACTTTATTTACGAATATCGTGATTTCGCAGTGTAAACCAATATTTATCAGAATCATATAGCCTATAGCACTCATCGATAATTGAGCTTTTTATTAGTGAAATAATTTTTGAATAGAGTAGTTTCGGAGATTACCCTCTACATACTAGTGATGGGCGTGATTCTCAATTTTAAATCACGCAACAATCACGTTACTGGTATTTTTTCACGCGTGATAATAACTGCTACTCGTGATTTTCGTGATTGTACTGAAATGTACTGTGAAACGTTAAGTAACAAAGTTTCGTCAATGTGATAACTGATAACAGAAACGCGCATTATATTTGCTTAATATTTATTAGTAATTAGAAGAATTAGCGTTCAGAAAGATTATCTCTCTTGCTCTTTTGGTGCTAAGCCGAGTTCGTCTTTCTGAAATAATGTTATTTTATTGCTTTAACAAATCATGAGCAAACTCATTTACACGAACGATTACGACACATAACAGTGTCCAAATTCATGGGACAACAGTGTCCAAATTCACGATACGTACGAAATGAACGCGCCACTCATCAGTCATCGTCCAGCCGGCGCGGGCGTTCGCCCAGAACGAACGGCAAATCACTGATCCACTGATCGCCGATCACATCAAGAATGAACGAAACCAAATGAACGGTTCAATTAGGCGCTCACCGATCATCGTTCAGTGGCGCGCCGCGCGGTCGTTCGACGGCGTTCAGTGAGAACGGCCAATCACTGATCATATAATCACGCGTGATCGGTCGCGTCGTAGCGGCGCCGAGTGATGGCAACGCGGTGCTGTTCGTAGCCGTGATTCAAATAGCATGTTCTTTCAAATTCTCGTAACGCGTTCTTCGTGATTGCAAATATCACACGTTATTGTTATTGCTATTCGTGATCACACCCATCACTACTACATACAAACTTACAAACTTACAAATATTACTTCTTTATAATATTAGTATAGATAGGCATAGGCGCCCACATATTTTTTTCTAAAGAAGGGACAATTATCGGGATACATCCCTTCCCCCCCCCTCTTTCAACCATTTATTAACCGACTTCAAGAAAAGGAGAATATCAATTCGGTTGAATCTTTTTTTTTGTTTTTTGTTAATGTTTGTTACCTCAGACCTTTTTAAAATGTTTGTTACCACCATTTATGAACCGATTTGAAAAAAAAATTTTTTATTTGAAAGAATATACTTACAGATTGGTCCCATTTTTATCAAAATCCTGTTCTGATGATGGGTTTATGAGGAATTGAGGGAACTCCTCAAATATTACCATTTGAAGTTAAAAATTTACATGTTAGTTCAATTCCGATGACAATGCATTTTTTTAATGGTGAGCAAGACCTGATTCTACACCCTGGGTTGACTCCCGACAAGGGGACTCCTCTATGGATAACAGCACAGACACGAAATTTTGTATACTCATTCAGTTGTGATGTCCCTTCTAAGTCTCACCAAGACAGGACTGCTGCACCCAGCGGGTTGGCTTCCAACGGAACTCCACAACGGTCAACAGCACAGACACAAAATTTTGTATACGCATTTAATTATGATAGCCCGTTCTAAGCACAAAAAATATTTTACCTGTGCACACGTTTGGATATAATTTAAAGAAATAAGAAAATAAATCAGATAAGGCATTTAGATGAAAGTAAAATTAAAGAATGTTTTAAACAGTCGAAAGTATGTATATCAAATAAATAAATGTCTCAATTAGAGTTTCAATTATAGAGAGAGATATTTATCAAATTAATAAATCTCTCTCTCTCTCTCTCTCTTTCTCTCCTACTTCGATGGATTGGGGATCGAAAATTCGAAAATAAATTGAAAATTCGAAATTCGTAGGTACGTTGGGATTTCAGAACAGAAATCGACATGTGATATCGACGGGCAAAGGTCGCCACGGTCCGCGATAATGTCGAATTGAGGCGGCGCAAGCGACTTCGAATCTATGACCAGACTGGAGGACGGAGAAGTCCGTTTAAATCTGGTAGTGAGGAAGTGAGGTCGGCCCGCTGGGTTCACTTTCCAGTGCCTCATAGTAAGAGGTTGTACTCTCACGGGCTTATCGGTGGAGTTAGACAGTGGATTGTTCATGTCCGCTCAGTCTTCACGTTTATTCATGGTAGATAGAACGACCTGATGACGATAAAACTCCATAGGGTGACGGGCTCATCCGTAGTAGTTGACGACTCCAAGTAGACTTTAAGAAAGCATTCGACAAGGTTACCCATTGGCAAACTGCTACTAAAACTCGATATCAAAGCATTCGCGTAAATCTATTTCGCTGAATTGGAGATAAAATAATCTAAGACAAATTCCTCCTTCTTATTAGTTAATCCGGACTACGATAGGATCTCAGAACAGGGACCTTTTCTCTATTCTGAGGTTGAGATTCTTAGTCGCGCATACATACTTAGCACTATGGCACATAATGCTATGGCGCCTCGCGCCCACCATCGCTTATTTTCCCGTACATCGAGAGGAGATATAAACTATGAACTTGGTAAGGAATATAATGAGTTAGGATGTAACCTTGCGTGGTCATAATGTAACCGATACTTTGCGTCTAAATGAAATTTTCTATCGCCTAATTAGAATGGATATCATAAAATTTTCTCTGAATAAGGTGAGAGAGAATTGTATGGTCTTTTAATTTGGCCTTAAACTGGGGTATTTCCCGCTTCTACATATAATTTCATCTTTGTAATTTTTATACGACTGCCCAACATAAAACGATTGTAATTTTATAATGGTTCATGTACGTATGCTTTCCGTTTCTGTATTCCACCCTTCAAAACGCTTGAACCGATTTAAAAGTGTGTGATATTGCTGGAACAGTTATGTCATCTCGAGTGTAACAGGGTACCTTAACTGTCCAAATATCAAAGCAGTCGTTGTATATATTATGTCCATATGTCCAAATGTCAAAAAAATAACATAAATATATAATAATAATAAAAATTCTTTATTGACCACAATGGGTACAAATGGCGGGCTTATTGCCATAAACGGCAATATCCTACAGCCAACCAGCAGGTAGTAATTATGTTTGTTCGTGGCAGAACATTTTTTTTAAAATTTTTCATTGACTTCAAAGAATACATATACATACACATACATACACATACACATACATGTATACATACAATACATAAAGTGCTATTATTATTATTATCAATAGGATCAGCTTATATTATTTTGAGAGCAGTTATAGCTTCAGCCGGGAGCGAAACGCACTCGAACTAACGGTATCCCGTATATTGGAAGGCAGTTATTCCATAATCTTGCTGCATATACAGCAAACCAATATCCTGTTTAGTGTCAAATGAAAGGTCTCATTTAGTACATTTCAGAAATATACATTTATTTATAGGAAGGAGGAGTGAATAGACGGTAAGGTGCACGCTCACATGTGGCAAGACAGCTGTCCTAAATCTATCACACCGCTCACCGTATTAGCTCAGCGTATTATCTCTTTAACTATTTATGCAGTAAAAGGGAAATTATATGCAGTAAAGGGAAAAGTCTTTTATTTTAAACACTTGAGACGATAAATTTACTTATTTTGATAAGAATTCATAATTGTTGATAATATGACCAATAAACATGACCTAACGATTTAAATTATTTTTTTATTATAAAATACAACTTTTTGTGACTTAAATATAAAAAGTAGACATATGCTGTCCCTGATTTTTTTTGTATGCATTATCAAGCTCTACAACTTTTCTCTAGAACTTAATCATATATCGCGTTAGTTAGAAACGTTTTCGTTCGACCGCTTATTCTCCGACTTTGCAAATCCGACTACCACGAAAAATCCTTTTCATTTTTCGGATTAATATATAGCCTACAACACTCACAAATAGCGTGGCTTTCTATTGGTTAAAGAATTTTCAAAATCGGTTAAGTAGATCCAGAGATTACTTCCTACAACAACACAGACATTACCTCTTTATAATATTAGTATAGATATATAAACCACAAATATTTCTTAAAAAACCGTAATGAACCTAATTATAAATACAATAGATTACCTACTTTTTATAACGGCAGTCGTATTTATTGTTTAATATATTTACTTGTTATATCATTCATTTTCTACGTAGTTTGGATGACTTTTAAATAATTACGTACCTAGCGAGGATGTTCCTGGCGTGTTCATAATGTAACGGATACACTGCGACCGTTCATGTTATATTATCCATTGCTACCGCTGGAGGGTTAAGTAGTCCGCTGCCAGTGACAGGCAATTGCAAGTCATCCATTTCCATCTCCTTGCTCCACCCCCGAGACTGCTGAGAATAATGTTACAAGTCTTGCCAGACCGCTGACGCATATTTTAAAGCAAACCACTCACTTTAGAGTGCATTCTATTAAGTAAGATGGCAAATAGTAATAGTGTCGCGACCTGTAGGAGTAACATTACAAATGAAATATATTTGTAGCAAGAATGAGTGTTTTAAAAAATTAAAAGACAGTGGCGGATTAAAAAATATTGCGTGATGGGGGCGGAGGGAGGGGGGGGAAGGGATAAATACATTTGTAATTAATCGTTCGTCGACGGTAAAGGGACCCATAAACTTACATTGCAGAGTCGAAAGTCGTGCACATCCGTAAGTATATCTCATTCAAATATTATCATTTCCCTATCCAAGCTGGGATTTCCTTCGCTGCTTTCTAAGTAGCTTTTACTAATTGTATATATTTTCAAGTATTAAGATTTCTGATGGCATCACGTTTCAAAATTTGGGAATTTGACGCATTTTGGGAATTTGGACATTATTTTTATTGTGTGTGTTTTGTTCATGCAGATTAGAGTGATATTCCTCGTTTTACAAAATTGATTTCGCATAAATTTTAAGCACTGATATATATTTGTCATTAATATTTTACATTTTTGACATTAACATTTTTAAAAGTTCGGAGCACAGTGATCGTCTTTTTCTAACCCAAATATCGTCGTTAGAACTTTATTTTGCAGTATAAAAATACTATGGCTATCTAATCTACTAGTCCACAGAAAGAAATTAAACTATTAAATGATGGTCTCTGTCCGATAGCGCCTGACTTGTGCTTGGGCGGACATTCGATTAATTTAACATAGAGTCGTTGAATACGTTTTAAAATATATGTGAATACGATAAACGTTGAAAAATAAAATAAAATAAATCTAAATAACCCAGAACGCTGCACCAGTGGCGGGTTTGCAGTCTTGGCCGCCCTAGGCTACATGCCATGTATCAGATACCAGCCGCCCCTTTCTCAGCCCCCATCATATAGACTACATAATGAATATAATTTTTTGCCAACTTTTATCGAAATCGATTCAACATCAGTTAAGTATAATAGCTGCTAGTTTGTATTTTTTTGAGGATTCAGGGATAATTGCACATTTAAATAAAACATTTCAAACAGTGTTAGGTTTTATTTATTTAAATAACTAAAGGTTATTCTCATACAAGATATAATAAGTATTTTACAATGTGTTACAAATCTCCTGCAAAAATCATTAATTAAATCTTCGCAATCCAATTTCCTTAAAAAATTAGCTTCTATGTTAAGCAACGCAAGATCGTTCAACCTTTGCTCCGTCATTGTTGTGCGTAAAGATTTTTTAACTCGTCGCAAACAAGAAAATGATCGTTCTCCAGAACAGTTACTGGCGGGAGTACACACACACATACGTAGAGCAATATCTACGTTTGGTTAAATGGTTTGAAGACCTTCAGTTCGTAGCCATTTCAACAAACTGATAGCACTGACAGCACTGTTCAGGTCTTCATTTTTCAGTGAGCGCGAAAATGAAGGCATTCTTCTGAAAAATTGTCTTCTAAGCCAGTAGAATAAACCATTTGCAATGTTTTGGCTTTTTCTTCGACCTCTAGCGCGCTTAGTTTCGTCAGGTTAGTAATACAATTAATATTATTCTCAAATCAATATGTACGAAATAACTTATACGTACATTTTATATGTACGCAATATATACGTGAGCCTTTAGATATTTAGGTACTATGAGTTATTTCTTGTTATCATGGGGGATTTTTTTGCCAATTTTGCCAAGATTGGCCGCCCCTAATATCTGGCCGCCCTAGGCCCGGGCCTACTGGGCCTTACCCGCCACTGGCTGTCACCATACAATATTAAACCCCTAAAACTAACGGATCGGCCTAAACTCCGAATATAAAGCGAACGTTTACTTAAGAAAAAAAACATTGTTGAAAATATCGCGGTATATTCGGGCAAATACCTACGGTATGTCTTTGGGATGATATCGATGTCCGATGTATCTAAAATATCGATGGTTAGAGATTGATATTCGATGTTTTTGACATCGACGGTGGTGCACGGCTGATTGCAGTGCTTGACAGATCTGCACCTAGCCGTTTCGGCTGGTCGCCATATATATGTATATTATATAAATACTAACAATATTAATTATTAGGCAATAAGAAATAATAAAAAACGACCAATAAGGTGCGGCAGTTAAACGAGGAATTTCGGAAATGAATTTATTAAACATTGATATTTTCTATTTTTAATTAAGATTTAATTACTTTTTTAACACCTATGTTGAATTATACATAATATCGCTCTGTTCATCTCGGTTATTGATTTTATCAGAAGACAACTCATGTCAGCAAAACGAGTCCAAAGAGCGATGTTTTTTAAAAGAAATATCGATGTTTAAATGATCTTAAATATCGATCATTTGAAAACGATATTTTTCGGCCCTCGATGTTTCCGTTACGATGTTGGTATCGATGGTAATATCGATGTTTTCCATTGATGTCAATCCCCGCTACCTACCTCCGAAAGTTAGTATCAGGAACCAGCTACCTTTCGTCGTATAGGTAAGTGCCTGTACTGCCACAACTGCTGTACTATTACGATAATATTAGCGATTCATCCTAGCATCTATCATTTTAATTGCTGTTGTTGCATGTTTTATATTTTTATTACACTTTTCCATCCGCTTCGTTAAAAACGCAACGAGCGCCTGCCGCTTCGCATATGCGAAAGGTGACTGGCACCCCCGTGAATAATGCGATTTCAGTCAATTAGGCAAATGGCCGCCATCCGGCCAGGCTTCCTAATTTGGTCGCTACCTTCGCTGGCCCACGTCCGCACGTCGAAAGTCAGTAGTGAAAGTTTCCTGAGTGAAAATCACGTAGAGCGGAAATTTCGAATTAGAGTTGTCCCCCGTGACGCGATCGATGCTAGCGCGGCGCACTGTATCGTAACACAACACTACTAGTTACGCTAAATATTTCTGTTTAATTAGCATCTGTGAAGTTGTTTTATTTTTCAAGTGGGACTTTCATAATTCTACAGCATAGACATCGTTGGTCGCTGCCCAGGGCTCGCCGCTAAAAGACACAGTTTACTGGGACCAGCCTTTCTCGAACCTAGCGATCTGCCCAACTTGAAGGTCAGTGATATCTAGCCAAAGAGAATCTTTTAAATTGCGAGCTTCACTCCACTCGACATAGCCATAATACGCGACACAAAAACAAAGTGTTATGTAATTTCATTTGTAGAAATACTATTTTTTGTTATTTGTAATTTCTATACCCAGATCGGGTTTATGAAAATAAATTTTTCTTATTTCTTATTTCTTATTTCGTATTACCTAAAGTACGCTTGACTAAATATCAAAAAACGTTTTTATATATTAGTTTTAAATTGTTCAATGCTTTGCCGTCATCGACGAGATGACTTGAGATGGCAGCATATAAAATCTGCTTGAAAAATCAGTTAGTCAAACATGCCCTTTACAAACTGGACGACTTTTATGATATTGCGTCCACAATTGCTTGATTATAAATAACCATTTTTTGGCTATACTTTCGCACTAAGTTTTAGATTTTATTGACATTGTTTTTAATTACGCATGTTACAGATTTTTTCTTTTTCATTGTATTGATTATTATGTACTGTTTGATTATTGATTATTTTGTAAATTTGACTATTTTTAAGTAATCACCTCTGATTACAATTATATATTTTTTCCTTTTAATTAATCAAAGCGGTTTTATCATCCGGTAAATTATGATTGTAAAATTTGACATGTTCCTCAGTATTGTGAAATGCTTTTATGGAATGAATAAATGAGGATGATGATGATGAGTGATCTACTTGGACTGGTAAGAAGTACTGGGCTTCTATCTGACCACTGACCTAACCACATAGTGGGTAGTTACAAAAGATCATATAGATCTAAGATCAAGGGCTGGAAACAAGCCCCCCCACTCCATCTACCACTACTACTACTGCTTCATAATTCTAGAGTTGGATGGTATGATAATCAAATTTTAATTTAAGTACCGATCGTCATTTACATTTTGCTTTCCGGGCAAACCAACGAATAGGGAAAGTATTGTGAACACGCAAAAATGTTCACCCCCCTCCCTCCCTTTCGAGACGTTTAAGACTATTTCCGGATTAAAGTCTGCTGTGTGTCCGTGTGTCTGTTTGTCTGTGTATGTGTCTATGTTTGTGTATTTCTTCACGATTACCATCCAAACGCTTCACCCAATTGTGCTGAAATTTGGCATGCAGGCATCATTCGGTTACGGCAAGAGTTGAAAGATTGTAGTTCAAAACTGTCTACCAGAAGGTGCGCTAGTCATACTTCAATCTCGAATTTATTGGACTTACACACTTGAAACTCGGTAGTACACATTTGCTTTGTTGGTCCGAAATTACATTGTAAAAATTTGGTTAGAATAGCTCGTATACATGCCATACTAATGATATTAAAATTCCGCCATATATTTCAATTAAATGGTAATGCTGTCTGTTGGCGCTTAGCCGAGAAACGAACCGCGTCGATCGAGGCAATTTCAACGTGACACAACCGGATTCGTCCGCCGGCCGAGATTTTATTTATGAAATTATTATTCAGATGAAATCAGTCCTTGGCTACTTGCCGGAAAAGTCGGGGTAAAATTTCGAATTAGAGATGACCCCCGTGACGCGATTAATACTAGCGCGGCGCGCCTATCATAACACAACATTAGTGGCTCAATTAAATATTCCTGTTTATTAAGCATATTATGAGTTTCTTTTAATTATTTAATATTTGACACACTTTAAAATACTACGTAAATTTTTTTTTCATCCCATCTATTCGAAAATGACTACTTGTTTCGCCTTTAAGTGCGCCCAAAAGTGGTGTTTTCTATAAGAAACTTTATAAGTGCGCCGCCATTACCTTTGCGGCGCACTTTTTGAATTTGGAACATCTTAGTCTTCAGCGCCGAAGAAATCGAACGCAAATATTGTTTGAATAAAGACTGGCTGGTACGACGGCCCCTAGTCGCGCTGCTGGCTGAATAAAAAAAACAAGAAATTAAAAACGCGCGACCGTCAATTGTTTTTGTCGCCCGCGTTTTCGACAATTTTCACAGATTGTAAGAAATTCATCGTTTTGTTTTGAAAAATAAGTTCTTCAAGTGACAGTGAAAGTATAGATTTAACTCCTGAAAGCATTAGAACTGAGGTAAGAAATGTGATTGATTATCTATTACCTGCAAAATCCCGGGAGAAATATATGAAAGCCTATGGAAATTTTATTGAATGGAGAAATGCAAGAGGCGCCAAGAATTTTTCAGAATCTGTGTTTTTGGCCTACTTCCAGTACTTAGCCACAACTAAACGACCATCCACTCTTTGGAGTACCTACTCAATGTTAAAATTTATTTATTTATTTAGTAGTAACACATCTAGTAAAAAGTTAATGTCATATTTGATTAAGATGTTAGCAAGAAATTGATGCGACATTATTTTTATGATTGACACAGTCGCCTAACTAGGCCTAGGCCTGTTCTAAGGCAGACTTTTAATGATGATATAAAGTGTGCACTGTCAACTTAATCTATAGTTAGTACTTATTTTTAAAACTACAGATTGTTGTTGTAATAACGACGTCGTTGTAATAACGACGTAAAACACGCAGAATATGAAATCTACAACAATATCAATTCCTAATAAAACTGTAACAATAAATATTCATAATTGCGAAAATGTCTCAAATGTAAATATAAGTGTTTAGTTGTTTTATTATTAGATAGTATTTAATTTCCATTTATTTGATACTCTATGTTTTATTAAATATTAGTATTACAATAAAATATGAGGCGCCTTTTATTTTCTCATAGAGGGTGATGAAAAGTAGAGTGTATCACTCGGGCGCAAAATATTTTTGGCTCGGGCGCTTTTTTGAATCCCTCGCTACGTTCAGGATTCTACTAAAGAATCCCTCGCTACGCTCGGGATTCTACTCTACAATCCCTCACTTCGCTCTGGATTCAAAAAAGCGCCCTCGCCGTTAAAATATTATTTTGCTCCCTTGTGATACAATCTACTATTAAATTTACCTTGTTGTAAAGTTACCTTGCCCATAATCCAAAATGATTTTTATAACTTTAGCGTTCTCTATTGCCTTCGCTTCCTCGCTGATTTAGCGAACTATACCGGCGCGTTTCCAGCGCAAAAGTTAAGCCAATAAAGAACGCCAAAGTTATAAAATCACCTCGCTGGTCCCGTAACCGATATGACCATTCAATACGGGGTACTTGAACAACTTGCAATCATTCCTAAACACAAAACCGCAAATTTCCAGTGCAGTTTCTCTTATTATTCTGCGGTTGAAAATGGCATTGCGATCGAGATGAAATGGAATATTTAAGGACCATTATAAGAATATGTTTTTAGAAACCAAATATTTTTTAAAAATTATCAGTCGATTAATTGATTAATATTAATATTTTCATTTGTTTATACATTTTGTCGTGATTATTTGATGTAATTATTAGATTATTGTTTTCTTATTTTTGATTTATTTGATTATCAACATTTTATTTTGATATCATTAAATAGTGGTACCAATAATAGGTCCGTTCGGAAACCAGGTTAACTGATATCCTGTGCTTGAAGATTTATTACATAATTATTACTATTGTTTCAATTTGTAATTTTGTGTTTTTAATGTTTGTTTTTGTATGGACTGCTGCAAACAAATAATTAATTAAATAATTTATTAAATATATTACGGTTGCAGTACGATTTCCATGATATAAAATTTAATTTATATTTTGTTTGATATTTTCCCATATAGGTAACTATGACGGAAATAACATAAAAATATAATTACTTTAAATGGAAGAGCGAGACCTGCAACGGACCTTAAGTCCATTACATGTGATCAACAAAAGCATCGATTTCCAGTGAAATCCACTGACACAATTCAGCTATTATTTTGACTCGTGTACCTAACTATGAATCAGCACGATGAAACAATACTTTTACCCGGAATATTTCGGATTGCATCATTTCACGGCCTATATAAACCGGCGAAAAAGCAACCAAATTATCAATCCCGAGTGATCACCTTCCCCCAAGGTTGCGACGGCATATTCGGTACCCCTCTCACGAGGTCGTCAACGAAGCCGGCTCCTTGGTTTCCTTTCCTTATCCTCCCTAGTCACGAAGCATCAGTCTGTAATCCCACAGACTCGAGCCGTGCCCAGTACAAGATACTAGGAACACAAATAACATCCTCATCCATATATCCTCGTAACCGCAGACGCGTATCTATACACTCGTGTCAACGTAAACTATTCGGCAAGCATTATAACTGGCGATGTTCAAACCTTCGATCAATAAATTCCCTCTGCTTCATTCAAAACTGCATTTCAATACGGAGATAACTCGCAAGTTGACACCACCACCTCACACCGAATAAGTTGGAGTCTTATGAGGGGTGGTCTCTAACAGACCCTTATGAGAGAGAAAGGAGACGTGTATTCACCAATGAATAGACCCATATATGAAAAGCTGAGACCCTTACAGCGATGATAACGAATTTGGGTTTGATTTAGAATATTGACCCAATCAAACAATGAAACCACATCTTCATAATCTGAAGAAGAGTTTATAACATGTTTGAACACCAACGAATAGAGAGCATATGAAAGAGTAACAGAAGCACGAATCTATTAGACGTCTAGCCACGTTGTGTCACATCACATATTCATCCTAAAAGCTCCACGGCGTCACAACGTGATGACACATATTAGGTACTTGTCATTATTAAAAAATATATGTAACTAACATAGGTATCACATATTCAAAGTATAGAAAATCTCAATGCTATATCTGAACACTTATGTTGTTTTTATGATCAGTTTAAGAGTTCTACCCATAGAAATCAAGCAAAAACATATTTCGAAAAAAAGCGTTACTTATATTCTATATTATAGCTATACAAATTGTTAATTTTATTTATTTCTTTAATATTTTGCCGCTTTTTACTTGTTTTGTTTGATTTTAATTATCTACGTTTTGTTATACGATAATTATCTACGTTTTAGTAATAAAATAATATTTTTTTTTGGTTAACTTTAGCCTTTAAGAGGGTAGGATATTTTTTTGGAAATTACATTTTATTATTATATTTGGATGAATAAAATTATACAGATAGCACTTACATCATCGTAATACGCTAGATCAAAATATATTAAATTGAAGCTATTTAAAAAAAAAAGTATAAGTATAACGATTAATTTGAAACTAAAAACTATCGCGGTTGTAAATAAGATAACAAATTTACGATGTGAAATTTCAGGCAACCATCGTTGTCCAGGGTAGAGTATCTACCCTGGACAACGGGGATTGCAACATCGCCAAAACGTTGGGTGCTACAAAATTCACGCGATAAATTCATTTGCATATCATCATGTAACATCAAAATACTTAATTAAATAAAACCCTTGACTTTTAAACCTAATTAGAGACTTATCTCCGAAAGTTAAATTGGCGTATTCCTGTAAGCGACACTTAAAGCTCATTAAAAGTTTCAGAGCGTTCTTCAAGCCGTGAAATAACGTATATTGTAACGAAAAATATTGTAACCGCCAAAGCCTGAATGAAATTGTAGTTCCAAGTTGGAATTGTATCCATTACTCCCTCCACCAATAAAAGGAAAATGAATAAATAATCTGAAATATTTTGTATTTAATATAATTATCATACATTTATTCAAAAGAATCTTACCATTTTAAAATACATAATCTCAGAACTCCACACAAACAGACAAACATGCTTACATCAGATTTGCATCATAGACTTTATACAATAATCGTAAAAAATAATTAGGGATAGCGACGCTTTAGAAAATACTTTTAAAACAATACCTATGGCATAGAATCACTATTAACGAAATATATCACAATACGATGTCGTATACAAAACATAAGGAAATAAGAAGTTTTAACAGTAAATATAATATTTCTTTTGATATGTTTCAATAAATATGTAATACAGGATATCGAGAAGATAGATTAATGTAGATTTTCAAAATGCAGAACTTGCATTAGACATCCTGCATAAACCCAAATAGCACCTTCTCAAAAATAAATATTTTTCTCATTAAATTTCATATTGACTAGGTAGGTACTGAAGATATGCATTTCATCAAATAAAATTACTATGTTATACATGCCTAGAGAAGTTATTTTGGTGCAATCGAATGAAAACGAGACATACGATATAACGAGCATGGCGAGAAAGTACATAGGTGTGTGGTGCCCTCTATTGGGAATCAGAAATGAATAGCGCGAACGTTCACCGTTGTGCCGTTCTAATGGTCTCTGTTGGAGTTGGCTACGAAGACATATTCGTTCAGGGTCGGTAACACTCACGGGTCAACGCCCATCCGGCAGCCTCCACGCATGGAGTGCGAGCCCGGGCAGGACTCTGGCCTGAGGGCTAGTTTCTCCCAGGAGTCAATCTTCTGGCGCTCCTGTAGTCTTCTATAGAGCGGGGGTAGTTGTTCACCTTACGGCGACTGCTCTTCAAACGACCATCGGCTACCCGATTCCGGGTGAACAGCCGGATAAAGGAAGATCCCTTACGTAGCGTTTTACCGCTACGTAAGGGATAGGATCACCCAAGCGACCTCGAACTCGTAACCAGTCGGGAGACCTGAGTAATTTGCTTGCAACTGGTAGTCAGGGCGCGAGTGTCGGCCCGCCGGGTAACATACCTGGCTATCTCGCGGTAAGGCATTGGCCTCTTACGGGCATGTGGCAGAGCTTGAAGGTGGACTGTTTTGTCCTAAGTCTTCTGCGCTCACCTCACGGGAGAGAGAACGATATTCTTCAAATTGAAGTCGGACGCACAAACGACTCGATGAACCCACTTCGAACGCGTCTAACAAGCAAATGAAACTGCGGGAAACGTTCGCACTATTAATTTTTGATTCCTGATAGAGGACACTACTATACACACACCTAACTGCGTTACCAACTGTCGCGGTATGCTCGTTATATCGTCTGTCTCGTTTTAATTTCGTCGCCTTATAATTATAACTCGATAACTCGAATTTAGTAGTTCTGAGATAAACGCGTTTGAATGTTTTTTTAAAGTTTGAACTCGTCCACTATTTTAGATTTGTGGAAACTAATAAGTGGACCTAAATTGAAGTCTAAGGAACTAACCTTAAACTAGATAAGTGGAGATATTGAGTTCTTGCGCTACGATAGCAGACAGTGCTGCGAACTTACAGCTAGATAAGTCTACATATAGATTTTAAGTATTATAGCTGGAGCTGATTTTCAACTTATCAACCACCGTTAACTTCTAAGGGCGGAAGAACTTCAGTTATCTGGTTTTAAGGGAATACAGATTTGATATTTTGACATCTTCTGGAGTTATCAATTTATAATTGTAAGGCGACGATTTGATTTTCCAAATATTTCGGATATGTGTTATGAAGGTTATTCGCAATTGAATTCGCGGAGATGAAGGTTATTTGCAATTTGAAAAATACCCATAATAACAAGGTTTTACAGTAGCTGTCATTAGATTTTTAACCAAACTTGAAAACAAAATATAGATATATCAAGCTCGGTTTAATACCACAGATATTTGACACGAATTTTTAAATACAGTAAACTCTATTAGATAGGTAGCTTACGATTTAAAACTATTATATATTACTTTGGCATCATTTTATGATAATTATGTATAATAATATGCTAACATGAATATTTCTAGAAAAGTTTACAATCAAAATTTATTTAAATATTGCTTTGTTGTATACAGCCTGATCTACATAGAATATGCTATCCTGTACATTATTAGAAAATATTTTACATTTAATAGTATCATCTACTTACGTCAATTCTCATGATGGTGCGTGAATTTGTGTCAGGGAAATTCAAATAATGTCAAGGAAACTGAATTTGTGTCAAGGTAATCAGCAGGAGGATAACTAAGAGAAAAAGGAAGTAGTGGACTATATTTCGATTGGATTATCTTTTTCAATATATGTTTAAAAAATATTTTCATCCGTCTCGCACACAATACTCAATGTATCCTGTCTTACGTCCTTGCGTTCGGCGTTCGGCGGTGGGAACATTTTAAGAAGAGGGTACCATGTATTCGCGCGAAATTCGAGCGCTCCGAGCCCGGCCACCCATCACCGTTATAACCTACGCAGTGGCGGCAGCGGTATGCGGCCTACTCGGGGAAAAACGGATTGACAGCTCGTTCAGTCTACCCTTGATTTAGGTGGCTACAACGTCACCGAAACGTCGGGTGCTACGTTTCCATACTATTTATAATTCTTACGGAAATGTTGGCGGAGCTAGACTGTGGACTGTGTTGTCCATGAGTCACTGTGTAATCACCTCACGCTTGAATGAACGGTATATATCGTTATAACAGCAGGGGCGTAGCTACCGCCGTATCTGCCGTATCAATTATACGGGCCCCCCGGGCCACGGGGGCCCCCAACCTGACCTGACCTGACCTGGCGACCTGAGTAGTATGTTCGAAATATTACCGGAGAAACTCCGGTCTTCTTCAAACGAAGACATAATACACGCTTCCGGAAAACTGTCGGCTAAATACAGTAAAGACATCTCAGTTATTCTTTATGACCAATTAAAAGTTTTAAAAACATGACTAAAATCTGAATTTCAAAAAAAAACATTCCATTAAGGAACTCATTGAATTATTGCTGATATAATTCAATAGTTTTGCATCCAGTTTTCCGGAGGTAATAAAAGCATGCTCTTTATTTTTGACCCTTTTAGTTACGACTGCAACTGCTGAAAGAAGTTTTTCAAAATCAAAACTGATAAAAAATTACCTAAGAACTTCGATAGGACATGAACGCCTGTCAGGCCTGTCAATATTGTCCATAGAGGTAGACACTTTAGAAAAACTAAAGTCATCATCAGCTATAAATGATTTAATAAGTCAGTTTGCCGGAAAAAAGGCAAGGAGAGTGTATATTTAATTTGAATTGTTTGGAAAAAGGGACAGATAGATAATTATGATGAATAAATATTTCTTTTAATTTTATGTAAACTTTTTTTTTCTTTTGTGAGAAATCTTTACCCATCCTAAGGGCCCCCAAACAAATTTTTATATGGGGCCCCGCCAAGGCACGCTACGCCACTGTATAACAGCGTAAGGTGTAGGGTTCGCCCGTTGCGCAGATGATAGCGTCAAAGTGTCCAGTCTTCACTTCCAGATGTAATGCTATAAAATAAAACCGATCATAATATCAATATTGAATTTTAGTGATTCGTTAGCAGAAGCTCTCGCGAATATAATAAAATCCATTTTATATTACCGGGTAGGCACTAATAAAACAGCCACCTCAATAAAATCAAGATGATACAATAAAATTCACAGCACGTGAGTCATTTGCAACTCAGATTAGAAGACTGGTCGTAAAAACAGACTCCGTCTGCTCAAGGAAAGTTTAAGGAAGTAAGGCGGGTTTACACAGGGATATGATACAAAAAAAAAAAAAAACTGATTTACATTGCCAGTTACTGACTTCAAATTGAAGACACTTGGAGGTGTCAACTACAACAGGGGAACCTTTCACCTCAGGAATTTTTAACGATGATTTATCGTTTTGACAAAACAGTCCACTGTCTAGTAACGCCACTCGCCCGTAAGAGACCAACGGTCACACGGAGCGAATTCGCTCGCAGCGAGTAGTCGCTGCGAGTAGAATTCGCATCGAATACTCGCTGCCTGCCTGTCACATGTAGCGGGGCAATACCCATCCGGCGGCCTCCACTTATGAAGTGCGAGCCCGGGTAGGGCTCTGGCCCGAGGGCCAGTTCCCCCCAGGAGCCAATCTTCAGCGCTCCTAGACGGTTTGGGCACCGTGCCGCGCTAGCCAATCGATTGTGCATTCTGACTGACAATTGGAAGAGCCTGTAAACAGTACTGTCTCCTATAGAGCAGGGGTAGTTGTTCACCTTACGGCGACTGCTCTTCAAACGACCATCGGCTACCCGATACCGGGTGAATAGCCGGTCAAAGGATGCCGTGGTCCGCGATAGATTCAGTAGACACCGTTTCACTGCTACGTGAGAGGACCGCGTAAGTGACCTCGAACCCGCATCCAGTCGGGGATTTACCTTTATGACGCAGAAAATAATATAAAATATAAACAACTAACAGAATATTTTCATATTCCCACAAAATATTGTCTGGTCAGGTTTCTTCCTAATTCATCTGAAGAAGCAAAGGAATTTACAAAAAAGAACCACGAGCTTCGATTCTATTACGTAAAAATAAATTATTTAATATTTTAGTAGTATATCAACAGCTTATAACTCAATATTATAAATAGGATAAAAACGAATTTACCGCGTGACGTCTGTAGCACCCGACGATTCGCAGAGTTTACAACCGCAGTAGTCCGGAATAGACTAAAGTGCTGTCAATCGTCATCCCTTGTTCTGTGGGTAAGCGGCAAACTGCTGCAAACCACAATGCAATTTTGAAACTGCACCCACTATTCAAGTTCCACTATTCAATATATTTTACAGATCGCCGATTTTTCTCGCTGAACGTTTTTAACACCTTTGACGAGTTCCATCAGTCGAGTGGCTATGGGCCGTTTCGTTTGTCCAACGTAGGCTAAACCACATATGCATTTGATTTCATACACACCCGAGGTTTTAAAACTGCACCCAGCGGTTAGTTTCACTATTCAATATATTTTACAGATCGCCGATTTTTCTCGCTTCAAGGATAGTTCTACTAATCAATATATTTTACAGATCGCCGATTTTTCTCGCTGGACGTTTTTAACAGCTTTGACGAGTTCCATCAGTCGAGTGGCTATGGGCCGTTTCCTTTGTCCAAAGTAGGCTAAACCACATATGCATTTGATTTCATACACACCCGAGGTTTTAAAACTGCACCCAGCGGTTAGTTTCACTATTCAATATATTTTACAGATCGCCGATTTTTCTCGCTTCAAGGATAGTTCTACTAATCAATATATTTTACAGATCGCCGATTTTTCTCGCTGGACGTTTTTAACAGCTTTGACGAGTTCCATCAGTCGAGTGGCTATGGGCCGTTTCCTTTGTCCAAAGTAGGCTAAACCACATATGCATTTGATTTCATACACACCGGAGGTTTTAAAACTCCACCCAGCGGTTAGTTTCTTTATTCAATATATTTTGCAGATCGCCGATTTTTCTCGCTGAACGTTTTTAACAGCTTTGACGAGTTTCATCAGTCGAGTGGCTATGGGACATTTCGTTTGTCCAAAGTAGGCTAAACCACATATGCATTTGATTTCATACACACCCGAGGTTTTAAAACTGCACCCAGCGGTTAGTTTCACTATTCAATATATTTTACAGATCGCCGATTTTTCTCGCTTCAAGGATAGTTCTACCATTGATTTTATAATCAATGGTTCTACTAATCAATATATTTTACAGATCGCCGATTTTTCTCGCTGAACGTTTTTAACAGCTTTGACGAGTTCCATCAGTCGAGTGGCTATGGGCCGTTTCGTTTGTCCAAAGTAGGCTAAACCACATATGCATTTGATTTCATACACACCGGAGGTTTTAAAACTCCACCCAGCGGTTAGTTTCTTTATTCAATATATTTTGCAGATCGCCGATTTTTCTCGCTGAACGTTTTTAACAGCTTTGACGAGTTTCATCAGTCGAGTGGCTATGGGACATTTCGTTTGTCAACGTAGGGTAGACCACAGATGCATTCGATTTCATACACACCCGGGGTTTTGAACCTTCACCCAGCGGTTAGTTCCACTATTCAATATATTTTACAGATAGCCGATTTTTCTTGCTGAACGTTTTTAACAGCTTTGACGAGTTCTATCAGTCGAGTGGCTATGGACCGTTTCGTTTGTCCAACGTAGGCTAAACCACATATGCATTTGAGTTCATACACACCCGAGGTTTCAAAACTGCACCCAGCGGTTAGTTCCACTATTCAATATGTATTCACAGATCGCCATTTTTTCACGCTGAACGTTTAAAACAGTTTTCATGAGTTCCATCAGTCGAGTGGCTAATGTCTATGGGCCATTTCGTTTGTACAACGTAAGGTAGACCACAGATGCATTCGATTTCATACACACCCGAGGTTTTAAAACTGCACCCAGCGGTTGGTGCCACTATTCAATATGTATTCACAGATCGCCATTTTTTCACGCTGAACGTTTAAAACAGTTTTCATGAGTTCCATCAGTCAGTGGCTATGGGCCATTTCGTTTGTCCAACGTAGCGTAGACCACAGATTCATTCGATTTCATACACTTCCGGGGTTTTGAACCTGCACCCAGCGGTTAGCTCCACTATTCAATATGTATTCATAGATCGCCATTTTTTCTCGTTTTAAACAGCTTTGATAAGTTCCATAAATCGAGTGGATATGGAGCGTTTCGTTTGTTCAACGTAGGCTAAACCACAACTGTATTCGATTTTATACACACCCGGGGTTTACAGTTCTATTACTCCTTTACAGACCTCAGAGATTGACCTATAGTTTTTATCGGATTATAAATCGTTTTTATATCGAATTTGTTTAGCATCTTACTTATGGGATCCGTTACGTCATTCACGTATTGTAAAAAGACTTGTGATCTCACTTCACGCCGTAAATTCGTTTTTATCCTATTTATAATATTAAATGATTGCGAAAGTTTCTCGAATCCATATAACTTAATATGTGTGTGAGGTTACAAAGCTACATAAATTGTTAATTTTGTTTGTTATAAACTCTTTATTGTGAAATTTCACAATGGACGGGTTTATTGTCATAGGACAATCTCTTCCAACCAACCCTTCATTCATATAAGGGGTTTATATGAATGTGTGCGTGAAATATGCGTCAAAATGTATGTCTTGTTATTGCTTTCGATCGTCAGATAAATTCCTTCTGCAATAAAAGCCACTGTATTGGTTATAAAACGAGAAAATAACTAAGAGTTTGTGAGGGACCACCCCTCACTAGACTACAATTGCTCGTGAGTGAAGGGTGGAGCTCATCAAAGGGTTTTCGCCGTAGTAAAAGTCGTCTTGTTGCAGTGAAGTAATTTATTCCAGAAGATATTTGACGCTTGCCTGTAAGGCCTCGATTGATAAGTCGCAGTGTATGTGTAGTGTGTGCTCGAAGTATATGTCGCAGTTGTGTAGCTGAAGTATGAAGCGCGGCGAGAGATTTGAAGAGTGATCGCGTGTACTATGCGTGGCTGAGGGTCGCCAGAAAATGATGATGATAAGTGAGCGCGGAGAGTGACAACTCGAGGATGATAAATAATTGATCGAATGTACTGCTTTATATACGGTGTGTATTATGCAATGTTCTGCGCGTGGGGGAAATAAGTGTGTCAATTTGAATCGATCAGAAGAATTTATATTAGTCATCGGCTGTGTATGCATTAATTGCCGAATTTAGTTGGAATTTAATTGAAGTTGGCGCGTGTATAATTAAGTTGTTAGCGGTTTGGATTCTAGAGAATCTACTTCTTTTGTTGACTCTAATATGTTGGGCGAAGTCCCCAACAAGTTCACTAAGGAAATTAAAGGTAATTTGAGAGCTTTAACCACCAAATACATATATTCACTAAATACAGGATATTGATGATGAATTCAGTGTGTTTATGCTAAGGTTTGAAAGTTCCTGCCTATGGTTTGTGATTGTATATAACGCAATTCGCTACCAAATCTAAGGATAAAAATATTTTTGAAATATTTGAACTAATATTGTGATATGTATATCCAAAATTAGGAGATATTTTGTAATGTACACTTTTTAAGAAACTCTATATAATAAATACATTTAAAACTACTAATTTTACTTAAATTCTTTCGATTTTTTAAAGATATGTCCGCAGCTGTTTATTTACATTTATAATACTGTATTAATTCCTTATTTATAATATCTACACAGCTACTATTAAATTGATCACATTTATTAAACCCCTAACTATACACGTTATAGAGTGAGCTGAAATTTTACAAAATTATAGGCCATCGAATAATTCAATCGGAATTAAATTATGTGTATAATGCTAGTATGATCTAAGTAGTGCTAGAATGTGTATAATGCTAGTATGATCTAAAACTAACAAGAATGATGTCGTGATGCGAAAGTGATGTCGAATTAGAAGTTTTTTGTGAATTAGTAGAAATTTCTGATTTGATTTAATATTATAATTAATACACAGTTTATGCCATAACGCATTAAATCACATGTCGATAGGTTGGAGTCCTATCGTATAGTTATTATCGCAATATTTAGAAGGTGTCGATAGAACTTCTTATACAGGGTATATCAGCATCGAGTATCTTAATTTAAAAGACAAACAGTTAATTCTTCAGATTAATGGAAACAAAAGGCTGTGCACCATTTTTTTGATGTGTTCTGAATGTTTTTTTTATACGTGTTGCGCAAGTTGTTTTACATTCACTACACAAGTCGTAGTTTTTGCGCAATTTGTTGTACATTATATTAGTCATTTGGTTTCAATACTCATTTTTATTAGCATTGAGTAAATGGTAATTAGCATTCTGTTTCCGATCATCTCAAGAATTATCTTTTGATATTAGGAATTATAATTTTACGTACTATCAATACAAACTTCGAAGGCTGTTTGAAACGACGTGGCTTTTGAATATGATGAAAACAAATGAATTTATGTAAGTGGTAAATATGTAAATAAATAGATTAAATAAATAAAATAAAATTTGATTAAATAAAATATATATTTTTGTTTCAATAAAAAATTAAATTTATGTTTTTTTAGAAGTATTCGTCTTTCAGGAAGCCTAGATATACTTTAAATTAACATATACTGAGTCCTGCTTACGTTTTATGCTGCAAATGTTATAGACAGGTGTTCTTATATCCCACTACTTATTATATTCGCATTTATAACTCGTCTCCTTTTGTTAATTGCTATGTTTAAATAAGAAAGCTTGATGCCACCGATATATTCATTAATTGTAATTGCTGTTACGGCGTTATATTACAACATGGATTCCAGCTACCCAATACAATGTAAACATTTATATTGTAATGAATATTGAGCTACATTTTAATCAATTTTCAGTATTTCCGACGGGCCCTATTCGAGGCCCGTGACGTCTCCCGATAGCTAATACGTTAGCTTTTTGCGTGAAATGCTTGCATTCGTCAGTATTTACTCCTCTCTCCATGGCTTGTTAAGTGTAATTGAAATTGCGGCTCCAGCTACGCTCATCCCACGGCTGAAAGAACGATCTATGTATATCGTTATACCAGCTTCGGGTGACGGGTTCGCCCGTTGTAGTCGACACCGCCCTACTGTCTCCTATAGAGCGAGGGTAGTTGTTCACCTCACGGCGACTGCTCTTGCTATCGCTAACGACCATCGGCTATCCGATTCCCGGTGAACATCCGGGCAAAGGATGCCGTGGTCTACGATAGATTCGGTATACACCGTTTTATCGCTGCCTAAGGGAGAGGACCAGCGCAAGCGACTTTGAACTCCTATCCAGTCGGGAGACCGGAGTAATCCGGTTGCAACTGGTTATAAGGGCGCGAGTGCCGTCATACTGTGTAACATACCTTACTATCTCGCGGTTAAGGCATGGGCCTCTCACGGGTATATGACGGAGCTTGACGGTGGACTGTTTTGTCCTAAGTTTTTTGCGCTCACGTCACGGGAGAGGGAACGATCAAATTTCGTTAAAACTTCCTGAGGTGACGGGTTGGCCCGTTGCAGTCGACAGCTCTAGTTGCTGTTCCGGTGGCGCTGGCTTTGTGGCTTTTCTTGACTTTTCCGTCCAAGTAGGTACCCACTAGCACGATTCCCTCTCCGACGCGGGCTTGGGGGCTTTCGCGACGAATTGGACTTTGAGGCGTTCACAGTATTGATCCGAATAAGTTTGTAATCATGCGTTCCCGCGTAGCCGGGACCGCACGACGCGACCGCTCGCGACCGTCCTTCGAGTAACACAGAACACTGCTTGAACAACGTAACGATTTACATTTTGTGATACCCTTTGATCGTACGATAAAATCAATTTATATCACATAAAGTACCGCCTTGAATCTTAGCGGGAAACAGACAGGCCATCGCATATTTGGCTTGTCACTTTCTCTCCTGGCTGAATCCCTAGGTGGTTGGGCGCTCAATGCACTGTTCGCCGCAAAATGCAATACTTTATCGGGACAGCACTGCTCTCAAATAACAAAACGCCACAACCCAGGCTATAGCGATTTGTGAGAGCGACGGCTTAATTGACTCTCTACATATGGATGCATCACATAAGGTTCCTTCATTTTACCCGTAAACTCGATGGTTTTAGTGTATTGTGAAATAGTTTCTAATGATTACAATACGTTGGGATCCTACCAGCGGCGGCTGCGTTCGCATCTTAATGCTCGCGAAATCATTTATGACAAAGCGATGTAACCTGCAAGCTTACGTTGTTTTGTCAAAACGTCCGCTCAGGTGCTAGTCTTGCGCTCCTAGTAAATACGTTTTAGGACCACTAATCCGGCGAAGACATTGAGCTCGTTTGCTACGACGAAAAGCTAGGTTACAGAATTTTGTAACCAAACTTCTGCTACACCTCACCTCTAGGTACTTTACGATAATATAAAATCGAAGACTATCGCGGTTGTTTGACATTATAAATAGGATAGAAAACGAATTTACCGCGTGAAATCTGTAGGACCCGACGTTTCGGTGACGTTGCAGCCGCCGTTGTCTAGGGTAGACTGAAGAGCTGTCAGTCCGTTGTTTTGCGGGTAGGCCGCAAACCGCTGCCGCCACTGCGTAGGTTATAACGGTGGTGGGGGGCCGGGCTCGGAGCGCGGGAATTTTGAAAATCCGTCTTGCACACAACACTCACTGTATCCTGTTTTACGTCTTTGCGTTCGGCGTTCGGCGGCGGGAACATTTTAAGAAGAGGGTTCCACTTAGAAGAGAGTTTGTAGCCGTCGTCTCTATTGAAGTTCGGAGTTCTTCTTATTTCAATGGCTTCCCGGGTCATGAACGGACTGACAGCTCTTCAGTCTACCCTAGACAACGGCGGCTGCAACGTCACCGAAACGTCGGGTCCTACAAATTTCACGCGGTAAATTCGTTTTCTATCCTATTTATAACTTTACGATAAATTTCCAAAAAAACAGTTTTTCATAAATTTTATGTATTATATTATTTTTTTATTGCTATACCTAGAGTGAAATCAAACGCGTTACTTTGAACCTATTTATAAGTTCCTTGGACCGATTTACAACTATAGCACCTATATTTTGTCTCATATCGCTGTTATATGTTTAAAACATACTTCAAAATAATCTCTTATATATAAACAGCTTACGCAAGTTGCATCGTTTTGTTATTTGAGTGTAGAGAAGCAATTCCGGTAATGTTTAATTGATATTTTCGCGTCACTATCCTAGAAACTCATATTTATTAAATAAAATAAATGCTGTAATAAATCCACCACTGCACATTTTAGTCTTAAACAGTGTTTTTCAACCTTTTTTTAGATCGCAACCCCTTTTTCGTTAATAAAAATGAAACTCTTATGCGATCTGACCTTAGAGACTCTTTTCTTTTACACAGCTGTAACTCTAAACATCCAATAAATAAAGTTTTTGTTAAAACAATAATATAAACCACATTTGTTTTAACTTGTTTTTCACTTTCGAAGCTGTGTCAAACTGTTTCCATCTTAGATTAACAAAAAAGTATTGTAAAAGCAATGGCAAAACTTATAATAAATATGTTTCTCTTCCAAAGCTGTAAACCTTTGCATATGATCCAAATAAGGATTTTGTAATATTTTCGTTTTTTATTTTTAGATAGCCTGCGATCTCCCGGGGGTCTCTGTCACGACCCACTGGTTTAAAACACTAATCACACCTCTTGAAAGTTTTTTATTGAAAAAAAAATGAGAATAATGAATAACAACGTGTCAAACAGCCTACGAGTTGATGACGAAATTTCTGTTGTGGCATCTGTGTAAATAAATAACGGGAATTATACAACATCGTCAACGCTCTCCAGCAGTCCACTCTGGCTGCTATTTCCCACCTCCTGTCATATCTGACTGTCTTTCAAGGGTCTGACGGACTCCGCGGAGGACCTGGGCGTGGGGCCCATAAGAGAGCACTCCCGCAAGGACCCGCTTCGCTTCACCACGAGTGTCTTGGTGCCGTAGTCCGTGACGAAGTTGTCGTTCCTGGAAGCGGAGTTGGCGCTGCGGACCGTGTGGTACCCGCAGCACGGCGGGTACCTCGACGTCAGGATGCGCTTGAACGCCTCACGGAACTCCGTGTTGAATATGGAGTAGATGATAGGGTTGAAGGCCGAGTTGGAGTAGCCCAGCCAAGAGAGGATCTTGAATGCGAGACCTAAGGAAAAAGAATATATTATTAAATCAAATTGATTTTTACTGCAGGGATCTAACCGCTGATTTGACTTTAATCATTACGAAGTTGAAGAGTAATAGTCTGTTGCATGCCTGCAAACCTGCTCTGTCTGTAAGTGTAGATTTACATTGATTCAGTTACAGGCGTCAGTTCTGGTGTCGATAACTGACTCACACTGTTTACATACAGTCAGCCAGTCTTAAGTATTTCTATAGGGTGTGGGCACGTTATTAAATTTAGTTGGGAAACTGCGTAATTTCTCTAGTTATTTTTTTTCACACGACACTACGTCACCATATAACTCAGTGCCAGCGACTGACCGACTACTGACTACGAAATAACGCCTACCCGCGCAACAACGACGAATGATGGTTGACAGCACTTCAGACTACCCCGGACAAAGGCGAGTACAATATTGCCGAAACGTCAGTTGCTACAGAACTTCACGCGGTAAATTCATTTTGATCACATTCTTTCCTAAAAATGGCAATATTTGCCGTTTGGGGGACTGCTTTTTATACAGAATAGAATTAATGAAACATTTTAAACCGATCGATGGAAACGCTCCTCACTGTCATACTGTGAGTGCCATATAATAGCTCATTTACACTCTCGCGCGAGGCGCGAGGCGAGGACGCGGGACGAAGCGCGAGACGAGAGTGTGAACGGACACCCGCGTCTTGCCTCGCGCCTCGTCTAGCCGCTCGCGGCGCTCGCGTCGGGAGCGGTTTTTTTTAGCACGAGTCAAAGGACCTCGCTACGAACAGTCGTGGAGCCAGCGACAAAAAGCGCAAGACTTGGAAAACTGATACTTTCAGATCAGACAGTATGTTGGCCATAGAATGCCGGGTTACAGTCGACAGGCCAGATTTCGGGACACCTGGTGCTGGCTTGTTAGAAAAGATGTAATTTTAATTAGTACCCCTAAAGTGTTTTGGAAAAGCTGAAAATTAATCAGTAGACAGTGGATGCAAAAAAACACTCGAAACAAATGGTCAGATTGATTCATAATCGAACGCTTGGCACCAGCATGTCCGTACCATTATATTGCACGGCACAGTAGACCGATACGTCATAGACCGATGCGTGACATGTACGGAGATGCTGACACCACGCGTTCGATTAAGAAGCAGACCGGCCGTATGTTTCGAGTTTTTTATTGCATCTACTGTCTATGTACTGATAAATTTTCAGCTTTTCCAAAGCACTTTGGGATATTATAAAATCGAAGACTATCGCGGTTGTTTGACATTATAAATAGGATAGAAAACGAATTTGCCGCTCCGAGCCCGGCCCCCACCACCGTTATAACCTACGCAGTGGCGGCAGCGGTTTGCGGCCTACCCGCAAAACAACGGACTGACAGCTTTTCAGTCTACCCTAGACAACGGCGGCTGCAATGTCACCGAAACGTCGGGTCCTACAAATTTCACGCGGTAAATTCGTTTTCTATCCTGTTTATAATACTATGAGATATTAATTAAAATGACACCTTTCCTAGCACGCCAGCGCCACGTGTCCCGAAACCTAGCCTGCTGACTGTACCCCTGCGTTCTACGGCCAAAATATTGTCTGATCTAAAAGTATCAGCTTTTCCAAAACTCTTTCACTTATTTTTGTCGCTGGCTCTTGTACTAATAGGTGCTAGCTCGCACGCACCGCGAGAGTCTAAACAGAAATTCATTTTCCGTCGATCATGCGAGGCGCGAGGCGAGACATGGACACGAGGCGCGAGGCGCGAGTGTAAATGAGCTATTAGAATTTTATTTAAGGTTAATATATGTCGTCGCCTTTATTTTACTGAAAATCTATGGATGATTTAATGGCAAATGAATATGTCATAAGAACAACATAACGTTTTGTAATGTATGTAATTTACCATTGATTATATATGTATTAAATAGTTAAACTGTATATTACGTTTTGTTAACCCTTCTGTGCCTGCAAAATGAGGGTGTCTTTGATAGCATTGACGGCGATAGTAATAGCAATTTAATGAATAACCTATTTATACAATTGATATTTAATAGTTTTTTTAGACTTATTGAATATATAAACCCGATAACTTTGTGTCGACTACAACGGGCCGAACCCATCACCTCGCGACATTTAATCATTCTTTCAGCCGTGGTATGAACGTAGAAGACTTAGAGACAAGGCAATCTACTGTCTAGCTCGCCAGCAACCCGTTAGAGACCAACGCCTTACGGCAAGGCACCGGGAAAGGTATCCAGCGGGCAGCCTCGCCCCCCTAACTACCAGTTTTGGTAGGATATCTCCGTCTAGAATTAACCTTCAAGATACCTCCGTCCTCCCGACTAGTTACGGGTCTGAAGGTGCTTACGCGACCTCTACCTGTTGTATTATAGCGGTAATATAATTAGAATTTATCGCGGACCTGGGCATTCTTTGCTCGTTGCCACACGTGATCTAGTCGCCCGAGACATTTCAAGAGTGGCATGACAACAGGTGAAACATCCACCCCCGCTGCTTAGGAAACAGGACTCTGTCTCCCCAGAACGAGCGTCAGTTTGGCTTTACCCGAGGGAAAAGCACGGAGGACGCCATCCTGTTTGCGAAGAACTGGGTCCGCAACTACGATGGCCGCTACGTGGTAGGCGTATTTTTGGATATCTCCGGTGCATTTGACAACGCGTGGTGGCCGATGCTTATATGAAAGCTTCGCGCCCGCCTGTGCCCGAACAATTTGTTGAAAGTAGTGAGGAGCTACTTTTCAGACAGATCTGTCACTCTGAGGTACGGCCCGACCAGCGTCATCAAAACCCCGACTATGGGCTGTCCACAGGGGTCAGTGTTGGGTCCTAGCCTTTGGAACATTCTCTTTGATGATTTCCTCGGTCTACCTTACCCGGAGGGGTGCACCGTCAGCGCTTATGCAGACGACGCTCTCCTCCTGGTGGGCGGCAGGAGTCGCGCAGAGGTCGAGAGAAGGGTGGCTGACTCGCTGGATCTGATCCTCGGATGGGGTCAGCGAAACAGACTCACCTTCTCTCCGACGAAAACTCAGGCGCTTCTCCTGAAGGGACATCTTAAGCGGAACCCTGTCATCAGGATGAGCGGTCGCCCGGTATCCTTCCCGGCCACCGTTCGATATCTGGGGGTGACGCTTACGGCTTCCCTTTCCTTTCTTTCGCACGCAAAGATTACAGCCGAAAAATCCCGGGATCTATTCTTTGCGCTCCGCGGAGTGAGTCGGGCCGACTGGGGAATTCGTTTCCCGGCGGTCATGACTATCTATAAGGGCGTCTTCGTCCCGCGTGCGATTTATGCCGCACGCGCTTGGACGGAGTCTGCTGTTCCTGAGGCGACGCGTGTCGCGCTGCTGCGCGGACAGCGCTTCCCTCTCGTGGCCCTGACCGGGGCTACAGAACGACGTCCACTCTTGCGTTACCCGTCATCGCTGGCGTTCTGCCGATTGACCTGGAGATTCTGGAGCGTGCAGCGTTGTCGCGGTACCGCCGGGGCGAGCCGGTAGTCCTTCATGGCCTATCGATCGACCCGGTGGCGCACCGAGCTGGGGAGTTTGCCCGCCTGATTCGGGTGGAGTCCTTGCGTGTCTGGCAGGCTAGATGGGACGCCGGGTGTACGGGCCGCCTCACCCATTGCTTTTTCCCGTCTGTTGCAGTGCGGATGGCAAATTCGTTTCTGCGGTTCGACCACCATACCACGCAGCTGGTTGGGGGCCACGGAGAGTTCAGAGCCAAACTATTTGACTTTGGACTTGCCGATGACCCCCGGTGCGCCTGTGGGTATGGTCGCCAAACTGCGGAACACGTAATTTGGTCTTGCCCAATTCTAGCGGCTGCACGGGAGAAATTGATGGATGCAGTGGGCGCGTGCGTTGGGCGTTCTCCGATTTGGTACCCGGATTTGGTCAGTTGTAGGAGCTGCTTCCAGTCGTTTGGCGAGTTTGTGGGGCACTGGGTGGCTTCTTGGGAAAGCATGAGGCTTCGGGATACCCCCCAGGGGGTACCCTCTTCCTTGGTGGCGTGATTCGGCGGCTACTTCCAGCCCGAAGTGCCCGTCTTTGTGTCCGTCTCTTTACCGCCCCGAGGGGCGTTTCGTTCTTTGCAGGATCCAGGGATTCCTCCCCCCGTGGCTGCTCCGAGACCTGCCCACGGACAGTGCGCCTTCACGTTCATTGTTCTGCAGCGTCCTCTACCCCGCTTACCGGCTCCTAAATTTACGATATTGTTGTTTCTTTTCTCGTTAAATTTTGTAATATTTTGTAAATTTTTTATGTTTTTTGTAAATAAGTTTTATTTTTTGAATAAATGGGTTCTCGGGGCGGTACGGGGGGGGTGGTTTACCCTATTTCACCCCCTGCGCGTTTTACCCTTCTGGTACGCGCAGGGTTGTCGTAGCACGACATCCCGGGCAGACAAGACGACCCTCGTCGTTATAACTGCCCGGGCGGTGGGCGGGGTTTGCTGCCCTCACCTATCGCCTTGAAACTCTTAACTGTTAGTCGGAGAGCACAATCGATTGGCTTGCGCCGCTCGGTGCGCAGACCGTCCAGGAGCGCCAGAAGTTTGATTCCCAGGGGAGACTGGTTGACCCAGTGTCCTACCCAGATTCGCAGGAGGCCATCGGATGGGTGTTGACCCGTGAGTGTGACCGACCCTGAACACATGGGTCATCGTGGCCACCTCATCATGGGCCCGTTAGCTCCCAAAACTCTGACTAACAGTCGGGGGAGTCTGGAAGCTGTACTGTTTCCTATAGAGCGGGGGTGGTTGCGGACCTTACAGCGACTGCTCTTGAAATGACCATCGGCCATCCGATCCTGGGTGAACAGCCGGGCAAAAGACGCCGTGGTCTGCGATAGATTCGGTATACACCGTTTCACCGCTTCGTAAGGGAGAGGACCGCGCAAGCAACCTCGAACTCGGAACCAATCGAGAGACCGGAGAAATCTGGTCACAATTGGTAGTAAGGGCGCGAGTGTCGCCCGCCAGTTAACATTATTGGCTATCTCGCGGTAAGGCGTTGGTCTCTTACGGGTTGTGGCGTAGCTATATGGTGGACTGTTTTGTCCCAAGTCTTCTACGCTCACTCCAGGGAGATAGAACGACTAATCGTTAAAACTTCCTGTGGTGACGGGCTCGCCCGTCTATGCAATCGTGAGCAATCCGTCAGTATTCAAAATATCGGTCATAGCGCAAAATTGCCTTCAGTGTATGGAGTTCCCCAAGGTAGTATCCTGGGGCCGCTGCTCTTTTTAATCTATATTTATGGGATTAATAATATACAAAATAACTGTAGAATTATTTCATATGCAGACGATATTGCTATTATTTATGAAGCTCGAACATGGACTAATTGTTTCTCTTTGGCTGAGAAGGGTTTAACGGAGATAAAGTCGTGGCTTGATAATAGTTTGCTGTCTCTTAATATCTCCAAAACGAAGTAAGTTCCGCTTAGTTTTGATTCCTGACCCGGAACTCAGAATACAAATACACAATGTAAAGTGCAATTATATCAAAAATCCTTCTGGATGTCCTTCTATCGATCACGCTGAAAGTATAAAATATCTCGGAGTGCAAATAGATTGCCATCTAAGATGGGACACACACGTTAATATGATAACCAATAAAACCAGAAAGGTAGCATTTATTTTTAGGGGTCTTAGGGCCGATTTTTCAATCGTCAGATAAACTGTCTAATAAGTATCCAAGGAATTATTTTATCTGTTGATTTATTCATCGAATAACATTGGCGAGTTTTTCAATCATCAAATAACTGTCAAATAGTTATTGAAAGATTTTTCGCTATGTTGGCAGCACTAACTTCAGACAATACACGAAAAGCGAGACAGAATGATTGAACCACTCTATATGCTAGAGCGAGAAGCTCTTAAAAAAATATTTATTTGACATTTGATTTCAACATAACCTCGAATTGCGCGATTTGTCTGTTTGTCGTGTGCGTCTTTCGTGAATTTGCGAGTTTGTCGTTTAAAAATGGAAAGTTTAATAATAAAACGAGATAGGTCTGTTAGTTTCACGACAAGTAATTGCATCATAGGTGGTTTGATGCATCATCATAAGCATGAACTAACCTTTATGTATTGTGTTTAATTTGGTCTTCAATCAATGTCAGCAGATACTGGACAGTTTCTTTGAATCATCGCTCAAATTCCACATCATCCCATTGTACAAAATTATCCTGTCTGTTTCTCACTACTTTTTGTTTTCTCAGAACCGGATTTAAGTAATTATAATTTCTGCTCCTTCTTTAATAGCAACGTCATCACACAGCGAATAAATCCATTTCTAACGCAAAAGATCACCAGAAATTATCATAACCTAACCTCTCACTGTCAAAATCAGTTTGACGGATCAATTTATTGGACGAATAACTCGTTATCTGACCCTCGGAGCAGCGGATAACTTTATTCAGCGAATAGCATTTTTATTCCTTTGATAACTGTTAACCGACTATTGAAAAATTAAATTTTGTACTATCTAATGAATAAGTCCTATCCGACTGTTTATCTGACGATTGAAAAATCGGCCCTTAGATAAATTTTAGATAGTAAAACTTTCTGGTGCAACAAAATTTCTGGTATACAAAAGTAATACAATTTAATTTAATTACCTGCAATATAAATTATATATCCAATAGTAATAAAAAAATTATTTAATCTCTTGTAAAATTATTTAATTTAAATAAAGTACATGTTTCAATAATTTTTAGGTTAATTTATACTTAGAAAACTACTTTTATAGGAAAAAAATATCCGCATGATTAATTTCATATTCGATATAATAACGCCAATTATGAACCCCTGAAAATAGTCAATCTGTGAACACTTCGGGTCGGATACGTAATTATTTGCCTACCTTCATATGCTCGGCAATATTTACAATAATAAAAACGAAGTTCGTAGGAATGCGCACGGCAGCCGTCGGAACGGCAAAAGGGTTGATATGATCTGCGATTAAAATTATTAGGTAATATATATAAAATTGAATTAATTTTTTTTCTGACACAATCATGGCACTCCAATAAGACTCAGGAAGTAAGCTCGCCTTATCACAGGAGTGCCTAGCAAGGCGGGCTCGGTTTCATTTTACTTGGCACATTAGGAATACAAAATTTAACATATAATTTATTCACAATTTGACCAAGGCAGAGACAGATGTATGCCTAAATTTAGAAGCATGTAGCGGTATTTTCTGGGTTATACATTATATTTATTTTGTGCTATTGCGTTTGAATGTATATGTACCGAATAAATAAATAAATAAATAAATTTAAACCTGTATACCAAATTAAAATGTTATCTTTATGTAAATAATATTAAAACAATAAAAGTTATGATTTCAAAATTAGTGAAAAATCTTTTTAAAATAATATAATTTTATTTTACCGTATATAAGCGTTTTTAGAACGCTATCTATCGGGCTACTCAGCGAATAAAATAAGATAAATCAATGTTTGTAACTATGACAGCCATCTAAATGTGGCGTTTTATAGTACCTATAATTCTAGCTGCCAAAACGTAGTAACGCATTGAGCAATCTAATACCCATATAATCAATGATATAACGTTCGTCGGCCTACCTCGGAGAGTCTCGTTGTCTTGGATGGAAAGACCTTCACCCTTCAAGGGCCAGAAATAAACCGCGAAGTAACGTTAAAAAAAGCAGCTAGTTTCAGCAGCTAGTTTCTTATCGAGACTAGATGTTAATCTTTATACGAAAACATTTCAGCGTTGTCACTATTTCTATTGGGGGTGGGCGGAGTTTGCTTTGTCTTTGATGTCACTGCCAGTTGCCACTGTCATGTCTATTCACGCTTATTTTTATCGTTGTCCACTGGTCGGTTGGATAGATGAAACGAAGGCAAAAAGGGGAAGGAGATAGAGTAGGGGTTCATCGGAGTGACATATTGGCCTGCGGTGACCGCACGCGACCACAGATTAATAGGAGTAATAGGAGATTTATAACAGATGTGACAACTAGAGCTGTCGACTATAACGGGCGACAACGTTACCTCAGGAGATTTTAACGATATTGATCGTTCTGTCTCCCGTGAGGTGAGCGCAGAAGACTTAGGACGAAACAGCCACACGCCCATAAGAGACCAACGCTTTACCGCGAGATAACCAGGTTAATCAACCAGCGGACCGACACACGCGCAACCAGATTACTCCGATCTCCCGACTGGTTACGTGTTCGAGGACGTTTGCGCGGTCCTCTCCCTTACGTAGCGGTGAAACGGTGTCTACCGAATCTATCGCGGACCACGGCATCCTTTGCCAGGCTGTTCACCCGGTATCGGGTAGCCGAATGGTTGTTTCAAGAGCAGTCGCCGTGAGGTGAACAATTACGCCTTATGGGAGACAGTACTGTTTCCAGAGTCCCCCGACTGTTAATGAGAATGCACTTTCGATTGCGTGACGCCGCATGGTGCGCAAACCATCCCGGAGCGCAAGAAGATTGACTCTTAAGGGAAACTGGCGGGCAGGCCATAGTTCTACCCGGTCTCGGACATGCATGGAGGCCGCCGGATGGGCGTTGACCCGTGAGTTTGACCGACCCTGAACGTATGGGTCTTAGTGGCCAACTGCGACGGGGCCCATTAGCTCCCCAACAACAACAACAGATGTGATTAAAGTTTGACGCTGCAATACTACATAGTTATAAGAGCTAGTGTCATAAACTGAATGAAATGAAATGAAATGAAAAATCTCTTAATTGCACAATTACAAGAAGGTACAATGGCAGACTTATTGCTACGTAACAATATCTTTCAGTCAACCAACATGCTGATGTGAAAAGAAGGGTAAGTGAAAGTTTAAGTACAATAAGACACAATAAAATATAAAATGAAATTTAAATTATAGCAAATATTATGCATTGTATGCGTATCTAAAGCGAAAAGCATATAAATAAATTAATTAAATAATCTGACAATGGAAACGGACATTGACAGTTTATTTTCCTAGCTACGCCTGCCATAAAACGGGACTTGCTTACCTGAACCAGAAAGTTTATAAATGCATTAAAACTCGTTTATTGGTCATGATTTATTATCTCTATTACAACTCTGATATGCGAGGGCTGTCTAAAAGTATACGACTTGGAAGCAACTAGAAGCAACGATTTTGGAAGCAACTAGAAGTCGCAAGACAAGACCTTGGACTGGAGTGGCAAGGGAATCAACGTTGACCTGCGCTACGCGGATGATATAGTTATAATCGCTGAATGTGCCGAAGACCTACAACTCATGCTGGAGCAACTATATCACGCGTCTCTGCGAACGGGTCTTAAGATGAACATGGACATGACAAAGGTTATGGCGAAAGCCGATCTTACACCGAATCCCATTTCATTGAATGGACAACCGCTGGAGCAGGTGCAGGAGTACACATACCTAGGACAGGTGATAAAACTCGGCCGGGACTCGACGATGGCAGAGATAAAGCGAAGAAAACAATTGGGATGGGCAGCCTTCGGGAAGCTGAGCTTCGTGCTGAAGTCCAGAATTCCCCAATCGCTCAAGACAATGGTGTATAATCAGTGCTTGTTACCGGCTATGACGTATGCTTGTGAGGCATGGACACTGACTGCTGGGATGATCCAGGAGCTTAAGGTGGTGCAGCGTAACATGGATCGAGTCCGAAACGAGCTCATCAGACAGCGCAAGAAGGTGGTCGACGTGGGTCAAAGAGTGGCCAAGCTGAAATGGGCTCGGGCCGGCCACGTGGCCTGACGACACGACGAACGGTGGAGCAAGCGCGTTTTGGAGTGGAGACCCCGGCTAGGCAGAAGAAGTGTGGGCAGACCACCGGCCCGATGGTCCAATGACATCAAGGAGACAGCTGGACCTGTATGGATGAGGGAAACGGACATCCGATCCTGATGGAGAGTGATTGGAGAGGCGTATGCCCAACGGTGGGCGAATGCGCGCTGATTAAGAAGAAGAAGAAGAAGAAGAAGTCGCAAAGAGCCATGTCTGAATCAGGTGCAATGAATGGGATGGAGCATTGTCATTATGCAACTGCCAGATGTATCGTCTTTTCGCTGAATTGCATCACGGAGTCTGAGGAGAACTCTTGATAGTACCCTTTAGTTATTGTTTGTCCTTCCAGTATAATCGTGATTCAAAACTCTACGGATGTCAAAGTTACAAGAAAAATTCAAGGTCGAATACGTTTTAGACATACCTCGTTTGTACCTGGTAAAACATGTAGATTTGAACCCGGTTATAAGTACATTTTTATTCGCAAGTGCTATGTAAATGCAAAATACATGTACCAAATTTCAAAGATATTCTTAATAAGTAATATTTGTTTTCCATGACAACTGTAACACAAGTTTTAGGTGATTTAAATGCCCATTAATATCTAAAACGAATTTATTATCATAGCACTAAATGCGGTTATCCAAAAATTGTGGTATTTGAGTAAGACTGGTTATTATGTATTATTAAACGTGTGACTTGCAATATTATGCTTAAAATCCAAAATATCCAAAATACAACATTGAAAACATACAAATGTCTGTTTATAAAATCCCAAATTATAGTCACTTTTAAAGCCGCAGCGTATCTGTTTCATCTCTGTCCATTTATTTCATGATCTGTGCCGAGATATGCCATTTCATGAAAGGCCAGATAAAGATATGATGGATTTCATTGTCATATACTTTCGCCGGCAATTCGGGGTGACATATTAGCACTTCAGTGTCGTTGAGGCTCGGCATTTGTTATGATTAAAGAGCGGTCGCTTGGGTGCATTCTCGGAATGTAGGATGGTGTCAGTGACCGGTGAATAGGTTTAGCTTAAGGCCCCAGTCTTCAATAATTTACGCTAAATGGGTTTTTTTATGAGCTGTAAACAATTTTTATTTTTTACAGTAAAAATGCAACAGGAAAATGTTACATTTGCGATAATTGATATGTGTAATATTTAGGATTTTTTTTATAACCTTTCAGTTTGGAGTCTCAAACTTAGCTGTTTTCCTTCGAAGACACTTGGAGTTGATTTCGTGTTCTAATATATGGACAACTAATTATTATTAAAAAAAATATTCAGCACAAAATCTTCCTATTTATACGCTGTATACGCTGGCCATTTTTTCAAAAACTCTTTTATTTTCTTAATGCAGAAGTAAGTAACTTTACGTAAGTACTTTCTTAAGTAAGAATTTCTTATTTCTAACATTGAATAAACAATATTTTTTTTTCAAAAATCACTCAAAGTAAATAATATTGAAATATTATACAACAAGAGTGTTGAAAAAATAAAAATAAAAAAATAAATAAAAAAAACTGTTTTTTTTTAAATTTTAAAAGTTTCTAGAATTATGTCGAAGGTCCGGCGTTATTTTTAAGAACCTTTAATTTATTTAACGCCTTGCGAATTCGTGGTGTAATTTATAAATATAATCGTCGACCATTACAGCGACATAGCTGGGCATCTCTCGATTTGGCTAGCCATGAAGCATAGAATACTTTATAATATACGAGGTTTGTCTAAGATCTATAGTAGTAAGGGCGCACCTTTACTACCAGGTGCTGTTATAAGTGTAAGTCCGATTTTAATTGCTCTTTAAGCAAAATTTAGGTGATGCTAACTGTGTTCTTTGGTATCCGTGGAACTTAGCATCACGATTACGCACTGGAAGAAGAAGTTATCTACGCTCACCTCATGAAAAACAGAATAATCTAATATCATTAAAACTTCCTGACTAATTTTTGAAGGAAAGTGGGGACTATGGAAATATAGTATCTCCTAAGCAGCGGGGAGGGATGTTGACCTATCTTCAATCACTCTTGAAATTACGGATTGGCTACCTGATCCTAAATTCAGAGCCAAGAAAAATATAGAAATGGTCCGCGATGGATTCAAACTGAATCACCGCTGAACATACGGCAGGTAAAGGTGGCGCAAGCGACTTCGGATCCGTAACCAGTCGGGAGGTTGAAAGTATCCTGATGGTTATTTTCAGACGGAGATATCCTTCCAAAGCTGGTAGTTAGAAGGCGAGGCTGCCCGCTGGTTACCTTTCACGGTGCCTCGCCGTTAGGCGTTGGCCGTGAAAGGTAACCAGCGGGCATGTTGGCTTAGCTAGACGGTAGATTTGTATTGTCTCTAAGTTGTCTCTAAGCTCTAAGTTGTAAGATCTCTAAGGGAGTTAATGGGCCCTTGCTGAGTTGGCCACGAAGACCCATTCTGTTCAGGGTTGTCACACTCACGGGTCAACACCTATCCGACGGCCTCCACGCATGAAGTGCGAGCCTGGGTAGAACTCTGGCTTTATGGTCACTTTCCCCTAGGAATCAATCTTCTGGCGCTCCTGGACGGTCTGCGCACCGTGCGGCGTAAGCCAATCGACTGTGCACTCTGACTAAGAGTCGGGGGAGTCTGGAAGCAGTACTGTTTTCTATAGAGCGGGGGTAGTTGCGGACCTTACGGCGACTACTCTTGAAATGACCATCGGCCATCCGATCCTGGGTGAACAGCCGGGCAAAGGGCGCTGTGGTCCGCGATAGATTCGGTATACATCGTTTCACCGCTTCGTAAGGAAGAGGACCGCGCAAGCGACCTCGAACTCGTAACCAATCGAGAGATAGGAGTAATCTGGTCACAATTGGCAGTAAGGGCGTGAGTGTCGGCCCGCCAGGTAACACTGCTGGCTATCTCGCGGTTAAGGCGTTGGCCTCTCACGGGCTTGTGACGTAGCTAGATGGTGGACTGTTTTGTCCTCAAGTCTTCTACGCTCACTCCAGGGAGATAGAACGACTAATCGTTAAAACTTCCTGAGGTGACGGGCTCGCCCGTTGTAGTCGACAACCCTTGTTGTTGTCTCTAAGTCATCTACGTTCACCTCACGGGAGGTAGAACGATCACGATAATTAAAACGTCCTGAGGTGACGGGTTCGCCTGTTGTACTTGACAACCTAAGTTGTGTTAAAGGTATCTTGTTTGTAGTTGTAGCGTCGCAACATGGGGATTAAGGTCACAATCTATTTTTTCCCGGCCAAAATCGGAATATTTTTAGACAGACATCGTATAATGTTTTTATTTTAATATTATTCCCAAATATTTTGTAAATGACATACATCGATATTCAAATAAAATGGTAGAACTTACCCGGTATACAGGTCTTGCAAAACGCTGCGACGATGTTGACGCAGAAGAACGGCACCCAACAGACGAGGAAGACGCCCATGATGATGCCTACGGTGATGGCAGCTTTGTGATCACTTACGTGGTACGGGGACGAGTGCACGTGGGTCTGAACCCTCGTTCTGACACTCTTAGTCCTGTTGTCCGGGAGCTGGACGGTCCTCGTCACAGCACGTATCGATTTTACGTGCTTTTGAGCGTAGCAGTATAACCTGTAAACGAATTTTATAACTATACTAGTGGATTGTTACCCGGCGATGCTCGGGTATTCGCCTCCCCCCTCCACTCCTCCTCCCCCTCCTCCTAAGTAGCCTATGTTAATCGCCGTTCCTACCACTTTCGAATTTACATAATTTTCATGGCGATTGGTTGAACGGTATAAAAGTTGACCTACTGCAGCGCCATCTCGTCGCAAGTTAAAACAACGCAGATAGCGCCAAAATATTATCCGTGCTTAAATATCTATGTCTACCAATATTCCCAGCGATTGGCTTAGCGGTATGGAATTTGGCTGCAGCGCCATCTGGTGGGGAGTTACAAAACAGTTAATAGTGCGATAATATTACGCGGGCTCAAATGTCCATGTATACCAATTTTCATGGCGATCGGCTGAGCGGTATATAAGTTGATGTGCTGCAGCGTTTTCTGGTGTCGAGTTACAATGAAGTTAATATCGCGAAAATATTCTGCGGGCCCAAATGTCTATGTATACAAATTTTCATGGCAATCGGTTGGGCGGTATAAAATTTGATGTGCTACAGCACCATCTAGTGGTAAGTTACAACAAAGCGGATATCACAGAAACTTTCTTCATTAACAAAATACAAATACGTCCTAACTTTTATGGTGATCGGTTAAACGGTTTCGGAGTCTATTAAGGTCGGACAGACGGACAGACGGACAGACAGATATACCACATCCATTATATATGTATATATAGTTTCTGTGGACGAAATAGCAGTAGCGGTTTCCAAGATGTGAGTACAAGGAAGTGACTTGGTTTTGGATAATTTTAATAGGTTAAACGGGAAAAACTGGGCAGTTACTTCACGCTGCGTCTTTAATAAAAAACGTTGGTTGTGTCACCTTAAGACTTTTACGGCAAGTAGCCAAGGAGTGATTTCATCTGAATATTATATATAGGATAGAAACGAATTTACCGCGTGAAAATTGTAGCACCCGAAGTTTCAGTGACGTCATCCGATGTCACCCGACGTTTCACCGTCACCGAAACGTCGGGTGCTATAGACTCAGTCTACCCTGGACAACGGCGGCTGCAACGTCCCCGAAACGTCGGGTGCTACAAATTTCACGCGGTAAATTCGTTTCTATCCTATTTATAATGTCAAACAACCACGATAGTCTTCGATTTCATCTGAATATTAATGTAATAAATAAAATCGATGAACGCTTTATTTCGGCCGGCGGATGCACCCGTTTGGGTTCTATTACGCAACCGCATCTGGCAGCTCGATTCGCTTCTCGGAAAGCTTCGGGCTGCTCGGCGTTAATATTTGTTTAAAATGTATGGCGAAATTTAAATATTATTAGTGCAGCTTGTATATGAAATATTCAGACCAAAATTTCACAATGTGATTTCGGTCCAGAAAGGCATCTGTGTACCAAGCTTCAAGCCTCTAAGTGCAATATTTTGAGGATGACTGGTGTGCCCCCGGATAGAAAGATGCTTACATATTAAGTTTTGGCTCAATCTGATTAGGCTTTATGGCTCTATCGTGGAGGAATACATACATAGAGAGAGATAGACATCCACCCCCGCTGCTTAGAAAACACTGTATTTCCATAGTCTCCAGACCCCTTCAGCAATTAGTCAGAATGCACAACCGATTGGCTTCGCCGACCGGTGCGCAAACCGTCAAGTGGCGCCGGGATGCAATCCCGCCGGGAGAAACCGGTCCACCAGCTCAGAGGCCTGAGACACGGGAGTCTCACCCGGGGTAGCCTTACACTCGAGGAGGCTTCTGAATACTGAATCGTGTGTTGAGCCGATCCGAGAACAAAATTGATCTTGTGGGCCAAGCTGCACGAAACCGTTCACCACCCCTAACGGTCAACAGCACAAAGACGAAATTCTGTATAGCATTTTAAAAATATGATAACCCTTTCAAATTTCCGCTATGACATGGCTGCTGCACCCAGGGTTGGCTCAGGACAGAGCATTTTAATAAAAGCTTGTTTTAAAAAAAATGTATTTTTATTATTAAGTTATTATATGTTGGCCCAGTGGACTGATGAAAAAAATTCTCTGCTGCTCAAAACTGTGGAGTCAATATTACAGTGTCAGGTGAATTGTAAAATGACTGAAAGGGCATTGCTAAAATAGTCATCAGAAAAATATAATACGCTAAGTTCTTCTTCCGCTACAACTATGTAAAGTGTGGTAAATATGTATCTATGTAAATAAGCAAATATATATTAGTCTTGTTTCAAAATTGGATATTTTTTATTCTTCGTTCCAGAGCGTCCCTATAAGATAGACCCTAGCAAAATAGGGCAGCCCTAACAAGAGGGTTGAAGTTTTAAAACTAACCAAACATCAAATTAACATACAGTAAATCCCAATCACAACTATAGAAATAGAAATAGAAATATTTTTATTGTCCGAAATTGTGGTGGTACATTTATGGTGATAATGCGTAAAACTATGTATCTCACAATTACCTGTTATTAAAACAGATTGACAAATTTACTTATCTGCTAAATTGACTTATCTGCTAATTATAATATCTTATTAAAAATGCAATTATTTCACTGGTTTAACATGAAAAAAAAATTTAAACAGACCGGATAAGTAGAGCTAACAATAGAAGACAATTAGAAAAAATAATTCACCAATAATATAAAAAATAAAGAAAAAATCAAAAATCAAGGAATAATCAAAATTCCGCCTATAAATACGAAATGTATATAATTTAAAATGTAACAGTAGAAAACAATTAATAAAAAAATAATTCATCAATAATATAAAAAATAATGAAAAAAATCAAAATCAAGGAATAATCAAAAATCCGCCTATAAATACGAAATGTATATAATTGAAAATTTGTAATCTTTCTAATTGAATTAATTTAAAAACAAAATGAAAATGCATGCCTACAATATAATATTATGAGAAATATTCGTTTAATGTGTAAAAGCTTTTATCGATAAGCCATTTTTTCAACGCTGCGGTAAACCCTTTTCCTTTTATTTCTTTGATATTTGCAGGTAGGTGGTTATAGATTTTTATTGCATTGTATAACATTCCTTTTTTAAATAGAGTTAAATTTGGCTTGGGTGCTTGTAGCTCATGTTTATTTCGTGTGTTATAGCCGTGTTCAACATTGTTTGTTTTGAAATACTGATCGTGGTCCCTTATAAATTTGCAGGTTTCCAAGATGTATATCGATATAAACGTTAGCACAAACTCCTTTTTAAATAGTGGTTTGCAGCTGTCAGTCTTTGGAATTCCACATATTATTCCTAAGCATCGTTTTTGTACTATGAATATTTCCTCTGCGTTTACCGAATTGCCCCAAAGCGTAATTCCATATTTTATGCAGGCGTAAATATATGCATAATATGCCATAAAGGCTGTTTTTTTATCTGTAGTTCGTTTTAAAATCCTTAGAGCGTAGCAAAATTTCGAAATTTTTATTTTTACATCTTCGACATGGGCTTTCCAGTTCAAATTACAGTCGATTGTTATCCCTAGTAATTTGAATTTTTGCACCATATCAATAATCTGAGCGTTATGTTTAATTTCATTTCTATACAAGTCTAATATCATCTACAGTAAATCCTAATCATGACCTATAGAAGACAGTATAAGTAATCACTTATATAGAAGTTCCTTGAACTTCTCAGCACAAACTTCATCATCACTATCATGAGGTTTAAAAATTTAAATTTATTCAAACATCAAACTCACCAGTAAATCCCAATCATATGTACATATATACAAGGAACATAGATATAACTTATAGGAGAAATTATAAGTGATCACTTATAAGGAAGGCTAAGTGCGGGTATACTCAAACTTAATTCATAGATAGATAGAAATTCTATATTGCACATTTTATTGCCTAAAATACAATCTCTTACAGCAAACCTTCGTGGAAGTGTAAGAATTTAGGAGTCAATAGATAAAATAAACAAAAGCAAAAACTGTTACATAACAAAAATTAATCAAGTAACAAAAATACTATTTAAAAAATATATAATCATAGGATTTGGAATATTTGCAAGGCGCAAGGGATAGGAGAGATGGAATGAGACGTAGGATAACTAGGAATTTAGGGACATGACATGTTTTTTCAGAGACACTTGAAAAGTAGAAACCGTTGGTGCGTTTCTGATATTTGAAGGGAGCTGGTTCCATAGTCTAGCTGCATGAACGGTGGAGGAATAACTAAAAAAAAAAGAATTATGAGTGAGAATCGCAATTTTACTATCCTGGCCGGAACCAAGGGGAAGACCATGACTTCCTAAGTGATTGATTTTTTCGGTTAGGTATAAGAGAGCGGTAGGATTATTGAAGATGTTATAAAGAAGGGAAATAATTCATCATCATCATCATACTCACCTACAGTAAATCCCAATCATAACTATACAAGGTACATAGAACGATATGACATATAGAAGAAAGTATGTGGTCACTTATTTGGAAGGCTGAGTGCGGGTATCCTCAAACTTCATCATCATGAGGGTTAAAGTTTTAAAGTTAATTAATCATCAAACTCACCTACAGTAGGTCCCAATCATAACTATAAAAGGAACATAGAATGATATAATATAGGAGAAAGTATAAGTAGTCACTTATAAGGAAGGCTAAGAGCGGGTATCTTCAAACATCATCATCATCATCATGAGAGTTAAAGTTTTATAGTTAATCAAACATCAAACTCATCTACAATAAATCCCAATTATAACTATACAAGGAAGATAGAACGATATTACATATAAGAAAAAGTATGGGTAAGTGGTCACTATTATGGAAGGCTAAGTGCGGGTATCCTCAAACATCATCATGAGAATTAAAGTTTTAAAGTTAATCAATCATCAAACTCACCTACAGTATATCCTAATAATAACTATACAAGGAACATAGAACGATATGACCTATATGAGAAATTACAAGTGGTCTTTTTTATGGACGGCTAAGTGCGGGTATCTTCAATCATCATCATCATCACCATGAGGGTTAATAAAGTTAATCAATCATCAAACTCACCTACAGTAAATCTCAATCATAACTATACCAGGAACATGGAGCGATATGACCTATAGAAGAAAGTACAAGTGGTCACTGTTATGAACGGCTAATTGCGGGTATCCTCGAAAATCATCATCATAATCATGATGGTTAAAGTTTTAAAGTTAATCAAACATCAAGCTCACCTACAGTAAATCCCAATTATAACTATACAAGGAATATAGAACGATATGACATATAGGAGAAAGTATGTGGTCACTTATATGGAAGGCTAAGTGCGGGCATCCTCAAACTTCATCATCATCACCAAGTTTCCAAGTTAATGGAACATCAAACTCACCTACAGTAAATCCCAATCATAACTATACAAGGAACATAGAATGATATGCAGCTGGAGACGACGGCGTAGGTCGGCGTCAGGTCCAATGCGCACGTCGGATACTTGGGCGGCGGCCGCTGGGTGACCTCCTCCTCCAGAGGCCTGTGAAGACCCAACGATATGGGCACAAAGCTGATCAACGCTGCCAGCAGCCATATCGTTGCTATCGTTACGATGGCCACTCTTCTAGTCACCCATCTGCCGTACCTGGTAAAGCAAATAAGATTATATAATTTTTATGTTTATCTTGATTGGCTTGGTTATCGTCACAGATTTCCAAGGCAATCAACATATTTCTATTCTTTCCAGTCATTCTTGAAATTATAAGATATTTTATTTTTTATTTTTTTTATTCTTTATCAGCAACATCGAGCTGACGCTTTGATTCCTACCCCTTTGATATAAACACAAAATGTATTTTATGGTTTGATCAATTTCTATTTAAGAACGATTTGATTTTTCACCCCCTTCTTCTATTTAATAGTTTTTTGCTCAAACTATAAATTTTCGTCATTTCCCAGGTTTGAATTTACCTATAACCTTTTTTATTGTATTTATAATTGACATACTATTTTGGTTCCCTAGAGCCTAAACAATACCATTAATTATATATCGTAATAGATTGCTCAGTGCAGTGCTACGATTTGGCACCTAAAAATTATCAATATACTTTTATGTCCAATATGGCGGCGTTCGTGCTATAACAGTATGTTGGGGCACTTTAGATGGCTCTCAACACATTCCTTTGTGGTATCGCGATTCGAGATAGGATCTTGAAATAAAATAATATTATAATAATACAGAAATCTTTTAATCATATTATTATTATTTTAATATTTTTTACATTAAGATGAGAATTGTTTATTTAGTATACAGGTTTCGTAATAATTACGCAATACGTAATAATTACGCACTTTAAAATTCAGGTAGACTAATAGATGGCATTGTATCTCTCCGTATTATTTCTGGGATGTACATAACAATGCGATGGATGGCACTAATAATTAAAGTGTATTACTATTATTGTTGGATGAATATTGGGTTTTTATAAACATTCGGTCCTTTATTAGAAACCATTCATTACCAATGTTATTATAGATGGCTAAATAGATTACTATTAGTTTGGTTTGGTAAATTGCTATTGCTGATAGTTTGGCTATGCTGATATTAAGCTATGTCCCCACTCGTGCGCTTTCGTCTTCATCTTGTGTCTAGCGCATGCTTTATTGAATGCCTCAAGAGGCATGCAGCTATATGTCTATATTATGCGATTTTGCCTTTTCAATTGCGATCACTAACAGTACCCGGTGGAGATTACGATGAGTGTGAGCTTGTAGTAATCATTCCGTTGGCGTTCCATATTGACGTTCCTTGGAGAAGTATGACCGCAGGCTTTTTATCTTGTTTTTGACCTTATTCATATTAAAATTGTATTTTTGGTCCAGAGCAGTCAAAGGGTCGTTCTTTTTTTATTGTTGTAATGTTTTATAATTATTTTATGGTTATATGTAACATAATTCTAGTCCAATATAGGACAATTTTGATAATGTTCTATAAATCGTAACGTTTTTCTTTATCTCCCGCCGTTTTGTGTCGCAAGATGCACGGAGTGACGCACGGCTATCCACAGGATGCCGGATCGGCGTGCGCTGAGGCATGCGCTGTCGTTCAACTAGTTTTAACGCATGCGCTATTGCATGCGGTATGGTATTAAACGCATGCGTCAGAGGAAAGCACAAGATGAAGACGAAAGCGCACGAATATAGGACATACCTTAAGGGTTACCAAAACGTTATATGGAGCTCAGCAATCTAATACCAAATATAATCAATGATACTCAAACTACACTAAGCTCTAGTTGACGATTAAATTTGATTGACTACATAGATGCATTAATGTATTAATTGTATTGGAACACACGAATACAATTGACAATATACCTTAAGGGATCCTTGATATGTATATATCGATCCAGTGATATGGCACAGAGGTTGAGGATTGATGCCGTAGAGCACATGACGTCACAGGCCACCCACGTGTCGCAAAACTGTGCGCCGAAGACCCAGTAGCCTAGGAGGTCGTTGACGCCGGCGAAGGTCATGACCATCGCCGCCACCAGCATGTCTGCTATGGCCAGGGATGCCAGGAACAGGTTTCCTATTCTCCGGAGACCGCGGTCGGTGTAGATGGCCACGCAGACGAGGATATTGCCAGCGACTGACAGGAAGATCAGAAGTGATAGGAAGACACCTGGAAATAAAGAAAATCAAACTTAGTGTCGATAACTCCGAGCATTTCAACACCTTCAAGGGAATTTCAAAGTCGCACAAAGTATTTGACCCAAAATGTTGGCCATAATTATTTTATCATTTAAATTTTGTAATTTTATTGCCATTTAATGGAAAATGTCTTTATGATATAAGGTAATACTCCAATTAACCTAATCAATTGGGACCGGACCCCTTTCGGAAAATTAAATAATCGGAAAATTAGATTTTTTCCGAAAAAAGGGTTTATTTTAATTAATTACTGTATGTATATAGAAAATGGAAGAAAAAAATATTTTTAAAGAATAAGAGCTAATGGTCCCGTGTCTGCTTCAACTTTGAAATTAAGGTCAATCTTTATATTTATTTTTTTTGTGGCTAGCCAACAAACACACCTTCTTCCCAGTCGCCCTCTACTAAAAGTTTCCCTTAAAATTGCCTTCTGTATTAGCGTTTCATGGTTTCGATAACAGACTGGTCCATTGGTTCTAACAAGCCTGTGACGTTTGGTGGTGAAAAGATTGTTTTAAACTGGCCATTCCCTCCAATTCCCAGCAATTCTTCGGTGGGATGACTTGGTGCGATATCAACAATCAGTACCTACCTAAGTTCCCGTTTTATTTTTTTCAGTATTAATTTCAGATAATCAGCGATTCGGATAGTCGGAGTTCGGATAATTTGTTTTACTGTATTTTTAATTGTCTGCAACAAATTACAAATTTATAGAAACACACAAATTAATCACAATTATACATTTATTCAGTTTTTTTCGGGTGATCATTCATATCCAAAGGTTAACTCCTAGGGGAGACTGGCCCGTAGGCCAGAATCCTACCCGGGCTCGCACTTCTGCGTGGAGGCCGCCGGATGGGTGTTGACCCGTACGGTTGACCCTATATAAATGGGTTTTAGTGGCCAAACTGCATAGGGCCCATTAGTTCCCTTTAACCATTAGCTCCCTATTATCATACCATATTGAGTTGTCGACTACAACGGGCGAGCCCATCACCACAAGAAGTTTTAACGATTAGTCGTTCTATCGACCTGCAGTGAGCGTAGAAGACTTTGGACAAAACAATCCGACGTCTAGCTACGCCACAACCCGTTAGAGACCAACGCCTTACCGCGAGGAGCCAGTTATGTTGACTGGCGGGTGGCACTCGCGCCCTAACTACCAATTGTGACCAGATTTCTCCGGTCTCTCGATTGGTTCCGAGTTCGAGGTCGCTTGCGCAATCCTCTCCCTTACGAAGCGGTGAAACGGTGAATACCGAATCTATCGAGGACCATGGCGTCCTTTCCCCTACTCTGAACCGGGATCGGATGGCCAATGGTCATTTCAAGAGCAGTCGCCGTAAGGTACGCAACCACCCCCGCTCTATAGGAAACAATACAGCTTCCAGACTCCCCCGACTGTTAGTCGGAGTCATCATCGATTGGCTTGCGCCGCACGGTGCGCAGACCGTCCAGGAGCGCCAAAGGTTTGATTCCCAGGGGAAACTGACCAGGGCCAGAGTCCTACCCAGGTTCGCACCCCGTGCGTGGAGGCCGTCGGATAGGTGTTGACCCGTGAGTATGACCGACCCTGAACACATGGGTCTTCGTGGCCAACCCATCATGGGCCCGTTAGCTCCCCCTATTATCATACCAGGAAAACTTGCCCAGAATCACTAACACTGGAAGCGTTAGGTATATTTTATATATGCCGAAATCAGTGTAGTAACTATCTCTTTTGGCGACTAGACGCCACGTTCGCTTTGATTTCCCAAAGGATTCGTTCATTACGTACCTCTTTTAGTTGACACAGAATATTAGGCGGAGAGGCGGAAATATTTTAATATATTCAGCACTAAAAATGTGTCAAAATGATTGGAACAGTCTTTAGTTCCGAACAGTACGGTATTTAAATGACCTAATTGCCACAGGTGGATTTAGGATTGGGTTGTTAAAATAGTAGATTGTATCACAAGGGATCAAAATAATATTTTTACGGCGAGGGCGCTTTTTTGAATCCAGAGCGAAATCAGGGATTCAAAAAAGCGCCCGAGCCAAAAATATTTTGCGCCCGAGTGATATACTCTACTTTTCATCACCCTCTATGAGAAAATAAAAGGCGCCTCATATTTTATCGAATATGTGTCCAGTTTTATGTCGTTATTACAACTGACTATTGATTTTAACATTAAGTAGGTACTCCAAAGAGTGGATGGTCGTTTAGTTGTGGCTAAGTACTGGAAGTAGGCCAAAAACACAGATTCTGAATAATTCTTGGCGCCTCTTGCATTTCTCCATTCAATAAATTTTCCATAGGCTTTCATATATTGCTCCCGGGATTTTGCAGGTAATAGATAATCAATCACATTTCTCGCCTCAGTTGTAATGCTTTCAGGAGTTAAATCTATACTTTCACTGTCACTTGAAGAACTCATTTTTCAAAACAAAACGATGAATTTCTTACAATCCGTGAAAATTGTCGAAAACGCGGGCAACAAAAACAATTGACGTTCGCGCGTTTTTAATTTCTTGTTTTTTTTATTCAGCCAGCAGCGCGACTAGGGGCCGTCGACTACCGACTACCAGCCAGTCTTTATTCAAACAATATTTGCGTTCGATTTCTTCGGCGCTGAAGACTAAGATGTTCCAAATTCAAAAAGTGCGCCGCAAAGATAAATTGCGGCGCACTTATTCAAAAAGTGAGCCGCAAAGAAAATTGCGGCGCACTTATAAAGTTTTTGCGCACTTACAGGCGAACCAAGTCGTCCTTTTCGAATAGATAGGATGAAAATCACATTTATTGATTGTTTTGAATTTATTATGATTTTATAAGAAGATTTTACTAAATTTATTATGATTGTATAAGAAGAGATATAGTCAAAAATAAACACTATAAGTATGATGAAAGGTACCAGTGCTTTTCAAATCGTCATCGTTCGGCTCAGATCGATTTGTATATTATTATTATTTATATTTATTCATTTATTTCCCAAAACATAATTAACCTTACAGATAATTCCAAATCGTTAATTAATTTTCTATACTATTATTCTAGATTATAACTATTATTCTACTATAGGCTATTATTATAATTCTACTGTTAATAATATTATTATTACTCTACTTCATTACTATTACTATCAATATTATTCTAATATATAGAATATTATTCTAGACTATAGCAAACAAGACAGAAGAATCCGTTAGAGCGTAATATTAAACGATTATATCTAATGTTATCTTATACTTACATATATCTTATGTTTATCTAACCTTTTTTATTATACTAGTTACTACTTTTTGACATTTTTAATACTACATACTACATATTTATCTAATTACTTGATTACTTAGAAATGCCATTACCGTACTTTGCAGTTGTGCTAAGTTCACCGTCCAAATATCCAATTCTGGCTCAGTCGAACATAGCGCATTTAGGGTACGAAGCGTCCGCACCGTGAAGCAGTGTTGAACGATGTTAGTTCTAGCTCGCAGTGTGATTATTATTATTATTATTACATTTACAAACAGGTAGCATAATTGCTGATATGTCTGAATATGAAACTGAGTACAATTCTAATTTCTGTTTAAGGTGTCCGTCTAGTCTATTTTTGAACATGTTGACACTACTCGCTTCAACCACTTCAGCAAGTAAACTGTTCCACTGGTCCACAATCCGGTTGGTCAGGAAATGTTTCCTGGGATTTATGTGGAATCGTGTTTTCTCCAGCTTAAAATTGTGTCCTCGCAGATCATTCTTGTAATTTCTCTTGAAGATAGAAATGAATTCGGGGCAATTGTAGCATCCGTTGAGGATCTTATATGTTTCAATGAGGTCACCCCTGGTCCAACGATCCTTGAGTTTAGGCAGCTGCAATCTGCGGAGTCGTTCTGCATATTCCATATTTTTGAACCCCATTGGCATCTTGGTCGCTCGGCGCTGGACTTTTTCTAAGAGATATGGCAGCTCCCTGCTTTGGAAACTTAGGTTTTTGAAGTTGGAAGCTGCAAAATCTAATTAGCTCATCCATTCAGTACATTAGCTAGTAAATAGTGACCGTACTAATACTTGAGTCATCTGAGCTAAATCTAATAAGCTCTTTTCATCAATGAATAATACAGATCAGTGGGATCTGTAACGGACCTTAAGTCCATTACATGCGATCAACAAATGCATCCATTTCCAGTGAAATCCACAAACACAATTCAGCTATTATTTTGACTCGTGCAGCTATGAATCAGCACGATGAAACAATACTTTTACTCGGAATATTTTGGATTGCATCATTTCACGACCTATATAAACTGGCGAAAAAGCAACCAAAAATGATTCCTCGAGTGGTCATGTCTCCAGATAGCGACAGCACACTTCGGTGTCCCGGCTTCTCGGTCACATATCATTCCCCGAGTAATCACCTTCCCCCAAGGTTGCGAAGGCACATTCGGCACTCTCTCTCACGAGTTAGGTCAACGAATCCGGCTCCTTGGTTTCCTTTCCTCATTCTCCCTGAGTCTCAACGCATCAGTCTGTAATCCCACGGACTCGAGCCGTGCCCAGTCCAAGATACTAGGAGCACACATACAATCCTCATCCGTATATCCTCGTAACCGCAGTCGCGCATCTATACACTCGCGTCAAAGTAAACTATTCGGCAACCGTTATAACAGGCCATTTTCAAACCTTCGATCAATAAATTCCTTCTACTTCACATCAAAACCGCCTTTCAATACGGAGATAACTCGTAAGTTGATACCACCACCTCACACCGAACAACCTGGAGTCTTGTGAGGGGTGGTCTCTCACAGATCTAAATCAGACAACGCGTTCTTAATTTATAGTCTCCTAAGCCGTTGTAACTCAAGGAAGCATAGTCCAATTTGAAAATTTTCTTCGGTCTTAATTTAATTAGGCGAATTAATAAAAAGTTAGTCACTGTATTGCAAAAAATGAGATTTATCAGTCATCCGCTTGTATGGCAGCACCCTTACTTTGTGACTTACTTTATTGACGATTTCCAAAATCTAAACAAATCTTTCCATTGACAAATAGACCACTGAAAGAATTTCCAAATTTGGGCAAGGCGTTCTTGGTGGTGACACAAACGATTCTTTTTGTACTATAAAAACTTGTGCCTCAAAAAGTTTTTTACTGCATTTTTTTATTTTTTTTTAATTTAATACTCATTTTTTTAAAAATACAGCTTTGTATAAAATCCAGCTAAGCCTAAGGCTAACCTGCTGGAAATTATGATAGGGTGACTTTCAGTGCAACTTTAGTGGCCATTTTGACCATATTATAATATATCTGCTGCATTATCTGCTACATTAGTAAGGATTAGTCGGCACAGAAAGCCACCCCCTTGACAATATTTACATAAAAAGATGAACGTACTTAATGCTAATAAAATAAAATATGAATCTTATTCGTATCATTTACACGTGTGTTTCACTTTCACTTATTTTAAAGCTAACTATTTTTAATTCTTTTTATTTGTTTTTTTGTACATTTTTTATAAGTTTTTAAATTTAGAGTAATTTTGTTGAATATATGAGGGATTAGCCAATTCAATCTTCTTTTGCCATAAAGATTTCGAAAAGGAGGGACAAGTAGCCGTTCATTTTGTATCTGTCTAGTGCTATGTTTATGTTGGACATAAATTCGGAACTTGTCAGTCTCGAAATATTGAACTGTCAATCTATAAATAAATAATACATTAGCTGGTAATATGTCACAAAGTCCTATCTGGTCGTTTCTGAATATATTTCGAATCTTGTTTGGAACTATTATTTTTATAATACGGTGTTGTAGAGATGTGATGCTCGGTATATAGGATTTAAATGTGTTGCCGTAGGTTGTAATTCCATAAGCAATAATAGATTCGACCAAGGCAAAGTACCTACAGAGTTCTCAGCTGATTGTATTTGAGAATGTATTGAGAATTTGAGAATGTATTACTACACAGCTCGCCAAAAATCGCTTTGTTTCTCTGTTATTTACCAATGAGATAGACTAACATACTCTCTTCACGTTCCCTGAATTGCTGTAAACTCTGCCATAAACGGAATTCATTAAACGGAAAAATCTTTGCCTCTAGCTGTTTAGCCAATCCAAGACTTTCTCCCGTTTTTTTTCCAGACAATGAATAATAAAAGTGCGCTTTTTCATGAGCAGCGTTTTGATTAGTTCGCCTTGCTCATCGGCGCTTCGCCCTGAAAACACTACGCTGCTTTCTTTCGGATTTTCGCGCATCGACCTTCTCATGAAAGACTCATAAACACTGTTAAAATATTAGTAGTAGCTAATGGTTGGTGTAAGATTGACATTGATTTTTAAATTACCATTTCGTTAATACGGTTTTATAAAGAATAACGATGTTTTAATCGTAATTTTGTTGAATTACAAGGAAATTTATTGATGGAGGTGAGTCCATTACTCGATTATATGTAGCAACATTTTCCTTGCGGTTAATACAAAAATAACAGTATACTGCAGTTTCAACATGATTTATGTGTTTGACTATAACCGTACGTATACTACTACATGTTGTCATGTTAGAAGCGAGATTCCAATGTAGCGACGTAATGCAATAAATTTATGTTTTAATATTACGACACGGTAACTACCGTCATGCCAACACCGTTACCCGCCATGTTATTTCATACGTATAAACCACAGTTCGACTTATATACGTAATCATTGTTGAAACATGCGCATTTCCGTGTATTACATCGTTATATTTTTCTCTGTGTTATACCTGCAAATTAAAGCCATTTTATTCGCAAATCATTAAATTAAAGAGGTATTTTCTGTTGCGGATTGGCATCTATATCAATCATTGATAAATATGATATCGTGGTATCGGGAAATACGCAGAGGAAATTGTCTGCTGATGCCACGTTTGTTTACCTTCCAACCTGGTTTTTTCCCGTTGAGTATGAGTCAACCAAATCTGGTCGCGAAACAATTATCCGTTGAGTACGAGTCGACCAAATCTGGTCGCGCGTTTTTTTCACTTCTTTGACGTTCTCATATTTATTCATAATTATCTAATTGTTTTACAAAATGATATTTCAATATTCTATATTTGAAATTTCAATGCAATCATTGTGCAGTTGTTCTTTTTATGATTGGTGTAGTAGTTTCGTAGTTATAGTACTTTAAGTCGATGTCGCCGAAAATCCTGCAAAAGAGACAGATGCATCCATGAAAATACCCATTTACTCCAAGGGTTAATATTCATGAAAGGTTTTTTGAGTCAACCCTCTTTTATTGCTTTGAAAACCTTATATTAAAACATTTAATTTTAATTAACCTACATGTTAAACATCAAAGATTTTTGGAGATGGTTACTACTACAGGGAAACCGCCACCCCAGGAAGGTATACCGATAATGATCATTATTTCAAGCCTGGGGTGAACGCAATGACTTAGGAACGAAACAGACACCGTATACATACGCAAACATGCCCGTGAGAGACCAACGCCTCACCGCAAGGCACCAGGAAGCGTATCCAGCCGGCAGGCCTCTACTACCAGATTTTGACAGATTTCTACATCCTCCTCCGTCTGGTTGCAGGTTCGAAGTCGCTTGCGCGACTACTACCTGATGCTAGCGGCAATTCAGTTCGAATTTACCGCGGACCGTGGCGCTCTTTGTCCGTCTTTCATACGGAATCGTGTGGCCATCGGGCCGTTTCAAGAGTAACTAACATCAGGTTAACAAATACCCCAGTTGCTTAGGAAACGTCGATGACCTAATAGGCCCTGCGCAGTTGGGCCCTATGACCCATGTGTTACGGTCGGCCCGACTCACAGGTCAACCATCCGGTAGCCTCCACGCAGATGTGCGAGCCCGGGTCCAGTTTCCTTGGAAATCGCCCTCCGGGCGCTCCTGGACGGATTGCGCACCGTGCGGCACAGCCAATCGACTGTGCATTCTGACTGGTAACCGAGGTGTCTGGAAACGGCTTTTTTCCTATAGAGCGGGGGTAGTTGTTAACCTTATGGCAACTGCTCTTGCGGGTGAACATCCGGGCAAAGGATTCCGTGATCCGCGATAGATTCGGTAGACACCGAATCACCGCTACACAAAGGACCGCGCAAGTGACCTCGAACCAGTCAGGAGGCCGGAGAAATCTGTCCGTAACTGGAAGTAAAAGCGCGAGTGTCGGGCCGGTGGCTGAATACCCGGCTTCTCGCGGTAAGGCCTTATTCTCTTACGAGCGAGTAGCGTATCTAGACAGTGGACTGTTTCGTCTCAAGTATTCTACGCTCACATCACGGGAGACGGAACGATCAAACATCGTTAAAACTTCCTGAGGTGACTGGTTCGTCGTTGTGGTGGACACATACAAGTGCTTAGAAAACGTACAAGATCATTTCCAGACCACCCCCACTTACATCAAAGATTTAATCAGCCCTTTGTAAACGGGACTCAAGTCTTGTAAAGTATTAAGACTCAATAGCCTATTATTCCAATGAATAATATTAATTAATTACTAACTGGTCTGTGGCTGTCTAACGTAGCGGTCGCTACCTACATAGTATATATTTATTTTGTGAATTATTTTTCCCAACGCGTAGTCACCCCAAAAGCGTCCCTATAGGCACCCACTCGTACCCTTTTACATTATTATTATTACTTCAAACATTTCGCAGATCGCATTTCTATCCATGGCTGATCCAATATTTATGGATACCCTTTTTTCGCCATTTTTACGCCGCGCCGCACAGTGCCGAACTGGATATAACATTCTGCGGCAGCATTTAAAATGCGCAAGGAAGAAATTAATTCATATCTTTTTCATTCCGTCTGAACGCCAGAAGTTGGCTGGACTGGACTGGGTACAGTTCAGAGAAAAATCGGGTGTGACTGTCGGAACGCACAGTCGAGGGATTTATGTATTCGTGACACATTACATTAGAAGACCACAGAGAAATACGTAAATATTTTAAAAGGAATAAAAAACATGACTGCCCTTACAGAAAGTGAACTATTGTATTTACAACTAGCTGACCCGTGCCCACTTCGTTGGACGGTAAACATTTTTACGTGTGATGAAATTATGAGTGTGGTTCGGTTAGTACTGAGTGCTATGATTTATTTCCTGACTCCCAAAAGGAGGGTTATATTTTTACTGCATATGTATATAATTGCATGCCAATTTGGCTATATTACCGGGTTTCAAATGTGTGAATGAAATGATTATGATTTAATAAATTATGTTTATTTTAATTGTTCAAAACTTCTCTGTATACTATATTAGATGCAATTTTATTATTTGCTACCAAAATATATTGTCTTTCAGGAGTTCCAACCCGAGATACGGTCGCGGTTCCATACATGTGTCGTAGAAAAGAGCGGTACGCAGTTTATATAGAGTCTCACCAAGAAGTTCTTGTAAGCCGCTATTTGTAAAATCAGGAATAATGACTCTATTTTCTTCTTACATCTACCAAAATATTATGTACGCTCGTAGACACCTAACAGAAGCTCCGGTGAATAGTGATTTTCATCATCACGATACGAGGAATAAATCCAATCTCCACATAAACCGACAGCGACTTAGCAAAGTGCGAAACAGTTTTATTCACCAAAATTTGTCCTTCTATAATAAGATTCCAGAGCAAATGAAAAGCCTTGGAGAGGACCAATTTAAAAAGATAATTATACATAATTTGGTAAGAAACCCAATTTATGGTATAAGGGAGTTTGAAAATTCTGAGTTTATTTTCCATGTTGATGATTAATGAAATGCGTAAAGTTTTAAACATAATGGTATTATGATAGCTGACATTCTAATTTTCATATAATTAAATTCATTTTTAAAAAAAATACGAAGGCATATTGCTGGATTGGCAATAAAATATATATTTTTTGATTATTCTACATAGAATTTGCATTTCTATTTTAATATATTATTCTCCCTGACTCATCACATTAGCATATTTTGATTATTTGTATGTAGGTAATATTGAATATAATATTACAGCCATGACAACTATCACGATAGTTATGTTTATAATAATGAAATTTTTAGCATTTAATTTTGTGACGCATCCAAGTGTAGGAATGCCTATCTACTGGAGTAGTTGATTGTATTGTATTGTATTGTATTGTATTATCTTTTTAACCATTTATGCAGTAAAAGGGAAAGTCTATTGTGTTAAACAATTCAGACGATAAATTTACTTATTTTGATAAGAATTCATAATTGTTGATAAATATGACCAATAAACATGACCTAATGATTTAAATTATTTTTTTATATAAAAAACTACTTTTTGTGACTTAAATATAAAAGTTAGACATACGTTGTCAATGATTTTTTTGTAGGCATTATCAAGCTCTACAACTTTTCTCTAGAACTTAATCATATATCTTTCATCGTTAAGGTAGAGTTCGTTAGAAACGTTTTCGTTCGACCGTTTTTTCTCCGACTTATTTTGCAAAAACGCTTTTTCTCCGACTTACCACGAAAAAGTCTTTTCATTTTTCGGATTAATATATAGTCTATGATATTCACAAATAACGTGGCTTTCTATTAGTAAAAGAAGTTTCAAAATCAGTTCAGTACATCCAGAGATAACTTCCTACAACCTCACAAACGTACAAACTTTACCTCTTTATAATATTATTAGTAAAGATTATTTTTATTACGGTTTTTTCATAAAATATTTTTGGTTTACGTATTTATCCATATAGATACATGTATATTTCCGTAATGTACTTAGGCCTTTCATTTGACAATAAACACGATATATTTATGTTAATTTATTGATATTTCGTCATTTGGACATTTAGGGCGACTTACACCAAGCTCGGTACAGATATATAACCGTGTTTAAAGAGCCTAATGAGCTATTGCGTTCCTAAAATGTTTTTCGATATGACTGATGTTGATGAGGAAAGACGCGATAGTCAGATATGAACAAATCGTTTGGCAGTTTGACAGCTGTTTTTTACATTTACATTTTCGTTGTGTCCAATTGACGGCTAAAGACCGCTCTTGGACGTGTCAAAATAATTGGGTTAGGTAGTAAGTCTCGTCACTACTCTTTACTGAACATACATAGGTAGTCAAGAATTAACTACTAGAATGTCAAACTATAAATATAAATAATCAAAATATAAGCGTAATATTTGAAGTAGTTAGTAATTCGAAAATATACGTAGTAAAATTATTCATCATAATATTCAAATTGTCAGTAAAATGTTAAATAATCAAATTAAATCTACGTTATGCATTTTAAACCAAAAGTACAGATATAAGACCATATAAAATAATCAGACAATAACGCTCTACTTTTTAGGTAATTTAAATAGGCACAATGTTTGAAAAATCATGGCCCTCAAATTCGGCCAGGTTGTAAAAAGGGTGGCCTATCAGCATCTCCTTGATATATTTTTTTAATTTTATGTCCTCCAGCTGTTTAAATTTTGTAGGGAGTAGATTATATAATTTAATCGTTGAGCTGAGAGCCTTCCGTCTGCCATTTTGAACTATCCTGTAATTGGCCGAGGCGAGCGATCTCGATTTCAGTTGTGTCTATCTTTATGTTCGAACACTCAAAAACAAAAATATGATACAGAAAGAAATTAAATGTACTCCCGTCAATGATACGCGGCTTACACAGTTTAGAGATAATGTATGTTCGCGATTAGTAGAAGTTGACTATGATGAAGACCCAAACCGATATTATAACTCTTTGTTTGATGTAATGCAATCAGAATGCAGTAGAATATTTAAGACTAAGACCAAAAAAATTGCAAATACTATTATATTCAGTGATTGGGCGAAGCCTGAAATTTATAGAAATAGGAATAAACTTATTGATTTATATGCAGAGAAATCGTTTAATAAAAGTAAGACATTTGCCAAATATGTCAAAAACGTCTCAAAACTTTTTAAAAGAGATTGTGCTATTGCAAAATCAAAGTTTATCAATAATAAAATTATAAACAGTACAGATGTCGTAAAAACGACTTGGCAAATTAACAACAAAAAACTGGAAAAACCAAATCTCGTGACCTTTAATTTGAATGGTTAATTAAAGATAAGCTCATTACCAGTCATAGAGAAGTGGCTTATGCATTTGAATCGTTTTTTGCAGATATTCCATTTTCAACTACCAAGACGCTTAACTCATCTTCTATAGTGGCTGAATCTTTGCTCATACAGAGCGTTCATAGATGTGATGTAGACTTTAGTTTTAAGTCGATCTATCCCATAGAAATTATTAAAACATTCAAAAATTTAAATTTGAAAAGGACACTCGACCTGGATGGACTCTCTGTTAAAATTATTAGTTCTGTAATATATTCAATGCCCCCCCATTTATCAGCTCTTTTTAACAGATGTATTGAGACTGGCGTATTTCCTAATCTTATGAAACACAGTAAAATAGTACCATTATTTAAAAGCGGTAGTAAAACCGACCCTACTAACTTCAGACCTGTATCGATACTGCCGACTCTTAATAAGCTGTTTGAAAAAATTATGTTAAACCAGCTACTCATTCATTTCCACACTTATAAATTAATGCATAAGAAACAATTTGGTTTCACACGGGGTCGCTCAACAACCGATGCAGGTGTTGAGCTTATTCATGAAATTTTTAATGCCTGGGAGGAGTCACGAGATGTATTCGGCATATTTTGTGACCTTTTCCAAGGCCTTTGACTGCGTACAGCATGAAACGTTGGTTAGGAAACTTGAACACTACGGCATTACAGGTCCGCTCATTAGCCCTTCTTAAAAACTATTTAAATGATAGGGTTCAGAAGGTTGATGTTGGCGAAGAGAGATCATCCGGCTCGTTAGTATACATGGGAGTGCCACAAGGTTCAATACTTGGACCGTTCCTTTTTCTTATTTATGTAAATGATTTACCTTACACAGTAAAATCCAATTGTGAAATAGTTTTATTCGCAGATAATATCTCTTTGCTATTCAAAGTAGGTAGACAACAACATAATTATGGCGATGTGAATGATTCTATCTCGAATGTTGTGGAATGGTTGACAGCAAACAATCTGCTACTAAATGAAAAGAAAACAAAATGTATAAAACTCTCACTTCCAAATGTAAAGCAAATAGGGCCAAATATTATCATAAAAAATGAGCACCTAGAACTGGTCGATTCCACTGTATTCCTTGGTATTACTTTAGATAAAAAACTACAATGGAGCCCACACATGAAGAAATTGGCCGATAGGCTAAGTTCTGCGGCATATGACGTAAAAAAATTTCGTAACTTGACAGATATAGACACCGCGAGGCTGGTTTACTTCAGCTATTTTCATAGCTTGATGTCGTATGGCATCTTGCTCATGTTGTGGGGTCATGCTGCTGACGCTAATAAAATATTTATACTACAGAAACGAGCCATCCGCGCTATTTATAAATTAGGTGCTAGACAGTCGTTACGCGGAAAATTTAAAGAAATCAATATTTTGACACTTGCATCTCATTACATCTATGAAAATTTAATGTATGTGCATAAAAATAAAGAACTATTTTTAAAAAACTCTGATAGGCATGGTGTCAATACTAGAAATAAAAATAAACTTGCTGACCATAAAAGTCGACTCTCCAAAACCACAAAATCATTCCAAGGGCAATGTATACGCTTCTACAATAAAGTCCCAGAAAACATGCAAAATTTATCTGTGATACAATTTAAGTCATTTATTAAGAAGAAGCTGCAATCAAGGGGTTACTATAAAATAAATGATTATCTAGACGACAAAGACCCTTGGAAATAAAATGGTTACCTCGATGATTAATATCAAGTTATATGTAACAATAATTTGTTATAATGTCACAATAATTTAATTTTTATATCATTTATGTACCTATGTTTGTATGTATTATTGACGTCAAAAAGTTACGATTTCGTACTATTTTGAATAAAAATCCTATGACCTATGACTAATGACCAACGGCTACCCGATCCTGGTTGAACAGCCGGGCAAAGGATGCCTCAGTCCGCGATAGATTCGGTACACACCGTTTCACCGCTTCGTAAGGGACAGGACCGCGCAAGCGACCTCGAACTCGGAACCAATCGAGAGACTGGAGTAATCTGGTCGTAATTGGAAGTAAGGGCGTGAGTGTAAGCCCGCTAGGACTCCTGGCTATCTCGCGGTTAAGGCGTTAGCCTCTTACGGGCTTGTGGCAGAGCTTGATGGTGGACTGTTTTTGTCCAAGTCTTCTGTGCTCACTTCACATTATATTTATTTTGTTTATTCACTTATTACTAATCAACATAACAGTAAAACCAAAGGCATTGAGAAGTAAAATTAATAAAGATATTACCGTAACTATACAAATAGAATAACACATAATACTAGCTATCATATAGGAATAAATAATTAATAGCTTGCAATTTAAACAAGTGAGGGTTGGCGGTAAAAATATCGAAATCTGGTGCCATCGAGTGAATTTCATTTAAGCGCCGCAAAGCACGCGCCAACAAATTCCACCTCATAAGGTTAGTGCGCGAGAACGGCTGCGCGAAAAGATGGTGCGATCGAGCACGAAGATAATTATTTGGAATGGAAAGATCCACCTTGGCTAGTAAGCTAGGGTTATCAGTTTTACCACGAATTAGATTGAAAACATAGGACATGGTCAGCATTTCTCTTCTGAGACAGAGAGAATTATATAGTCAATCATGCCTGTGATAAATGCAGTCGGATACAAAAATGGATAATATCCGAACTGCTTGAAGTACAAAAATCTCACTAAACACTTCTGTACCTTTTCCAGCATGAGGGTATAAGTATCTTCATGCGGATTCCAAATAGCTGCATTCGTTTCAATGCGACTTCTAACAATCGAGTTGTACAACGTGCGCATAACCCGAATATTATTGAAGTGCTTGGGTTGCCGTATCACAAAACCTATAATTGTGCTCATATATTATTTGAAGGTAGGGCAATAGCAATTTCAAAATCTCCCCATGGTTAAATTACATCACGTTTCCGAGTGCTAATAAACGTTGGCTAATTCGCCTATAAAATATTAACTGTTTGTGCTCGACTGTATATGGGCGTGAATAAAATATGCGCGTGAGATATGGCTGCAAAATAAAGTATTTGAATTTAAAAGTGGGTCCGAGAGGATTCGACTCTACGGTGCTCTGCACTCGGAAACCGACTCGATGCGGTTTTGCACCACAGAAATACAGTCAACAGGTGATGACGATTTCAGAACTTTTGGTAAAGTTTTTCTCTTTATATTAAAACAATAATATAGTATACATTAAATAGATGAAACCATTGATTACCCCGACAAATGACAGGCGTCCTTTTGGGGATGCAAGTTTTAATACACTGGAATGACAGGCGTCCACTTGGTCCAGTGATGACGACACGATGGAGGCCGTTTGCGTTTTGTAATTTGTCGCCATTATTATCTTAATTGATTTACGAGATAAGGTTATAATGTTTTATATGTCAAATTTCAATGCGATCATTTTACAGTTCTTCTTTTTATGATCCGTATAGTGGTTTACAAAATATGGTCGTTTTTATCAAGGTCGTCGATTTTGCGCGCGAAAATGTCGCGCGCGAATGGGACAGCTGAATTTTTACTTCGCGAGCTGTCTGGTTAAATAGTGTACTAGATTGCAGAATATTGTAATACGCGTTTACAGCTAGGAGTTTACTACAAAAGGCAACGTGTAACTGTGAATTTACACCAAGCGAGTGAATGCATTTTCTATCCCCCCAATCTGCCAAAATCACGTGATTTTAACCATAGTGGGGGAAGTTTATGAGCATTCTAACCGCCGTTCGACGGTAAAGACAGAATGCTCTATACAACACAGTTGTATTGCTCATTCGTTTAGTGTAAATGACGCTAGAGCGCGCGATAGCATTCGTTCGTGTTCAGACGCGCTCGCTCGACTAGGCGGTTTCTTCAAAGCGTTTCTAGCATTCTACGTGGCAAAATCATTTGCGTTCGAGTTTTTCAAATGGATTGGACAAACGATGTCTTCAATTAATAGTATTATATCGTGAGCATAGTTGACTGACCAATTTCTTATTGTGAGCGCATACATGTCATAATATTTCCCACGTGTGCACTCTTGGTCTGTAATCTACTAGAGCTGTCATCCATTGCATAGCTTTTATCGCGGGGCCAGCGCGGCGACCGAATGAAGAAATTTCTTTACGAAAATTAATGATTTTAAACTGATAATTATGTCTAAACGAGTAGTGCTTACGATTCGAAAAAAATATATGTTAAACAAGAACATTTTCCTAATATTCATAGCTTAGAATATTTTAGATTTTGTTTATATTACATAGTGTAATTAATTAGTGAAATTAGGTCTAACCGAACACAAAAACGACTACTACGCAAATACTATCTGGCGTATTATTATGAAACCTGCACCATTGTAAAGATAATTTAAATATCTATCTTTCTATCTACGATTTTTTTCGAATAATCCGTTTTTTTGCTTTATCGAATAAAAAATTCGTGCGCGGCGCTCTATATTGAGTTGTCAACCACAACGGGCGAACCCGTCACCGCAGGACGTTTTAACGATTGTTCGTTCTATCGACCGTGCAGTGAGCGTAGAAGACTTGGGACATAACAATCCACCGTCAAGCTACGCCACAACCCGTTAGAGTCCAACGCCTTACCGCGAGTAGCCAGGTATGTTACCTGGCGGGCGGCACTCGCGCCCTAACTACCAATTTTGACCAGATTTCTCCGGTCTCTCGATTGGTTCCGAGTTCGAGGTCGCTTGCTCGGTCCTCTCCCTTACGAAGCGGTGAAACGGAGTGAACCGAATCTATCGCGGACCAAGGCGTCCTTTGCCCGACTCTGAACCGGGATCGGATGGCAAATGGTCATTTCAAGAGCAGTCGCCGTAAGGTAGACAACTACCCCCGCTCTATAGGAAACAATACAGTTCCCAGACTCCCCCGATCGTTAGTCGGAGAGCACAACCGATTGGCTTGCGCCGCTCGGTGCGCAGACCGTCCAGGAGCGCCAGAGGATTGATTCCCAGGGGAGACTGGTTGACCCAGTGTCCTACCCAGGCTCCGCACCCCATGCGTGGAGGCCATCGGATGGGTGTTGACCCGTGAGTGTGACCGACCCTGAAACAGAATGGGTCTTCGTGGCCAACTCAGCAAGGGCCCATTAGCTCCCTCGTGCGCGGCGCTCTATCGGAAGACGTTTAAATTATTCCGAATCATTTGCTTCCGCAGCCGCAAATGATTCGGAATAATTTCAACGTTTTCCGATAGAGCGCAGTTATCTGATATCAGAAAAAATAAAATAAATAAAATAAATAAATAATTATAATAGCTTTACCGCGGCAGTCCCCGAGTGCCACACGTATTTTTTTTTTGTTTTTAATTAACTGGTGCATTACGATGACAGAAGTACTTGCTATTATACGATCGTCGTCAGACATCGTCCGTGCTATTAAGTGCGAGTTCTGGCTCTTTTAGCGTAAATGATATTTTTCCTCGACGAACAAGAATAGCTAATACTCATTTACACTGGAAGAGCAAGAGCAAGAGCAGAATGCTTGACCTCTAGCACTACGTTTGTTTAGTGCAAATGTACAAATAGAGCTGTCAACTACAACGGGCGGACCCGTCACCTCAGGAAGTTCTAACAGTTGGAAGTTCAAGGTCGCTTGCGCGGTACTCTCCCTTACGAAGCGGTGAAACGGTGTAAACCGAATCTATCGCAGACCACGGCATCCTTTGCCCGGCTGTACACCCAGGATCGGGTAGCCGATGGTCGTTTCAAAAGCAGTCGCCGTAAGGTCCGTAACCACCCCCGCTTTATAGGAAACAGTACTGCTTCCAGACTCCTCCGGACTTTCAGTCGGAATGCACAATTGATTGTATTACGCCAGAAGGTTGACTCCTAGGGGAAACTAGCTCTAATGCCAGAGTCCTGTCCGGGCTCGCACATCATGCGTGGAGGTCGCCGAATGGGTGTTGGTTGACCCGTAAGTGTGACTAACTCTGAACAGAGGTATCAAAACGTATTAACGTTTAAGTATCAAAACGAAACAAGCTAACTTAGTGGATATCCTAATGTCAAAGTTGCGGATTCATTTCCGAGTGGAAAAGTTTCGGATTTGGGATGTGCCGAAAAGCGTGATTAAGTTAGCGCGGTAGTTTCAATTGGCTTATGTTATGTGTCAAAGATTGCGCGGCGCCACAGCTGTTGTTTCGGAACAGTTCGCTCCCCTTCTCCCCAAAGTGACATCAGGGCTCGACATAACACGAAATCCCAAATTGAAAATTGACCCAGTTTTCGTGCACTTTTCCCGCATTTTATATACTTATATTAAAATTTACCTTTACTTGTTATAATGAACGCATTGTAGGTCAAATATCGTATCTATTTCGGTCTTGATCCAATTTAAAAACACACAACCGATTTAAATAATTTGTTAGAATTTAAAATTCTAGAGCGAAGGTTATAGATAGATAGATAGCGATTCTTTATTGCATATTAAACAAAAACATACAAAAGGCAGACTTATTGCCTAAAATACAATCTCTTACAGCCAACCCTCGTGGAAGTGTAAAAATTTTAGGTGCCAAGAGATAAATTAAAAATTAACAAAAAAAGAAGAAAAACTTATTACATTACAAAAAATAATCAAGTAACAAAAATGACATTTTTTAAAATAAAATTGGGATTTGGAATAATTCGCAAGGAGCGAAGGATAAGAGAGGATGGGATGAGACCTAGGATAACTAGGAATGTAGGGACATGAAATGCTTTTTCAGAGACACTTGAAAGGTAGAAACCGTTGGTGCGTTTATGATGTCTGGCGGGAGCTGGTTCCATAGTCTAGCTGCATGAACGGTGAGGGAATAAGTAAAAAAGAAGAATTATGAGTTGGAATCGCAATTGACATTGAAAGTGACATATTTCAGTCATACTATTGATTATATCGATGGCTTAGAACGCAAATGTGTTAAGTGACTTTTTTTACGAAAATGAGTTAAGTACTACATGACATCCAATATATTGATCTCCACAATATGTGCTAATGTGGTAAGCATCTAACAACCAAGGCTTCGAATACTTCTTCATAAAAACTGTGGTAAGTGCATCAAACAAAGTTTTTTGAAATGTTAATGTTGCATAATCATTTACCACTATTGATATCTAATCAAAATTAAATCATCATAAAATGCGTATGTGTTATCATCAGTTGACACAATGGTCTCCAAAGCATGCTTAACCCTATACATGCTTAATGGCTTTATTTACTTTTATAACAAATTCTAAAAGTAGAAAGATGAGAACAAAATAAAATATAAATAATATAATAAAAATGAAAATGTGGTAACTACATACATTATTATATAACCATATAAAAATGTGGTAAGTACCACCTCTTGTCGGTTTTTTTTAATTAATACATAAAATACTAATAAATAAATATAATTATTATAATATAGTATAAGCCAAATACATATACTATAGGTTAAAAATATTACCTGAAATTATTTCTTCATCTGTTTCGAGATTATTATACCTAAACTTTCAAAAAGCTCAAGTAAAATTTAGAAATTTGCACTTGACACATTTGCGTTCTAAGCCATCGATATAGCGTATTTGATTGCTCAACATAGTACAACAATTTAACAGTCATGATTTTACTATGGAACGCAACGTGCAGTTGGCCCTCATAGTTCCAAAAAATCGGTCATCCCAGGACTTGACCTCCCAGCAGGCAGATAACCCTCCCCCCAACCTACCATTGAGCGAAAACCTCTTAACCCTCAACCGTGGTCGGCGGAGGGGGGAGAGGGGAGCTAGTCGACTTGCCGGGAAAGTCTTGGGGCGACACAACCGATTTTTTTCTGCCTTAGATACACTATTTCATTATAGCCATAAATTCTGCTAACTTTCTCCCGAAAATTGGAGTGATATATCCTAATTAGGTCTATTTTGGCGCGAAAACATGAAAACTTTGTGTCTCATGTGGGACGCTAACTCTCTAATCTGGGGAAAAATAAGCGACAAGATCCCGCAACATTCTTTATCTTCCATTAGGTGAAGTTTGGGGGTTGTATTAATAGGGTTACTTCGTAAATATTTAACAGTTTCTGTAGCGTAACCGTAAGGGTAAACGATTCGAAATGACAAGTAAAATAGATCATTACAAAATCGTAGAAATAATAAAATCTATTATTGTAATAATGATAGGAATAATACGTTTTATTTGTAGTTAATAATTACAGAAAATATAATAGAAAAAAAGAATAATCTCAATAATTAATATTTGCATATCCTTTCACTTCTATATAATGTCCTACACAATCCTACATCTCCCACCTACCTTAACGAGTCTTTTGCCGGGTCAGGAAGTCATGGTCTCCCACTTCGTTGAAGTCAGAATAATATCCTACGTATCCCAAAACAATACCACTTATTTTTCCTATTCCTTCTCCATACATACAGCTCGACTGTCGAATCAGCTTCCTCCAACTATTAGAGGCGCTAGCTCGCATCCTTGAAAAAGCACTTCCTTTCACAATAAATACGAACCATATATTCTAACCTTTCCTTTATCCCCTCCCTTTCCTTACCTTATTTTGGCAGTTTATTTATTTACTTATTTATTTATTTGTTAATATATTAATATATGTATGTATATATGTATTATATCCTACTCAAAAAAATAAAATAAAGTTACTTTTTACTTTAGATTCACACAAAATGCATATTATATGCTGTAATTTAAAATTATCTTTTTTTGTATCGTCCTACAATTTTTGCCTACTCTTCTTTTTACACCAGCATGTTTGTTGACTGGATGATATTGTAATGTAGCAATAAGTCCGCCATTCTGCCTTATTTTTATTGTGCAATAAAGAGATTTTCATTCATTCATTCATTTTTCAATATAAAAACAAATCTCAATACAAATACTGCAAACAAGGTAAATCTTCAGAAAAAAGCCTGATTTTAATTTAAGGTCACCTCGGCGATAAGGTTGAAAATAAGTTAACAGTTAAAACACATTTTTAAAAAGAATCTTTTGTTAAAATGCGAGCCAACCCTGCCAGCCCTGGGTGCAGCAGCCATATCGTAGTGGAACTTAGAACGGGCTATCATAATTGAATGCTATACAGAATTTCGTGTTTTTGCTGTTGACCGTTAAGGAGTTCCCTGGATAGAAGCCAACCATGGGTGCAGCAGCCCTATTGCGGAGAAATTTACAACGGGTTATCATAATTGAATGAGTATACAAAATTTCGTTTCATGAAAATGATACTCAAACTAACAGCTGCAAAATATGAACCCTTCCGACTTCGAGTTTAATTTTGTTAAGATTGGGCTCGATTGCGCTTTTCGTGAACTAAAATCTGAAATTAGTTCGTGGGAACGAGACAGAGCAATACGCTTGAGCGGAATGTGAAATAAACGGTTGTGAGAGAAATAATCTGAATCTAACACCGCACGAAATGTGTTCAAATTTATTCGGACGAGTATAAGTTGGACAGGTAGTTTTTATCGACTATCGTTCGTTTCATATTCCCATCTAACGTATTGCTCTATCTCGTTCTCTTGAACTAATTTCAGTTTTAGTTCACAAAGAAACGCAATCGGGCCCATTGATGAAGTTTTATGAAACCTCTCGGTTTCACCACCGCCTGACTGCTCTGGCGTCTGTAGACGTACAATGTGCTGTTTCAGGTACCGGGCTGTGAGCAGCTTATGATGGTCTCGATGGTACTTGATCCGCGTCCGGTATTCCACCTCCCTCATAAAGGCGAAATATTAACCTGAAGTTACAATTTAGCGCCGTAGTAGTAGTAAAAGGAGTGGGGGGCTTGTATCCAGCCTTTGATGGTCTGCTAGAAGCGCTGTTTTGTTTACCAGTCCATACAGATCACTGACCTTCAGGTTAGGCAGGTCGCTGGGTTTGAGAAAGGTTCGTCCCAGTAAACTGTGTCTTTTGCGGCGAGGCCTGGGTAACGACCAATCGACCATATGCATGTTGTCTCAGGTTCTTCGCCACATATTCGGCAGTCCTTGCTCTTGGTCAAGCCAAGGTTGAACAGATGTGGTCGTGTGTCCGGTGAGGAGACCGATAGTGGTCCCAAGGTTCTTCTTGCTAATGCCAAGTAGGGCCTTGGTATTCTTAGAAAGTGGTTGCTCCATCATGGCCTTTTACTGGCGACATCCTTGGATCTGTTTCCAGGATGCCCGATGTTCCCGCTCCAAGCAGTCTCTAATGATGTTCTTATCTATGGGCAACAACTGGCTCCTCCGGGCATTCCAGTGTGCCCAGTTTTGCCAATCTGTCGGCCTCTTTGTATGTATGATGGTCCAGTGTCCATTTAGCGCCGTAAATCTATACTTATATTATAAAGAGGTAATGTTTGTGACGTTGTAGGAAGTAATCTCTGGATCTACTGAACCGATTTTGTAAATTCTTTTACCAATAGAAAGCCACATTATTTGTGAGTGTCACAGGCTATACATTAATCCGAAAAATGGAAAGACTTTTTCGTGGTAGTCGGATTTGCAAAGTCGGAGAAAAACGGTCGAAGGAAAACGTTTCTAACTAACGCTGCGATGAAAGATATATTGTAGTTGTAGAGCTTGGTAATGCCTACAAAAAAGTCAGCGACAGCATATGTCTAACTTTTATATTTAAGTCACAAAAAGTAGTATTTTACATTAATAAAATAATTTAAATCGTTAAGTGATGTTTTTTGGTCCTATAATCAACAATTATGAATTCTTATCAAAATAAGTAAATTTATCGTCTTACGTGTTTAAAACAAAAGACTTTTCCCTTTTACTGCATATAATTTCCCAGACACTCACAAATAAAACACTCACAAGAAGACACTCACAAATAAGACACTCACAAGAAGACACTCACAAATAACGGTAATATAGTCAAACGGTAATATAGTCAATAACGCTAATATAGTCATCACAAGTAAAAAGTTTTACCGCCCAACGAAGTGGGCACGGGTCAGCTAGCTAGTTATATTTCCAAAATCGCCCACGTATGCTTCTCTCCAAAATCACGTCTAGTTCTGTTTCATTTACGTGCTGCTTACCTAAAGAATCTTATGAAGATCTCCCCATTTCGGCCTACTTAAATAGTAAACTCCCCATCCATCATCTCCCACTGGGAGGCAGCTTACTCTCAGGGCGGGCAACTTGGCAAATTACTTATTAAATTCTCATTAAAACTTTTCGCGCGTCGAGACGCTGGAATATTCGGAGATCGACAAGTCCCGCCAAAAATGCAGGTCCCGAATAGCAGAATAGGTAGGGAGGCAGCGAGCGAAATTTTAATGAGATTAATAGTGATAACATGCGGATAACACGGCTTATTATGCGAGTTTGGCAAGTCGTTTAATTTCAATTTGATACTGTAAAATCAAATCGTGTGTGTTCAGCCAAAAATCACCAAATGACAATTTAAACTTCTAAAATAGATATATTTTTTTAATTTTATTTATTTATTGTTTCAAACATAATTATAAAACACATAAAGATGGTCATACCAAGTAATGGTGGGAAGAAACAATGGCCCACATTCACATGACCATGCTCAGCGCATACCCAACTAGGCCAAATATAGCCTATATCTGGGCATACGACTTATTTTCTGACTTAGGTGGAGAAGCCTAACTGACGTAGGTAGGTACTCATATAGATACATATACACATAGACACATATACACACACAAATATATAACAATATACACAAATATATAAATATAACGATCTAAATATACTATAGTATTATTCTTTTGCATTATATTACAATATAGTACATTTTTTTAAATATCTTATATCATATTATATAGTATAACAGTAAAGTTATGCAGAAATATTTTTGTTTTTTTTTTAAAGATGACTTGCAGAAGTTCGTTCTCTGTCCTTGAACGACCTATGTCGTCAAGAAGCCATTTTTTTATATATTTTTTTTTAATAAAATGGTATTTTCTATTTCTTTTATTTTGTCATCAAGACGGTTGAATATTTTAGGTGCTATATAGTTGAATTGTCTTTGGGCAAATTAGGAATTAACTCGGGGAACGAGTTGCATATTTTTAAGTTTTGTAGAATGTCAAATATTAAGTGCTCGAGAATTAAATAATTCCTCAATTAGCATAAATTAATGTCATTTTTACATAGAAAGAAATCGACTGTGTCACCCCAAGATTTTCCCGGCGAGTAGCAAAGGACTGGTTTCATCTGAATATTAATTTCATAAATAAATTCCATGAGCCCCTCTCCCGGCCGGTTGACGCACCCGGCTGGGTCTCATTGCTACGCCTCTAGCGGCACGATTTGTTTCTCGGCTAGGTTTGGGTGGAACGGTGTTAATATTTGAATATAACATATGGCGGGATTTAAATATTATTAGTGTAGCTTGTATGTGAGATATTCTAACCAAAATTTCACAATGTGATTTCGACCCAAAAAGGCATCTATGTACCAAATTTCAAGTCTCGATGTCCAATTTTTCGAGATTGGCATTAATGCACCCCTGGTGAACCGATTTCAACCTTTCCAACTCTTGCCATGACCAAATTAGGGGAGAGTAGCAATCATTGGACAAGCGCTTTCATTGGACCACTATAGTATTTAGAAAACTATGATAGGCCGTTTACACTCTCGCGCGAGGCACGAGGCGAGACGCAAAACCATATCAGTAAACAAATGGAACAGAGGCAAAGCTTCTAACGAGCGTACAAAATGTTTACCTACTTGCTAGAAGGTTTGTCTCTGTTCCGTTTGTTTACTACATGGTTTTGCGTCTCGCCTCGCTCCTCGCGCGAGAGTGTAAACGCCCCATGACAGCTAGCACCGCCCAAACAAGACGAGACAAGCCGCTCGCGTCCCAGTCACCCCCCCCCCCCTCCGCCCCTAACCTCAGTGACGCTGCGACTCGCTGCGAGAAGAGACGTGTGTGCCACTGTTCACGGCGGTCAAAAACTAATAATTGGATTCTGATCGATTCGATGTACCTACCTACCTACCTACATAAGTATCATTCTAGTCATGTCTGTCAGCATGCACTAGTGTAAAGTTTGACACAAATTTATTGTGTTTCTATGTGTCAGCATTTATTTCGATTATCTACGTCCGGGATTTTTTTATATTTATTTTACTACTAAGTGGTCCAATGAAAGCGACGGTCGTCCAATAAATGCAACAGCTTCAACCTTACTTTTTTTCATTTATTAGGAAAACCATTATTCTAAATCGTACGTAACTTAAAATATCAAAAGTTTATATCTTAACAGATAGAAACAAAGTATTTTTTTCTGCTATCATATACTTCAAGATATGAGGTCGAAAATTAAGTGGTCCATTCATAGCAACCCTCCCCTATGCCTGCATGCTAAATTTCAGCTCAACCGGTTTAAACGTTTGGCCGCTATCGTGGCTGAACACACACACGCAGACAGACACACAGAAGCGTGATCACTTACTTTCCCCTCTTGTCGGTTGGTGGGCCGGGAAAGTGAAAGTCATCAAATGACAATTTGATAGTGCTGAGATATTTGCATATTAAAGTTTTCTATAATATCAAATATATTCTATAACAGCGTAGAGTCTTGTAACTGTCAGCCTCTACAAAGAGAAATATCTTGGAAATATCTAGGCATCACTCTAGATTGCTTTCTCCGTTGGGATTCTCATATACATAACGTGGCTACGAAGGTGCGAATCCTTGGATATGTTTTCAGAGAACTGAGGAATATTATGGATTCCAAAACACTAAAAACTTTTTATTATGCTTTATGTGAATCCCTTATTACTTACGGCATAATTGGATGGGGTGGATGTGGTAAAACCTTGCTAGAGCCATTGCAAGTTGCGCAGAAATTTATATTAAAAATTATTCTACGTATACCATACCGCCATCCCACTAATGAACTTTATAAGGAAGCTAAAGTTCTTGATTGTTGGCAACTTTTTCTAAAAACTTCCCTCTTAAGGCTATTTTTGGACAATAACTCAAATTTAGGAATAATTCAGAACCGGCGACCAACGAGACAAGTTTTAGAAAATAGCTTAATAATACCCAGAAGGAAAACATCATTTTACAAAGACATTACTCTTTCATTGCGCCGAGATTTTACAATCTGATCAATATAGAAATATAAATGAATTTGACATTGGAATTCAAAAATAAATTAAAGAAATGGTTATCGAATCATGACAGACTAACCATACATCAAATGCTAGAAATAATAGTCTAATAAAACTTAGGTGCACAAATTATTAATTAAACTAAGTACCAAAAATTATTTGACTTTGACAATGAATTATACTTTTTAGACAAGGTATTTTTATATTAAATCCTATATTACTTACCATATATTAAATATTAATGACTGTTTCTTTCTTTTCTCACATATAACTTTATTTATATCATTTAAACGAATTTTATATTATATTTATTGCCGATTAAATAATGGAATTGCATTTTATTTATTATATTATCTTTTATTTTTTTTTTATTATTATTTTTTTTTTAAATTTTATTTTGAAGACCACATTTTACGGCAATTTTAGTGTCATTAGCTTTTTACTAAAACTTGTACATTTGTAAGCAACCAAGCAATTAAGCAAACTTAATTGTAATATTGGAGTCCTGTCCACCCTAGAACGGGCTAGTCCCAGTTGGGTGACAGAAACAAATAAGCAAAAGGTTAAGGTTTTGCCGTTCGGTTCCTGTTATTTTTGTAAGCTAATCAATATTTTATAATAATTAATTCTTAAAAAAATAAAAAATAATCAAGTAAAATTTTAACCACTGTAAATATATTGACATAATCAAACTACACACAATTCTTTAATTATCACGAATAATTGTGACTTTTGTATGGTTTCGAAGACTATCGCGGTTGTTTGACATTATAAATAAGATAAAAACGAATTTACTGCTTGAAGTTTAAAACTTCGGGTGTTACAAACTTTACTCGGTAAGTTTTCCATGAAAAGACTTCTAATGAATTGATATAATTCCCATTTCTAGCTTTTACGAGTATTTACATTAATTTGTATCTTTCGTAATTCCTAAGGATCTTTCAGTTGGCCTTTGTTAAAGCCGCTTTCAAGATGCATCTACCTATTTGATTGTAGAGGGGGGAAAATCGGTTGGGAGCACCGTTATATGGATCGTTAATATTTCCGAAGAAAGGGTCAGGATAGTATGTTCCTATTTATTATTTATTTATTTAAGAATTAATTACTATGAAACATTGATTAGCTTATAAAAATAACAGGAACCGAATGGCAAACCCTTAACCTTTTGCTTATTTGTTTCTGTCACCCAACTGGGACTAGCCCGTTCTAGGGTGGACAGGACTCCAATATTACAATCAAGATTGCTTGATTGCTTGGTTGCTTACAAATATACAATTTTAGTAAAAAGCTAATGACACTAAATTGCCCTAAAATGTGGTCTTCAGAATAAAATAAAAAAATAATAATAATAAAAAACTATTAAAAGATAATATAATAAATAAAATGCAATTCCATTATTTAATCTGCAATAAATATCATATAAAATTCGATTAAATAAAATAAATTAAGTTATATGTGAGAAAAGGAAGAAACGGTCATTAATATTTATTAATATAAAATTACCTAGTCTAAAAAGTATACTTCATTGTCAAAGTCAAATAATTTTTGGTAGTTAGTTCAATGTTAAAATATACTTAACATATATGTTTAAAAATATGTTAATAATTTGTGCACCTAAGTTTTATTATACTATTATTTCTAACATTTGATGTATGGTTAGTCTGTCATGATTCGATAACCATTTCTTTAATTTATTTTTATTTCCATATTAATCAGATTGTAAAATCTCGGCGTTATGAAAGAGTAATGTCTTTGTCCAAATGATGTTTTCCTTCTGGGTATTATTGAGCTATTTTCTAAAACTTGTCTCGTTGGTCGCCGGTTCTGAATTATTCCTAAATTTGAGTTACTGTCCAAAAATAGCCTTAAGAGGGAAGTTTTTAGAAAAAGTTGCCTACAGTCAAGAACTTTAGCTTCCTTATAAAGTTCATTAGTGGGATGGCGATATGGTCTACGTAGAATAATTTTTAATATAAATTTCTGCGCAACTTGCAATGGCTCTAGCAGGGTTTTACCACATCCACCCCATCCAATTATGCCGTAAGTAATAAGCGATTCACATAAAGCATAATAAACAGTTTTTAGTGTTTTGGAATCCAGAATATTCCTCAGTTCTTTGAAAACATATCCAAGGATTCGCACCTTCGTAGCCACGTTATGTATATGAGAATCCCAACGGAGAAAGCAATCTAGAGTGATGCCTAGATATTTCCAAGATATTTCTCTTTGTATAGGCTGACAGTTACAAGACTCTACGCTATCGCACTCGTGTATTACTATAGTTTTATTAGTAGTGGGTTGACCTCTGGTTGTTATACTAAATGGCATGTATTTGGTTTTGCCAACATTAAGCGTCAACATAAAGTTTCCTAGCCAATTTTTAACAATTTCCATGCCCTCGTTTGCTTTCTCAAATGTGTAATCCCAGTTTGAACCCTTGAATAGTATAACAGTGTCATCGGCATATGTGATGATTTTACCTACTGGTAACTGACATAGGTCATTTATGTAGACGAGGAATAAAATGGGTCCCAAAACGCTACCCTGTGGCACACCATACGTGAGATGCTGGCTTTTACTCTGGAGGCCCTGGATGGTGACACTTTGTACCCTGTTGGATAGGTAACTATCAAACCATTTAAGACTTGTATAGTTAATTCCTACACTGCTCAGTTTGCATAATAATATATTATGAGGAACGGAGTCAAAAGCCTTTGCAAGGTCAAGGAAAACTCCTAGACACTTGTCTCCTTTATCCACCGTTTTGACTATAAATTCAGTTAAGGCTGCTATAGCGTCTGTTGTCCCTAAACCTTCCCTAAAACCGAACTGATTGTCTGAGAGTATTTTATTTTCAATTAAAAATTTATAGAGTCTCGCCTTTGCAACTTTCTCGAAGATCTTGGAGATCGTGTTTAAAATGGAGATAGGTCGATAGTTATTGAGGTCCTGCTTATCTCCCCCTTTATGTATTGGAATTACTTTGGCAATTTTTAATTTGTCAGGAAAAATTCCGCTTTTAAAACTCACATTAATGATAAAAGCAATAGGCTGGCTGAGATAGGTTTCAGCTAGTTTAAATACGCATGTCCCGACCCCATCATCCCCCACCGCTGACCTATTTTTAAGGCTGCCTATTACTTTCTTAACTTCGTCTCTATTTGTAGGCGTTAGGTACATGGACACAGGTAACGTATCAGATTTACTTAGGTCAGTAATTACAGAGCTATTTATCCCACGAAACTTTTCTGCTAATTTGGAGCCAACATTACAAAAGTGACTATTTGTACAATTTAGTAACTTTTCAGGATTATCTTTCATTGTAATAATTTGATTGTCAATTTTAATACTATTTATATTTACATCCTTTCTATTTTTATAATTCGCCGCTTCTTTTATATTTATCCAGATTTTTCGTGTGTCCCCGGCTGAGTCAGTTATTTGTTTTTTAAAGTATTGCTGCTTAGTCAATTTAATAATTTTATTACATAAATTTCGATAACGAGTGTATTTCTGCCTCAGCATTGCATTGTCCGGTGTTTTTCTTAACGCTGCGTGCATTTTATCACGCCTGTGAATACAAAAGAGGAGTCCATCAGTAATCCACGGTGTAATTTTTTTATTTTTATGTTTTATAATTACAGTTTTCGATGTTGTATGTTTCTGTATAATGTTACTTAAGATGGAAAAAAATAAGTTATAGGCGTCGATAGCATCTCTAATCTGATATAACTGATTCCAATCATATTGGCTGAATTCGTAAACTATTTTATCATAATTAATTATTTTCTTTATTTGCTTGTTTGGATGTACAACGTTATTACTTCCCTTAGCGGCCAACTTAAAGAAGATTGTATAGTGATCTGTAATTGAATTTTTGTATCCAATGGTCGAGATTAGGTTTTTGGTTCGAACCATGACGTGATCTATGCAACTGCTGCTATTGTTATATTCGCGCGTTGGATGAATTATCTCTGGTCGGAGACCATGTAGCATTAGGACGTTTAGATATTCCTCAGATTGTGGATGCAGAGTTCCTGCTATAGAGATATTCAAGTCACCGCATAGATACAGATTTTGAGAATTTCTATTAGCGCATAAAAGTGTATTAAGGCTTTCTAGGAAGAAGATGATATTATTTATAGATGGGCTTCGATAAATAGCAAGTAGACTTGTGGCTTCATCTATGTTTATTTGCAAGCAATTTGCTTCAGGGAAAGCTATTTCTTGTACCGATAAGAAGCTGAAGCTTTCTTTGATAAAACAATGCCATCATTTTGAGTATGATTAAAGTTGGTATGAAAAGATTCATAGCCTGGAATATGCTTCTCACTGTAAAATTTACCATTCCAAGTTTCAGTGAGTATAATTACATCAATGTCTACATTGAGATGTTGCAAGAAGATTACTAGACTATCGTAATTTTTGTTCAAACTTCTAATATTCATAGCTAAGAATTTTATGGCCTTTTTTTCTGAAAGGATGCTCCTGCATATATTTATATCCGCAGTATTATGCCTATCATTATCAATATTACTAATAAAGTTCATGTCATGATCCATTGTTAGGTATGCGTTGTGGTAAAAATCATTACATTAATGGCAAAATGAAAGATATATTGATCGAATAATATTATGAGTCTTAAGGACATAAAACTTAGGCGCATTGCTAAAAATAAATAAATGCTAATAGATATTTTAAATATTGATTCGTCATCACATACATCATTAAAATTATCAAAAATAAGATAAAATAATAGATAGCTAAAAATGTATACGGCATAAATTTTATCAAAATCTTAAAAATGTAAAAATAATATATGAATATTATAATATAATACTTTATTAATATAAGATCCGTAAAAACTTAAGAGAATCATAAAAATATTCAGAGAATCATTAAAATATTCATCGTTAAGAAAAATCCCAGAATATAGTACATGTTTTATAGAGATAAAAAAGTGGAATTATTTTTAATTAGAATTGCCTTATCACCTTGGTTTTTCCTCACAAATATTCGTCCAGCATTAACCCAGCAATACTTGTAAGATTTTTCTCTGGAAATTCGTTTTGCGTTCCAAAGCAAATCTCTCGAACGCTGGGTCAGTTCGTCGGAAATAAATACTGGAGCGTTTGTAGTACCTGTATAACTCAAGTCGGATAAGGTCAAGGCTTCGCCATTGGTTTTACAATTTCTTATATATTTTTTAAAATTCATCATAAAGTTATTCTTTTTTCCACTTGAAATAAATTTTACAATAATCGGTTTTGGTTTAGTTTCAGATTTCTTGATCGGAACGCGATAAATTGAACAAACATCGGTGGGGTTGTAGTTGCATTTGGCAACCGCTGCAATCTTATCAACAATTCTATTTAAATCTTCATTCACCCCCTCGGGAATACCCCTTATCTCCATGTTACATGATTTTTGAAGCTGCTCCTGATAATCCAGCTTATTTTCCAGCAGAAGTATTTTATTTTCATGCTCTTTATTTTTTTGGTCAATAGTATCGAAATTTCTTACCATTTCCTTAACTCTTCCACTTTTGAGGTCCTCAAACTGCATCGTTAAAAATTCCACCGTATTTTCCAGATCGTCATTTCTTTTTTCCAACTCTTTTATCTTAGCTTCCTGGACTGAAAATCGTTCCTCGAGTGCCTCAAGAATCGACTTTTTAAATGCATCATATCTTAGATCTAATAAAGCCTCCAAATTTTCAGAGTTGATTGAGAAACTTGTTCTATTTTTGAGAGTTGTTTCAGGGGTGGGGATATTTGTGGCAGTCGCTGAGTGGTTGGTTGGCGTTAGGGAACGTGATCTTTCAGGGGAGAGTTTAGCTAGGGTATTGCTTCGAGTTGATCTAGGCTCCACCAACTTGCACGCATCACATCTCCAGTTATTTTTCTGTATAGTGGAGAGGCCTTCGAACCCTTCCCGAGTCATGAACAGGCAGGAGTAGTGGAATTGTGCGTAACAACGCCCGCATTTCAGCGATTCATCGACGGCTACTACAGTTTTACATTGTTTACATTTCATTTTTGTTGTTCTATATAATTTATTATGTATGAATAAATTTACACCGCCCTCTATTGACAGGCTCACGTAAGAAGTGTTGTTGTGAAACAGATATCGTTGGCGCTTCGGTAAGTGCAGTAGCGAATAGCGTTGTTTTTCAGAAGTAAATTAATTAAAATGTCTTCAATAGAATTGAAACCATGAATCTACGCGATGATTTTGGTAATCGACTGACCTCCCTAGTAGCAGCGTGTGTGCGATTCGCTGTTCCAATGCGCTGACGCCTGCGCAGTGGCCGGCAGTGGGTCGGCGTTCGCCGCCGGTCGCGGCTTTGCGCACGTCGGGTAGGTATTTGTTTACACGGCTAGCGCTGTGATTGGATATTCGATCTCCGCTTGTGTCAAATCAAACGCCTGAAAAAAGAAATTTCTAAACGACTCGAAATTAAAACCGCTCGTACTCACGAATCACTCTACGAATCCTCTCAAGATTAACGCTTCTCAGGTCCGGAGAAATTCCCCTTGATTTGGATGCACAGTTAATACAAATCTCTTCTGATATTCTTTTTTTATAGCCAAAAGTCACGGAGCGTCAAATAGCACGTACACTATATATGCAATAGGGATGTGGAATGTGCAATAGGGATGTGGAATGTGAAATTCCTATATCGGAACATTTATTTAAAAAAAAATCAAATCGCCAATGCAAAGTTTGACCATTTGAAAGAAGTCGAAATGAGAGCGCTAAACTTATTATCTGATCTGCGAAACATTTTAACGGTTTATAACTAGTTAACGAAGTATTGATTAAGAAGTTATTGCAGAAAGTTAATTAATTGCTCTCCAGATGTCGCACCGGCATTGAGTCCGATTTCGCGTAAAATTTCAACCTTTAAATCCAGACGTTTAACAATATTACTACAATTGAAAGGTCATAACTTCAAGTTGCGCGTTTGCGTTTGCCGCTCCCTTGCAGAACTTTGTCATTAACATTACATTACATGTTGCATTGTTATAATGATTGTAGGTTATTCTGATATCCTTAGTTTTTTGCAAAAAAAAATGTGAACATTTTAAAATCTTTTGTTAGAGGATCGAGGTCGCTTGCGCAGACCTCTCCCTTATGAGATGGTGATACGGTGTCAACCGAATCTATCGCGGACCACGGCATCCTTTGCCCGGCTTATCTACCCGGGTTCACGTGGCCGAAAGGTCATTTCAAGAGCAGTTGCCATAAGGTTAACAACCACCCCAGCTCTATAGGAAACATTACTGATGACTCCTAGAGGAGACTGATCCGCAGCCCAGCGTCCTACCCTGGCTCTCCCTTATGAGTGTGATCGACCCTGATCGGTCTTCGTGGCCAACTTCAACAGGGCCCATTAGCTCCCTTATATAGTCTTTTTTAAGCTTGACTTCTACGTGTCTACTAATTTCAAACTCAGCCAGATCCAGATAGGTCTATTTTACAGTAGGATCACTTTTATGTTAAGGCGACATGAGACCTCAGAAAAATATCCGAAATGGGCGGCGAAACACGCGAAGAAATAGGCGGATTTTGTGGGGTTTGACCAATAAAAATCCAGCGTTGACGAAGCATCAGGCGCAGATTCCACGTCCACTTGATTAGCGGAACACCAGCGCGGGCAACGCGGCACAGCAGTCTTGCCACATAAGATGATATATACCAACTTCAGTCTCAATCCTTCAAGCTAAGGCGTCTAAGCGCCTATCATTGAATCTTGCCGCAGGGCGCGAAGATGTGCGACGCCGTATCCCAAACGCCGGGCAAATAGGCCCGGCTCACGCTAAACTCCACAAAAAGGCAGAACGCCTGGTGGAAGACGTCATGGGCTCCTATCAGGGATCGTCGACAGATACGTCGTCACTTTCCGCAACAGCAGTCGTGTTTTTTTATTCTTTTTTAATATATTTTCTTGTTTAAAACACTGGATCTGTCGGAGATTGAAATTAGACGACATATTTATTTCATTAAGATGTAACTTGGTACGCAAACGTAGCTCCGACAACGATATAATATCTTAAAATTTAAACATTAATACACAGGGTGTCGTATATACAAAAACTTTCTACGAATAGTCCTATGGGCAATCAAAAAAAAAACCCTGTATGATCCGCTAAATTTGTTATCGTGCTCAAATTTAGTAAATTATTTAGTAATTTGATTAGATACATCTAAACAATATTTTATAAAGTCTGCCTTAGAACAGGCCCTGGCCTAGTTAGGCGACTTTTATTCATTACTCTATCTCCTCGAGAATCAGTTTTTTGCTAACATCTCATATATATATACAACATGATATGGTAAACTGTACAAACGAACTTGTGTAATACTATAAATAAATAAATAAATAAACTATTAATCTTTAATTCTTGTGAAACTGCCTTTATAAAGCATCCATTAAACCGACAGCTGAAACTTTGACGTCGCGATTTATCATGAATTTCGCAGAGCTCTTGTCTCTTAACTACTAATGAGAGTTCGCTTAAACTTAAACTTGCCGACTAAACGCTAATTCCAACTGGAGGACGACGCTTTGCGCGGTTAAATACGATAATATTTTAACAATGGTAAGTAATTATGACGCTAAATGATATAATTCTGTTTATATATCTATATAAGGGCTGCTCAGAAAGTGTCCGACCTTCTTCTGTGCCTTTGTGTCTAAGTGTGTAATTTCAAGAATAGGCATTCATTTATCTAGACCTCGCAAGTATCTCCATTGAAAAACACAACACAACATTTTTCAGCTGAATACTATTGTTTACTATTTCAACTATAAATGTATATATATATATATATAAAAATTAGACAACTTGGCTACGTGTTTAGGGATCTCCGCAACATATTAGACCGACGTACTATTAAATTGACATATTATGCGCTATGTGAGTCCATTTTATACTACGGCATTATTGGTTGGGGAGGATGTGCGAAAACGGTTCTTCAACCACTTCTTGTCGCGCAAAAAGGTTTGATCAAAATAATATTAAGAAAACCGTTCACGTATGCATCAGATCTCACATTTAAGGAAATACATGTTTTGGAAGTGCGCATGTTATATGTGAAAATGATTTTAGGTCGGATCGTTCTTAAGGAAAAAATTAAATCCCAGCAAACTAAACACACAAGACGTGCCAATAGTGACTACGTTGCAGTTCCCCGAAGGAGTACGTCATTAGGCCAAAGAAATTTCACTTATCTAAGGCCTACGATATATAACATCCTACCTGCAGGTATAAAGATTAGCCCGAGCATTCCAATTTTTAAGAAACAACTGGTATCGTGGATGCTTGGGCCAGGAAGGTACCGAATACCTACACGAAGAACTCTCAAATATCTAGCTTTGTTTGGCTGCACTTTGTGAACTATTTCTATTATTTTAAGTTTTCTTTGTGACTATTTAATTTTTTTTTAGAAACTACTATTATTGGTATTATAATTTTATTGTGACTTTTTATTTTTCTTACAAATATTACAAATTTTATTTATAATTTTTTATGACTATATAGTTTATTATTAACCGAAGGATATGTGTATTTAATTATCTATTTATATATTTACATATTTTATTTTTATGCATATTTTTATTTAATTCAATGTTTTTTTTCCATTTTCGCATTTTTTCTATTTGTTTAAACTACTTTTTTTTTCTTTTGATTATGTTTTCTTTTAAAACTAGTATTTGTTTAATATGTCTGCCCTAGAACAAGTGTCCATACTTAGTCGGGCGACATGGGACCGATCTTTACTATAAGCGTGACACAACTTGCTGTGGGTTTTATTTAAGTGTAGATATTAAATATAATTTGTTACGCTTGTTGCTTATTATGTACATTGCTATAAATAAATAAATAAAATAAATAAATAAATATTTATTTATTTTATAAAATTGGTATATTTATGTGTATATACAGGTGGTGGGTCCAAATAATTTATTAAAAAAAAAAACACTTAATTTCTTAAAATTGCATAAAAATATGCACATCTAGAGACGGGCCAAATTATCGCCTAGTTAGATGTGCTATTGGCAGTAAAGGTCATGTAAGATGTGTTAACCCTCCCTATATAATTTATTAAATAATTTATATAATTATTATAAGATTATATGACCAATGGACTGTATACCTAATCATAAGTACCTAAATAAAATAAAAATAAAATAAAATTGATCGCAGCTTCTTTATATTTCCTTCAGAAAATGAAAAACAAAATTCGTAATTTTAAATTCTTCCATCTGTCAAGTAGCTCGTCTTGTCTTGTTATTTACCTTGAAATAATAAGTATTCGAGTGATTTTACGTATAAAGAAGGATGGTTGCTTAATTTTTGAGATAATTGGATGAACGGTGAGCGTTACCTACTAGTTGTAAAATGGGCCCACCTTAAACCTACATCCCTTCCCGCAAGTGAGAGACATTCATCATTCTTTTTTACACCTAAAGCATTCCCGAATACGATCAAGGAAATCCTAAGCGGCGTTTATAATTACTTACTTTATAATCAAATTTATGCAAGTAGAAAGTCGGCCTTTTTTTTGGTAAAATTAAACTTTATTGAAAATACATTTATTATAAAGTTTAATTATCGAAATATTCGACATTACTATCTATCGTCTTTTGCCTTTATCAGGTAGGTGATGAATGCCTACGCAATAGAAACTTGTTAGCTTCGAAGCAAAATAGTCATCGAGCCATTTTTGCACATCTTCAATTTTCGTGAACCGCTGGTCTTACATAGATATGAGTAAGTGGTAGTCACAGCATTTTTCTACATTTGAAAACTAAAGAATGGAATGTCGTAAATGTTGCTTATCGACATCCATTTCTTAAAATTGATGACATTGATTAAATTTGATTGACAAAAAATAACAGTTTGTAAATGACTGAAACTTATGTAATAAAATCAATGACTAAGCTATATATTTTCAAAATGGCGGACGATTTGGATGCGTTTAGGTATATTTTTTTTTGCTACCAAATTCAGAGCCGAGTTTCTACTACCCCAGCTGACAAATCGAGCAGCATATAAAACTAATGGAACTATTTTGAATTGTTTCCATCAAGTTGACAAAACCTAATTTGCTCATAAGACTGAGCACCTATATGCTTAACGAGAAGATTAAACTAGTTATTATTAGCTCCCCATAAGAGTAAGCTTTTACTTCTTTATTTTATTTTTCTACTTTTATAGCCTTACGGAAACGGTCCATCTTATTATCTGAAAAATAACTTCCAGATGGTCGGCGTTTAGCAGCTCACCTATGCTCACCCCAGCTCACCACGCCCGACGCTTAAGTGATCTGATGGAAGCCAGTATGCCAATCCGGCTACGGACGTTATAGCTTCGGGGAAAGCTTCGTGGCTGCGAATAAAATTTGTAGTTTTTTTACGCTTTACCTTTGAACCTGTTTTTTTAGCTGATTCACTTTTACGTATAGCACGCCTGAAACACTAAATATACAATTTCAAAGCTGTTCTTTTGTACTGTTTTTATTCGTGTGTTACGCCATCTGGATCTTTTAGTTATTTTGACTTGTAAATTAAACATTATCTAAAAGGAAGAAGATTACCAGGTTGTTCAATAAGTTTTTCCGTTCAATCCTACTACTATTATAAACGCGAAAGTTTGTAATAATATATGTATGGATGTTTGTTACTTTTTCACGCAAAAACTACCAAATGGATTTTGATGAAACTTTACAATAATATAGCTTACACATCAGAATAACATATGGTTTACAATAATTTATAAAGATATAGTGTGAATTATCCAAAATATAACGATAAGTTTCAAGTAAGTAGGAAAAAAATCTGCCAACTGCGAGCTATTCTGGCGTGTGCCGCAAAAACCGTTGGAGTTACACGTATATAATGCATAATTATATATGTTTCTATTAGTAGTATTATCACAATTTTCCATCACGGGTGAAACCGCTGAGCGCAGGTAGTAAGAAATAAAACTATTAGGTTCGTCGTTTTATTTTTATAAAAGAAATAATACTGTTTTATGAACACGGGTGAAGTTTCATGTAAATCTGTTAAATTCTTCATATATTTGCAGCTGTTCAAAATTGACCTGTCACAGTATTTTTGGACAATGGAAAATGTTTAATATCGCGCAGTAAAAAAAATCTTTTTTCCGAAGTTTTGAACCAAATAAAATTCATGAACGATTGTTAAAAGTGTATAAGGACTCTTCACCTTCAATTACAACAATTGGAAGATGGGTTACTGCATTTAAATGTGGTCAAACAAGTCTTGAAGACGATCCACGTGAAGGACGTCCAAAAAGTGCATCAATATCAGAAAACATAGCAAAATTACAAGATATGGTTATGAACGATCGTCATTCAACCAAGACAGATTTAGTAGAAGCCCTAGGCATCTGATTAGTTAGTATGAGCAATTTTTTGGTTAATGTTTTGGGTTACAGAAATATGTTTGCAAAGTGGATGCCGCATTTGCTAACAATGGAACAAAAACACAATCGCATGCGACTTTCTTGATTTTATTTGGACCATTTCAGTGATGATAAAAAAAATGTGCGTCGTTTTATCACTATAGATGAGACTTGCATCTACCACCATGGACAGGAATCAAAATAAGAGGTTAAGCAGTGGTGAGAACCCAGTACTTCCGCTACAAAGCGAGTTAGGGTCCAGAAATCGCCCAAGAAGGTGTTAGAATTAGTTTTTTGGGATGTTAAAGGAATTTTGTATGTGGATTATTATCAAGCAGGTAAAACAGTAATCGCAGATTTTTAATGTAACCTTTTGGACAACCTGCATATAAAAATTTGTAATAAAGTACCTGGTTTACAAACGAAATAAAAACGTGTTTCATTAAGATAACGCACCCTTTTCTCACGTCTCAAAAAACCATCGCGAAAATCAGTGAATCTTTACAACAGTGAACCATACAAACTTTTGCAACATCCATCCTATTCGCCAGACTTGGCTCCCTTTGACTACTGGCTATTTTCAAATACTAAAAAAATATGCGCGGAAAACGATTTTCATCAAAAGAAGAGGTAATAGCAGCCGTGAAAGCGTTTTTTGAAATATTTCCGCATTCTCACTTCAGGGATGGAATCCATAAATTAGAAGATTAGTGAAACAAGTCTAATGAAGTTCAGGAAGGTTATATTGAATAATAAAATGTATTAAAACCATTAGATCGCGTTTTTCTTATCGAACGACAAAACCTATTGAACGACCTGGTATATTACGATGTGCGGTGTAATAGAATAACTAGTACTTCTGTGAACAACAGACCTCACTTATAAGAAATATTAAAATAGCTACCATCTGGAAACGATATCATAACATTACCATCTTTACACACGGAGAAAACAATCGTAGAGCAGAGTCGTAGACAATAACCGAAAACAGAGAAATTAACGAAAAAATTTTTTCAGAAAAAGTTTTTTTTATTACAAGGTTTAGCCCGTGCCCACAGAGGATATATCAATATAATAGAGCACATATCAAATCGCGGTTGCGTTCGCGGTTGCTGTCGCGTTCGGGTCGCGTTCGTGGTCGCGTTCGCGTTCACGGTCGCATCTGACGCAATGGGCGACCGCACCGACCGCGACAGACGAAAAAACGCAAAACTTGACCGCTGTCGAAAATATCAATCGCAAACGTTTAATCGTCAATCGTGACTAGCGATTGAAACTTATCAATTGTTAGTCGCCGATTGACGATTAAACGAATCAATCGTTACTCGTCAATCACGATTAACGTATTCAATCATCAATCGTTAATCGTCTAAATTTTGCCAAACACTGCCCAGGAGTCTATGTTTTAAATTTAAAGGTTTAACCCGTGCCTGCAAGGCATATTTTCAAAGTTTGAAGTATTTGAACATTTTTTTATCATTTTTTAACCGATAGCCTCTCTCACACTTCAAAATTGCTAACGGTAAATACCTCTTTACCCTTAGCACAGTGGGGATGATTAGGATCCCCTGTACCAAGGTGTGGCCCGATTGTAAAGAGAACCATTTCCGATGAGTAGGAAATTAAGTGCGGAGTTCTACAAGGATGCATCCTGGGACCAATCCTTTTTATAATGTATGTAAACGATCTGCCATATGTAGTAACCCCCTCCAATATAACTTTTTATCTGGATGACACCAGCTTGTTTTGCAGATGCTAAAATAGAGAATGTAAAAAAAATGTTCAAATTTGAATTTGCTCTGTTAAACACCTAGTTCCAGAAAAATAACCTGTCCCTTAACACATCCAATACAGTATCAATCTTCCTATCTAAAAAATAAAGTTTCCTATTTGAAAAATAAAGTCATCAACACTCTTGTTTGTTTGTTTTCACTCTTTATTGGGAAATCACAATGGGCGGGTTTATTTCCATGACAATCTCTTACAAACCAACCTACTATGACGTGTTAATTTTATTTTTATTTTATTTTATTCAGAAAACAGACAGTACAAAAAACATATTCACTTAATCAAAATATAACAAACATAAACCATTTATATGTTTCCACCAGGTTGTGAGGGTGGCCACCCTTCACTAGACTCCAATTTCTCGTGAGTGAAGGGTGGTTCTCATCAATGTGTTTTCTCCGTATTGAAAGTCGATGGTTGCTGAAGTTGAAGTATTTATTCAGAAGGTATGTGACCGGTTGCCAGTTGTAACGTGTGTAGATATTCCGCCGGTGTGTAGGTAGTGTGGGCTCGAGGTGATGTCGTGGTTGCGTAGCCGAAGTGTGAAATGTCGCGATAGATTTGAAGCTAATGATGATCGCGTGTACTATGCGTGGCTGACTGTCGCCAGAAGATAATTGTAGAGAGCGCGTACTTGTAGATGAGCGGGTAACGGCCGCTTAGAGGATGATGATGATGTGTAGTCGCGTGAACTATGCGTGGCCGAGGATCGCCAGAGGATGATGATATATCGATCGAAAGTACTGCTTTTTATATGATATGTATGATGCAATATTCACTGAGTGGGGGAGAATAATTGTGTCAATTCGTATCGATAAATTCCGAATTTAGTTGGAATTCAATTGCAGTTGGCTCGTGTATATTTGAGCGTATTTGCGGTTTCGATTCTAGAGAAATTACTTCTTTTGTTGTGGGTATGTTGGGCGAAGTCTCCAACACGGTCATGTAGTACGCTATTCTATATAAAAGAAGAGTTTAAAATATACAAGCATTTTTTAAAGTGAAATTATTAGGGTGTTTTAAATAAACAGAAAATAGTCTGAAAATTAATTGCTAAGTTACTAAACAGTCCAAAGTATTAAAAATATTTATGTGTATGTGTGCGTGTAATATGTGTGTAAGTGTGTGTTTTGTTATTGCATTCGATCGACAAAATTGAAAATGCAATTCCGTTAATTTTATCCCAACGGAAAATGGTTTCGAAATTTGAACCCGGGGCCCCACAACGTATTTAATTATGGTACAAATGCAGTAGCCAATATTTAAACCGACAATTTTCTTGGTGAACATTTCAGATGAAAATGTAAGATGCGAGGGCAGAACGCGATCTTTTTAGTTTGTTGCCTGAAATTTTGGCCTAGTTGGCGATAAGGATGTGCGAAATACTGCAAAAGTGTGATAATTTAGAGTATGATTGGAAATAGTGTTGAATAGTTAAGAGTATGATTGGAAATAGTGTTTTTCCATAAATTGTTGACAGGTTACATTGATTGTTCGGTTCTTCTTGGAATGGTATCTTTTCGTGTACCATCGCGACTCACTCGCCAAACGGAGTTATTCCACCTACCGCAGGTTGGCATTAATTATGCACAAAACTGTTTTATTTATAGAGTATGTAAAATTTATAATACGCAGCTCAGCGATATTGAGTATTCAATTTTTCATCTATCGCTCTTAAAAAGATAATAATTAATTACGGTGTTGACGTATCATTGTAATCGCACTATATAATATAATAATAATAATATATGTATGACAATAATATGTATACATTATGGAACGTGTATTCACATAAAATTGTATTTACTTATATGATTCCCCCCTTCCCAATTCCCACCTCCTTTCATGTGAGTGTATTCTTCATAGAAAACTGTTAAGTGTTTAAATTATTAATATTTAAGTGGAAACATGTTATTAGCATTATCTTTGAAACTTAATTATTTTGTACCCAATGTTTTGTAAAAGCTGTTTGTTTCCATAACAATAATAAAATATAAATAAAATAGTCGTTTCTTGTGAATAGGAATATGAAATATAAAAGCAAGACCGTTGAGTCTTGTAATAGGTAAAATATAATTAACATAAACCACTACCTTAAACATAAGTAATATTTGAGATTCCATACTTGATGTTATGATTTTATAATTTAACTACTGTAAATCAGTGTGCCTGATGACGAAGGTTATATAACGCTGCGTTCCCGGACTAGACGCCTGGTGTCTGTCTATTGCTCGAAGCGGGCATTCCATCAAATGCGGCGTGGCGTTGTGGGGAGTCTCTACAAGCGCAGGTGGCAAACCGCAGTTGAGGTTAGCGTAGGGTAGCGGATGTTGATAGCAGGATTTGTGGTAGCCGCAGATGCCTGCTTACCATCGCTCGACGTCGGATATTTGAGGTTAGCGTTACGCACAATTGTCTTACCCGGACGAATCCGACTGGTGTCCGCGGTGAGACTACAATAATAAATAAATTCCCTTACTACTCGGCCTAAGAATAGTTAGAGTAAACAGACAATCTTCAAAATCTGTGACTATAGTTAAAATTTATGGGTTCTGCAAAAGTACAGTTAAGAATACATTAGAATACGAGGCCCGGCTGGCTCTACCATAAATATTGGTTGTTTCTAAATGCTCACTCATAATGCACTCATAATGAATATTATACATTTTAAGCTTGATGCTGCTTCATATAATTATCTAACGGTTTCGTGCAGCTTGGGCCTTAAGATCTGTGTGCCCGGCTGGCTCTACCATAAACATCGGTTGTTTCTAAATGCTATTATATCAACAACGCACTCATAACATATATTATACATTTTAAGCTGAATGTTGCTTCATATGTGGAGTTAATGGGCCCTTGATGAGTTAGCCACGAAGACCCATTCTGTTCAGGATTGGTCAAAATCACGGGTCAACACCAATCCGACGGTCTCCACGCATGAAGTGCGAGCCTAGGTAGGACTCTGGTCTTACGGTCAGATTCCCCTAGGAATCAACCTTCTGGCGCTCCTGGACGGTCTGCGCACCGTGCGGCGTAAGCCAATCGACTGTGCACTCTGACTAACAACTTGGGTTGTCGACTACAGCGGGCGAGCCCGTCACCACAGGAAGTTTTAACGATTAGTCGTTCTATCTCCCTGGGGTGAGCGTAGAAGACTTGGGACAAAACAGTCCACTATCTAGCTACGCCACAACCCGCAAGAGACCAACGCCTTAACCGCGAGATAGCCAGTAATATTACCTGGCGGGCCGACACTCGCGCCCTTGCTTCCAATTGTGACCAGATTTCTCCGATTGGTTCCGAGTTCGAGGTCGCTTGCGCGGTCCTCTCCCTTACGAAGCGGTGAAACGGTGTATACCGAATCTATCACGGACCACGGCGTCCTTTGCCCGGCTTTCACCCGGTTCAGAGTCGGGCAAAGGACGCCTTGGTCCGCGATAGATTCGGTGCACACCGTTTCACAGCTTCGTAAGGGAGAGGACCGCGCAAGCGACCTCGAAATCGGAACCAATCGAGAGACCGGAGAAATCTGGTCACAATTGGAAGCAAGGGCGCGAGTGTCGGCCCGTCAGGTAACATTACTGGCTATCTCGCGGTAAAGGCGTTGGTCTCTTGCGGGTTGTGACGTAGCTAGACGTTGGAGTGTATTGTCCAAAGTCTTCTACGCTCACTGCAGGGCGACAGAACGAAAAATCGTTAAAACGTCCTGTGGTGACGGGCTCGCCCGTTGTAGTTGACACCGCAAGATGTTAGTCAGAGTGCACAATCGATTGGCTTGCGCCGCACGGTGCGCAGACCGTCCAGGAGCGCCAGAGGTTTGATTCCCAGGGTAAACTGACCAAGGCCAGAGTCCTACCCAGTGTTGACCCGTGAGTGTGACCAACCCTGAACAGAATGGGTCTTCGTAGCCAACTCAGCAAGGGCCCATTAACTCCCACAATACCACAGTCGAGGGAGGGTGCTCATCGAGGTTATTAATGAAATTAGTATTCAGATGAAATCAGTTTTATCCAATCTGGGGCAACAGCACGGCCGAGAGAGGGCGCTCATCGATTTTATTTATGACATTAGTATTCAGATGGAATCAGCCCTTGGCTACTTGACGGAAAAGTCTTGGGATGACTCAACCGACGTTTTGTAACAGCAGTTGTGTTTTTTTAAAATTTATTATATATTTTTACACTGGATCACACAGTGTGCCCGATAACGTAGGATATATTACGCTGGCTTCCCGGACTAGACGCTTGGTGTCTGTCTATTGCTCGAAGCGGGCATTCCATCAAATGCGGCGTGGCGCTGTGGGGTGGTGCTACTGGCGCAGGTGGCGAACCGCAGCTGAGGTTAGCGTAGGGTAGCGGATGTTGATAGCAGGATTCGTGGTAGCCGCGGATGCCTGCTTAACATCGCTCGTCGTCGGATATTTGAGGTTAGCGCTACGCACAATTGTCTAACCCGGACGAATAAGGCTGTTTTCCGCAGTGAGACTACAATAATAAATAAATTCTGACACTACTCGGTCTAAGTATAATTAGAGTAAACAGAAAATATCCCGAAACAAAGAACCTATTTATTGGTAGTTAAACTATGCGCAAACTCAGATAGTAGTTAAAATATGTACTAACATTATAAAGAGGTAAAGTTTGTGAAGTTGTAGGAAGTAATCTCTGGATCTACTGAACCGATTTTGAAAATTCATTTACCAATAGAAAGCCACGTTATTTGTGGGTGCTATAGGTTATATATTAATCCGAAAAATGGAAAAACTTTTTCGTGGTAGTCGGATTTGCAAAGTAAGTCGGAGAATAAGCGGTCGAACGAAAACGTTTCTAACTGACGCTGCCTTAACAACGAGAGATATCTGATTAAATTCTAGAGAAAAGTTGTAGAGCTTGATAATGTCTACAAAAAAGTCAGCGACAGCATATATCTAACTTTTATATTTAAGTCACAAAAAGTAGTATTTTATATAAAAAAATAATTTAAATCGTTAGGTCATGTTTAATGGTCATATTATCAACAATTATGAATTCTTATCAAAATAAGTAAATTTATCGTCTCAAGTGTTTAAAACAAAAGACTTTTCCCTTTTACTGCATATAATTTCCCTTTTACTGCATAAATAGTTAAAGAGATAATACGCTCACAAATAAGACACTCACAAGAAGACACTCACAAATAACGGTGATATAGTCAAATTGGCATGCAAATACACACATACATATGCAGTAAAAATATAACCCTTCTTTTGGCAGTCAGGAAATAAATCATAGCACTCAGTACTAACCGAACCACAGTCAAAATTTCATCATAGGTAAAAAGTTTTACCGCCTAACGAAGTGGGCACGGGTCAGCTAGTGTTAATATATTTTGGGTCCTTACCTATGTAATTGCTGTTTTTTCCCATTGGCCATTTTGAACTTGGATTACTTGGGTTTGAATTGGAATTTCAAATTAAAATAATTTTTAATATAAAGCCATGTTCTTCTTTTTTAGGAATCAGCTGTTTATTTGTCTTTTCCTCGTTTGTTTGAACTCAAATATTTTCGTTCGTGTAACCATGGTAAAGTTGAAAATTTGCATTACATTACATTACATTATGTTTTCGTGGTGTCCAATTGCCGACTAAAGACCGCTCTTGGAGGTGTCAAAATACTTGGGTTAGGTAGTAAGTTTCGTTACTACTCATACTACATACATACATACTACATACATAGGTAGTCAAGAATTAACTACTAGATTATCAAACTATAAATATAAATAATCAAAATAGAATCCTAATATTTGAAGTAGTTAGTAATTCGAAAAGATACGTAGTAAAATTATTCATCGTAATATTCAAATTGTCAGTAAAATGTTAAATAATCAAATTAAATCTACGTTATGCATTTTAAACTAAAAGTACACATATAAGACTGTGAGAGTTGCCACCCTTCACTAGACTCCATTTGATTGTGAGCGAAGGGTGGATCTCATCGTGAAGTTTTCTCCGTGAATGAAAGTCGTGGATGTCGAAGTAGAAGTATTTAATCAGAAGGTTGAAGTGAGTCGCCAGTTCTTAATGCCTTGATTGTGATTTCGCCGTTGTGTAATAGTGTGGGCGCGAGGAAAAGCCGTAGTTATGTGTCCGAAGTGTGTAGTCGAGGAGCGAGGCTTGACGATCGGTATAGCGGGTAATGCAGGTACTGCTTGATAATGAAGCGTAGTCGCGGTAACTATCCGCCAAGGAAATGATATATAGCCGTGTACTTGTCCACCAAGGGAATGATCTCGATCGATCGAAATGTACTACGTTTTATACCGTGAGCGGTGATGTAATAGCTATGAGTGGGGTGCGACATGTGTATCGATCAGAAGAAATGACATGAGTCATCGCTTGACTGTGCATACATTGCCGAATTTAGTTGGAAATTAACTGCAGCTGACTCGTGTGGATTTGAGCGAGTTTGCGGTTTCCATTCTGTGGAAATTACTTTTTTGTTGTTGGTATGTTGGACCGACAGGGCTCCAACAAGACCATATAAAATAATCAGACAATAAGGCTCTACTTTTTTAGTAATTTAAATGGCACAATATTTGAAAAATCATGGCCCTCAAATTCGGCCAGATTATAGAAAGGGTGGCCTATCAGCATCTCCTTGATGTTTTTTTGAATTTTATGTCCTACAGCTGTTTAAATTTTGTAGGGAGTAGATTATAGAATTTAATGCTAAGGAACAAGTAGCTTTTCTGTACTTTTGCCAGTCGTATTCGGGGTACGCCTAAAAGGGAGCTACCGCTGGTATGATGCGAGTGAATGTCTGCATTAATTGGTTATTTAAATTGTTTTTTATTTTCCAATATGAGATCCGGTGCCGGTGTTTTCTATTAGAGCTTCTTGCAATCTGGCTATACAGTTACTGTACATGTGTACTGTTAGAAACTGAAAACAATAATGGAGAAGCTCGTGATTAAATAATCGAGCCCGGTCGATTGCTCATAGCCACCGCTCTTCATGATTTCACTGACAAAAATCGCGAAGTTGCTGGAGTTGCGGCTGAACGTGCTTGCCAGACTTTGCTCCAATGGAGTTTTTTTTTTCAGAATTTAAATAACTTTTTACAAGGGAAAAAATCAACTTTGAAGAGTCGGTGAAAAACCCCTTTAAAGTTTTCATTAGTGCCTGCCAACGAGATTTTTTACAGCAGAGGAATTAAGCAACTCCTATTAAGATGACAAATCTATATAGATAATAGGGGTCAATATTTCTATGAATAAAATATATATTTTTGATACAAAGTTTTAGGCCTTAAATTTTCTTTATAGGACAGCAACTTAATAGGTGTCAACATCAGCACGCGAGGCCTGGCTGGTCCTACCACAACGGGTGTTTTTAAACGGTGTTACAACGAGAACGCACTCATAATGAATATACATTATATACACAATGTTGCTTCTTTTATGGAAACGATACCAAGCGATTGAAAATGCCAGTTGAAGAAAACTATGTCCACATCCATTATCTAGTGTGAGCACATCAGTAAAAATCCGATTAACCCCTCCTCTCGCGAAGTAAAAATTCAGCTATCACTTTTGCGCGCGACATATTCGGGCGTAAAATCGACGCGAGTCGACGACCTTGATACAAACGGTCATAACTTGTAAACCACTACACCGATCATAAAAAGAATAACTGTAAAATGACCGCATTGAAATTTGAAATATAAAATATTATAACTTTATCTCGTAAAACAATTAGGATAATAATGAATAAATATTACAAAATTGGTGAACTGAAAAAACTCGCCTATAAAATCATTTCGATTTTTTTGTCACAAAATACGTAAAATATGCAAAATTTTTAAATACAGTTATGTTCTTTATTAAATGCTTTACCAAAACCATTTTTTTTAACTTATTTGCATACAAAATTATTTATTTATTCAGCCAAGAAAAATTTTATGTATTCTCGTAAAAAAACTATTTTTAATTTTTAATTTGTGACTACTTATGGTATTTTTTTATATGAAATTCTTTCAAAATAACTTTATTACTACATCACACTTCTTAGAAATCACACCAGAACTTTGAGCTTTGTCTGATATTACAGAAAAATCTGATATTACAGAAAATAGGGGATGTTACGGAGCGACCGGGTTAAAAACGAATAGCTGACCGTTCTTAATAGAAGGCCCCCACTATATTTTTCTAACATGCTATTACAAGAAAGTATGATGTTAGATATATGCCAGCTCCTTGTGAAACACAGTCACTCATGTTTTTTCATCGAACCCTAGGTAAAGGACCACGAAGCCAGAACACAGAATTACAAGAGCATCTGCAGGTCTGAATTCTGCCGTTCCCCGAGTAAATTCTTCATTTGAACAAAGAAAATTTAACTATATAGTACCCAAAATATAACCGCCTTGTTGACAACATAAAAGAAATAAAAAATACCATTTTATTCAATAAAAAAATAAAAAATGGCTTCTTGACGACATAGATCGTTCAAGGACAGATAAGGAAACTTTTGCAAATCATATATTAATAATAATATGACTGCATACGTTTACTATTATACTACATAATATGATATGATAATTAACATAATATAATACAAAAGAATAATACTATAATATATTTAGATCGTTATATTTATATGTGTGAGTATGTATGTATATGTATGTGTATATGTATGTATCTGAGTACCTACGTCAGTTATGCTTCTCCATCCAAGTCAGACAATAAATCGTTTACCCAGATACAGCCTATATTCGGCCTTGGATATGCACTGAGCATGATCATGTGAATGTGGGTCGTTGTTTACTTCGCACCATTACGTGGTATGACCATTTTTATGTATTTCCATATTGTGTTTGAAATAATTTAAAAACAATACAAATTTTTCCATTAAAAGTATGATAACCATTTTTAAACCGTCGAAAAATTTACAAAACTATTTTAGCAGATAACAGTATATCCAAAACCTATTTAGGTGCGAAAAGGGGCGGTTATACTAAGTGGACGACAATCGAAAAATCGACAAAAAAAAACTTCATATTATTGAGCTTGAAATTGAACGTGCATCGTAGAGGTGATCTAGCCGAGCGACGTTTATTTCGAATGCAAGAACTCGAAGTTTTACTGACTGGAAACCTGGAGGGACTCGCACTAGGGAATTGTTTCATTCAATTCATCTCTTCGAGGAGGTTTCCGGACGAGAGCTGAACCATGAGTTGGGCTAGGACAAAACAAGAAATGGTACCTTTAAAACCCTAAATTCTACATCTGAAATGAAAACACAGGCTGTTAAACGCACGGGTATTCAAAATATTCTATCATAGGAGACAGTTTTTTACGCAATAAGGTTAATGGGGCACCTCGCGAAGTACCTATGCGGACTTTAGGCAAAATTTCATCAACATTATAGTAATTAATCAATTTATAAAATCTTCCGCCTTTTTGTTTTGTTTATCAATAAGAATGAGTTTATTGGCAGATTTATTAGAGTAGTAAAAAGTACGTTTTACCTACTACTAGCATTGATTAAGGCAGCGTTGCCAAAATATTTTTGATTTATCCCGGTATTGTTTATGTTTCTTTGTGGATCACAAAAAAGAAACATAAACAATAATGTTTCTTTTTTGTGATCCACTTTTTTTTACTGGTGTATAAATAGGCAAAATTAAACACATTTAAATGTTCACATTTAGTAGTGTATCAAGCTTGAAATATTTATTTATGTATGTATGTATGCATTATTGACGTCAAAAAGTTACGATTTCGTACTATTTTGAATAAAAACCTTATGATTATGATTATGATAATTTTTGACTACTTCACATATTAGGCTTCTATTTTTGATTATTTATATTTATAGTGAAACAAAAAAGCCGACGATCTTGCTAAGACGTGAGCAAAAAAACGTTATAAGGCCCTGGACCTTGCTGTGGCGTAACAAAAACCCTTGCAAACCTAATGCTCAAAAAAATATGTTTAGAACAATTCGTCAACCACTGGAACAACACGCCAGGTTTGAATCATTTAATAGCGATAATTAAGGCTTATGACCGTAAGACTTACGGTCGTACATCTTTCGATAAGCAACTTTATTTTTCTCTTGATCAAAGATTTTGGTGGAAATTTTGTAAATTTTGCGAGATTGCGCGTGATTTTGCATGCAAGATTAATCTTACAAAATTAGTGAGAGATCTTGGTATTTCAAGATCTCGGTATATCTAGATTGTATTCCCTAGTGGCGACCCACCATTTGGAAACTCTGCATAGGGTATATGATTGATTGATGCTATATTACGTTTTTGCAACCCTTCGAAGCCGGTGAAATGTAGGTGGCGCTGATAGCATTGTCCGGCAAGAGTAAAGAAATTTATTTTTCTATAAAGGACTGATGGATTATAAAAACCTAATAACCTAACCAATGATAACAATAATAACATTCAATTATTAGAGTCATCTATTGCATTTTTGTATAGATTGTTGACACCACAGAAATAATACGGAAGAGATTAGAAAGCCATGTATTAGTCTATATGAAAATTAAAGCGCGTAATTATTATGGATTCAAACCTGAATACCAATTTAAAAATTGATATCTTTATGTAAATTATAATAAAATAATAAGAGTTATGATTTTATAATTCGTTTATTTTATTATTAGTATTTTATTTTGAAATAAGATTCCGAATAAGTATGTTTATAGCGACATCTATTAGGCCACTGACTATAAGAAAAGATTTCTTAATGTTTGGAACTATGAGTACCATATACACGTTGCGTTTTGTAGTAAAATCCTAGCTGCTAAAATGTAGTACCATATTGAGCAATATATTTATTTATTTAATTAAATAATTACCGCATTTACAAAGCATATGCCTCAAAAATGTTCGTATTGATTTATATGTATTTATATTATTAATAAAAAATGAACACGGCCGATATGAGCATTGACATAAGTGCACTGCTGCCGCTAAGTGTACTAAGTGATAGTAATTATTCATATATAATTGATGCTTCTAGTTATAAAAATATCTTTCTTATTTTTTTATTTATTATTATTTATTTCGTAGCCGGCTATTGGGGAGGGGATCGCCCTCGCAGCCAATACGCTGCTGTTGGTGCCGCTGGATCTCATTAACGATTCGCTTCCTTTTTTTTGCCACGTCTCGTGCATCCCTAGCCGATAATCGTTGATTGTTAAGGTCGTCTTTGATGTTATTTAGCCAGGTTTTCTTCGGTGCCAATCGCTGAATTCTCCAGTCTGTCGGACGGTCTCGCCAAAGAAGTTTACGTGGCAAGCGATTATCGTTCATTCGGAAAACATGGCCGAACCATCGTATTCGACGTTTTTGTACTTCTTCTTAGATCGTTGTTAGTAGATCGCAATGGTCTCGTTTCGAATTCGGTCGCGGAGTGAGAGACCGAGAATCTGCCTCAAGCATCGCATTTGGAAGACTTCGAAATTTTTGAGGTCCGATTGTAGTAACGTCCACGTTTCCGATCCATAAAGAAGAATGGGAAGAACCAACGTTCTGTATAGTCGTACTTTGGTTTTGATGGTAATATTCGTTCGCTTCCATATGTACCATTGAGCGTGGCGAATGTTGCTGTTGCCTGACCGATCCGGCTATGGACATCGGCCTTCGATGCCACTTTCTTTTCCGTAACCAACGATCCTAAATACTTGAATTGTGGGACCTGTTCGATTTGGGTTCCATCGACGTAAGCGCTGGCCTTCGAACCGTCCGTAGTGATCACTTTGGTCTTATCCGCATTGATTTAATCCATATGATTGAGCAATTTCGGATATGTCGTATAAAATGTCCGTTGCTTCGGCATTAGTGTCGGTGAAAACGACACTTATTTATTTACATCTGACTTCAGACAATCACTGCGGTTCTATACATTTCTCACCACTATTTACGCTGTATAAGCGGCAAAGGACATGTTAATCAAAGTTCATAGCTGAAATAATTAATTTCTGATCCGCAATCGACAGGCATTGATGAAAACTTTAAGCTGACGGAATCCGGGGCGGATGGAAACTTTGCAACTTCAGCGTTAGTTCGTGTCGGGGTGACAGTGGAAGGCATTTACTGTTCGACCTGTAGGGGGATATGTCGAGCTGCCTTCCAGGAGGCTTCTCCAATTAACAGAAAGTTCTTGAGTTAAACTATAAGCTCTCCGAGTTACAGTTCGCCTAGCAGACGCTACCTGGCTCATTAGCCACGTGGTTAAAGCTATTGTGAGTGAGTACAGATGTGATCTGAATTGAGAAATGTTTTCTCGAAGTATTTTTTTTATCAAAAATGACTAAAATTGATGAGCTGAAGTGATGTCGTGCAATGGTTATGGGCTGTATTATTGCTGTATAGGGTATTAAATTGCTCAATGCCTTACTACGTTTTGGTTGCTATGATTTTACTACGAAACTCGGAGTGTAGATGGCGTGCATAATTCCAAACATTGATTAATCTTCTCTTATGTTCAGTAGCAATTTATGGCGTTCGAAACACGGCTATGCTTTATCTTAACTCAAACCTAATATAATCACAAATGAATTATAAATCATAGCTCTTACAATCCTAATATTTACATAAAGTTGTCAATTTTTAATTTGGTATACAGGTTTCAGTATATAATAATTACGTGCTTTAATGTTCAAATAGCCTAATATATGGCAATTTAATATCTCGGTATTATTTATGTAATGTAATCAGCAGTTATAAAAGAACAATATGACACTAATAATTTAATGTTACTATTATGTTGTTATATATGTTGTTTTAATCAAATACTACAACTGGCGGACCCGTCTCTCCAGGAAGTTATAACGATATTGATTTTTCTGTCTCCCCTGAGGTGAGCGTAGAAGACATTGAGAGGAATAGTATCTCAAACTGTTTCACTATGATATAAACAAGTATATGAAACTGTTTGATCATAATGATCAAATATCAGTTAAAATTAATTAACTAGAGCTGTCAACTACAACGGGCGAATCCGTCACCTCATGAAGTTTTAACCATATTTAGTCAAAAAAGAGGTCAAAAGCCTATTTTTTTTTAAATTGTCTTATTTAATTTCACATACAGGGGAAATGTACACTTTAAATAGGTTGTCTGCTGTTTAACATGTTTTTCTATTTTAATCTCCCAACTAACCCGCATGATGCTAAAAGCATCTGAAGATAAACCCCAGAGTGAAACGAAAATAACTTGAAGCTACAAAAAATCTATGCTTAGGATTAAATATTACATATGCTACTACTATTTAGGTCATACGAATGTTTCTGAAGTTTGATAAATTGAGACATTTATAACGTTTGTATTATTAACACGCTTACATTAACTTGACCTGTAGCACTGTAATGGAATTTTTCAACTGAATTTTTACCCACTTCTATGTGTGGTATCGATTTGAATCCTGGCCTATTTTATATGCGCACTATATATGGAATTCTGGTGATGATATAATAATATGCTACTATCGTAGTCGTTAATCTTATATTATATTATTAACGCGCTTTTTATTTATTTATTTATTAACTTACAGATAGTAGTGATTTTAAAATCTCATTATGTGGCAAAAACATAATCAAATTAACGATTACTTAGAAGTAATGTCTCTTCATGGTTTGCAGTGTCTGGTAAATAAACCTACAAGAGGAAACAATTGCCTTGATCATGTTATGTATCGATCAAAACTACAATCGGCCACAATAATATATGTGATCACTATCCCATTATGGTTAAATTTTCCCAGTGTAAAACGGATACAGCCATTCATAAAAAAGGATTTAAGAAAAACAAAACAGATTTAGGAAAGGTACTTTATGACCTGGGGCAGGTTGATTGGTCTCACATATACAGTGCAACTAATGTAGACTCTGCTACTGAGTATTTTGTCAAAACTTTAACCTCGATTGCCGATAAAAACACATGCACCCAATACCATGTGACAACACACAAAAATAAAAAATTAAAGCCATGGATTTCCGATGGACTACTGTTTTGCATCCGTCGACGAGATAAACTACACCTAGCATCAAAAAATAAACCTCATAACTTAAGTTTAAAAACCAAATTTGTAATTTATAGGAATTTATGCAAATGGTTAATAAAGAAAACCAAAGAAGACTACTACAAAAATAAAATTGCTGAAAATAGCAGTGATTCTAAGAAGGTTTGGCAGCTAATCAAGGAAGCAGCTAACATTTCCAATAACATGCACACCATCGATAAGTTAGTCATTGAAAATCGAGTAGTCAATGCCCCAGAGAATATGCAAGAAATCGTAAATGCATTTAACACGCACTTTGCCAGTGTAGGTTCAAAACTGGCACACAAAATATTAGATCGAAAAAAAATCGGCCGTAAGGACAAAAACTTTACTGAAGGGATACCTACTACTGTGTTTTCCCTAACTCCAACATCGCCAAATGAAGTTTGTAAAAGCATTAACTCATTAAAACAGTCTCGTTCCTCAGGTATGGATGGTCTAACTAGTGATATTTATAGAATTGGGAAGGATTATTTAAGCTCACCGATATCATTTATAATAAATCTAAGTTTTAAACTAGGATTATTTCCAACAAGACTTAAATGCGCAAAAATCGTGCCTGTTTTCAAGTGCGGCGATAAACTCGATGTAAATAATTATAGGCCCATTTCACTACTGTGTACTCTCTCTAAAATCATTGAGAAAGTTGTTAAAAATAGGCTAGTAGAATATCTGGATATCAATAGTCTTTTATCGTCCAACCAATATGGCTTTAGGCAGGAAATGGGTACGGCTGATGCTATTGCAGAGGCCACGAAAACCATAACAGCGCTTGTCGACAAGGGAGATAAATGTCTTGCTATTTTTCTCGACTTATCCAAGGCGTTCGATACTGTATCTCACGATATCCTTTTAAAAAGACTACTGACCATAGGTGTAAAAGATCAAAATTTAAAATGGTTTGAAAGCTACATATCCGAAAGGATGCAAATCACTTCGATCGCTGATACTTCCAGCGACGTGAAAAGTCTCTCATACAGCGTGCCACAGGGAAGTGTTTTGGGGCCTATTTTATTCCTTATATACATAAATGACCTCTACAACCTGACACCCAGTAAAGCTATATCATTTGCAGATGATACGGTAATCATCTTTAATGGCAGTAGCTGGCAGCATGTTTTCTCAAAGGCCAATAAAGAAATGGACATTGTTAAAGAGTGGCTGGATGACTCACTACTCACACTTAATACCGAAAAAACTAAGTACTTAACTTTCAGCATAGATAAGAGAGGACAACCACCAGATGCCAATTCGATAACTAGTCATCAATGCATGAACCGTCAATGCAATTGTGAGCCATTAAAAAAGTGGTGTCCTTAAAATACTTGGGCATAGTTGTAGATAATAAGCTGAGATGGGCTGATCATATAAAATTATTGTCTTCAAGGATCAGACGTCTGGCATACATATTTAAAGATTTAAGGAATATTCTAGACCCCAAAACATAAAAAACTACCTATTACGCCTTGTGTCAAAGCATTTTGAGTTACGGGATCATTGGGTGGGGAGGTTGCTCCAAAACAATTATCCATCAAGTAGAGGTAGCACAGAAGCTGATAATTAAAATTATCACCCGTAAACCATACAGATACCCGTCAGAAAAACTTTTTGAAGAGTTCAGTGTACTTGAAGTAAGGCAACTTTATTTAAAATTTTGTCTGGTTTTTATTCAATTTCAAAATAAGAGAGTGCCCACACAACAAGCACACCGAACAAGGCGATCCGTGGCGGATATGTTAGACGTCCGTCGAACGAAAACATCTATTGGTCATCTATGAGTCGATAAAAATCGTATACAGTAAAGACCAATTTAAAAAACGGTGTCACAGGTGGCTTCTGAATGAAGGTCGGGATATTAGCCACCAAATATTTGATATTCTTATGTAATTTAATTTAAATAAATTGAATTACTATTATTATTATTTTATTAAATCGCTGTTCTTGTTTTTCTCTTTTTTTAATTGAATTATATTGAAATATACATTTTAACTTGTAACATGGACATTTTATATATAATTGTATCCTCGGACTATTTAAATATGATTCTTTAAATATTTATTGATATATCATTTTTTCCTTTATTTCGATTCATTAATAATATTTTTATATTTTATTGTATTTATTACGACATTATATTATTATTATTCAGTTTAATTATTTCACCATTTACTGAATGTTATTTTTCTAGCACACTACAGCTACATTTACATCACACTACACTACACTACAGTTACATCACACTACACTCAAATTACAATGTTTATTATTATTAGTTAATTTTGAATATTATTTGATACCTACCATATTTTTTAAATTAAGTATTCTAAAGTATGCACAAACCACTCTACTTGGTACGCTTGCCTTAGTACGGGCCTAGGCCTAGTTAGGCGGCGTTGATTTAAAAAAAAATGGTCTGCGGTGCTTTCTATTTTGATATTATTTACATTTAAGCCTATAATGTTAAACTTAGAATGTACTGCCATAAAAATGTGGTTTTCTTTAATAAATAAATAAAAATAAATAAATAGTAAATATATGATAATAGTATCTTAAAAACATATTCAAACGAAACAAATTTACTATCCTATAAATACATAGTATGCAATGCTTGCGTTACACATTACATAGAAATAACATCAACACGTTGATAGTAGGAGAAAAATATAATAAAGCTAATAATAATATAAGGGTAAGAAAAGAAATAATTAAATAAGTTGTTAATAAGGTTATTTGGATAGAGCAAAATAGAAGTATGAGTAATAGGATAATAATATTTATTATATATAATATGATATAATGCAATAGTATGTTATAATATAATAATCATATAATACAGTGCATTAGGATGGCAGTAAGTGAAACCTTAAAAAGTAGGAGATAGGCTAGGTATGATTGATTGAATCTTTTATTATATTTATGGAATCATAAAATACATCCAATCCTTTACACGATTTATCAAAAACGTGACACATTCTTGCAAGAGGTCTATTCGATCTGATGTTGTTATTGCAAGCGACAACCGAAAATGTCTGAGAGCTCCTCGTTAGTCGCGGTGGCACACGAAATTGATTTTTTTCTAGACTAGCTGGGCTGTCTAGTCGATTGTGCAAAAGCTTATGGAGACACGTTATATTATTTATAGTCCTACGTGTTTTTAAGTCTATTAGGTTAAATTGAGAAAGCCGCTCTACATAACCTTTCAGAGTATTTCTGAGGCCACATTTGTTCGACAGCATACGAGTGAATTTCTTTTGGACTCGTTCAATTCTATCGCTTTGAACACTGTAAAGCGGATTCCAGATCACTTATCCATACTCCAGCACCGATCTAATCAATGATGAATAGACGGATATTAGGGATTTCGGATGTCGAAATGGCTTCATTGTCCTGAAGACAAAACCAAGAAGTTTACTTGCTTTTTCGACAATCCCATTGAAGTGGTGATGAAATGAATACTTTTCGTCGAAGATAACTCAGGTCTCTGATGTGCTCGACTCTATTAGCTTGACCTGTAACACTGTAATGGAAAATTAAAAATCAAATTTACCCACTTCTACATAATTAATTGTCGTGTCGATTTGAAACTTAGCACACCTGCGTAATTCTGTCCATTGTTAAATAATATGATACTATGGAGTTTGTATAATGATAGAGGTGGAAGGTGGTCATAGAAACTCCTTAATCATTAAGCGAGCGCTTCTTGCATTCTACAAATCTAGAGATGTCCATGCAGGAACTCAAAACAATCTGTACACAAGAATGCCCGCGAGTATCAAATATATAATTCCATCAGTCAGGACAACATTTGCCCAGAGACACATATTCTACATAGCCCCAAAATTATATAATTCCGTAAGTGAAGACATGAAAAATTATTCTAGCATAAAAATATTCAAAGCAAACCTTAATAGATGGGTACTTAACAAGGGATATGTAAAATCTGATGAACTTCTTCGCAACGCACGACAATTTATTTAGTATCACGTATCTATCATTCTTAATTAAATTTAAATTATAAATGTATGTATTTATTACATAGCTATATATTTTATAAAATTGGTATATTAATGTGTATATACAGGTGGTGGATCCAAATAATTTATTGTTAAAAAACATTTCATTTATTAAAATTGCATAAAAAATGCACATCTAGAGACGGGCCAAATTATCGCCTAGTTAGATGTGCTATTGGCAGGAAAGGTCCTGTAAGATGTGTTAAACCTCCCTATATCAATTATTAAATAATTTATATAATTATTATAAGAAGCAAACTTTACATGACCAATGCACTGTATACCTAATCATAAGTATCTCAATAAATAAATAAATAAATAAATCGCTAACCATATGCCCTTATCAAATTTGCAATCATTTGATATATTTCAATAAGTCATCTCAGTAGATAAAAACATTGATTATATAGCATATTAGGTTGCGCAATGTAGTAATACGATTCGGCAGCTGGGATTTTACTACGAAACGCAACGTGTAGATGGCACTCATAGCTCCATATCTCCGGGTGTACCTGGACGGTTTGCACATCGTGTGGCGTGAGCCAATCGACCGTGCATTCCGACTTTTAAATCAGAGGTGGCTGTTGGCCTAATGACAGCTGCTATTGCAACGACCAATCTACTATTCGATACTGTGTGAACAGTCGGGCAAAGGATGCCTCGGTCTGAGGTGATTTGAACTGTATCGCCGCTTACATTAGGCAGCGGACCGCGCACGTGACCTCTAATCCGTAATCAGTCGGGAGGACGGAGAAATCGGACCATAACTGGTAGCGAGGGCGCGTGGATGCCTGCCGGATTTTTACCTGGCACCAATCGGTTTGGAGTTGGATTCTCGCTGGCCAGTTGGCCGAGCTAGATAGAAAATTGTCTAGGTCTCCAAGTCTTCTATGCTCATTCCAGGCTATAAGAGCGATCACATACTGTTATACCAGCCTAGTGGTGAACGGTTTTGTGCAGCTTGGGCCACAAGAACCATTTTGTTCTCAGATCGGCTTAACTTACGATTCAGCTCCTATTCAGCAGCCTCCTCGAGTGGAAGGCTACCCCGGGTAAGACTCCGGGTCTCGGTCCTCAGAGCTGGTAGACCGGTTCCTCCCGGTGGGATTGCATCCCGGCGCCACTGGACGGTTTGCGCACCGGTCGGCAAAGCCAATCGGTTTTGCATTCTGACTAATTGCTGAAGGGGTCTAAAGACTATGGAAATACACTGTTTCCTAAGCAGCGGGGGTGGATGTTCATCTGTTGTCATGCCACTCTTGAAATGACATTGGGCCACTCGATAATATGTGGCACTACGGGCAAAGAACGCCCAGGTCCGCGATAAATTCAAGTTGAATTACCGCTGTAATACAACAGGTAGAGGTTGCGTAGGCGACTTCGGACCCGTAACCAGTCGGGAGGACGGAAGTATCCTGAAGGTTAATTCCAGACGGAGATATCCTGCCAAAACTGGTAGTTAGGGGGCGAGGCTGCTCCCTCATATTTCTCCCGGTGCTTCGCCTTAAGGCGTCGGTCTCTAACGGGTTGCTGGTGAAATAGATAGTAGATTTTCTTGTCCCCAAGTCTTCTACGCTTATCCCACGGCTGAAAAAATGATCTATATCATTATACCAGCCAGGGATGACGGGTTCGCTTGTTGTAGTTGACACCGACCTCCTGTTATACCAGCCTGTGGGGACGGGTTCGCCCGTTGTAGTCGACACCTCCCCAATGTTGCCTTACACTCTTGAAATTACTACTGAGACACCTGATCCTGTTTTCAGAGCCAGAAAAAAACGCCTTGGTCCAACTAGAGATGTTGACTACAGCGGGCGAGCCCGTCACCTCAGGAAGTTTTAACTATTAGTCGTTTTATCTCCCTGGAGTGAGCGCAGAAGACTTAGGACAAAAAAAGGTCCACGGTCTAGCTCCGCCACAAACCCGTAAGAGGCCAACGCCTTAACCGCGAGATAGCCAGGAGTGTTACCCGGCGGGCTTACACTCACGGCCTTACTTCCAATTGTGACCAGATTACTCCAGTCTCTCGATTGGTTACGAGTTCGAGGTCGCTTGCGCGGTCCTCTCCCTTACAAAGCGGTGAAACGGTGTATACCGAATCTATCGCAGACCACGGCATCCTTTGCCCGGCTGTTCACCCAGGATCGGGTAGCCGATGGTCGTTTCAAGAGTAGTCGCCATAAGGTCAGCAACCACCCCCGCTCTATAGGAAACAGTACTGCTTCTAGACTCCCCCGACTGTTAGTCAGAGTGCGCCATCGATTGGCTTATGCCGCACGGTGCGCAGACCGTCCAGGAGCGCCAGAAGGTTGATTCCCAGGGGAAACTAACCATAAGGCCTGAGTCATACCCAGGCTCGCACTTCATGCGTGGAGGCCGTCGGATAGGTGTTGACCCGTGAGTGTGACCAACTCCGTAAATCTATCACGCTTTGGTCCGTGATAGATTCAAACTGAATTACCGCTGAACATACAACAAGTAGAGGACCGCGCAAGTGAACTCGTAACCGTAACCAGTTGGGAGGCAGGAGAAATCCGGCCATAACTGGTAGTCGGGGGCCAGGCCGGCACTCTGGTTGCTACTCAGTGCCTCGCGTCATGTTTTGGCCTCTGACGGGCGAGTTGACAGAGCTAGATAGTAGAATGTCTATATCTCCAAGTCTCTACGCTTACTCCAGGTTGAAAAAACAATTCTACTTTCCTCGCATGATCCGGGAAGCCATTGAAATAAGAAGAACCCCGAACTTCAATAGAGACGACGGTTACAAACTCTCTTCTACGTGGAACCCTCTTCTTAAAATGTTCCCGCCGCCGAATGCCGAACGCAAAGACATAAAACCGGATACAGTGAGTGTTGTGTGCAAGACGGATTTTCAAAATTCCCGCGCTCCGAGCCCGGCCCCCCACCACCGTTATAACCTACGCAGTGGCGGCAGCGGTATGCGGCCTACCCGCAAAACAACGGATTGACAGCTCTTCAGTCTACCCTAGACAACGGCGGCTGCAACGTCACCGAAACGTTGGGTGCTACAAATTCCACGCGGTTAATTCGTTTTCTATCCTATTTATAATAGTTAATACCAAGCATATTTTTTAAATTTAGTATTCTAAAGTATGCACAAGCCACTGTCTACTTGGTACGCTTGCCGTAGTACGGGCCTAGGCCTAGTTAGGCGGAGTTGATTTCAAAAAATTGTGGTCTGCGGTGCTTTCTATTTTGCTATTATTTACATTTAAGCCTATACAGTTAAACTTACAATGTACTGCCGTGAAAATGTGATTTTCTTTAATAAATAAATAAAATAAAATAAATAAAATGTAGAAAGCAATGGCTACAGCTTCACGAGAATTGTCATGAGATGATGTGCGAATTAATTACTGTGACATAAGTACACAGATCTGGGGCCCGATTTTTGAAATACTAACCAAATACAAAATTATTATCCTGAAAGCAGGATAGCATCCGTAAGTGGTGTGGTAGTTATCACCCGCTCACATCTGCCAGAGGACGCTTATCTGACAGCGAATTAATCATAGAGCAGGGGCAATGTCTTCCGTCTCTTTTCCTCTTCCTCTTGCCAGCCAACACGTCAGAGGGAGATAACAAACTTATACTTTCCCACATAACTCAAAGGGTACGTATATTTGCGTTGCTGTATTCGTCGAGAATTTCGCTTAATTGAGAGAATAATAAAGCAGCATTTAACATTTTCAAAGGCGCATTGTTAGTATCAAAGACAAAGGTCCAATTTTCAGCTAAATTTTCAGCTAGAACATCGTAGAACATGGATATGGTACATGGATCATTCTATCTCCCATGGAGTAAACGCAGTGACTTAGTGCCAGTGCCATTATAGTCCCCGACCAGATTAACTTTATGTAATACTAGCTGTTGCCCGCGGCTTCGCTTCGCTTGGTGTTTCGAATCAAGTTGTTAATTATTGCCTTTTTAAACACTACCTACAGGTATATAGTTCTATCATTTAAATAATGTGTTTTCGTTTCACACGTTTTCTCTTAGATTGACGTAACAGTTGAAGCAAAGTTATAACCTAGCTTTTAAGGAAACTATTAAAAATTCTTATCAGTACTTTGTCCCCCCTATTTCATCTAATGACTATTAATCGCTTAAATAGTTTACATAAATACTTTTTTTTAAATATTTTTTAAAATATATTTTTGGTACAAAATAATTATTAATTTTTATAATCATAACTTAAAATTTCATTTTCATTTGTTTTTGGTTTTTCATGTTTTTGGTTGGTCTATTTTTCTTTAAAAATAAATCGCTGCTAAATAAATGAATGTATAATAGTGTTAACATACCTATAATGAGTCATAGTTTCATTGTTATATTTTGTATTTGTTATATATAAACGCTGTTTATTAACCAAATAAAATAAAATAAAAAATAACGTGTAGGGTGTATATGTGCTGTCTGTCTGTTAACAGTGTTCAAAGATTTTGACTCGTGTAACTATGAATCAGCACGATGAAACAATACTTTTACCCGGAATATTTCGGACTGCATCATTTCACGGCCTATATAAACCGGCCAAAAAGCAACCAAATTATCAGTCCCCGATTGATCACCTTCCCCCAAGGTTGCGACGGAATATCCGGTACCCCTCTTACTAGGTCGCTCAACGGATCCGGCTCCTTGGTTTCCTTTCCTCATTTTTCATGAGTCTCGAAGCATCAGTCTGTAATCCCATAGACTCGAACCGTACCCAGTACAAGATACTAGGAGCAAACATACAATCCTCATCAACTTTCCTACATATACGCCGTCGCGCAACCCTCGCGTCTCGATAAAGTAATCCGGGCACTCGTTAATTCGGCAAGCGTTATAACTGGCAATATTCAATCGATTCAATCAATAAATATCCTCTGCTTCATCGTGCCACAGGGTAGCCTTTTAGGGCCCCTTCTATTTACATTTTATATCAATGACATAAATACCTGTTTTAAATTTTGTAAGTTTTTACTTTTTGCTGACGATATGAAAATGTACGCACCTGTTAATTCCCTTGACGACTGTCAATTGGTCCAGGATGATCTAGATAGACTATCTCTTTATTGCGCCTCGAATCGTTTATTCCTGAATGCTGCGAAATGTGCTACTGTTAGTTTTACGCGGAAAAACAATATTCTACCATTTATTTATACTGTCAATGGTTTCTCGATAACCAAGAAAAATGCAATCCGGGATCTAGGTGTTCTTTTAGATAGTAAGTTATTATATAACTCCCATATAGATAACATCACGAAAAAAGCATATAGTATGTTAGGATTCGTACTTCGAACTTCAAAACATTTCGCAGTAAAAAAATCTCTATTACTCTTGTACTACGCTTTCGTCCGCAGTCACCTCGAATATGCTTCTCAAATATGGTCTCCTTGTTATAATGTTCACATAAAGAGAATTGAACGTATTCAAAATGTGTTCCTGAAACATTTGAATTATCGCTCCTTCTTGTCCTTTCCCAATCACAACGAAGCAGCTGCTTTTCATGGGCTTCAATCCTTACAATCAAGAAGAAAATGCGCAGACGTGGTGTTTTTCCATAAAATATTGGCAGGTTATATTGATTGTTCTGATCTTCTTGGAATGATATCTTTCCGTGTACCATCGCGACTCACTCGCCAAACGGAGTTATTCCACCTTCCGCAGGTTAGTACTAATTATGCACAAAACTGTTTCATGTATAGGGTATGTAAAATTTGTAATACGCAGCTCGGCGATATTGACGTATTCAATACGTCATCATTCGCTCTTAAGAAAGCAATTATTAATGATGGTATTGATTTATCATTGTAATCGCAATATATAATATATTATAAATAATATTTATTCAAGAATATCTTTAAATAATATGTATGTCTATATTATGGAACGTGTATTTACATAAAATTTTATTTACTTATTATGACTCCTTTCTTCCCAGTTCCCACCTGTCCCTATGAGTGTTAGTTAATTCTTCAAAAAAAATATATTGTTGTGTTTAAATTATGAATGTTTAAGTGGAAACATGTAATTAGCTTTATTTTTTTTAACTTAATAATTCTGTAACAAATTTATTGTAACAGCTGTATGTTTCCTTAAAAATAATAAAATAAAATAAATAAATAAAAATAAAATAACCGCCTTTAAATATGGAGATAACTCTTAAGTTGACACCACCACCTCACATCGAATAATTTGGAGTCTTGTGAGGAGTGGTCCCTCATAACTAAATCCAAACGAAAAAAACACCTCATGAGTACTTAATGATTGAATATCTCTCGCGGGCTAGTTGGCGGAGCTAGATATTGGATTATAATTGTCTAAGTCTTCTACCTCTTCCTATGTCTGAAAGAACGATCCAATATCCTGGGGGTAACGGGTTCGCCCTTTATAGTTTACACCGCCCAACAACTCCAGTCTATCCTAGCACTGCAGAGTATTTTACACAAGATCCTTATATGAAATCGGAGACTATCGCGGTTATTTGACATTATAAATAACATAAAAAACGAATTTACCACGTGAATTTTGTAGCACCCGATGTGTTGGCGACGTTGCAGCAACCGTTGTCTAGAGCAGTGATTCCCAAAGTGGTCTATGTGGACCCCCAGGGGTCGATTTCGATTCACAGGGGTCCATGTCAGCGAGAAACAAAAATCGGTGTGCACGAGATGTAAATAGGGGTTCACGTTAGTGGACTCTATCTAGGCAGGTCACCATAAGCATTCAGGCGATTCGTTAATGTCGTATCACTTCTTAAACAGATTTTGTATACAGAATAGTATTTTAAAATTATACTAATAGCAATAAACAAACGCGCACGTCATAAGTATCACGGAATGAAATCAACACTCAACTCAAATTGCATCATTAGTCGATTGAAGAGGCCAGCGCACATGACTAACGAGGGAAGGTGCGAATGAGATATGGGAAAAAATGCGCTTCAATGGGTATCCGTGCAAGCGAGTAAGCTAAACGCGCCACATGAATGAGCAAGCGAGATAGTGCTACATGTGCACTTATGTGCGGCTTTCCCAAATGATTCGTACTTTAAGGTCGTGGACGCTTAGGAATAAACAAATAAAAATTGTACATTTTTTAGCTGTTTACAACTGTCCACATTACCAAAAACTCTAAGTAGGCAATCAGTACTGTTCCAGCTGTCAAGAAACTTTTAATGTTAGTAAGTTCAGGAAAATTCAGGCAGGGGTCTACGGAAAACTAGGCAAGGGGTCTACGAGTCAAGCAAGTTTGAGTACCTCTGGTCTAGAGTATACTGGCATAGGCTACAGTCTACCCTATACAATGGCGGCTGCAATGTCGCCGAAACGTCGGGTGCTACAAAATTCAGGCGGTAAATTCGTTTTTTATCTTATTTATAACATCCTTATAGTTCTCTGCCATATGATATCCAATCAAGTTTTTGGACACTTGATAAAACTATAGGTAATCCGAGTTTTTCATGACCGTTTTCGTGATCAGCGTGGTCGATTTCACTGTTGGCTAGTGTTATTACTGCAAGCGACGATGTAATATAATTATGTAAGTATCTATGAAATGCAATACAGTATGTGCTCACCAACTAGGAGTACGGAGAGTAGAGTAACGGCGTCGGGCTCCTCGCCTTCGTAGTCGGGAAATGTGGCATTGTATTCCCATGGCACCTGAGAACAATGCAAGCAAACGTTATACAAATATGTATATACAACATACAACATACACTGCCTCGGAACGGACACTGCCTTATGACAGCCGCCGCCGTTCGCCCGTTTATATTACTTCAGTGTATTGATATAAACTCCGAACGCCACGGTGGAAACGTGGATTAAAAAAAAAATATTTTCAATTCCTATTATTTGTGATTCATTTATTTATTTATTAATTTCCAATATTATTTAAGAGCATTACAGACGAATCGAATTCGGCGTTGAATATTAAATCTAGAGTGTATATCCATAATAAATTACTTACATAACTAAATTAATGCTAGCATTGAACAAGAAAAAACATAATAATATAAAACTAAGTAAAAGATATATAGGTATATATATATATACCTATATATCTGCTCCTCTATTAGAAAAACATATTCTAAATTCTGAAGTAAAATATACACCAAGCCCAAAAATATCTTCAAATTTAAATAGATTGTTTCTCAGCACCACTTATTTTCCCGGAGCCGAGAAACTGCGAGATATATTAGCTGATTTATTTCCTATTATTTCTAATGATGCGTCCACCAAAGATCTCTTAGATTTACCACCAATTTTATCTTTCCGCAGACCACCTAATATTAGATCAATATTAAACAAAACAAAAAATAAACAAAATTTCTCTGTTGGTAATATTAACTTGGGTCTTCAACCTTGTGGTCGTCCACGTTGTAAAACTTGTCCTCTGTTAGATCAAAGTCCTTTTTTTTCCAGTCCAAATACTACTAATAAATACAGGGTTCCCTTTCATTGCAGTTGTTATTCAAAAAATATAGTGTATCAGCTTCTGTGTAACACTTGCAGTGCTTTTTATATCGGCGAAACAACCACACCACTTAATATTAGACTAAATAATCATAGGGCCAGTGTAGGAAATGAAAGCCAGCTCCCAATATCTTTGCATGCCAGGGCACATAATTTAACTTTTGATCAATGTTTTAAGGTTAAAATAATAAAGTGCCTTGGTGATAATGCAAAAGAAAGGGATGTCAAATCTTGGGAAATGGCTTTTATTTATATTTTAGGTGCTGGCAAAGGTTCGGGTCTCAATAGACAAAATTAATGTGGTTTATTCAATCAGGTTTAATACTCATCAACTGCTTTTTATTTTTTATTAACATTCATTAAAAATAATATTTTTCACGGTCGGTTATGATCGTGTAAAATATTATTAATCATTTCTATTGGTTCGATTTCTTGAATTTAAATTTTCAAGGAATTGTTCGATTTCAGAAATGTCATTTATCTTTACAACGGTTTACACCGAAATATAGAACCAATATTTTTCATTAATCATTAGTTTTTAGATATACTAATCGCCTATTCCTTTCCAGCATAGATTCTCGACTTTCACTTGTGTCACCACTGTATGAGGCAGGAAGAAGTCCGGTTCGCCAGACTTCTAATACCACAACAGGGATTATTGACCAACACTGAAAGAATAGAGAAGAAAAAAAGGCGTGGAGTCACTCCTGGTCTACACAGACCAGATAAGTCTCCTTTCATTTATTTTATACGTTAATTTATTTAGTATTAATACATAATTTCAATTTGAAAATAATATCTATATATATATATATATATATATATATATATATATATATATATATATATATATATATATATATATATATATATATATATATATATATATATATATATATATATATATATATATATATATATATATATATATATATATATATATATATATATATATATATATATATATATATATATATATATATATATATATATATATATATATATATATATATATATATATATATATATATATATATATATATATATATATATATATATATATATATATATATATATATATATATATATATATATATATATATATATATATATATATATATATATATATATATATATATATATATATATATATATATATATATATTTAGCTTAGTAAGGTTATTGGTCCAGAAATTCATATACAAATTACAAAAAATCTTTATCCTGATACAAACATTTTTAAGCTATTGCATAGCATTTATCGCGGGCCTTAGGCCAGCGCGGCGACCGAATGACGAAATTTCTTAACGAAAACTAATGATTTTAAACTGATAATTACGTCTAAACGAGTACTTCTTACGATTCAGAAAAATATATGTTAAAACAAGAACATTTTCCTAATATTCTTAGCTTCGAATATTTTAGATTTTGTTTATATTACATAGTGTAATTAATTTGTGAAATTAGGTCTAACCGAACACAAAAACGACTACTACGCAAATACTATCTGGCGTATTATTATGAAACCTGCACCATTTTAAAGATAATTTAATTATCTATCTTTTTATCTACGAATTTTTCGAATAATCCGGTTTTTTTCCGGAATCATTTGCTTTCGCAGCCGCAAATGATTCGGAATAATTTCAACGTTTTCCGATAGAGCGCAGTTAACTGATATCAGAAAAATAAAATAAATAAATAATTATAATTGCATAAGTTATTAAAAATGCTAGGCAATAGCTTTACCGCGGCAGTCCCCAAATGCCACACGTATTTTTTTGATAAATATACATGTTGAGAGTAATTCTATTGAAACGAATAAAAAACATGACTGCTGTTACAGAAAGTGAAATATTATGTTTTATAATTACTTTCATAACGGATTTTTTTAATGAAATATTTCTGGTTTATGTATTTATCCATTAAGATAGTTGTATGTTTCCGGAATGTACTCAATCACACCTTTCAATTGATATTAAGAGCCTTATTACAAAATAGCGTAGGTATTCTTTTAAAATGAGTTGAAAAAATGAACGCATTTTTTTTTGGATGTAACTATAAAAGATAGGATAAATAAATAAATAAATAAATAAATAACTTTTCAACCCTGGGAGAAAACCGCGGCACTGAGCGCTCTTCTCTTGCGCAAGCAAATATATACACAATTTCTAATTGTTTTTTGCAGTGTTTTCTCCTTTCTAATGACAATAATTTATATTATGTCGTATTGCTAAAAGAGTGAACTTTAATATGGTATAAGTATTATATAAGAATCTTATTTTATTTCTGAGAAAATTAGAATGATACAGGAAGATTTTTTTTTAATTTTGTGTAATTGTAAGTAATGTATACCTTGGATATGTGGTCAAAAAACGAAAAAATAAAGCCGTAGTGTACATCAAGAATACATGACGGACATAAAAAAAAATAGTATACGGTTTTCGTTGTAGTGATATTACTGTATTAAGGAGCTCAAAGTTTGCCTTCCGAGCGTTTTACGAATAACGACTTTCGGAAAATGGGCTGAATAAGTAAATAATATTCGTTATATCTAAAATTAAAGGCCGCTATGGTCAACATCAAGAAATGGTCCAGGGAATTCAGTAATTAAAGTTTGTAGAAATCTCTTCATTTCTTGGAATTAGAACGCCAAAAATCCACTTTTCTTGCCTTTCTGGAAAAAAAATGTGATAGGGCTCTTAAAAACACGATATATTTTTGTTAATTTATTGACATTTGGACATTTAGGCATTTAGACAACTTCTTACTTGATATTTGGACAGTTAAGGCACTTTATGATACTTAGGATGATATAACAGCTCTAGCAATACCACACACTTTTAAATCGGATAAAGCGTTTGGAAGTTAGGTGGAAGAAGGTAAAATAAATAAACGGAAAACATATATAGATGAGCCCTGAACCCATTACACGCCTTTTTTGTTGGGCAGTCGTGTAATAAACATATCTCGGAAAGGAGTTTAATCTGTTTGACATAATAATGGTTTACCACCTCACTAGGAAATAACCTATGTCGAGGTGGTACTAATGTAGGTATTTCTTAATTCCCGTCGAGAGAGCTAGTGTTATCTATTACGAGACCATAAAATAAAATTAATCGTGTTAACCCCTCAAATGTGAGGCGTCCCTTAAGGGATGCCTTGGCAAAATGTATACAAAATGTATATAAATTTATATAAATATAAATATAAATGTAAATGTGCGCCGCTTTATAGTAATCCGCTCTATAGTAATGCTATAGCTCTATAGTAAACCCCGCTCTATGTAAATGTAAATGTAAATGTAAATATAAATTTATATACATTTTGCCGTAGGCAACCCGAGCTAATCGCCATTCATTTGAGGGGTTAACAATCAAGGTACTAGAAGTTCTATAAGTTAGATAAAATTATACATTTTAGAATATTACAGTGATCATATAAAAATGATCTCAATCTCATGGACAAACTGCAAGGAAAGACTTTTAAATATGGATTGAAGGACAAAAATTACCCTGATTTGCTACTTAATTCAGATATGGTTTAGAGAAGAAAATATCATTAAAATGTGTAAAAATCTGGTGAAATCGAAACCTAAATATGTCGAATCAATAACAGAAGCAGGTAGATCATATAAAATAGGAGTATCAAGAAAGCACGTACTGTTTTAAATTGCAAAATAATATATCATAAACCGATTTCTGATAACATATTTTGATTCAAAGAATATGGTCACTACTGTGTATAGATGTATTTATTTATTTATTTATTAGTTTCAAATAGTATTCGAGGGCATTACAGATGAATCCAATTCGCCCTTGAATATTAAAGCTAGAGCGTAAGTCTAAAAATAAATGACTACATAACTAAATAAATGCTAACATTGAACAAGAAAAAAACATAAAAAAAACGTGTGGCACTCGGGGACTGCCGCGGTAAAGCTATTGCATAGCATTTTTAACAACTTATGCAATTATAATTATTTATATATTTTATTTATTTTATTTTTTCTGATATCAGATAACTGCGCTCTATCGGAAAACGTTGAAATTATTCCGAATCATTTGCGGCTGCGGTAGCAAATGATTCGGAATAATTTAAACGTCTTCCGATAGAGCCCGCGCACGAATATTTTATTCGATAAAGCAAAAAAACCGGATTATTCGAAAAAAGTCGTAGATAAAAGATAGATAATTAAATTATCTTTAAAATGGTGCAGGTTTCATAATATTACTCAAGATTGTATTTGTGTAGTAGTCGTTTTTGTGTTCGGTTAGACCTAATTCCACAAATTAATTACACTATGTAATATAAACAAAATCTAAAATATTCAAAACTAAGAATATTAGGAAAATGTTCTTGTTTAACATATATTTTTTTGGAATCGTAAGGAGTACTCGTTTAGACGTAATTATCAGTTTAAAATCATTAATTTTCGTTAATAAATTTCTTCATTCGGTCGCCGCGCTGGCCTAGGCCCGCGATAAAAGCTATGCAATAGCTTAATAAAAAACTAAATAAAAGACAGATAATGATAAACATGAGATAGCAGGGAGTTGCCTTTTTAGCTGCCAAAGGGATATACAAAAGATATCTATTTCTGTGGGTAAGGAATTAAGAAGAGCTATGTCCCACTGGCCTGTCTACAAAAATATTTGTACGGTGGTACGGCACATTAAACAACAGATGCGATCTCCTCGCTGTATAATTTACCGGTACGTACAATTCAAACTTACATAGTATCTCTGGCAAATAAATAGTTCCTTGAATTAATTTATATGTAAATATAATTAGTGAAATATATCGACGCGTTTCAAGACTGTTGTATCCTACCATTCCTAGCACAAAATCGGACGGAAATAAGTATGGATAAATATTGAATTTTCTGTAATAAATATATCTTAAAAATTTTCTTTGAATACGCTCTACCATCTGAATGTATTTGTTTTCACTTGTACGCCAGATGACCGAGTTATATTCAAGTATGCTACGAACTAAACAATTATATTTATTAATAAACAATTAATTATATATGTATATTATTTTAGTTTTTATTTTTATTTATTTTGGTTTTATTATTATTTTCGTATTAATATATGTATGTGTATGTGTGTATATAGGATATATATTTTATCTATAGATGTATATAAGTATCTATCCATATTTGCATATGCGTAAATATTTGTAGTTTTATATTTGTCGATTTAAAAATAAGTACTAACTATAGTTTAAGTTGAAAGTGCACACTTAATATCGTCATTAGAAGTCTGCCTTAGAACAGGCCTAGGCCTAGTTAGGCGACTGTGTCAATCATTAAAAATAATGTCGCATCAATTTCTTGCTAACATCTTAATCAAATATGACATTATTTTTTTACTAGATGTGTTACTAAAAATAAATAAATAAATAGCAGAAACATTACATGAATATTATTAAACTGTTTGCATATGCGAATAACAAAACCGACCATTTTCCTAGCACGATTGCAAATATTTGTAATGTGTACACGGAAGTTCAACTGCGTATCAAATGTAATTCCCAGGTCCCTCACTTCGTTTGACCTTTTTAAAATTAACCCGTGTATTGTGTATGGGAAAAACCAAGGTGTTTTCTTCTTAGTGGTGGTTAAAACAGAGCACTTGTTAGTGTTGAATTCCATGTCTTGCTGAAATATTTCCGCTTCTCGAGCATCTGTTATTTGATGAAAAATTTTGACGTCATCAGCAAATAGTGAGCAGTGACTATATTTTACAAATTTAGGTAAATCATTAATGAAAATGAGGAACAAAATCGTAGAGAGATTCGCACCTTGCGGCACCCCCGAATGAACCTTAAAGAGGGCTGACTCGGAGGAACCAAAGCTGACTAACTGACTCCTGTTTTTGAATTAGCTTGCGAATGAAATGATTTATACGTTAGATATGGTTTATACGTTAAAATACACATAATACTGTTATAAAAAGGGCCAATCGTGATTATATTCTGTAGAAACCGCTAGAAACCAACTGTGATTATATTCTGTTGGTATAAAGAGAGTTTACTTACTTTACTTTAAAACATAACCGATATCAAGACCGCTCAAGCTCATTATGGTACGACTAACCATGTTGAAATTATGTTCTCATTAATCAGATTATGGTTATCTTTCAAGCTTAATGAATCTGAAACTCGAATATTTGCTAAAACATGAATTCAGAATCGGAATACGTAAGCGCCTCAGCAGCATAAGTCATTAGGACCGTTTTGTAGAATGTGTGCCGTTATTTGATTATAGAGACGTTCAGATTATAGCAATGCATGGAATATAGGATAAGGCGGTCCTGGAAAATAAGCTGATTAGAAATTATAAAGAAAAGCTTTACATTTTGGCTCTTGGGGTCAGTTTCTCAAAGTAACAAGCCGTTAACTTATAAATTTAACATAACTTATAAAGCATACCTGCGAAGTGATATAATTTTACCTCATGCCTACTTAAAATATATAATATATTATGATTATATAGATATAATTTGACCTCATGGCTCTGTCACTCTAAGACTTTCCCGGCTAGCAGAACCCCCCCCCCCCCCCTTCCCCTTATCCGCCACCCCCCTCCCGATAGTGATTGTATAAAGTAATTATGATCGAAAATGAAGTATTTGTAGTATTTTTGTAGTATTTCCGTGGTATTAAAATGGCCGTGGTATTAATATATGATGAAGCATTTTCTTAAATATGTAAGAATTTAAAAATTGTTTGTGTTACTTGTATAAGAGATATTCCAAACAAAATTTGTTTAAGCCTAACGACGCATCTGTGTACCGAATTTAAAGTCTCCAAGTCCAATATTTCGAGATTGAAGTATGACTAGCGCGCCCTCTGGTGGACCGATTTCGACCAGAATCTTTTAAACTCTCACCGTTATCAAATGATTGCCTGTATGCCGAATTTCAGCTCAATCAGATGAAGCGTTTGGGCGCTATCGTGGAGGAATACACATACAAGGACATACATCTTGCGGTGTCGACTACAACGGGCGAGCCCGTCACCACAGGACGTTTTAACGATTAGTCGTTCTGTCGCCCTGCAGTGAACGTAGAAGACTTTGGACAGTACAATCCTACGTCCAGCTACGTCACAACCCATGAGAGTCCAACGCCTTACCGCGAGTGAGCCAGGAATAAACCCGGCGGGCTCGAGATACTCGCGCCCTCACTTCCAATTGTGACCAGATTTCTCCGGTCTCTCGATTGGTTCCGAGTTCGAGGTCGCTTGCGCGGTCCTCTCCCTTACGAAGCGGTGAAACGGAGTGCACCGAATCTGTCGCGGACCAAGGCGTCCTTTGCCCGACTCTGAATCGGGATCGGATGGCCAATGGTCATTTCAAGAGCAGTCGCCGTAAGGTAGACAACTACCCCCGGTCTATAGGAAACAATACAGTTCCCAGACTCCCCCGATAGTTAGTCGGAGAGCACAATCGATTGGCTTGCGCCGCTCGGTGCGCAGACCGTCCAGGAGCGCCAGAGGATTGATTCCCAGGGGAGACTGGTTGACCCAGTGTCCTACCCAGGCTCGCACCCCATGCGTGGAGGCCATCGGATGGGTGTTGACCCGTGAGTGTGACCGACCCTGAACACATGGGTCATTGTGGCCACCTCATCATGGGCCCATTAGCTCTCCACAAGGACATACAGGCAGACTTCAATCTGGAAATTGTCTTAATCGTCTCGGGAAGGGAAGGCCACCCCCCCCCCCTATTTTGACCCCCCGGTCAAAATAGATATTTCCGTTTCCATCTTTAAAAAAAAATGACTCGTTAACAATACTTTCCCTAGCCATTGGTTGGCCGAGAAAATTTTATAAATTTTACCCTTAAATGACTGATATTGTAACAGCCACTTAAACCCAATAGCAAATTACTAGATTTAGTCTTACCACAGGAGGTTATTGACACTTGTTTTTACTACATGTAAGTTCGGAGGTCTTCAAATTTTGGTACGAGATATTTGCTTCAGCATAACAAATTGGATTTTAAAGTGGTTTATAACAATTATGTCCCTAATTAAAAAGTATGCTCTGCAACCTTCGCTCTCCGAAAATTTACTTAAGTGATAACTTGCCCCCCTCGATATAATATCACAGCTCTGTCATCGCGAGTTCAACCACGCACCCGCTTGATCAATCACCCAAAGTTTTCAAATCCTCCCCCAGGGAGGAATACAACACGAAAGTGGGAGAGGGGAGAGTGGGAAGCTGTCACTTCCGTTTATAATTTATCAAATGAAATCAATCAATGGCAATTTCGCAGAAATATTTTCGCGCGCCTAAAGGGGCGCGAAATCCCGCGAAATTTTCACCCGGCCGCGATGGGAATTTCTCGAGGCGTTTACAATGATTGAATAATGATAATCCGCGCCCCACCGGCGATGTAAAATCCGCGACCGCCCAAGCGGGCCGAGCGACCGTCTTAGCAAACTTTTGACAAACGACTTTGCAGTCGGGAACGCCGCGCCGCACCGTGGTCCGTTTTCGTGGTCCGTCATGGAAAAAATGTTTTTCATCCCATCTATTCGAAAAGGATAACTTGGTTCAACTTTAAGTGCACCCAAAAGTGGTGAGTCTATAAGAAACTTTATAAATGCGCCGCAATTATCTTTGCAGCTCACTTTTTGAATACGTGCGCCGCAATTTATCTTTGCGGCGCACTTTTTGAATTTGGAACATCTTAGCCTTCAGCGCCGAAGAAATCGAACGCAAATATTGTTTGAAAAGTGACTGGCTGGTACGACGGCCCCCTAGTCGAGCCGCCGCGCCGGCTGAATAAAAAAAACCAAATGAATTGAAAAACGCGCGAACGTCAATTGTTTTTGTCGCCCGCGTTTTCGTCAATTTTTTGACAAGTTACCAGTGAACCCGTCAGGTTTGCAGGGATTGCTTTTCATATCATCAGGTTTTGTATTCTCCTCGGATTACGAAGGATCGGTCAATTTTTGTTTTTGTGTCTCTTAGCTTTACTAACAGTAAATCATCCGAGTTTTATTTATTTTCATTCATGTATTTTCTCATAGAGGGTGATGAAAAGTAGAGTGTATCACTCGGGCGCAAAATATTCTTGGCTCGGGCGCTTTTTTGAATCCCTCGCTACGTTTAAGATTCTACTAAAGAATCCCTCGCTACGCTCGGGATTCTACTCTAGAATCCCTCACTTCGCTCTGGATTCAAAAAAGCGCCCTCGCCGTAAAAATATTATTTTGCTCCCTTGTGATACAATCTACTATTTTCCAGCGTCGGCAGCTGGTATCACACAGCGCGCCATAGTTGACGTGTTAAACCTTAGAAAGCTAGCCATTGGAATGAAACTCACTACGGGATGTTTGCAACTCTCGATAATTTCTTTGTATGGGGTTTTAGTGCACACACACTAATGCACAATAATGGCTTGTTTAATGAAGGCGACTTTTCTCGCATATAATTACGGAGACTACCGGGGTTGTTTGGCATTATAAATAAGATCGAAAACGAATTTACCTCGTGAATTTTGTAGCACCCGATGTTTTGGCGACGTTGCAGCCGCCGTAGTCTAGGGTAGACTGAAAGAGCTGTCAAACCGTTGTTCCGCGGGTAGGCCGCATACCGCTGCCACCACTGCGTAAATTATAACAGCGGTGGAAGTGGGGGGGGGGGGGGGGGGGGCGGCGCGCGCGAATTTCGAATATCCGTCGTGCATACAACACTCACTGTATCCTGTCTTACGTCCTTGCGTTCGGTTTTCGGCGGTGGGAGCATTTCAAGAAGAGGGTTCCACGTAGGAGAGAGTTTTTAACCGTCGTCGGGGTTCTTAAAAGTAGAATTGTTATTTGGATAGCACAATGGGATTTTAAAACTGCAGCCAGTGGTTACTTCCGCTATCCATTATGTTTTTGCAGATCGCCGATTTTCTCGCTGAACGTTTTTAACAGCTTTGATGTGTTCCATCAATCGAGTTGTTATGTGCCGTTTCGTTTGTCCAACGTAGGCTAAACCACAGCCGCATTCGACTTTATACACACCGGGGGTTTTCAGTGGTATTACATCCTTAGCATGCCTCAAAGATCGAGCTATATTTTGGTTCGGCTTGAAGATGGTTTTTATATCGAATTTGTTTAGCATCTTACTTATTCGATCTGTCATGCCCTTGCCCTTGACGTATTCGAATGCCCTTGACGTATGGTAAGAATGCTCTTGGTCTGCTCGCTTTCTGGATTTCACGATCGACGTTTGCACTGAGCGTAGGTGGTAGGGATGATGGTGTGAGCTTGCATGCAAATATCTGTCCGTATGTGTGGGCTTTCGATAAATAGTATGCCCGAGAGTATTTTCGTTTCTCGTCACTGTTACATCCAAAAATGATAGTGAGCCGTCCTTCTCTACTTCATAGGTGAATCCGATTTTTGGGAGTTTAGATGACCCAGAAATTCTTTCACCGTTTCTATGTTGCCCTTCAGGTTGCAAAAGGTATCGTCCACGTAGCGAAGCCAGCGAATGGGCTTAATTTTGGAGGTTTTTATGACTAATTCCTTAAAATATTTCATGTGTAGGTCACTAACTGTCGGCGATACGGGGAATTCCATTGCTACTTCGTCGATTTGTTTATCGATCTTTGTTTATCCACGTTTAGGATCGATATGTCTATATTTTCTACACTACACTAAATTAGATTTTATTATCACACCAACCAAATACTAATAATAAAATTGTAAGCAATACAGTGATGCGTATGTTGTTATACCATATTACGCAATGTTTAATTGAACGAAGGATTTAAAATAGGAATATTTTTCATTCATTCAACACACAATAAACCATATACCTACCCACGCCTTTGTTAACATAGGTAATCGTTTCGTATTCCTTATCTTTCTAGCTTTTTTACTACTTTAAACGAGGAAGACAGCACTAATAGAGTTGTCAACTACAACGGGCGAACCCGTCACCTCAGAAAGTTTTAACGATTAGTCGTTCTATCTCCCGTGAAGGGAGCGCAGAAGACTTGGACAAAACAGTCCACCGTCAAGCTCCGCCACATGCCCGTAAGAGGCCAACGCCTTAACCGCGAGATAACCAGGTATGCTACCCAGCGGACTCATACTCTCGCCCTTACTTCCAATTGCGACCAGATTACTCCGGTCTCTCGATTCGTTACGAGTTTGAGGTCGCTTGCGCGGTCCTCTCCCTTACGAAGCGGTGAAACGGTGTAAACCGAATCTATGGCGAACCACGGCATCCTTTGTGTGGCTGTTCACTCAGGATCGGGTAGCCGATGGTCGTTTCAAGAGAGTCGCCGTAATGTCCGCAACCACCCCCGCTCTATAGGAAACAGTACTGCTTCCAGACTCCCCCGACTGTTAGTCAGAGTGCACAATCGATTGGCTCACGTCGCACGGTTCGCAGACCGTCCAGGAGCGCCAGAAGGTTGACTCCTAGGGGAAACTAGCCCTAAGGCCAGAGTCCTGCCCGGGCTCGCACTTCATGCGTGGAGGACGCCGGATGGGTGTTGACCCGTGAGTGTGACCAACCCTGAACAGAATGGGTCTTCGTGGTTAACTCAGAAAGGGCCCATTAGCTCCCAGGAAGACAGCACATCTTGCGGTGTCGACTACAACGGGCGAGCCCGTCACCACAGGACGTTTTAACGATTAGTAGTTCTGTCGCCCTGCAGTGAACGTAGAAGACTTTGGACAGTACAATCCTACGTCTAGCTACGTCACATCCCGTGAGAGTCCAACGACTTACCGCGAGTGAGCCAGGAATAAACCCGGCGGGCTCGAGATACTCGCGCCCTCACTTCCAATAGTGACCAGATTTCTCCGGTCTCTCGATTGGTTCCGAGTTCGAGGTCGCTTGCGCGGTCCTCTCCCTTACGAAGCGGCGAAACGGTGTGCACCGAATCTATCGCGGACCAAGGCGTCCTTTGCCCGACTCTGAACCGGGATCAGATGGCCAATGGTCATTTCAAGAGCAGTCGCCGTAAGGTAGACAACCACCCCCGCTCTATAGGAAACAATACAGTTCCCAGACTCCCCCGATTGTTAGTCGGAGAGCACAATCGATTGGCTTGCGCCGCTCGGTGCGCAGACCGTCCAGGAGCGCCAGAGGTTTGATTCCCAGGGGAGACTGGTTGACCCAGTGTCCTACCCAGGTTCGCACCCCATGCGTGGAGGCCATCGGATGGGTGTTGACCCGTGAGTGTGACCGACCCTGAACACATGGGTCATCGTGGCCACCTCATCATGGGCCCATTAGCTCCCATGGACAGCATGGGCCCATTAGCTCCCAGGAAGACAGCACAATACGAATTTATTGAAACTGTATTATATTAATATTCTTAGACATAATTTGGTACTTACGAACATTAGAGTTTTTTTGAGAACAAGCCATACAGATCGAGAATCTTTATTGATATAACTTTTTAAGGATTTTGTAGGTCATTAGCGTTCTCATTTTTTTTTGAATATTAAGAAATTTAATCCTGAAAAAAGAAATTATTTATTTGATCTCATTATGAAATTTTCAATAAATGGTTCTGGGCTCACTGTGCGTCGCGGCCGCTTAAAACTGATTATCTTGTTAGGCCCGCCATTGTGACAAAGCAGCTTCCGACCCAGCGAATTTACTTTGTATTATAATTAAATTAACGGAAATTATGCATTAAAAAGGGAGACGAATCCGGCGTCGAAAAATGGTGCTTTTACCAGTTTTATGGCCTTTATGTAAAGAATGAACTAACCAAAAGAGATGATAAATAAGGTAATAGTAAAAAACATAAAAAACAAGCTTTTATTAAAATGCTCTATCCAGATCCAACCCTGGGTGCAGCAGCTATGTCATAGTGTGCAACGAAACCGCTCTAATATTGAAGTTTATTTTATGCAAATTTATACTATATTGATATTAATTAATCATAACAGCGTTTTGGTGGCCAATAAGAGATGTCTACCTATTATTAAGGGGTAATGTAGCTACAAGAAGCGTAAGGGCGCCAGGCCACCGAGCGCTGGGCGGTTCGTTGGTTGTGCAAGCAGACCTGCACCGGAAGCAGGCTTCTGCGCGGCGAATTTACGGGAATACAGGGTAACACCGCTTGAGAGGCTGGCCGCTCATTCAAGTAAGTTTATCGGAGAAGGGTCGTGGGAAAACTCTCAGAGCGCGCGAATCTGCGCGCTATTTAAAAGTGCGGTGTCCTGCGTGAAGTGAGACTCGCCTTGATGAGGCGTCCGGTATAGGGAAAGGAAAGAGTCTAAAATCTGGTGAAATTCTGCGTTCTATATGTCGAGATGCAACTACATTTTTTCTACTTTATTTCTGGCTCGTAATCTGTTTCTGCGCTCGGTCGGCGGCGACCAAACAAAAATCGGCGGGACCGTGACCAGCGCCCTCTCTACGGGTAATCCGGCTACTACGGTGTACTATGCTCCACTCCACGGCCGACAGATGGCGCTTTGCGGGAACGACGTCGGCCAAGAAAATGACTAATCGTTGTTATTAAAATAAAATACGGAATTATATGGAACGGGAATATACCTCAAAGGAAGTTAGGAAAATTAAATAAAAATCCGGGATATTAAATAAATGAGAAAATCAATAATTATAAATTAAATACAGGATACATAACGGGAGTATCGGGGTGAGAATACAAAGGAGGCCGATGGTGGGAAACTACTGATTAGAGGAATATATTTGTATTGGAAATGGGTGAGGAATATGCCACTGATGGAAACGGAAAATTATAACTGACAAACTAGTTAAGGAAGGAAGATAGAATATATTTAGGTAAGGTAACTAGAGGGAGAAGGTATATGAACGGAAGAGGATAATAAAATATATATTTCTTTTTTTTTTACTTTGTGTGGCCCCTTTTTACCCCTTTCCCCTTCATAGAAAAGAATGAAATTATACTCAATGTTAAAGTGGTTTAAAATATGCGCTTTATTTTTTTACGACATATGAAAGGTAAAATCAAGGAAAGTATTGAAAACGAATATTCATAATTATATTTTACAGTCTTATTTTACGAAAGAGGAAACGTAAACCGAGCCAAAAATATTTAAAACAATGTTTAAAGTTGTATTTTACGGTTTTATTTTGCAACAGAGGAAAGCGTAAATCAAGATAAAAAATATTTAAGATGATATTTAAAATTATATTTCACAGTTTATTTTACGAACGAAGACATGTAAATCAATATGGAAATGTTTAAAACAATATTTAAAAGAATTATATTTTACAGTTTCCTTTATGGAAGAGGAGAACGTAAATCAAGATAAAAAAAATGTCTAAAACAATATTTAAAATTATATTTTACAGTTTCATTTTGCGAAAGAGGAAATGTAGATCAAGATGAAAATGTTTAAAACGATATTTAAAATTATATTTTACAGTTTCCTTTTATGGAAGAGGAAATGTAGATCAAGATAAAAATGTTTAAAACAATATTTAAAATTATATTTTACGGTTTCATTTTTCGAAAGAGGAAATGTAGATCAAGATGAAAATGTTTAAAACAATAATTAAAATTATATTTTACAGTTTCCTTTTATGGAAGAGGAAATGTAGATCAAGATAAAAATGTTTAAAACAATATTTAAAATTATATTTTACGGTTTCATTTTGCGAAAGAGGAAATGTAGATCAAGATGAAAATGTTTAAAACAATATTTAAAATTATATTTTACAGTTTCCTTTTATGGAAGAGGAAATGTAGATCAAGATAAAAATGTTTAAAACAATATTTAAAATTATATTTTACAGTTTCATTTTGCGAAAGAGGAAATGTAGATCAAGATGAAAATGTTTAAAACAATATTTAAAATTATATTTTACAGTTTCCTTTTATGGAAGAGGAAATGTAGATCAAGATAAAAATGTTTAAAACAATATTTAAAATTATATTTTACAGTTTCCTTTTATGGAAGAGGAAATGTAAATCAAGATAGAAAATATTTAAGAACGATGTTTAAAATTATATTTTACAATTTTATTTTACGACCTTTCACCCCAGCGGGTTATGACCATTATTTCTAATCTCGCTCTTTTATGGCGAATATTAGTATTACTATTTATGGTACAGAATGGGTCTTGATTTCTTGTTTTTTTAGAAGTTACGATTGCTTAATACTATTATCGCACCGTACCTATCGCACCAACCTTACCGGAACTCGTGAGAATTTTTTAGAAGTTTCATTTGGGTAAGATATAAAGAATTTTAGGGATACCTATTTCAGCGTATTGGAAATCACACCATTGTAATAAATAAGGTACTTATTAATTAAATTTTTTTATATGCGAGGTAGGTCACGTTCCTTCCGAAAGACCCCTAGCCAAACTCCGTCTACCTTATGTCCGGTTTGTATAGCCGGTTTTATATATGTAATTTAATTATTTTTTAAATAGAGAAATGGAGAAAGTGAAAGAACCAAGAACAGAAAATATGCAAAAAAAATGTGTGAGCCCCAACCGGGTTGTGTCGCGCTACCTCTCTTGAATAATGAAGAAAAATGTATTGACTATTTTTCTAGATAATTAAATACTTATATGGCCCTACGGCCTGCCAAAATTACAAAACGAATACCCCAGTATTCCGATCTAAATAACGAGATCTAATTATATAAAGACAATGAACATGATATATGCTATGAGAATAATTCCCCAAAAAAAAATAAAGAGAAAAATGAAATCCTAAAAAATTAACCAAAGAAAGAAGAAGAACCAACATAAAAAAAAAAACCAGTCCCCGAACCGAACGGTGCGTTTCTGTAATGACGGAAAAACACCTTATAGTTTCTGGAGACATGAGCTAAGTATCCTCTATATATAATTAAATTCCTACCTTGGAAATCTGAGCACTGAATCTAACACATTTAAAATTCTTTTTTAATCCGCAAAAACTAGAGTGACTCGAAGTAGGGTTTTCTTCTATCTGAGTGGCGGCCCGAGGCGCGCCCGCCTCAGACCGCCCTCAACCCAAAAGTAATGACCGGCACGTATGTTTCTTTGTCCGGCTCGCAACTATCGGATACGATTTCTACCTACCTAATGGCCTTCTAGAATGTTCCCAAATGAATTAGTGCGTAGAGCGCGTCTGAATTTATTTATAGAGAGCGTTTGGACTCATTGTTTGACTTTAATTATTTTAACTTTTATTTATTTATGTTTAATATTATCTATTACTTATGAGAGGAAAGGACACATCGTAGATGGTTGCAACACAGGGTGTTGCAAGTGTCACTTAGAACGGGCTGTCATAATTGAATGCGTATACAAAATTTCGTGACTCTGCTATTGACCGTTGAGGAGTACCCTAATCGGGAGCAAACCCTGGGCTCAGCAGCCATATCATGATCAACTTAGATGGGCTATCACAATTGAATGCGTATACAAAATTCCGTGTATGTGCTGTTGACCGTTGAGGAGTCCCTTCGTCGGCAGCCAATCCTGGGTGCAGAAACAGGTCATGCTTACCATAAAATGCATTGTTATCGGAACTGAACCAACTTGTAAAATTTCAACTTCATAGGATAAGAGGAACTGTTTCTAATTCTGCTTGCAAGATTTGACCTAAGCAAACATACTGACAAACATTGCAAGGTAAATAAAAGCTTATAAAAATATCGCAAAATGGTGCACATATATGCAATAAACTATCCGGAGTACATAATACATTTATTTATTTATTTGTTACAACTTGGTAGAGAGTTAACAGGGTGTTCGTACATATATAATTTGTAACTATTTATATAAGCAATGAGGAAATGAACACAACCCATACGATCATTCTAGACGAATGCCCAACTAGACCGAACAGCCTGTATCTGGGCATACGAAAATAATTTCAAGGGATAAATTCGTGTCATACAACAACCAACTTCTCTACTAAAGGAATGTTTATAAAAATAGTCCGAAAAAGAGGAGGAAAAAGTGATAATAATAATATTATGATCAAATATTACAAAATCGCAGGTATCCATCCATTCTCGTATATTAAACTGACGCGAAGCCGTATCTATAGCTGTAGATCACGTATCAAAGTATTTTTTTTTAATTGGCTAAACTATTTTGTGTCATATCTGTTAACCCTTCGAAAGACAGCCATTCTGACCAGCCAGCCATTCGTGGGGTAAAACGACACGGCGCCTTTGTATTTTGTGGTCGATTTTGTATATAAATACTGAAAATATAGTTTTTTTTATGAATTATCCCTTGTTACTTAATATATTATATTGTTATTCATGTATATTATATATTTATATATTATATTCATCGTCCAGAGTAGCTAATTTTACTAAACAATCGATCGTTTTCTCTGAAATATGAATGAAAAATAGTTTTTGACTTATTGTGCTGATATTTTTTATTTATTATGTATTGATACGTAAACCTTGATAAATATTACACATTACTAAATACAATTGTTGTAAGGGCTTACAAGAAAATAATAGATTTAAAAACAACTTGAAAAGCCAAATATTTTTTAACTCTCGATGGCATGTTTTCAGCCCTCGTTTTTAATTTTGTAGCGGGTCTTAGTGCACGCATACTAATATGTAACCGTGGTTGATTCAATGACAGGCGACTTTTAGCGCAGTGGAGGGATATATAGAGTCGATAATTGCATAAATACGGAGATCGCCCGCGACGAATAGTCACAACAGAAAACCACGAAATAGTAGTAAAAGCGTCCAAGAGGTTAATAATAACATAACGAAAGAATATGAATTTCATTAAAAAAGCTACGGCCGAGAAAGGAGAAACGCTCAAAATCATAAGTATTTTTAAAATACAATATATTTGAGATTCAAATCAAACAAAATGGCGAAGCAGACGCCGATGTCGTGCGCGAGTAAGGGGTCCGGCACACTAGTTCGACGTACGCAACGCATTATGAAATCTGATCCTTGAATTTGCATGAAAGCAAACACTTACCCCACGCAACGCTGCGTTGCGTCTGTCTGCTTTCATGCAATTTCGAGATCCAGATCTCATTAATACGTTGCGTATCTTGCGTACGTAGGACAATTGTGCCGGAAGCCTTATTCGCCGTCAGTCGTTCGTCGCGCGCTCCCGACTAGGTTTCGTTATTATTCTAAATTCCTACTGGCGGCATGAGCGGCAAAGGCGTTGAGTTGAGAGTTGAGAGTTGGTAGATTCTCAAGCAAGTTGAGAGTTGGTAAATTTTACGGCCGGTTGCCACCTGACACCAAGACACTAATCCAATCTTAGGGCTATGAGCGCTGCCGTTGAGCCCCTAGGGCCTCGTCGGCGCAGTAGAGTCGGTGGCGATCTTCCGCCACCGACTCTATTGCACCACGTGCCTTACAGTACAGCTCCAACATCACCTAGACACCCTAATAGGCGAGGTTAGCTCCCTGTTGGGGGGAGGGGATGGGTGCCCCTTCCGCCTGCTTTGCCGTTCTAATTGACTCCATTTCCGCCGTTGCAGCCATTGAGGTCTTCTATATTAATATTATAATTATTCTAGATAATAAATCTTTGATACAATAAACTTGATAATACGGTTTCAGATTTAGAATTATATTATACTAGCTGCGCCCAGAGGTTTCACCCGCGTGGTGATGGAAAATTGTGATAATGATGATAGAAAACCATATATCTATATAAATTATAGCCTATGTGTTATTCTGATGTGTAAGCTATATTATTGTAAAGTTTCATCAAAATCCATTCAGTAGTTTTTGCGTGAAGTAGTAACAAACATCCATACATACATACAAACTTTCGCGTTTATAATATTAGTAGGATATGTATTAATTGCATTCTATTAAATATTATTTTTTTATTAATTAAATAGTTATGTTATTAACTAAATGACTTGATATCCTCGGCAATATATTATTATAGTAAATCATTTTATTATAATTAAAAATAAAAGTGTTCCAAGTTATTTTTTCTATTTTTTTATTTTATTTTAAACCAGTTGATAGGAGTTCCTACACTTGGTTATGTCAAAAGTAATAAAAATAACAAGTATAATATAAATACCTATTAAGGTATAAGATATAAACGTCGGTATTGCAAGGTATGAACGTTGAACATCCAAGCGCAGATTTTCTAGGTTATATATGTAGAGGAAACAACATTTTCCAATATTTTCAATCAAAATTCTTAAGTAATTTCGTAAAATTTTCTATATAATCTAATTTTCTATATAATCCTAAGTACTAAATAATCAAACAAATATTGGATAATTTCACAAATTATCATACGGGAAGATATTTTAAAGAAAAAACACAAATACAAAGAAATCAGTAATAATAATTATAGTCAATAATAGTCGCAATTGTAAAATAGTCAATAATAAAAAGAATAAGGAATAATAATAGTCAAGTAGGTCAATAGAGCTGCGAAAAATTGATATTGTCGAAATCCTCAATGCTATAAATGGGGTTTTTAGTCAAAATACCCTGTACCTTTTTCTTAAAGTGAACCTCCCCAAGGCCCCTAATGTGTAATGGAAGTTTATTGTAGAATAAGTAAGATTGGCAGATAAAGCTATTCCGAACCTTACTCAGACGCACCTTAAAATGACGCAAGTCCTCTTTATTTCGCGTATTATGCGAATGAATATTTGAGTTAGTTGAGGTAGTCTCGATATTTTTTCTCGTATACATGATGTTTTGGTATATATACGCGGAGTACAAAGTCATGATACCAGACTCGATGAAGTACTGCTTGCAAGATGTTAGCGAAGATATTGAGAACAGATTTCTAATCGCTCGTTTTTGTAGGCGAAAGATCCTTTTAACATTTGCCGCCATTCCCCAGAACATGAGGCCATAACTTAATAGGGAATGGAAATAGGCAAAGTAGACAGATTTGGAAGCTTCAAAGCCACATAACAATTTGATTTTTTTTATGGCAAATGTGGCGCTACTTAATTTTTTGCTCAGTTCTTCTAGGTGAGTCGACCATTGCAGATTGCTATCAATATGAATGCCTAGAAATTTCGTATGATCAACATTTTCTAATACTTTATCACCATAGCTAATACTGAAGATATTATTTTGGGACGGCCGAAGAGAGAAATTGATGGAGTTTGATTTAGATGCATTAAGAGACAATTGATTTAATTGGAACCAAGTACCAAGTTTTTCCATGGTAACGTCAATTCGCTTAACTAGTTGTTCATGATTTGCATCGCTGAAAATTAGTGAGGTATCATCTGCGTACAGTACAATTTCATCGTTATCAGATAACACGCATTCTGGTATATCATTGATGTATACAAGAAAAAGAAAGGGTCCCAGAATGGAACCTTGAGGTACCCCTTTAGTAATTTTTTGGTGATCGCTCAAGCTGTTTTGGACTTTAGTGACTTGCGTCCGTCCTTGTAGGTAGGATTGTATTAGGCTTAGAACTGTATCTCTAATGCCGTAGTGCTCGAGCTTCTGAAGCAAAATAAGGTGATCGACGCAATCAAAGGCCTTGGATAGATCACAAAAAATGCCACAAGTTTTATTCGACTTATCGATGCTAGATAATAGTTTTTCCATCAGACCTGCAATCGCATCTATGGTGGATAGTGACTTGCGGAACCCAAATTGCTTTGGCGTAAGGATGTTGTGTTCGGCAAAAAAGGTACTTAGCCTCTAAAGAATTAATTTTTCAAATATCTTGCTAAAAGATGGCAAAAGTGATATTGGCCTGTAGTTGTTTATGTCTTCCCGGGGTCCCTTTTTATGGATAGGAATCACTTTTGCCATCTTCATTTTAGTTGGGAAAATTCCAGAGCCAATACATTTATTGAATAGAGAAGACAGATGTTCGGCCACCGGGACAATACTGCTCTTCATTATTCTTGTCGAAATAGACCAAAGGTCGGTAGAGTCCTTGATTTTTATAGAATTACCTATTTTTATAATTTCTTGTGGCGTCGTATACATAAATTTTAAAGTCGCCTTATTTCTATTGCAATAGCTTGATAGAAGGTCAGAAGAAGTTTGGGTCGTCTCAAATAAGCTAATATTGTCAACTTTTGGAATGCTGAATTGGTCGTTAAAGAGCTCTGCAACTGCACTAGTGTCAGATATTGTTTGACTGTTTGAATTTAACCTAATCACATTTTCTGTAGACGAACTCCTACGACACTCTTTGCTTATAATATTCCAGACAGCTTTGATTTTATTTTTTTTTTTTTTTTTTTTTTTTTTAGTTAGACCCTTGAGAGATTCCAGATAGGGTAGTAAATATATTGGAATGGTAACGTAGGAATGGTAACTGATTTATGGATTTTTATTAACCGACTTCAAAAAAAGGAGGAGGTTATCAATTCGGTTGTATCTCTTTTTTTAATGTTTGTTACCTCAGAACTGCCATTTATGAACCGCTTTAGAAAAATCTTTTTTTATTCAAAAGAATATACTTACAGATTGGTCCCATATTTATCAAAATCTTGTTCTGATGATGATATCCATGAGGAATTGAGGGAACTCGTCAAATATTATCATATGAAGTTGAAAATTTACATGTTGGTTCAATTGCGATGACAATTCATTTATTTTTATGATAATCATGACCTGATTCTACATCTTGCGGTGTCAACTACAACGGGCGAGCCCGTCACCACAGGACGTTTTAACGATTAGTCGTTCTGTCGCCCTGCAGTGAACGTAGAAGACTTTGGACAGTACATTCTACGTCGAGCTACGTCACAACCCGTGAGAGTCCAACGCCTTACCGCGAGTGAGCCAGGAATAAACCCGGCGGGCTCGAGATACTCGCGCCCTCACTTCCAATTGTGACCAGATTTCTCCGGTCTCTCGATTGGTTCCGAGTTCGAGGTCGCTTGCGCGGTCCTCTCCCTTACGAAGCGGTGAAACGGAGTGCACCGAATCTGTCGCGGACCAAGGCGTTCTTTGCCCGACTCTGAACCGGGATCGGATGGCCAATGGTCATTTCAAGAGCAGTCGCCGTAAGGTAGACAACTGCCCCCGCTCTATAGGAAACAATACAGTTCCCAGACTCCCCCGATTGTTAGTCGGAGAGCACAATCGATTGGCTTGCGCCGCTCGGTGCGCAGACCGTCCAGGAGCGCCAGAGGATTGTTCCCAGGGGAGACTGGTTGACCCAGTGTCCTACCCAGGCTCGCACCCCATGCGTGGAGGCCATCGGATGGGTGTTGACCTGTGAGTGTGACCGACCCTGAAACAGAATGGGTCTTCGTGGCCAACTCAGCAAGGGCCCATTAGCTCCCACCTGATTCTACACCCTGGGTTGGCTTCCGACGAGGGAACTCCTCAACGGTCAACAGCACAGACTCCAAATTTTGTACGCTCATTCAATTATGATAGCCCGTTCTAAATTTTATCATGGCATGGGGGCTCCACCCAGGGTTGGCTACCAACGAGGGAACTCCTCAACGGTCAACAGCACAGACACAAAATTTTGTATATATATTCAACTACGATAGCCCGTTCTAAGTTTCACCAATGACTGCGGCACCCAGGGTTGGCTTCCAACGAGGAAACTCCTCAACGGACAAGAGCAGATACATAAAATTTTGTACACGCATTTAATTATGATAGCCTGTTCTAAGTATCACAACGACATGGCTGCTGCACTTATATAAAAAAATGAAATCGGTTTTTCTTTTTGTAAAATTTTGTCTATTATTTATAAATTTTGTCTACTATGATAATTTTGTCTACTTCAATAATTATGTCAGTAAGGTAATAATTTGATATCATCGGCAACATCAAGCATTTACTTTAGTTTAAAATAGACGGTAAATATTATATAACAATTTAAAAATAATAATTTATAAGTAAATTTATTAAACTGGTAACGTAGGAATGACGTATTGGATTTTATTATATATGATTACGAGTGGTATTACCCGGCGTTGCCCGTGTTATATCTTTTCTCAAATACCAATGTATACCAATTTTCTTGGCGATCGGTTGAGCAGTATAGAAGTTGGTGTGCTGCAGCGCCGTCTAGTTGAAAGTTGCAACAAAGCGGATATATATAAAAACCTTAACCATGAAAAAATACATATATATGTAAACTTTCATGGTGATCGGTTTCGGAGTCTATTAAACTCGGACAGACGGGCATACAGATATACCAACATCCATTTTTATATTATATTATTTTGGCCTGTTTTTAAAATTTAAACTTTGAATGCCTATATCTCGCTTATTTATAGCGACCGACACAATTTTCTTCCAGATTTAGCATTAAAATGAAAAAAATTGGAGAGAGGTTCCTATACTGCAGTTATTCCACTTTTATAACTATGTGATAATACTTACATGTATATATTTTAATTAAAGAGTTTTGAACAATGAAGCACAAATAATTAAAAAGCAGGAATAATTTCACTGTATTACCTTCACAATATTTTGAATTTAGAATAACGCTTGGCCGACTATGACGTTTGTAGGTTTAACATAGCAGCGCCATCTATGGATTACTCAATAGATAACGCCATCTGTTAAAATCGTTTGGAACTAACAGATAATTGCGAATGTCAAATAATAGACATTGCAATAAAATAATATCGCGACTATAAATTAAGACGTAAGCTATCCTATCTTTCAAGTTGGATCAAACTGCACATTGTGTGCAAATTTGATTCAAATCGGTTAAGTAGTTTAGGAGTCCATCGCGGACAAACAACGTGACACGTAATTTATATATATTAAGAAGATGTAGCTTGCAAAGAGCTTTGAAAATCTGTATGAAAAACCGCTGACAACTATCTTATAGAGAAAAACGACGTTGTGAACACGGCGAATGCCTTCAATCACTCGGCTGCAGGTATTGAGATTTCGTAACTAAATGGATAGAAATGATGAAATTTGCCGTCGTACATCAACCAGGGCATAAACCATGCTGACTACCGCTTAAGTAAAGCTTTATTAGGATATATATTATGTCCATGTAAGGTCATTTCAAAACGTGCATATGTTGGTCTCTGAGGCCTTTGTGACGGTGTTTGGTAATCAAGTGCAATCAAGTCATGTTCGGTGGCTTGCTTTGATGCGGAGGATGTTTGATGCTTTACTCACCTAATGAACACAGTTTCTCTTAGGGTACACACTTTCAGAATTAAATAACAAACAAAACAAAATAGTGACTATGCTAGGAAAGGACGGAGTAATAGTTGTTTATTCCTTTGCGGGTACGATTTTGTGATAGAACACATCAAAACTGTTAAAAACTTTCAGCGACAAAAATCGGCGATATGCGAACACATATTGGATAGCGGAAGTAACCACTGGGTGCAGTTTCGAAATCCCATTGTGCTCTCCAAAGAACAGTTTTACGTTCCCCTCAAGATTCGGAAAGCCATTTAAAATGAAAAGAACTCAATAGAGACGACGGTTATAAGCTTTCTACTACGTTGAACCCTCTTCTTAAAATGTTTTCAATGCCCATCGCCGAGCGCAAGGACGCAACCCAGGATACATTGAGTGTTGTTTGCATGACGGTTTTTCAAAGTTAGTGCGCGCCGACCCCGCCGCCTCACCATCGTTATAATTTGCGGAGTAACAGCAGCAGTTTGCCGCTTACCCGTAGAATAACGGATGACGATTGACAGTACTTTAGTCTACCCTGGACAACGGCGGCTGCAACGTCGCCTAAACGACTGGTGCTACAAACTCACGCGGTAAATTCGTTTTATCCTATTTACAATGCCAAACAACCGCGATAGTATTAGATTTCATAAAATACATATTGTTCGAATTCAGATAACAAAATGAGAATAATAAGTTAGCCGAAATGTAGACGTATTTACCCTTGTTTTTTATTATTCTGATAGTACGAATTCCTAGGACGTATTAAAATTTCAAGGACCCAATGTATGTACACTAATATTTAACATGTATGTACACTCATTCCGAGTTCTGACTCCGTCTCGAGCGGTCGGCGGTCCGTGTCGCGGGTCCTGACTAGCGGCCGCCGCCGCTAGCGTCGCGCGGCGGGCGTTTGCAACCGTAAGCGCGAGTCCTGGCTATCGTTGCGCCGCCCGTCCGCGCGACTTTCCTCTCGCAGTCTTGCGACCCGGGCGATGCGTCGGAAATCACGGCTTCCGGCATACCGACGCGCGCCCGGCTTCGCGTCCTCACCACGCCGTTCTGCGACCCGGGCGTTCTCGGCTCGCCGCGCGTTGCGACGAGCCGACCTACGAGAAGCCACTCACAGCGAGCTACCCGCCACAGTTACCGCCTACAGCGAAATACCATGCGCGGCCAGCCCGTCACAATCAACATCAACAAGCGACCCAGTGTCGAATCGGTGGCTACAGTCAGCGCTGTCGGCTTCGTCACCCGACAGCTTCCGTCGCCGAGCCAACTGATCGGCGTCTATCGACTATAAGAAGCCAAATACCACAAAGGTATAAAAAAATAAAGCATGTCCAGTCAGTGGACTGGAAACTATTGAAGCCCCAAGTGAGCGCAGAATGCACGTGACAAATTCGTCTTATTCATTAAAAGTCTTATCAGTTCTTTTTCCCCTCTATTTCATCTAATGACTATTAATCCCTTAAACGGTTTACATTAATAGTTTTTTGTAATATAAAAAAAAAAATTGGTACAAATAATGGTTATAATCTTAACGTAAAATTTATTTTTTATTTGTTTTTTGTTCTTTCTCTTTTGTCTATCAATAAATCACTGCTAAAGAAATGAAAGTATAAATAAGGTATAATAACGGAGATATGTACTGTACACATGGTATTAAAGGTAAATAGTGTTAACATATATGTAATCAGTCATAGTTTTATTGTTATATGTTGTATTTGTTATATATAAACGCTGTTTGTTAACCGAATAAAATAAAATAATCTGGCGATGCCGACATTTTATTTACTTAGAACAATTTTCAACGCGTTTTATAAAACTGTGTCGTAGTTTCCTGCTATTACTGATATACGCCGCACGGTGCGTAACTGGCCCGCAGGCACAGAGTCCTACCCAGGCTCGCGCTTCTGCGTGGAGGCTGCCGGATGGGTGCTTAACTGTGAGTTGAGCCGACCCTAATACATGATTCATAATGGCCCAACTGCCATTAACACATGGATCGTAATGCCGCTTGGTGCTGGGCCGATCGCGTCGAGGGGGGAGGGGGGCGCCCCCCGCGCCCTCCATATGTATCCGCCACTGCCTCTGTTCACGTCGACGAATTGAAACCACTTGAATAAGTACTCTGGTCGTCGACATACATCTCATCGGTCATCAACTTCTCGGCTGCCAGATCACCCACTTATAATTGTTTTTATTTTAGAATTATTTATAAAGATAATGTTTTAAAAATATTTACAACTTATGCAAAAACTCGGCAATGATTATAATTTCATTATCGTTATGATGAGTCAATTATACTGTCAAATATTAATTATCCTTTCTAAATGTCAAATTAAGGTAAAAGCGCTCATCCGTGTGGTTTTTCAATTAATATTTAAAGCTACCCTCAAACCCGGGTCGCTTTAAATTGTGCCAATTTAATTACAACAGCTTTCCCGCGCTCCGTGTGTTTCCAGCTCCCAGTTAATCGCAAGATGTACCTACCAGTCCAAATCGCAGTCAAATATATGTTTATGGTCGGAGCAAATACATAGTAGTAATCTATCTATTTTTCCTACTTTGAATCGATACTGAGCTACGCCATTACGATCTGGGGAAACTGTTACGCTTGTCACAAGGAACCCTTATTTATCCTTCAGAAAAGAGCATTACGGATTATTGCCAGAGCTAAACATATAGAAACATGTAGACCTATTTTTAAAAGATTGAAAATCATGACTCTCACATCACTTTACTTATATAGGCTATTATTAGATTTTTACACCGAAAAGAAAAGTTACGTAAAATTTAAAGATATACATAACAAAAACACCAGATAGAATAATTTCATTCTACCAATCGTGGTTTTAAACGCTGCTAGGCAAAGTACCCAATTCTCAGGGCCTTATTATTTTAACCGCCTACCAGTTGGCATAAAAGACAATAGCAATCTCAGAACGTTCCAAAAACTTTTAAAGATTTTTTTTACAACCAATACGTTTTACTCTATTGAGGAATTTATAAATTTTACAAAATGACTTTATTTACAGCCCCTTTATTTTAATGTAATGCGTATACTGATTATTTCATTTGTTGATTGTTTTAACTTGAATTAATAATTTTGTTGATTGTTTTAGTTATATGGTATCTTATATTTAAATGTAATTACAATGTATTTAGATTCTTCTTGGACAAAACATTATTAAATTAGTTTGATTGATTATGTGATTATTGATGATTATTGCTTGTGTTTGATCATTTCTGATATTGATTATTTTAATTGTTGATAGTTTTAGTTTTACTGATTGCGCCTTATATAGCTTCTTCTTTATGAAGTTTCTTCTGAAACAAAATGTTGTATGCTCTCTGGGCAGTTTGTTAATTAAACATTGTATGTTTTTTAATAATTCCCACAATAAAGAACTCAACTCAACTCAAATCGAACTCCACAGTCAATGTCAAACTTTTTCATAATTTGAAATTTGAAAAATATTTATTTGCAGCTGTTGTTATAAAAAACATATAGGTACAAAAAAACAAGAACACACAGATTAAAAATTAAAACTGTAAATAGACAAAGACTATGAAATAAAGCTATAAACGCTGCAAATTAGGGGTATCCTCAGGATATCTCTTATCCTGGTTTTCAGGACACGCCTATTAATTATTGGTACATATTTGATTTAAAATAAAATAAACAAATCAAATAAATCTTTAAAAAAAAATCCAAATAATCTTAATGAAAGAAATACACAAATCGAAATAATCAAAATCAAAATATTTAACATCAAATGATATTAAAAGAATGATATTGACATCAAATGATATAAATATCGATGGTACAGACCTTGAAAGAGTGAGCCAATAAATACCTGGGCGTCCTTGTCAACGACAAAGAAGACCACAGTGTCGAAATTAAATGCCGAATTGAGCCGGTCGCCTTTCGAAAAATGAAGAAAGTCCTTTGTGACCGCAATTTGAACCTTAATTTACGCACGCGTATAGCAAAATGCTACGTATTCTCCGTCCTCCTGTATGGAGCTGAGGCCTGGACACTCACAGAAAGGATGGCCAAGGGTCTTGAAGCATTTGAGATGTGGGTGTATCGGAGAATGCTTAAAATATCGTGGGTCCAGAAGGTTCGAAATACAGCAGCCCTTCAAAGACTGAATAAAAAAGGGACAGAGGTTCAGATACTCAACACCATAAAGAGACGCAAGCTCGAATACTTCGGCCACATAATGCACAATCCCAAATACGAACTCCTGCCAATAGTAACCCACTGGTAACCCAGGAGAATATTCAAGACAAGAGGAAGCTTGGGCGGTCAATGACATCATGGCTGCGAAATCTACGCCAGTGGTTCCAGCTGAGTATTGGCGCATTGTTCTATGCGGCGGTCTCCAAGACTGATAAATGAGCAAGATGATTGCCAACCTTCGTTAGGAGACGGCACTCCAAGAAAAAGAAGAAATGTTTAATTATTGTTTTTAAATCGGTATTTATCGGTAAAATATTCCTGAGAGTCTTCAATAGCGGGAGATTAAATTCGTTTAAACAAGAACAATAAAAATAAAAAACAATTTGTTTGCGGACTTATTTATAAAATAAGATTTTTCATTGAAACAATATTTGTTGTAACCAAATTCCATTTACAGAAGCTCCGTTACGGCTTATGGTGGATCGAAACTATACTTTGAGGGACTTATGAACCAACTTTGTATTTTCACAGTTTTCTTTTTGGCAATGGATATGCCTTATTGACCTTAACAATAAGTTGACAATTGTGTTTTTTTACTAAACTTTATACTTCGGGCAAAAAAATATTTTCGTATGGGTGGATCATAAAGAACTGAATGTCTGCTTTTTCCTGATATATCGCGCTTCGAAACCAATTTTTTCTTAATTCTAGTCTCTTCTACTATCATTCTGCATATTGAACTTGTCCACAAAAATACCACCTTGCCAGATGAATGGATCGGAAAAATGGTAAAAATACATAATTCAAAGCATATTTTTTAAATTATGTCAGGTTTTTGAAAGACAAATTTTACACAGAATAGTAAGTACAACTCAATGGCGCAGCGTGCCTTGGCGGGGCCCCGTATAAAAAATTGTTTGTGGGCCCTTTGGAAGGGTAAAGATTTCTCACAAAAGATTTTTTTTTTTTACATAAAATTAAAAGAAATATTTATTCATCATAATTATTTATCTGTCACTTTTTCCAAATTTTTTACAAACAATTCAAGTTAAATATACACTCTCCTTGCCTTTTTTTCGACTAACTGATTTATTAAATCATTTATAGCTGATGATGACTTGAGTTTTTCTAAAGTTTCTACCTCTATGGACATTAGTGATAGGTCTGACAGGCGTTCAAGTCCCATCGAAGTTCTTAGGTATATTTTTTTCAGTTTTAATTTTGAAAAACTTCTTTTAGCAGTTGCAGTTGTAACTGGAAGGGTCAAGAATAAAAAGCATGTTGTTATTACCTCCGGAAAACTGGATGCAAGACTATTGAATGTTATCAGGAATAATTCAATGAGTTTCTTAATGAAATACATTTTTTGAATTTCAGATTTTAGGCATGTTTTTAAAGCCTTTAATTGGCCATAAAGAATAACCGAGATGTCTTTAAACTGTATTTAGCCGACAGTTTTCCGGAAGCGTTTAATATCTCTTCGTTTGAAGAAGACAGGAGTTTCTCCGGTTGTAATATTTCGAACATACTGCAATATTTGGAACATATTTCGAAACAGGTCGCCAGGTCAGGTCAGGTCAGGTTGGGGGCCCCGTATAATTGATACGGCAGATACGGCGGTAGCTACGCCCCTGGTACAACTACATAATAATGATTACTTCAAAACGAATACATTGTTCTTAGGTGTTATATTTTTAATAATACCTGGATCCCGAATCTTGAACTTCGTTGATATTTGTATTGCCTAATTATCAATACTCTAATTCTAATAATCATACTCTAATTAGCAATAATGTAGTATTAGAGTATTCTTTGCGTACCTATTATACTAAATAAATTATCTGGTATATCGTCTAAGTCGCAAAGAGATTATTAGAAAAGCAGGAAATGAATATGTTAAATGTATACAGCAAATAAAAAGAGGATTATTCAATACGTTTATCTCTAATAGATTTATGTTTATTTATATTTATTTTATAATACGTAGGCGGTAACCTCTCCACAAAGTTAGTAGCAGCAGGGTAAGGTAAAATTAACAATATTATATTATAATAATACTCGTATAGAAAAAACAAACCTAATTCTACCGGGATGTATCGTTAAGTCCACATAACAGATGGATGGGATTAACATTCCTATTTATTTTACTAGCAGAACGTTTTTACTAGCTGAGACGTGATATTCAGCCAGGAACGAAATGAGTATCACCGAACATTATTCATGCAATAAAAAGTTTTCCTCTTTATTGAGAACACTGTCCCCAATTCAAATCTTCGCGGACCATGCGTATTCACGTCGGCTTGTACAGACTACGTCACATCCTATAATTCATTTTCCCTGTGCGAAAATCATGTAGTCGTATATTGTGAAGGCTATCCTCAAACTACGCAACTTCACATTGGCTTATAGAGACTGCATCACATGTTGTAATATATTCGAAATTTTCCCGCGTGTTATGTGGCCACCACGCGCGAAATAACGGAGTCGGGTATAGATTGTCACTTACCTTTTACGAACGCACATTGTGTAAGCTAGAGCTGGTAGGAACACTCAGTCTCAGTTACATCATCAGCCGAACAAGTACTACAAATTTTACTTCGCCGAGACTCTGGTTGAAACAGTCATCAGTACGTACACCGCATGCCGCGAACGATGAAAAACGTTTCTCTACAACGAACCATCTAGTCGCGGTAAAGAGGTCACTTAAAGAACTCACACGCGGTGTAACCGCCTATTACCTAAATTTTGCTTTCGAGATTGACCATAAGAAAGTGGGGTCTAATAGGCCCAGTGTAATTGGGTTATTATGACCCATTGTGTCTAGGGTCGTCCCAATTCATGGGTCAGCACACATCCGGAAGCCTCTAAGTAGAAGTTTGAGCCCGGATAGGACTTTGTGCACTCAAGTCACTTTCCCCTGGAAATCGTTTTTCGGGCGCTCCTAAATGGTTTGCGTACCGTGCGGCGTCAACCAATCGACTGTGCATTTCGACCGATAACCGGGGGTGTCTAAAAATTACTTTGTTTTCTATAGAGCGTGGGTTGCTGTCGACCTAACAACAGCCGCTGTTGAAATGATCAGTCGGTTACCCGATCCCGTGTGAATAGACGGACAAAAGACGCCGTGGTCCGCGATGATTCGTACCGTAACGCCGCTTACATTAGGCAGAGGACCATGCAAGCAACCTCGAACCTTTAACCAGTCGGGAGGCCTGAAAAATCCGGCCAAAACTAGTCGTCAGGGGGGGGGGGGGGGGAGAGGCTGCCCGCTGGACGCTTCTCAGTGTCTCGCTTAAGGCGTTGATAGAGGATTGGCACTATCTCTAAGTCTTCTATGGATAAGAAGCTATATAGAGGACTGACTGTTGCCTGCGGATTCGCTTCGCGTAAAGTTTCAAAACAATTTATTAAGTTAAGTAGGGTGGCGTTTATATGCCATTTTAGACGCAAGATATATAGTGCAAGACTTCCCCCCTCAGATGCACGCTACCTATATCGCGTCTTGTCCCTCGCGACCCGCGCTGCCTTCCTAAGAACGCTGACCTTGTTGGTACTTTTTTACTAAATACTACTAATTTAATGATATCTCTGTAACTATACCACCTAAAACCCGACAGAAAATGGCTAATTTTATCTCTTTTTGACACACGTAATAATGGATAATATTGATTTTGATAAGGATTGATATTTAATTGTTAATGTTTTCAACAAAACTGCCTAGTTATTTTTCTTATTTTTTGATATATAAATCAGTTACGTAGCTTACATATAAAAGTTGGATATATGATGTCGACGACTTTTTTATAGATCTCTCTGAGGCTGATGTTTTTGTTATATACTCGTATTGTTTTCACATATGTATATCAAATAGTTTCGTCAGCGCACGCCGATAAAACACTTGCTTGCCACTCATTTTTCTCCGATTTGATTCACAAATATCGTGATTTTGTATTGAAACCCAATATTTATCACAATAAAATATAGTCTATAGCACTCGTCGATAATGGAGTTTTCCATTAGAGAAATAATTTTTGAAATCAGATATGTAGTTTCGGAGTTTACACCCTACATACAAACTTACAAACATTGCTGTTTTATAATATTAGCTTATTTATAATGATATTAGATAGATTGGCACTGTCTCTAAGTCTCTATACTAAATCCAGGCTGAAAGAATTATCATATATTGTTAAACCCCCATGGGATGACAGGTTCGGCCGTTATAGTCGACATCTCCCCAATGTCCGAAAGAAAGTATGGAGGATATAATGTTCATAATATGTCCAGCTATATGGTTTCGATACTCTTTTCTTCCCTTTGATTCGCTTTCTAATAATTGTGATACGTGGTTAACCCCTCAGGCCCCGATTGGCCGATATCGGCCACATCACGGTTCAGCGTGACGGCCCTGCTTTAATTTAATTTTGATTTAATTTGTTTGATTTTATTATGTTTTATTATGGTAATATGTTTCATTTTTATTATGGGTAGGTACAGTGGTTTGGCAGTAATTAATGTTTTGGTGAGAGTGTCGTAATTCAATTTTTTAACTAATTTTTACTAAAAATTTTTGGGACAGCAACTTGTCAATCGTCTGAGGGGCCGAGGCCTGAAGGGTTAATTGTTCAATTGACTTGGGTCAGTATTGTTTGTTTGTTTGTTTCTACTCTTTATTGTGACAATTTATAATGGGCGAGTATATTGCTATACGACAATCTCTTACAACCAACCCTACTATGAATGTTTGCTTGTAACGTGTGTGTAAGTGTGCATCTTGTTATTGCATTCGATCGACATAATTCAAATGCAATTCCGTTAATTTTATCCCAATGGAAAATGGTAATGCAGCCGGGAATCGAACCCGTAACCTTACAATGTAAGATCAGGCGAGCTAAGCACTGCGCCACCGGGCCTGTATAGCGCGACAGTCAAGTTTATCTTCGGAATATCCCAAATAAGCTTGAACTCCGATTATTTGACCATGAATATTTGAGGTGTTGTAATTAGCGCCAAACTACAACGCCTCAAATATTCATGATAGTATAAGTTTATCCTCTAATTAGCTTAGTATAATGAACAGGTTTATCATTAATTAGTTTCAAATAAAGCGTAATGTTTGGTAATTATTCATACATTAGTCAACATCAAAGTAGTCAAATATCCTTCTCGGTTAAGGCATTATTAATTAAATCCGTCGACTCGGCCGAGTGAAATACGTCGGCACAAATACTTATGTTGATCCCGGGAAAGTGTCAGAGCTACTAAGCAAATTAATTACTTTAAGCGAAATAATTATTACCTGTTACTTAATATTACTTTGTCATAACTTATTTGTCATGGATAAGTTAAAAATATTTATTTTAGATTTTTTTTATTATTACCGAATATACGTACATAAAAAACTTAAGAGCTCGCCACCTTAGAACAAGTCCTGACACTTAGTTGGGCGGCAGCAGTACACACATGTTATTGCTCATCGGCATTTTTAACCGACTTCAAAAAAAAAGGAGGTTATCAATTCGATTGTAAATCTTTTTTTATTTGAAAGAATATAGTTACAGATTGGTTCTTTTTATCAATATTCAATTTTTCATTTTTTTTTTTCAATTTCAATTTATTTCCAAAAAATCTTAACAGATTGTAGAAACTTAATATTTAGGTACATTTAAATTACAGTATATTAGTTCGTTATTACAATATTTAAATTTATCACCACGTACATACAGTTCCTTCTTTATTGCTTTTAGTATATTAGTTCAGTAATTAATACAGTATATTAGTTCGTTTTTACAATATTTAAATTTATCACCACGTACATACAGTTACTTCTTTATTGCTTTTAGGGCATCCAAATCATTTTTAAGATTTATTTACTAAAACCACAAATTAAAATAATTGATAAAAATAATGAAGAAATTAAAATCAGAAAAAGTCAGAATAATTAAAAAATACTACTTAAAATTGTCAAAAAAATGACCAAAAAATTTGAAAAATTATTTAAAATTAACAAACTCATCGATCGAGTAAAAAGCTTTGTCTAATAAGAATTCTTTAAGTAACTTTTTGAATAAGCTTTCCACTTGAATAGTTTTTAAACTTTCTGGTAGCCTGTTAAAGTAATATGGTCCTGATGATGGGATACATGAGGAATTGAGGGAAGTCCTCAAATTTTATTATAGGAAGTTGAAAATGTAGGTACATGTTGATTCAATTCCGATGAAAGTGTATTTTTTTAATGCTAAGCATAACCTGATTCTACAATTTGGATTGTCGACTACAGCGGGCGAGCTCTCCTGGACCTCACCTGGTATGGAGTGCCCACGGAGGCATGCGCCGGGTTAATTATGTAGTTGCAATTGCAATAATGAATTATGTCGACATCTTATCAGGAAGGTTCACATTTTATTCGATTTGTGCATGCAATTATTATCTTTTATTTATTTGGTAATTTTCAATTAACTACAGTAAATGGACATACATACCTACCTATACAATTACATTGTCATAGCCGAGGATCCAGTAGCAAAAAACTAATAACATGTTATGCCTGAAACTTTTGCCAGTAATCCTATTTTAATATTGCCAGGAATCCTATTTTATATAAATTATTATGCTTATATAATTTATTATGCATATATTAATAGTATATCATATCATATATCTATTTATATTATTTAATATTTTTTAGCACTGCTTTTATAATTTTATTTATATATTTTATTAAATAATAAATATATTTATACCATACAGCATTTATTATTTATTGAAATCGTATTTACGTATAGGTGTATTTGCCATATTGTATTACCTATACCAATGTATTACTCTACAAATTTAGTTTTTTGATTTGTATTATAGTGTTATTTATTTATTATTATATATTATTCACTATTAATTAAGGTACATTCATTATTTATAAAAATAAAAAGTTTTTTACGTTAAATGGGCTAATTGTTACATAAGTTGTATACTTATTTTAATTAAATAATCTGACCCGCCTAGATACGGGACAGTTTAGTCCTAGTTAGGTGGGCAATGAGCATTATCTGCATTTCGGTGTTCAATTTTTCCGAGTTACTTATAACATTGATAACAATCGGGTTACATGTACAAAAATTAAATGAATAAAGTATTATTAAACCTTAAAAAAATTTGTCGCCTAACTAGGCAATAGACTGTTCTAAGGCGGACATTTAAATTTTTTCAAAGATAATATGACCCAATATAAAAAAAACTAAGTAATGTAGAATATATAAAATTTAGTAATGTAGGATAAAGATATTCCTAAAAGCTGGAAAATTAAACATAAAAATTAAATTGATGATATAAAATTGTTGAATTTACATAATCATAAAAAGATGACAATTAGCTAGTTATTTAGATAATCATAATTGCTTAAGAATGGAGTGAGATAATCAAACGTTATTATAAAAATTAAACATTATTAAAAAATGAAATAAAAATGGGAAATAAAATACAAGAGGAGATGGAAGATTTAAAATTGTTAACCATAGCATAAACATAATAAAACCTGATGTGCAAATAAACATTATGCAAGTTATCATAATTGGTTAAAATACAGTAATATAATTAAACCGAACTATAGAAATTAAAATTAAGTAAAAAATAAAAATGACATTTAAGTGAAACATATAGAAGTATTAAAATAATTAAAGAAAGCTTTGCAATGCTAAAAGCTGTAATAAAGACCAATAATGTCATGAGAATATAAATATTATAAAACCGTTTTTTTTTACAATTACCTTTCCCGTTTCTATTTTTCTGTTGCGAATAGTAAATCACTAAGCAGACGCTGCTCCTTCTCATAAATAACGTTGTTTGCTGCTCGGCAGTGGCGGCGCTAGGCGTCGGCGACGTCGGCGACCGCCGACGGCCTCGCACCTGAGGGGACCTCGCAAAAGTTTTACAAATTATTTAAAATTTATTTATTTTTCTTATTTATTTTCATACATATGTGTGAGTGAAGTGAGTGAGTAGTACTTTAGGGGTATTATCCAGAGTCCTCTGGCAACACTATGAAAGTTCGCGCGCGAGTCTCGGGACGGGGAATCCATCCCCGTGTCGTATAATTATTTGTATTTCATTCTTCTGTGAGCGTAACGTAAACAACCATTCCTTCTGTGAATAGAACTAGACTCCCATCCACAAGGTTTCTTTTTATTGAAGAGCTACAGCTTTTAAAGGCGAATTCACTTGATTCTGTCAACGACGAAACAACTCATTCAGTACATTTTAGAAAATAATTTGGAAGAAATATATCCAAATGTAAACATAGCAATTAGAATCATGCTCACAGTTCCCGTCAGTACAGCTTCCGCTGAGAGAAGCTTCTCAAAGTTAAAATTGATTAAGACCTACTTGAGAAGCACGATGACCCAAGAGAGACTATCTGCGTTATCAATAGAAGCTGAAATAGCGGCTTGTATTAGCTTTGACATAATCCTGAAAAAGTTCAGTGATGCCAAAAGCCGAAACGTTTGTCTATTTTAATTTCTATTTGTGTAATTTTTAACATCATTTAATTAGCAATAAAACTCGTTTACCCATACATTAGTTTCACTATAATTCGGGTCATGTAATCTAACGTTTTCTTTTTGACTGGGGAATAAAAAAGGCCTCGCGAACCTAATTTCGCCGACGTCCATGTGTGGTCTAGCGCCGCCACTGCTCGGGGTAGTCGATAAGTTTACGTGGATCCCCTAACGCGACTCCAGGGGGTAATAATTTCACCACGCGTGCGGACATGTAACAACTTTACCTCCAGCGACGGCTTACCTGGAATCTCTTCGCTGTTTTTATTTGTTATGACAAGAATAAAATTGAAAACAGCCGTATTTATGCTTGAAAATTTAATATTACATGCCTTCGTAGACTATCGTGGTTGTTTGACATTATAAATAGGATAAAACAAATTTGCGTTTCGGCAATGTTGCAACCGCCATTGTCCAGGGTAGATTCAACTAATGTCGTCCCCCGTTTTTCTGTGGGTAGGTGACAAACTGCTTCTGTTATATTATATATTTTTATTGTTGGTATTAGTCTATATTCATAAAAAAAATACAAATTCCATGTCACAGGTCCCCACTAAGGCTAGTGCCTTTTCAGTGAGTAATTAACAATAATGTGTTCATATTTGACCTTTATTATCTATTACCTATTATACTTACATTAGGCTCGATTGCGTTTCTTCGTGAACTAAAATCTGAAATTAGTCCGTGTGAACGAGACAAAGCAATACGCTAGAGCGGAATGTGAGATGACCGGTTGTCACTTTATCGCATTAAAACTACCCGCCAAGGTCAAATCTTACACCCCACGAAATATATTCGAATTTATTCGGACGAGTATAAGTTCGACAGGTAGTATTTATCGACGCTCGTTCGTTTCATATTTCGCTCTAACGTATTGCTCTGTCTCGTTCGCTTGGACTAATTTTTGTTTTAGTTCACAAAGAAACGCAATCGGACCCATTATCTATTTTATCTTGGCTCACTTTTTTAACCATAACCTAACCTAACCTAAACTAAATATATTTTCTATAATAAATAGTTGGATTTACACTAATAAAAATTTACAATAAATAAATGATTTTCCACGAAATTATTATATCGACTTCCTAACCTAACCTAACATAACCTAACATATATTAAATATATTGGTTTATATGAAATCGGAGACTATCGCGATTTTTTGACAATTCTACTTTCCGCGCATGATCCGGAAAGCCATTAAAATAAGAATCTGAACTTCAATAGAGACGACGGTTACAAACTCTCTTCTACGTGGAACCCTCTTCTTAAAATGTTCCCACCGCCAAAAGCCTACGCCAGACAGGATATAGTGAGTGTTGTATACACGAAGAACGTCGAAATTCGCGCGCGTCGAGCCCGCCCCCCACCATCGTTATAAGTTACGCAGTGGCGGCAGCGGTATGCAGCCTACCCGCGGAACAACGGATTGACAGCTTTTTCAGTCTACCCTAGACAACGGCGGCTGCAACGTCGCCGAAATATCGGGTGCTACAAAATTGACGCTGTAAATTATTTTTTTATCTTATGTATAATATCCTGGTGTACACTAAATATGTAGACTTTGTTTAATTAAACGATTACAATAATAAATTATTACACTAATTAAATGATTTACACTAGATATGTACTTACGTCTTAAAATAACATTCTACAACCGTAATCTAAACTAACCTAATCTAAACTAACCAATTTTTCCTATAATAACTAGTTGGATTTACACTAATGCATATTTAAAATAAATGAATGATTTTCCACGAAATTATTATATCTACTTCCTAACCGCACCTAACATAAACACTAGCACCTATATTAAATATCTTGGTTTACACTAAATACGTGTACTTACTTTGTTTAAACGACTACAATAATAAATGATTACACTAATTAAATGATTTACACTAGATAGATTTAAATATGCACAACGGAAATATGCAATCCCACAATACACGCCGACCTGATGATTACGTAAACACAAAAGTCCTTAAAGCTTTTTAACTTTGCACAAGAAATACGGAAACAAAGGCGTTTGAAAGGTTTATTAACCCTTAGAAAGCTAGCCATGGGAATGAAACTCACGTCGACATGTTTTCGACCCTCGAGAATTTGTTTGTGTGCGTGTTAGTGCACGCATACTTATACATTAATGGTGGCTTATTCAATGAACGCGACTTTTCCGCATATAATTGCAGAATTGCGTAAATACGGTGACCGGCCGGCTGCAAATTGTCACAACCGGAATACCACCGATCGGTAGTATTTGCATTCCAGTGGTTGAACAAAAGCTGCCATCCATACATGCTTTCTATAAGCTGGGTGATTTTTTGAGCATGATAATTCCTTTAAATGGGATTAATATTAATATATAACTTTCGGCCACCTCATTTTTGTTTTATTGTTCAATTAAAAAAAAAAACAAAAATATAAATTTTAACAGAAATAATAACATAATTAATTTTATATTTAACACGTAGATTACGTTGTTTAACTTGACATGCCTAACCATCAAAATACGTTGTTTTTTCCCAAATTGTTTTATTTGTTATTATTCTGTGATTATTTTTGTGGAGAGTGCTTAAGATGACTATTAATATTTTTATGATAATTACTTATTTTATATGTATACCTACCCATGTACATGGAATCAGTTCTAATTTTTCTTTTTAATTTGTCTACCGTGTAAAGCCGACTTTATTCAAAGCTACTCTCAAATTAATATTTCTGTTTGATTAGCTTTATATCACTATATTACTAGCAACTGACGAATTCTAATATGCGATAACTAGGTTAGATTATTCATGGTTGTATTGTATATTCTGAATAAATAAATTGAATACTGAATACTGAAGACAGAAAAGACAGAAATAGGCTCCGTGACCCCGAGAAAGGGATCCTTACAAAGTCGTCGAATATTAAAGTCGTCGGCGGATTTCTTACAAAGTCGACAAATATTAAAGTCAACTAGCGCTGCGACTTCGAGTCGATTCGGGCCGCGACGCGGCGGATCGCATATGCGGCATTTCAGGAATTCTTTCTCATCCGTGTCCGTTTCAGTGGCGTTCTGTTTCGTTTCTGCGTATTCCCGTGAATTCAGTACATCTTCTACATTATTCTGCCCTCGGATTCTGAAGCGTAGACGCGATATACATTGACGTTACTCGAAGTGGGAGGTAAAAAACTTTTATCGTATGTTATCGCACTGCGTTTAGGTGGTAGATCGACGTTATTCGTTAAATAGAGACGTCCTTCCACGTCTGCATCAAACTTGTTCGGGGGATTTAAAAAAAGTTACGGCGTGATCATTTTCTTCCAAATCGTGTAAAAACACTGCGATAAAATCTGCATAGAACCTTATCTCGCACGTACGATAAAATAAGAAGCTAAACGGTTACTCTAGACTTATCGTGATCGCGGCGATTCCCCAGACGGCATTGTCATTCTTAAGGGGCAAACATTTTATCGGACGCGTCCGTAAGCCACGGCTTATGGACGCGACTGAACAGTATGCACAGTCGTTTGGGACGCGGCTTGCCAGATCTCTATTGGACGTCCGAAGCCTCAAGGTCACGTCCGCGACTGACGTCCGATAATGTGCACGGCTCAATAGAAATTCACTACACAGATAACCTTTCAGTCGCGTCCATAAGCCGCGGCTAACGGACACCTCCGATAATATGTTTGAACCTTCAACCTTACTTTCGACGATTCAAAGACTGTCGAATACTCGACTCTTCGACTTAGCGCTTAGCTACTTATTTTATCGTAGGTACGTGCGAGGTGACTTTGTGAGCAGATTTTATTGCAGTGTTTTTACACAATTCTCCTGAACAATTTTGATGTAGACGCGGAAGCATGTCTCGTTCTATTTGTCGATTAACGTCGTTAAGCCACCTACACGCAGTGCGATAATTTACAGTCTGTCAACATACGATAAAAGTCTTCCACTTCCGCTTCGAGTGACGACAATCGTGTCTTAGCTTCAGAATACCAGCCCTGGTTCGGTAATTAGGGCGGGCATGGATGAAATAGCTTAAAATGTACGATAAAGAGTTTTTAATTTTGCTCCTTGTTTTGAATGAATTTCTAATTAGGACAATACCCGCCTAAAATTTTCCTGGCTGTGCTTGTTTGAGAAGTAATCGATATTGTAACCGTATTACAATAACCGTAATCATATTGGCCTACACTAACTTATTGTTATATATTATTAACTTATTTATTATTACCTTATTGTTAACATATTGATACAGTAACCGTAATAACACTATGGTAATATAAAAAAAAACAATCCAATATTTTTCTCAGTATGAGATGTTTAGGTCGACTGATTGTATATCTTGACTCTCTGTAAGGTCGCCTAATATTTCCGTGCAGCTTAGGTGGTGACGGTCTTCTTTGTGTTACCTTTGTCGGTCCCGCTTGGGGTTTATCTACCATCCGGTAGCCTCCTCGAAGAGGGACTCAACTTGGCAAGGCAGCCGTACTCTACCTGTAGCCTGCAGTCGGACGCGGTTGGGGTCAGAAGTGTCGATGCGGGGGATCATCTCTGGTGGAACTGGGCGGTTTGCATGTTAGGCAGTGCCAGCCGCTCTTACGCGATCCGACGAATAACTCGAGGATTGTAAAGACGTACGTTTCATTAAGAGCGGAGGTAGCTGTTGACCTGGGTCACCTATCTTTAGAAACGATCCAATTGCCACCCGATTTCGAGTGAGCTTGACCGGCAAATGGCTCCACGGATCCGTGATAGATTCAATATAAATTACCGCTAGCGTCAGGTAGAGGACGCGCAAGCGACCTCACTATATGACTAGGCTGGAGAGTGGAGGAATCCGAAGTTTTCGATACAGTCCTTATTCAATACGTGGGTCATTTCTTAGAGTTATTTGTCATACTAGAGCGATTCCTGGAGCTGTTAGTAATGCTTGCAGTGTGAATCCGTGGCATCATTTTTATTTATAATGTTGACCGTTACAAAGACGCATAGGTAACATACATTTTAAAAACTTAAGAATCTATAATAATAAATATTATTTTAGATAATAAACTAAATTAAATAAAACGTGACTTATCTATCAGATATTCTGTGTATTGTTCTTCATACAATTCAAGCTAGCCGCTAGTGCCCCATAAATTGTGTAATGTTGAAATACAGCCGGCCAACTTTAGCGTGACATCTTGTTCCGCGTGTTCGCTTCTTCAATAATTCATGAACATCACGAGTAACAATATGTGCTCTCAAATTTCAGCGAAAACTTGGAAAACTACGTGCCTGGAAAATAGGGTTGCTGCGATGGGCAATAAGATTTTGTATAAGCGTTCGGTTATGATAGCCCGTTTTAAGTTTCATCATGACATCGCTGCTGCACCTAGGGTTGGCTCCCGACGACGGGACTCCTCAACTGTCAACAGCACAGACACATTAAATTACGCATTCAATTACGACAGCCCGTTCTAAGTTGCACCAAGACAGGACTGCGGCACTTAAAGTTGGCTTCCAATGAGGGAACTCCACAACGGTCAACAGCACAGACACGAAATTTTGTATACGCATTCGATTATGACAGCCGGTTCAAAGTTTCACAGTAACATGGCTGCTGCACTTATAAAAAAAAATGTAGTCCGTTTTTTTGTGATTTTTTTTGTATTATATAAAAATATACTTCCTCCATTTTGTTTTATATCATTTAAGTATGTTTCATTACATTCGATCTTTTCCTATGATACTAGAAAAATGTAATCACAAATAAATTTATTTATTCATTTATTTAAAGTAAAGCACGAGATACATATTTATTTATTTATTTATTTATTTAGTAACACATCTAGTAAACAATTAATGTCATATTTGTAAGTAAGATGTTTGCAAGAAATTGATGCGACATTATTTTTAATGTTTGACACAGTCGCCTAACTAGGCCTAGGCCTGTTCTAAGACAGACTTTTAATGACTAGATATTAAGTGTGCACTGTCAACTTAAACTATAGTTAGTACTTATTTTAAAATCGGCAAAAATGAAACTACAAATATTTACGAATATACAAATATATTATTTTGTGGTTTTAGTAAATAAATCTTAAAAATGATTTTGATGCCCTAAAAGCAATAATGAAGTAACTGTATGTACGTGGTGATAAATGTAAATATTGTAAAAATGGACTAATAGACTGTAATTTAAATGTAACTAAATATTAAGTTTCTACAATCTGTTAAGATTTTTTAGGAAATAAATTGAAATTGAAATTGAAATTATAGATACTCATATACATCTATAGATAAAATATATATCCATATATGCACACATACACATACATACCATGTATACGAAAATAATAATAAAACCAAAATAAATTAAAATTAAAACTAAAATAATATACATATATAAATCAATTGCATATTGATATAACGCTTACATACCTATAATAGACATTTAAAATTATCATGGTAAAAACTAAATACTAAGTACTAAATACTGTCATTCAAAATACAACAGTCAGCATATACCCTAAACGGTCCCTACCCACCTCCAACAACCAATCAGTTAGTGATTTTTTAAAAGTGGATGTATTGTCACTACTTTTAATTGCTTCGGGAAGATTGTTGTACATTCTAGGGCCAATGAGCGTGAAATGGCGCTGGCCAAGGCCAAAAGTTCTTGGCACCATCGTATCACCAGTTTTTGTTGCTCTCGTCTTTCCAACATCATCATCATCTTGATCACTACTTCAACGCCCCCTAACTAGGCCTAGGCCTGTACTAAGGCAAGTGTGCCAGAAAATTGTTTTACCTGTGCAACGGTTTCGTTTTAATTCAAAGAAAAACAAAAGAAAACACGTTGGGACATATAAGTATTTAATGTGCATAGGAATCCGCACCAGTTTATTTTGCGATGCTACATTTTCCTGTACGATTTTCAACTGTCAATTCTGTTCCAGGTGCAGAAATGGCTAGGAGCCGGACTGGACCCTCTCAACTGGCGATGAATATCCACCTCACAAGGCCTCAGCCCCAAAATGATGACCAGAGACGCAGCTCTACAACACCTTTTGCCGATTCAGTAACGATACCAGGACTTTGATTACGAAGCTTGTCTTCGTCTTTATTGACTTCATTCAAAATCGTCATTTTTCGTTTCTTTGTTTTTTATAATTATTTTCTCTTTACTTTTCTATTCTTGAGACCGCAAGTCATTTCCATAAATGGTCATCTAAGTACTGAACGCAGCACTGTTTATGGTGTACCCCAAGGCAGCGTACTGGGACCACTTCTATTCCTCATATATATCAATGACCTGTGCAATATTCGATTAGACGGAAGAATAATAACATTCGCCGATGACACAGTTTTATTAGCCGAGGCAGATACATGGCATCAAGTATTAAATAAATCACAAAACAACATAAATTTGGTTAAAAATTGGCTTGACAATAACCTCCTTACTCTTAATTCCTCTAAAATGAAATATATCAACTTCAGTCTAGGACACATCGACACAAGTTTACACTTACTAACAATTCATAAACCCACATGTGTCGGAGGGGGTGTGCCTTGCCTGTGCCCTACACTTGAGAAAGTGAACGACATGAAGTATTTAGGAATCATTATTGATTCAAATATAAATTGGTCAAATCAAGTAATATCTATTACTGACAGAAGCAGGAAACTAGTTCACGTTTTTTGTGATCTCCGAAATATTTTACCAAAAAATATTATTAGAATGGTATATATGGCCCTATGCCAAAGTTTGTGGATTTACTGCATAACTGCCTGGGGAACATGCACCAAAAAACTACTTGACACATTACAGAAGGTTCAAAAGCTTCTGCTTCGCATTATTCACAAGAAGCCCAGGCGATACAAATCAGAGCTACTGTTTAATGAAGCTAAAGTTCTAAATATCCAACAACTTTTTGTGAAGAATATACTGCCTAATTTCCATAGAAAAAACACCTAAAACCTAGAAGCCAGCAAACACGTAATACAAGAAATGCAGAAAAACAAAACTATCTAATTCTACATGTTAAAACGACGTTTGCTCAACGACAAATTTATTTTCTGGGACCTAAAATTTATAATTGTATTGATGAAAAGATTTAAAACATAAAGATAATAAGTACGTTTAAACAGAAAATCAATTCCTGGATATTAGAGTTGGGCCCATCAAAATTAAACGACGAATTACTGATCATTGCTGTTTGAAAGGTTATGTATGTATTTTTATGTATGTTTGTATATATATATATATATATATATATATATATATATATATATATATATATATATATATATATATATATATATATATATATATATATATATATATATATATATATATATATATATATATATATATATATATATATATATATATAATCTTTTTTTAAAGAATTCGTTTAAAGGATGACACTTTGATGAAAAAATAAAAATAATAAAAGCCACTTACATAGCTGGAAGGTTTTCCCGGACTGGACTGGGAAATGCTTATTGTTTAAACGAGATGTATTTTTGGATGAGTACCACTTTCGACGGTACACTGTAGGTTTAATGGGATCCCTTTATCGCTAGCGAACGATCACCCTTCATCCACATCTCAAAAACAAAGCGTATCCTTTTGCAAACCAAAATAAAATGTCTTTATTAAAGACAAATTTAAGCAAAAACAATGAAAAAAATCACAATCAATCGTCTCTTAAATGCGGAATGACATTTCGAATTTGGTTTGCATTTATTTTGGTTTGCAAAAGGATACGCTTTGTTTTTGAGATGTGGATGAAGGGTGATCGTTCGCTAGCGATAAAGGGATCCCATTAAACCTACAGTGTACCGTCGAAAGTGGTACTCATCCAAAAATACATCTCGTTTAAACAATAAGCATTTCCCAGTCCAGTCCGGGAAAACCTTCCAGCTATGTAAGTGGCTTTTATTATTTTTATTTTTTCATCAAAGTGTCATCCTTTAAACGAATTCTTTAAAAAAAGATTTTACAAAAACCCAATCAAATATTAACTATATATATATATATATATATATATATATATAAAATTAGTAAAAGCTACTTAAAAAGTAGCGAAGGAAATCCCAGCTTGTATTGGGAAATGCTTATGTTTGAATGAGATATACTTACTATATACTTCAAACATAAGCATTTCCCAATACAAGCTGGGATTTCCTTCGCTACTTTTTAAGTAGCTTTTACTAATTTTATTTTAAATAAAAACATTATCCTATAAACGGATTTCTTTACAAACCTTATCAAATATAACTATATATATTTATTTATTTATTTATTTATTTATCCTATTTTTTATAGTTACATAGAAAGATTGCGTTCATTTTTTAACACATTTTAAAAGAATACATATGAAGAAAATCGCGAAAGGGCATTAACTTGTCAGGATTACATCACCCCACTAGGTATACGCCTGTGTTGGGGTGATGGACACATAGTTCTCTGGTATTATTTGCTGAGCCTGTAGCCTTGCCTGCTGTCCTTCTTCCGTCTTAAAAACAATACGTAATATAATTTAGCATAATATAATATAAATAATATAATATAACATATTACAATATAATATAATATCATATGTTATAACATATAAAATAATGTAGCATATTTATATATAATATAGTATAACATAATAAAATATAACTTATTATAATCTGTATATCTGTATACATATCCATAATTTACATCTATATATCCTATAATTTGTGGTTAGAAATAGAATATTTTAATATATCATACTTTCGCATTCTTCTCTAGTATAATTTGAGAGCCAATGAGACACCCGTCTCTTGAACTGGTTGTCGGTTATGTTTAAGATCTGTCCTGTGTACGAGTTAAATATATTATAGAGTTTCGGTCCGAGATATGAGTAGTGTCGTTGTCCGTATACAGTCCTCATTTTTGGTTGAATCTGTTTGTCTTTTTGTCTAGTGTTGTGTTTGTGCTCTGGTTTGTCTTTATCCGTGTTCTTCATGAGGTCCCTCCGATAGCGCACCAGAACAGCGCGTATGTATAGTTGGCGTACGTCAAGTACTTTAAAGTCTGTATATAGGTCGTCTGACGGGGAGCGATATGGCTTCTTGTTAATGACTCTGAGCAAAGCCTTTTGCGCTTTGACCAGTGGGTCAAGATTTGTTCTTGCCATACCGCCCCAACCGATTTGTCCGTATGTAAGTAGAGTCTGCGCCAGTGCATAGTAAACAGTCCGTAGTAGGTTAATGTTGAGTATGCTTCTTATATTTTTAAATATATAAATCAACTTTCTAGTCCGTTTAGTCGTAGCCTCAATGTGTTGTGTCCATTTTAGATTTTGGTCAATGACTATTCCTAGATATTTTATTGTGTTTGTGCGTTCAAGTGGTAAACATGTACAGTTCATGTAGTCGCATTTATGTAACGTAATATGGTGGTTAGTATTGGGATGATGTCTATTGTCGATGCTAAAGGTCATATATTTAGTCTTGTACTCGTTTAGCGTCAAAAGATTATTGTCAAGCCATCGTTTAGCCAGCTTCAGTCCCGCAGTCGCCCTGTCAAACGAAGACGCCCATGTGTCGCCGTAGAATAGCAACACAGTGTCATCGGCGTAGGACAGTACGGAGCCCTGAATCTGAAGCTGGCATAGGTCATTTATGTACACTAAGAAGAGTATTGGGCCCAGTGTGCTGCCCTGTGGGACCCCATAGGAACACGGCAGGGATTCACTTGTCTCGCTGTCAATTTTAACTTGCTGCGTGCGTCCAGTTATATAGCTACGAAACCAGTCCAACTCTACGTCTAAAACTCCGAGTTTCTCAAGTTTCGTGATTAGTCTATCGTGAGGTACTGTGTCGAAAGCTTTAGCCAAGTCGAGAAAAATACCAATGCAATGTTTGTTTCTATCGAGGTTTTCTGTTATACATTTAGTTAATTCAAGAATTGCATCGGCAGTTCCTCGACCCGGCCTAAAGCCATACTGTCCGTCTGACTATTGTCAGATCATGTGTCTGTAAGTAAGTCGTTAGTTGTTTTGCGGTTATTTTTTCTAGTATTTTGCTTATTGTATTTATTACTGAAATCGGACGATAGTTTTTAGGGTCACGTTTGTCACCTTCCTTAAAGATCGGTGTCACATTGGCTGTCTTAAATACTTCAGGAAATTTTCCCTTGTCTAAAGTGAGGTTGGTAATATACACCAAGGGTTTGGCTATGAATTTAGCAATGAACTTCAGAGTACCTACACTGATACCATCTGGACCTGGGGCGGAATCGCTTTTTAGCAATCTGATTGTCTTAAGAATGTCATCTTCGTAAACATGGGTAAATTTAAACTTCCTTTCAATATTAGGCAAAGTAAAATCGTCTTCAGTTGCGTTAATCGTTGTGGAAGTTTGATAGAAGGCCTTGGCCAGATTTACTCCAACATTAGTGAAGTATCTATTGAAATGTTGAGTAACGTCGCTCTTGTTTTTAATTAGTTGCCTGCCAATCTGTAGTTCCTGTACACTGCTTGTCGCCCTACCACGACTATTACTCATTTCATTAAGTACCCTCCAAACAGTCTTTAAATTAAAGTTATCCGTCTCAATTTTTTTCCGGTAGTAGTCCTCCTTGCTCCTCTTAATTATACTTGTGCAAATATTTCTGTATCGTTTATAGTAGTCTTGTAGCGTCTTGTTGTTTGGGAATCTTCTCATTTGTTTGTGTAATATATATATATATATATATATATATATATATATATATATATATATATATATATATATATATATATATATATATATATATATATATATATATATATATATATATATATATATATATATATATATATATATATATATATATATATATATATATATATATATATATATATATATATATATATATATATATATATATATATATTAATATTATATTATATGTATGTTTATGTTATTACATTATATTATATGTATGTTTATATATTTATGTATGTTTGTATATATTTATCTAATATATATATTTATAGATATTATAGCTCGTAAATATTTCTGTATCGTTTATAGTAGTCTTGTAGCGTCTTGTTGTTTGGGAATCTTCTCATTTGTTTGTGTAATATATATATATATATATATATATATATATATATATATATATATATATATATATATATATATATATATATATATATATATATATATATATATATATATATATATATATATATATATATATATATATATATATATATATATATATATATATATATATATATATATATATATATATATATATATATATATATATATATATATATATATATATATATATATTAATATTATATTATATGTATGTTTATATATTTATGTATGTTTGTATATATTTATCTAATATATATATTTATAGATATTATAGCTCGTAAATATTTTGTTTAGTTGTATGTAGTTACCTGATATGACGTGCTTATCATTGTCATTATACGTATTGTAATTAGCTCATCTAGATACAGGCCTTAGTTGACCTAGTTAGATGAGTTTTAGGCAGGTGCCAAACACGATGTGACGGTTTCTCTGAACTGTTTATGGTTGATTCTTGAACTTGTTTGGTATAATTAGTCGTAACCATTGTAATAAGTACTTATACATAAATAAATAAATTTGCGCCCCTGTATAGCACTAACTAAATAGAGGGGTCTCTAACGATCATATTCCTCGTATGTCTAGGATCGATTAGTTCATTATCCTATGTTTTTTATTACCTTTATCCTATGTTTTTTTGCTAATTGCGGGTGTTTTTGTTTACGTAATTCCGTAATTCTTGTTTACCAAATTTTCTAACAATAAGGAAATGATTACAAAACAAATCCGATTCATATTTCACATTATGTACTTTTATTTATTTAATACTTTAGAATCTTGAACGTACACTATTTTCGTACGTATGGTCACTCTACAAGTCTCTCAGCATGGGTTGGCTCCGCCCAATCGCCCAAGGCCGTTGACAATAGTCGTCGCCTTAATTTACGATTTCATGGGACACATTTCACATTGAATCGCAAATTGAGTTAAGATTTTATACTGGCTGAGACTTCATGTAAAACGTACTTTTCCCTCCCACGTGACAAAATTAATTTGCATAATTTAATTAACCTCTATTAAATTAATGAATTTACCTGCTGCTGTGTGTTATTTTACATGTTCAGTGGGTGAATTTAACGCGAAACAGGAATGTCTTTTGAGTGTCAAATACGAGTTCACTGACCTAATTAAAATAAGTAGATGTATAGAAGTATATATAAATTAGCTAACCAAAGTATTGTTAGCAAAATTGAAGTAAAGCATTTCCACTTTGTACATAGAAATGCATACTTTATGTTGTAAAGTAAGCATTTCCATGTACAAAATAAACTCAAGCCGAATATAACGACGATCGATGGAGTGTTGATTTTCATCTTTTAACCGACTTCAAAAAAGGAGGAGGTTATCAATTCGGTTATATATTTTTTAAATGTTTGTTACCTCCGAACTACGTCATTTAAGAATATATTTGGACAATTATTTTTTTTATTTGAAAGCATATACTTCCAGATTTGTCCAAATGAAACGCTATTAATATTAAAATGGCTATTTTTCAATAAATGTAGTATTTTCTTCAATACGGCTAAATTTAAAAATTATTCATTTCGCTTATATATTAAGAGATATATTACAATCAAAATTTCAAAATGTTATTTCGGCCCAACGATGCATCTGTGTACCGAATTTCAAGTATATAAAAGTAATATTTTGAGGTAGAAGTATGACCAGCGCGCCCCTTAGTGGACCAATTTTTAACTAAAATTATCATAGATTTTTTTTAACCGTTGCCATGATCAAATGATGCCTGCATGCCAAATTTCAGCTCAATCAAATGAAGTATTTTGGCGCTATCGTGAAGGAATACACACACACAGAAACACAGACACGGAGTCACACAAACAGACTTCAATCTGGAAATAGTATTGATCGTCTCGGGTGTGGAGTTTGGGGGGGGGGGGGGGGGGGAATTTCCGTCTTCATCTCAAAACAAAATTTTTGCGCGTTTACAATACTTTCCTTAGCCGTTGGTTGACCGGTGAAGAGATTTTTTTCTCTATAATTTATATGCGTACCAAAATCGCTGTCCACTTTTAGTGATTTTAGTGAGTAATATTCAGTGATTTACCTGGTATAAACAGTGTAGTAGAACAGTGACGTAGAACAGTGTCGTAGAACAGTGTCGTAGAACAGTGTCGTAAACAGTGTCGTAGAACAGTGTCGTAGAACAGTGTCGTAAAACAGTGTTGTAGAACAGTGTCGTAGAACAGTGTCGTAGAACAGTGTCATAGAACAGTGTCGTAAATAGTGTCGTAGAACAGTGTCGTAGAACAGTGTCGTAAAACAGTCTTGTAGAACAGTGTCGTAGAACAGTGTCGTAGAACAGTGTCGTAGAACAGTGTCATAGAACAGCGTCGTAGAACAGTGTCGTAGAACAGTGTCGTAAAACAGTGTTGTAGAACAGTGTCGTAGAACAGTGTCGTAGAACAGTGTCATAGAACAGCGTCGTAGAACAGTGTCGTAGAACAGTATCGTAGTTTTTGGGAAATTGCAGATAAAAATTTTCATAATCTGTGGAGCACTGAGAGAAAAAAAGAAATAAAGAAAAAGAATAAGTCAATATATTTTTTTATACTATTGACTTTTGCCGTCGTTATATGGATCGTGGTTTATTATTATTATCATTAGATCAGTTTCACGAGCATGAAAACACAGTCTAAAATTAAGGACTTATTGAAAGGCATGTCTAAAAGGATTATCTTTCCCCAATATGTAAATATATAAGGAAATAACAAACAAGCCTTAGCCGGCGGCATGCATTGCTTAGAAGGCATTTTGTCAGAGTTATTTACATTGCTGCCTACCCCTCGAAATAGTCTAAGGCGATATGTAACACAAACGATAAAATTAAGCAGTACGGGGAGGGGAGAGATAAGGATACGGAATGGTGTTTTGGGTTTAGACTTGGCTAATTATCGGGTTGCTTTCCAACGCTTTAAGATTCTTACATCCGTTGATTTAATCTTTACCAGCCTATACAAGGCATTGCGGTTGTAATTGTTTCTATATGTACATATAGAAACTCAATCCGTGATTTAGGTATAATCTTTGACACTAAATTACTCTTTGATGAGCACATCAATAGTGTCATCAGCAAAGCATCAAGAACATTAGGTTTTGTTCTGCGTTTATCATCTGAGTTTAAATCTATTAAAACCATTAAAATTCTTTATTGTGCATATGTACGTAGTCACTTGGAATATGCATCACAAATCTGGAACCCCAGCTATAACACTTACATTACCCGCATTGAGCGAATTCAGAGACGTTTTGTACGACACCTACAATTTAAAGTAAAAAAATTCTTTCCAGACTACACTAAACGTTGTCATAAATTTCACCTCTTACCTTTAGCCACAAGACGCCATATTGCAGATGTCGCTTACCTATTGAAGATAGCAAATGGCTCAGTTGACTGCCCGGATTTATTGGAGAAGGTTGGGTTGAGGGTCTCTGCTGATCCAATCAGAAGACCATGCACCCTGTTTATCCCCAGAGCTAACACCAATTACAGGCTAAACAGTTATCTATTGAGAGCAAGCCAAAGTTTCAATGATGTAGCTACCCAATATGACATTGACTTATTTAATATGTCAGTCCAGCAGCTCAAGAAGTTACTGGCTGATGCCTTCTTTGGCTAATCCTTTGTTCTATTTTGTTTAGTTTTTTCTTAGTCTACCTGTTTTTCTTTTTTTTCTCCCCCTTTTATATATCTATTCATACATTTTTACTTGTGGAACCTTGTAATTGGCCTTATATACATATTAATTTGTAATAACCGTATACCTAGCTGTAAGATTCCTAAAATTAATAAAATAAAAATAAAATAAAATAAAAAATATCACGTAGGTTATTAAGGCGATATTAAAAAAAAACCGAAATGGGCGGACACGCGAATAAATGAGTAAATTAAATTTTGTAGGGTTTAACCAATAAAAATTCAGCGTTGACGAAGCGTCAGGCACGATTCCACGTGCGCTCGTGCCGGCGACCGGGCGCATACTAAACGTTTGATCGCAGGGCTCGCACAGAATAACTGTATAAGGGTGTTAATGATAAAGCATATTTAGCGTAAACTCTCGTATTTTTATTAATTGTAATTAATTTGGGGCCTAATAAAATAATGTGGCTAAGTGCGACGATAGACATTAAACCTTTTAATTCTATTTCTTATTTTAATTTTGACTTTTTTTAAATTGTTTTGTTTTTTTTCTGATTTGAACTTATTTGCTGACATTTTAACTTTCCAATTCTAACTTTAATTTTATTATTTACTTTAAGTATTTAGTCATTTTTAATATGGTTTTGCAATTCTTTTATTTTGTGTATACATGGAATATATGCCAATTTATAATCACGGTATTGTGGCAAGCACATTCAAAAATAAATGTTTACCTTAGAACAGGTCCCGGCCTAGTTAGGTGACGTTGCCACTAGATTACGCGATGTATTCTTTTTTCTGCTTTTGATTAATTTTTTAAGTATTTTTGTGCATAATTCCTACGCTGAAATTGTTTACTCTTATTTTTTAATATTTGCATTACTTATATAAATAAATAAATAAATAAACCAGTGAATAGAATTAAATTTAAATAAATCACACTCACCGCTTGTATTGTAGGAGTAATCACTCCTGAAAGTTTTAGAAATCAGTTTAATGCCTCAATGTCCAAGGCAATGACTAACTTTTTTGAGTCAAAATTGTAAATATGTTCCTTGTCGAGGGATTCGCTTAGATTTTAAAAAAAAATACCGCTTGTATTTTTCAAAAATATCATAAAACTAAAATTCTTCAGATATGGTCGTTCTTGGGTATTATGTCACCTTAAAAGGTTTTATTTTACAATCCACGATGTACTACGTTTTTGGACTTTACTCCTTAAGAATCGATTTCATCTAAAGCCCCGATACGAAAATTTAATGGGTAGTAAAATTAAAAACTCCAAACTAATGAAAAACTCTATTATGGATGAGTGCTGCTATATTTTATTGCGATAGATATTAGTGAAATACTTAAATACTGAAAAAAAAAATTTCTAAATCTGTTATTAAATATTCGTTTCCAACAAAAAATCACGATATTTGTAAATCGAATCGGAAAAAAATGAGCTGGTGAGTTGTTTTACCGGCGTGCTCTGAAGAAACGGTTTATATATTTAAAAACAATGTGAAACAAAAATATCGGCCTTAAATTAGTCTTTAAAAAGTCAACGACAGCATATATCTAACTTTTATATTTCAGCTACAATAACTGCTGTTATGTTTCAAGAAAGTAAGAAAAATAAATGTTACGAAAAGTTATTTAATTTTGGTATATTTTGCTTAGATGGCGCTAACATTCATCCATTTATAAAAACAACGCTTTTTACCGCTCGATTTTACTACCCATAAAATTTTCGTATCGGGGGATTTACATGAAATGGCTGGACCAAATTCTTAGTTGGGCGGCATGGAACTATCATCACATATATCATCACAACTATCATCACTATCATCACTTTCATTGCGCCGAGATTTTACAATCTGATCAATATGGAAATAAAAATGAACTTGACATTTAGGGAATTCAAAAATAAACTAAAGAAATGGTTATCGAATCATGACAGACTAACCATACATCAAATGTTAGAAATAATAGTATAATAAAACTTAGGTGCACACATTATTAACATATTTTTAAACATATATGTTAAGTATATTTTAACATTGAACTAACTACCAAAAATTATTTGACTTTGACAATGAAGTATACTTTTTAGACTAGGTAATTTTATATTAATAAATATTAATGACCGTTTCTTCCTTTTCTCACATTTAACTTTATTTATTTTATTTAATCGAATTTTATATGATATTTGTTGCCGATTAAATAATGGAATTGCATTTTATTTATTATATTATCTTTTAATATTTTTTTATTATTATTATTTTTTATTTTATTCTGAAGACTTCAATTTAGTGTCATTAGCTTTTTACTAAAACTTGTATATTTGTAAGCAACCAAGCAATCAAGCAAACTTGATTGTAATATTGGAGTCCTGTCCACCCTAGAACGGGCTAGTCCCAGTTGGGTGACAGAAACAAATAAGCAAAAGGTTAAGGTTTTGCCATTCGGTTCCTGTTATTTTTATAAGCTAATCAATGTTTCATGGTAATTAATTCTTAAATAAATAAATAAATAAATAAATAAATATAAGCGTGACATAACTTGCTATGGGTTTATACATTTTAAGGTAATTTTTAATCCCTGTTTATTTACAGATATTAATTATGATTTGTGTCACGCTTGTTACATATTATGTACAATATCTAAAATAAATAAATAAATAAAAACATATTTTACTTCTATTAATTTTTTTTTCTTAAATTAATCATAACTGAATTTTCAGTTCAACGTGAAATCAAACGCGGCGATAAAAACGGGCTGGAGGACTGATTTCCACATTCTCATAACTCTCCTCAGTTCGAATATATACATATTCAACAGTCTGCCATCATAGATAAGGTACATTACCTATGTATCAGGGATGAGGGCGGTTAAGATTGGATCCAATTCATTCACGCCGCCCTTCGTTCGGGATTAGGTAGACTCAATGGACCTGGGCTTCTGCAAAAACAGTCCGACGGGTTCACTTCATAAATCGAACGACACGTACTAATACTAACATTGATTATATATAGTAAAAGATTGCTTAATGCCGTACTAAGTTTTGGCAACAAAGATTTTACTACGATTACAAAAACTCAACAATTACAGAAAATAAAATTTACAATAAAAACGCAAAATAACATTTTATACTAAATTACTTAAAACACAGCAAGAATTAAACTCTAATAAGATGATGTTTATTGTCCCGATGTCTCCCAACTAAGCAAAGAATATTATTGGGCTGACGTCCATATAAACAGTGGGCTCGATTGCGTTTCTTCCTGAACTAAAATCGCAAATTAGTTCGTGTGAACGAGACAGGGCAATACGCTAGAGCGGAATGTGAAATGAACGGTTGTCACTTTTTCGCAATAAACTACTAACTAAAGATAAAGCATCTGAATCGAAGAGCGCACGAAATGTGTTCAAATTTATTCGGACGAATAAAAGTTCGAAAGGTAGTTTTTATCGACAATCGTTCTTTTCTTATTCCGCTCTAACGTGTTGATCTATCCCGTTCGCTTGAACTAATTTAGGTTTTAGCTCATAAAGAAACGCAATCGGGCCCAGTGTACATTAATTAATATTAAAGAGTTATAAAACAAAATCAGACATAAAATATTTAAATTTAAAAAAATAAAGAATGCTTGAAATGATTCGAAACATGGAATTTATTAAATAATCAGTTTAAATAATCATAATCAAATTATAATAATATGCAACATATATACCTAATAAATAAATTTCACAAAATATTAAAAAAACAATAAAAAAATAAACAATAATCATCATCATACACAATGTTCTCAACATTCATCAATCTTCTTTTATGTCCAATAGCCCAATAGATGGCGTTCTAAGCACGCTGTTACAGTATACTATGTATCTTAAAATAATATAATATTTATTGATATTGACGTAAATAAATGCGTGGAAATATTTTATTCAATTTTAAATAAAATTATCGCAGATCATATTCCTTCTAAAAAAATAAATAGCTTCTAAAATAATAGCTCTCTTTATTGATATTGACGTAAATAAATGCGTGGAAATATTTTATTCAATTTTAAATAAAATTATCGCAGATCATATTCCTTCTAAAAAAATAAATAGCAATGGCTACCCGGTATGGTATAGTAAACCTCTTATAAACGTAATTAAGGAGAAATCACAGTACCACAGGAAATGGAAAAAATATAAAAACCCATTAGACTATGAATCCTTTTCCATCCTACGCGCTAGGCAGAAAATTATTACGAAAAACTGCTTTAATCAGTATATCGATGCGACTCAGCAAAATATAAAAAACGATCCAAAATCTTTTTGGCGTTATGTCAAAACTCAACAGTCAAGTCCCGCTTTCCCACAGACTATGCATTATAATGATCTGTCCGCGAGTAACGTAAATGATATAGCCCAGTTATTTTCTAATTATTTCAACTCCGTCTATGAACATTCCCCAAATCACTGTGACTATGAAGCTGCGCTTTCCTATCATAATGATATGCCCATAACAGATGTGAACATATCGGAAACTATGACGCTAGCTTATCTTTTAAAATTAGATCCCAGCAAAGGAGCAGGGTACGATAATATACCTGCCTTTTTCGTTAAACAGTGTGCTCACTCATTATCTAAACCTCTCAATATTATATATAAAAAATCTCTGCGAACAGGCACTGTACCCTCTTTATGGAAATATGCATTGGTTTCACCAATCTTCAAAAGCGGAGACAAGTCAAACGTGTCAAATTACCGGCCTATTTCAAAATTATCCACATTTGCGAAGGTATATGAAAAAATGTGATTCTATCCTTACATACATTAAAAAACATATAAATAATGAACAGCATGGTTTCTTCCCGGGCAGGTCAGTCGATACTAATTTAGCTGTATTTACGGAGTATTTAAATAAGAATATGGACAATCGAATACAAATTGACACGGTGTATACGGATTTTGCCAAAGCATTCGACCGCGTAAATCATGACATATTATTAAAAAAGATTTACTCTATTGGTATAAGAGGTGACCTTCACAGATGGCTAGTATCGTATATCAAAAATAGATCGCATTGCATCTCCATCGGTTCTGTTATGTCACAATGTGAATTGATACCTTCTGGTATCCAACAAGGATCGCACTTAGGACCTATACTTTTTATTCTGTACGTTAGCGACATCGGTGCATGCTTCAAGCATTCAAAATTCCTGATGTATGCAGATGACTTAAAGATATATAAAATTATTAAATCTGAAAACGATTGTGTTCTCCTACAGAAGAATCTCGACTCTTTGGAAATATATTGTAACAAAAACATGATAAAAATGAATGTAGCAAAATGTTTCCACATAAGCTTTACGCGAAATAGAAACAAGATTAACTACTCATATCAGATCGATGACATTCCTATCGCGACGTGCACTTCTATTAAGGACCTGGGTGTAGTTTTAGATGTCAGATTAAGCTTTCGGGCACATATTGCAGCTATTGCCGAAAAATCTAGTAGAATGCTTGGCTTCATAATTCGCGCATCGAAACCATTCACCGACCCATTAATATTGAAGGTATTATACAACGCGTTTGTTCGATCTCACCTTGAGTTTGATTCTCCAATATGGTCTCCCTGTTATCAGGTAGGTACACATTAACAGACTGCAAAATATCCAAAATAAGTTCGTTCGATACTTAAATTTCAAGACAAAAAGTTATTGTAATACTACTAATGAAGCGGCCTTACTATTTAAAATAAATTCACTATGTTATCGGCGCAACTTGAATGATGCTCTGTGCCTCTATAAAATAATGAATGGTATATTCGATTGCTCTGACCTGGTGGGAGAGATCAATATTAACGCCCCAATGAGGACCACACGCCAATTTGACCTGTTTCGATTGCCGCGTTTTAAAACTAATGCATCAAGAAATGGAGTACTCACACGCTGCTGTGAGCTTTATAATACCCATTTAAATGGTATTGATATGTTTAATAATTCCATAATCACTTACAAATACTCCGTAAATCAAACCCTAACCGATATAATAAGCTGACTATTCGTTTTTAGCTATTTTTATTGATTATTATTATTATTATTATATTTTATATATGCCACTACTAATATCATACATGATCACACTCCACACTTACACGCTCAACACACTTCCACAAACACATACACACACACCCTGCATACTAGACTCTTACCTATATAGTTCTAATGAAGCTACATTAGTTTTATAAAGTAGTTTTAAAAAAAAACGTAATATATGTAATTTTAATGAAATCCGTAACCGGTTTTATTTGTTGTAAATCTGCATACATTTAAAAAAAATATTATACTGTAATACTGTGTGATTTCTTAATAAAGAATTGATTTGAATTGATATTATAATAACCAACGAATTTTGAAATCATATTGTTTAAATAGTATTTACATAATAATTACAATTTTATTGCAATGTACAGGTTTTAATACGTAATAAGTATGCTCTTTTATGTTCAAATAGGCTTATAGATAGCATTCTAATCTCTCCACATTATCTATACTAAACGGTCCAACGACAAAGTTTCTAACTAACGCTGAGAGATATATGATTAAGTTCTAGAGAAAAGTTCTAGAGCTTGATAATGCCTACAAAAAAGTCACAAAAAGTTAGTTAGTTTTTCAAATTAATTTAAATTGTTAAGTCATGTTTAATGGTCATATTATCAACAATTATGAATTATTATCCAAATAAGTAAATGTATCGTCTTAAGTGTTTAAAACAAAAGACTTTTCCCTTTTACTGCATAAATAGTTAAAGAGATGATCCGACATAGGTATGGAACCGCGACTGTGTCGTCTATCTATACTAAACTATACTAATATTATAAAGAGGTAAAGTTTGTGACGTTGTAGGAAGTAATCTCTGGATCTACTGAATCGATTTTGAAAATTCTTTTACCGATAGAAAGCCACATTATTTGTGAGTGTCATAGGTTATGTATTAATTCGAAAAATGTAAAGACTTTTTCGTGGTAGTCAGATTTGCAAAGTAACTCGGAGAAAAAACGGTCGAACGAAAACGTTTCTAACTAACGCTGTTAATGAGATAAGAGATAAGATACTCACAAATAAGACACTCACAAGAAGACACTCACAAATAACGGTAATATAGTCAAATTGGCATGCAAATACATACATACCTATGCATACATAGTTAAAGAGATAATACGACATAGGTATGGAACCGTGACCGTGTCGTATATCTATACTAAACTATACTAATATTATAAAGAGGTAAAGTTTGTGACGTTGTAGGAAGTAGTCTCTGGATCTACTGAACCGATTTTGAAAATTTTTACCAATAGAAAGCCACGTTATTTGTGAGTGTCATAGGCATATTATATTAATCCGAGAAATGAAAAGACTTTTTCGTGGTAGTCGGATTTCCAATGTAAGTCGAAAAAAACGGTCCAACGAAAACGTTTCTAACTAACGCTTCCTTAACGATGAGAGATATATGATTAAGTTCTAGAGAAAAGTTGTAGAGCTTGATAATGCCTACAAAAAAGTCAGCGACCAACGAAGTGGGCACGTTTACCGCCCAACGTAGTGGGCACGGGTCAGCTAGTTTATTTATAAAAGTGCAATAGATAGCACTAATAATTGAATGATATTATTGTTACGGCTGTTTAAATAAAACGTTATTATATTTGATCATTTCTCTATAATAAGTTAATTGTAAAAACACATGTCTAAAAACAATCTTTTATTAAAATGCTTTTTCCCGAGCCACCCCCTGGATTAAAACGGGCTGTCATAATAGAATGCTATACAGAATTTCGCGTCGGTACTGTTGACCGTTGAGGAGTCCCCTCGTTGAAAGCCAACCTTAGATGCAGCAGGCCTATTGCGGTGAAACTTAGAACGGTCTATCATAATTGAATGCGTATACAAAATTTCGTTTATGTGCTGTTGACCGTTGAAGAGACCCCTCATGGTAAGCCAACGCTGGGTGCGGCAGCTCTGTCGCAGGGAAACTTAGAACGGGCTATCATAATTGAATGCGTATACAAAATTCGTAACTGTGCTGTTTTTCGTTGAGCAGTCCCCTCGTCGAGAGCCAACCCCGGGCGCAGCAGCCATGTCATGGTGAAACTAGAACGGTCTATCATATTTGAATGCGTATACAAAATATTCGTGTCTGTGCTGTTGGCCGTTGAGGAGTCCCTTCGTCGGGAGCCAATCCTGGGTGCATGCTTACCATAAAAATGCATTGTCCAGAATCAGGTCATGCTTACCATAACAATGCATTGTCATCGGAACTCAACCAACATGAAAAATTTCAACTTCATAGGATACGAGGAAGTATTTCTAATTCAGCTAACAAGATTTGTCCCAAAAAAAGCATTTATCATCAATGTTATTATAAATTGCTATTAGTTTCGCAGGACTATGATATCAGCGCTGCTTGTATATCCCCGGAGCAGAAGGGTTACCAAAACGTACTATGGCATTGAATCTAATACCCTATAAAATAAATGATAATAGTTTAGTCTTCGCAGCACAGCTTCGCTTCGCTTCGCGGCATCGCAAATATGACCCCATCGGGCATCCCAAATAAACAGTAATACGAGTTTGCGTCGGTTTATAAAATAGAATATTTTTGTTGTGCTTCAAAATCATTACTTTATGAATATTACTCTGGTTTAAAAAAAAAGACAATTTATGCACAAATGGCGGACTTATCGCTAAAGCGATATCGTACAGTCAACTATTTGTTTATGAGTGGAGCGTTAAAAACTATGGCAAAAAACCGCAAAATTTTGGAAATTTTTAGTTTATCACTTATAATTTTTAAACGGTAGTTCTTATCTAAACATGTTGTTAGTGAAAATTGTGGGTCGTATAATCATGCATTGAATGACATACTAGACGTTAAATTAAGTTATAGCCGTATGGACATAATCGGTAGTCAAACGTAGGCGAATTTCACAATTTTGACTCAATAGTGTTTTACGCACATTTCCTTGTGACTCAAAAACGGCTATTCCAAATGAAAAAATGATTGACGACGGTAAAATTTGTCTGTTTTTGACTGACGATTATGGCCATACTACTGAAACAAATGTAATTTTAATTTTATGCACTACAATTTTTGGGTATTTAATTTTTAGATAGGATATACCGTTCAGAATTTATAAGCAAAAAACCGAAAAAGGTGCCTTTTTTTGTTATTTTTTTGGCCATAGCGTCTAACGCTTTACTCAGAAACCATAGCAACCTTACATTATTATTATTTGGGAAGCTTAAAGTGAACTAAAATTATTTACAGAATAGTACAAGGCACGGTCATTCAGGCTTCCAGAATAGTGAAATAGAATTAGTACAAGGCACGGTTCATTTTTTGACTTTTTTATCTGGGCTATGATTTCGGGGCTTAATGGGGTTTCTGTCATTTTTGGTAAACGTTTCGTATACACAGAAAAACGCGATCTAAAATTGTGAAAAAAAACAGCCTTATTAAAAGTGTCGTAATATCAACAGTAGCCGTTAAAGCGGATAAAATCTACAGTAATTGCATTAAAATATAGAAAAAATATTTAATTCACAGGTTGATATAAGAATTCAAAATTTCGGAAGTTTTTGAACAAATAATTCATTGAAATCAAAGAATATGACACCCTTAAGAGTTATATGCGCCTGTTTTTGATATTTTTATTCTACTATAAGATTAAATCATATAGTATAACTCGTTGGCAACGCCTGAAAGCAATCAAAATTCTCCGCGTGCGATATTGCCATCGGCGCAAAGTAATTATGGAGTCACATACAATTGTCACGTCACTTTTACGAACGAGCATCGTTGTTGGTTTGTTTGTTTGTTTCTACTCATATTTGCGAAATTTCACAATGGGCGGGTTTATTATGATAATAAACTGCCTTGATAATGATCTGTTATGAATATATGTATATGTGCTATATACAATAGCGAGCAAAAAAACGGGCCACCTGAAAAATTCTAATTGGAAAGTGTTTAAGGGGTTAGGTATACGCAGTTAAAAATTTAAAAAAATGGTTTGCTTTTTTATTACATTTTCGGAATATTGATTATACTTTTTGAAATTTTCAAATCCATCCGGCAAATATTATTGGAGATACATGCATATTTGTAAAGACGTCCGGAGCGTTACAAAGTAGGTGGCGTAAAGACCAGAGTAGCAGCTGTTTTTATGCCGCGCAATACCTGAGTAGACCATTTTCATTGTATTCGCATAGGTCTATTTATAGATATATTTTATACCAAAGAGCTAAATGTAGTCGTTTCTTATACGAAACAAGTAAAAAACGTTACTTGAAATACCTCTGCCACGTTGTAAAGTTGTGCGTGCAGCTTATACTCTCTGTTCGTAGTTTTGCATTTCGAAAAGGCCTCTCAAGTGTAGTAAAAAACGGAGAGCATCTGATAAGGTGCAAAAATATAAATTGAAAAACAAAAAAATGTCTTTTTGTCCAAAACTATGCCGAAAAGAATGGTGCATAGCGCGTCACGATCTCTGACTTATGAGCGCATGGGAGCAGGCACGAGGAAAGAATGGTTCGCAGACAACAACAACTCGGATTATTAAAAGATGCTGATGATGCACAGGGATAATCTTAAGGCCCCGGCATAGATGACTCCATGTAAGTTGAACAAAAATCACAATGTGTAAACGTCTTTTGAAACTTTGAATGCGTTTTTCTCAAAATGGTGTTTTCAAAGTCGGTGAGCACGATTTCTCAAAAACAGCTAAACAGGCCGGTCTGAAATTTCAACACAACCTTCTCAGATATATTCTTCAGGGATTGATCGAAGAAATAAGATTTTCGATAATTATTTCTATTTTCTTAAACAACTTAACGAAAAAACTTTGGTCAAAAATCGGATTTTTTCTTTTTGGAGCCGCCATTTTCTCAAAAATCAAATTTTCGTCTATTCCTTCGATCAGTATCCGAATTTATCTTACCACTAATATAATTTCCGTTTTTATTATTTCATACCAGCTGACCCGTGCCCACTTCGTTGGGCGGTAAAACTTTTTACTTGTAATGAAATTATGTGTGTGGTTTGGTTAGTACTGAGTGCTATGATTTATTTCCTGACTGCCAAAAGAAGGGTTATATTTTTACTGCATATATATGTATGTATGTATTTGCATGCCAATTTGACTATGTTACCGTTATTTGTGAGTGTCTTCTTGTGAGTGTCTTATTTGTGAGTGTCTTACCTCTTAAACCATTTATGCAGTAACAGCTAAATTACTGTAGAGTAAAAGGGAACAGTCTTTTGTTTTAAACACTTGAGACGATAAATTTACTTATTTTGATATGAATTCTAATTGTTGATATGAATTCGACATAATAAGCTGTCGCTGACTTTTTTGTAGGTATTATCAAGCTCTACAACTTTTCTCTAGAACTTAATCATATATCTCTCATCGTTAAGGCAGCGTTAGTTAGAAACGTTTTCGTTCGACCGTTTTTTCCGACTTACTTTGGAAATCCGACTGCCACGAAACAGTCTTTTCATTTTTCGGATTAATATACAGCACATGACACTCACAAATAACGTGGCTTTCTGAGGGTAAAAGAATTTTCAAAATCGGTTCAGTAGATCCAGATATTACTTCTTACAACCTCACAAACTTTACCTCTTTTTAATATTGGTATATATAATCCAAACCGGAGATATCTTGCTCTCCGCCAGACACCTTCTTTTGAAGGACCTCCAGGAGACCAGAGACAGGAGACAGGAGACGAAGACAGGAGTAGTGTGAATCAATATTTAAAAAAATTAAAGTGCCAAAATAAAGTTTAAAGTTACCGCTGTATTTATTGCGTATAACCCCTTAAAAATGGTTCGAAACGACTCTTGCCTTTTCACCTTTGCAATTGAATTACACAAGTTGAAAGGCATAAAAGGTTATAGCTTTTAAGCACATCCACCGATTTGAAGACATTTCGGCATCCTGTTTTATTCATCGAAGGAAAACTTGCCCTTTCCTAGTCCCTAACCCTCTCCTCACTCTTTCTGCTCATAACCCCGCCTCGTTCCCGCAAATATCATATTAAATACAATATAAAGATGTCATTAGAGTCGCCTGCTTTATTAGGAGCGTTAAATTTCAACGTACCATCCGGACGACTGCGGCAGTACTCAACATTCCCGTTTTGCAGAAAAAACAATCTTTCCACAATCCCATCTCACATATTTACGCCATCTGTTGGTGATTGGCACAACACCGTCCTTAGCCGAGAGAGGTCTCATCTAGTTTATTTATGAAATTCAGAATATTAATCCGAATTCGAGGGCCATGACTGCACATATTGTACCAATTTAAATGATAATTATATTTGTACTTTTAGTATTTAAATGTAAGATTTAGCTTTAGTTTGATAATTTAACACTTTACTTACTACTTTGGATGTTACCATGTACAGTTTTTATTGACTATTTCAATTGTTAGGCTTCTGCCTCGATTATTCAACGTTTTAATTGACTATTTCAATTATTGTGTTGAGCGGCTTTTAGTAGGAAGCCATTAGAATTATTAACTATTTTATTTAATAAGCCTTTAATATGTTCTGTAATAAGATTTTACGACGAATAACTTTTAGGGGGTTATAAAGTTTCTTATATACTATATATTTTTTTCGATAACATATGTATGTTAAGTAAAGATTAAAGTAGTAATGAGACTTACTACTTTAATGTAATGACAAGACGTAAATGTAATATAATGTAATTCAGATTAAGTCAGTCCTTGACTACTTGCCGGGAAAGTCTTGTGGTAAAAAAACGATTGTGATCTAATTTTATGTATATACTATTGTTAGTAATTAATTGCCTGGAAGAATAACTGTACAACCCCACTGTTTACGCCGTTAAGGGTTATTTATTTTGTATTATGATACCAGCCGGATAGCGTCGCTTAAAGGGAACGCACAAACCGGTTTTCACGCTCGCTGAAATATAATGCGGGTCATTTCAGAAGTGAAAGGTATATTCCCCCGCAAGCACGTATTTTGTGTCCTATAATCTCGCTCGCGACGTTTGCTAAAGGAAGTGAATTTCGCTATATCGCCATACCAACAAAACGCCATTCTCAGCATTCCTGGTGCACCAGAAGAAGAAGAAGACACCGGCAAAAACTGGTAAGTGCACAACCCTTCTTTGTAGCGCTATCGTGGCTGGTGTAATAAGGCAATTTTTATGCTAACAACCTTGGCAAACATCAATGGTAGATAGGTCTTTCCGCACCACCATTTTTATGGTCCTATCGAGACGGATGAAACCAGTGTTATATATAAATTCCTACATTGCTATCGAATAATATAAAATATAAAACACCGACATATACTTACATATTTTATACCTACCCGCCATTTATATATCTATATTTTGTACCTATTTACCATATATATAACATTACAATTTGCGCTTATATAACCACCAATATACCTACTCGCTTTGAATCTGCTCGTATCCCCCTTTCTACCCGCTTTATGAAATATATATTTCATTCCGCTTATGAATATATTTTATAAATATTTATAAATATATTTCATTCTTGAAACATATTACCGCTATATAATATAAACCGCATATATTCACAGTTGTCTCTTCGCTTTATTAATTATTCGCAGTTGTTATTCATTTTAACATCAAAAGTACAAAGCACATATCGCTTAATAATAATTTCGCATTCAAATTCCCGGGTATAAGTAACGTTTCTTCCGTGCAATATATTCATAGCACTGAATAATGACGGCCATACAACGAAAACTAAAAATCGTTATTGCCAAAATGGAATCTATTTTTGCGCACATAAACACTTTATTTAATAACGCGAAGAAACTCATTCCGTCGGAAGTAGATACAAGAACTAAACAAGATTTTTTAGCATCTTCTTCAAATCTAGAAAATTTATATAAAAACTTTAACGATCTTTGTGATCAATATAACGAATTATTATTGGAGCAAGATCTAGAGAGTCAATTGGATTTAAGTAGCTGGAGTGCATTTGAAACTATATTTTCGAAAATACAGCATATAAGGACGACGTTATTAGAATCGCGCGGTGTGATATCAGATACTGCGGATCGAAGTGGGCCTTGTCGTTTACCGCCATTGGATTTAGTTGCATTTTCAGGATCGCCGGAATCATGGCCGCTTTTTTACCAATCTTTTAAGATTAATGTTCACGAAAACAAACAATTAACCGATGCACAGAGTGTACAATATTTAGTAGGAAAATTAAATGGGAATGCGCTTAATATACTCGCAGGTATTATTCCTAATGAATCTAATTATGCTGCTATATGGGATTCTTTGGTTACTAAATATCAGGATAAAAGGCTTCTTGGGTCTATGTACCTAAATAATATACTCGATATAAAAGGTCCGTCTGATTCACCCGCTCAATTAAATAATTTTATTGAGGAAATGTACGCGTCGTGGTCGGCCTTAAAACAATTACAAATTAATGATTTAAATGAATTTATTTTTATGAATCTTACGCTCAGGAAATTAAATCCACAATTAGTACACGGTTTCGAACTATCCGTCCGCGATAAATCGGTTCCTACTAGTACGGACTTGATTGACTTTGTACGGCATAATGTAAAAGTGCTTGAACGTTTTACGGCAGTTCGACAAAGCACTTCATCACAAGTTATTTCGCCAGCTCAATCACGATCGCGTACCGCACCAAAAGTGTCTCATATATTCACGTTACAAAATAACGACGATAATGCAAATAAACCCGCTTGTTTATTTTGTAAATAATCGCTTCACGTTCATTTATATGAATGTACGTCGTTTAAAAATTTAACTATAAAAGATAGATTTAATTTCACAAAAGAGAATAAATTATGTCTAAATTGTTTTAGCACAAGACATTCTACTTTTAATTGTGGGTCGAGAAATACTTGTCGCAAATGTCATAAAAAGCATCACTCATTATTACATTTTGAAAACAATAATTTATCTTCACATACGCCGCCCACACACGCACATAGTAACTCACACACAGCGAACGCTACGGTTATCGCTTCTGATCGCAACAATGTGCGTTCATCTTCTTCTCATTCCGTGTGTATGCATACTGCCACACCTATATCGTGTATTCCGTGCGATATTAGGGAACCAAATGACACCTATAATATTTCACATATAACGAGTATTTTACCTACTGCTCAAGTATTTGTACCCAATTCTATTAATGGACAACTCATTACTATTAGGTGCTTATTAGACAGTGCCTCGCAAAATAATATAATAACGTTCGCCTGCACCAATAAATTAGGTTTACAAATAAAACCGCTTGTAAATTCTTCATTAAAAACTGTAGGCTCCGTGGCGACGCCTATTAAAGGGTATGTCACGCTTACTGTCCAGTCACGTGTCTCCGATGCTTACTATACTATTACTATGCTGGTAGTTGATCATATTACGGATCAGCTACCCACGCGCGTGATCTATGCACCAGTGTTGGATCATTTTAAGAAATTACCGCTAGCTGATGATAATTGGAGCTCGCCCGAGAATATAGATGCGATTCTCGGAGCACAAATGTTTGCGTTCACGCTACTTGGTGGTAAGGTTATCCCCCCACCCCTTGCTTGCACTACGGGTTCTTCGGACACCCCCCGCTCAGTACCTTATGCACTCGAGACCACGCTTGGCTATGTGATCATGGGTGAGACGCCCGCAGTCAACCCTCGTAATGTAGTCTGGTCCTTCGGTCCGCTCGTAAATGACTTAGATAAAAACTTAGAAAAATTCTGGGAACTCGAGGAGGTACATTCTATTGATATTATAAGTCCGGAAAATCACGACTGTGAACAGTTTTATACTTCCACAGTTAAAAGAAATACTTGTGGTCGTTACGTTGTTTCGCTGCCTTTCAAAAAGGACCCCCAGTGTTTAGGTAACTCCTACACACACGCGCAACGCAGATTGACCGCTCTTGAACGCAAATTCTCCGCTTTGCCTGCGCTACGTCAAGTTTATAATGACGTCATTACCGATTATATAGGTACAGGTTATTTATCAGAATTGCCTTACTCTTCCGCTACTATATCTGAAGGTTATTTTATACCACACCATGCAGTTGTTCGTCCCGACAAGGCGACAACGAAAACTCGCATCGTTTTAGACGCTAGTGTTAAAACTGATAATGGCACATCGCTCAATGATTTACTACATATAGGACCTAATTTACAGGCAGATTTATTCGCACTTCTTTTAAACTTTCGTTATTTTAAAATTGCCATCACCGCTGATGTGCAACAAATGTATTTAAGGATAATTTTATCAGAAAACGATCGTAAATATCAAAAAATATTATATCGCTTTAATGAAACGGAACCTATCCGTATTTTTCAATTTAATTCGGTCGCTTTCGGTATTCGCTCCAGTCCGTTCCTTGCAATGCGGACTGTTCACCAGTTGGCTGAAGATGAACGCAATCGCTTTCCTCTCGCAGTAGAGGTCGCCAAACGCGAAATGTATATGGACGATTTGACCACGTCGGTGATGTCTGTCGAGGCTGGCGTACGGCTGGCGGACGAATTACTCGGATTGTTCGATTCGGGTGGATTTAAATTAGTCAAATGGGCTAGTAATGCTCCAGAACTTCTCACTCACTTTCCTGAGTCGCATCGTGCGTCGATTGAATTCACGGACGCTTGTGATACGCTTAAGGTTTTAGGCTTAAAGTGGCTACCTGCCAGCGATACATTTTCATTTACCACTTCTAGCATCACTGTAGGTAATACTAAACGGTCTATACTCTCCACCATTGCTCGCTTATTCGACGTATTAGGATTGGTTGCACCTGTCATTCTGTATGCAAAGCTTTTAATGCAAGATCTCTGGCTTTCCAAAGTAGGATGGGACGAAGAACCCCCTGAAACGGTTACCAATCGATTTATTACATTCAAAAATGAATTACCATTGCTTTCTAAATTGCAGATACTACGTCATTTAGGCATTTCTGCCGATTGTGTTGTAAATCTACTCGCATTTGGGGATGCTAGTATGAAAGCTTTTGGTTGTGTAGTTTATTTGCATGTAACGCACCCTAACAATGATATATCAGTACATTTAGTATGCGCTAAGTCTAAAGTAGCTCCGCAAAAAACTGTCACTTTGGCTAGGCTTGAATTATGTGCCGCGCTTCTCCTCGCTAAGCTTGTAAAACAAGTTCATACTGTTTTTAATATTCGCTATTCTATAAATGAAATATTCGCTTTTTCGGATTCAACGATCGCTCTTTCTTGGATCCATTCCGCTCCACACCGCTGGCAAATATTTGTTGCTAACCGCGTTAGTAAAATACAGGAACTTTTATCTCCTTCTCACTTTTTTCATATAAATGGGAAAGAAAACCCTAGTGACTGCATTTCTCGAGGGTTACTGCCCTCACAATTGCTGAGTCACTCGCTCTGGTGGCAAGGTCCATCATGGATTTCTGCTCCAATTTCTGATTGGCCAATCGCGCCATTCACAGTGTCTGAAATTGACAACACACATGAAATAAAAAAATGTACACTTACATTTTTATCATCAGTAGATGACAACCGCTCGCCTCTATATGATCTCGCCTTAAAGGTCTCTTCTTGGCCTAAGCTCACTCGCATCGCAGTGTAAGTTCTTCGCTTTATAAAAAGGTTACCCCGCTCCGATTCTGTCCAGGCCTCTGATTTAGAGGTCGCTGAAACCGCTATTCTTTTGGATTTGCAAAGAAAGCAACTGTTAGATAGTTTAGTGCAAAGTTATTGGAAACGCTGGCATGTGGACTATCTCCACACACTACAAATACGACAAAAATGGAACACACCGGACCGCCCAATTAAACCAGGTACACTTGTTCTTATACATCAGGATGACACCCCACCGCTTCGTTGGCCTACTGGCATAATAGAGCAAATTTACCCTGGGAAAGACGGGATAATACGAGTTGCGTTGGTGCGTACTACTGCTGGCTCATTTAAAAGGCCTGTCGTAAAATTGTGTCCCTTGCCATCACAATAATTTTACTTTTATAAAATTTATATTTAATGTAGTTATATTCGCGCATATTGTAAATTTATCATCATATATGTTTCAGTATAATTATTATATTTCCGCATTTAGTTTACGCATTTTGTTGCTAGTCTTAAAATTTAATTCGCCTAATTTATCCCTAATCTAATCTTCCTTTCTTCAACTCTGTACTTTTTGGTATAGTCCTAGTTTCCTTTGGACATCCATGGATGTCCAAGCTGGGGGAAGATGTTTACGCCGTTAAGGGTTATTTATTTTGTATTATGATACCAGCCGGATAGCGTCGCTTAAAGGGAACGCACAAACCGGTTTTCACGCTCGCTGAAATATAATGCGGGTCATTTCAGAAGTGAAAGGTATATTCCCCCGCAAGCACGTATTTTGTGTCCTATAATCTCGCTCGCGACGTTTGCTAAAGGAAGTGAATTTCGCTATATCGCCATACCAACAAAGCGCCATTCTCAGCATTCCTGGTGCACCAGAAGAAGAAGAAGACACCGGCTAAAACTGGTAAGTGCACAACCCTTCTTTGTAGCGCTATCGTGGCTGGTGTAATAAGGCAATTTTTATGCTAACAACCTTGGCAAACATCAATGGTAGATAGGTCTTTCCGCACCACCACCCACCACAAAGTAAAATTATATAACTTACTTTAAACTTTCATGGAGAGAAAATCGCTGAAACTGCACTTGGAAGTAATTTCTTTCCGAGTATTTACCTGTAAAGAGAGAAAAGTTATATTAGTTAAAAAAGTGGGCATTGGCACTAAATAGTCATTTTCCTTCAGAACAGTAAGAAGATGGTTCTGATAAAAATTGCTTACGAAAGATGTGAGAAAATGGCTAGGTCACACTGGGGAGTCCGGAAGTTTTCAATCTGATGTCATCTATCCTTAGAAACGATCGGTTGGCCATCCGATCCCGCGTGAGCTTAAAATCGATATGTCATCCCCAGTATACATAGCGTACATTAACTGTCCAAATATAAGGTAAGTAGTCGTCTAAATCTCTAAATGTCCAAATGTCAATAACTTAACATAAATATATCGTGGTTAGTGTCGAAACAAAGGTCTGATTGAGTACATTCCAAAAATATTCATATATCTATATGGATAAATACATAGGCCACAAATGTTTAATTAAAAAAAGTAATTAAAATTATTATAAATACAATAGTTCACTTTCAGTAACAGCAGTGGTGTTTTTTATTCTTTTTAATATGTTTAAATGAACTGAACTTGAAATGAACTTGTTTAACCCTTTAATTTGTGAAGTAAAAATCACCCGTACCGTTTCGAACGTGAAACCGTCGATCGTGAAATCGGCGTGAATCGACGGCCTTGAGAAAAACGTCCATAAGTTATATACCACTATACGGATCATAAAAAGAAGAACTGTAAAATGATCGCATTGAATATGAATTTAACTGCCCATTAGACATTTTGCCGTACGTAGGCGATCGTCCCGAGCGGGACGTTATACATTGAAGGGGATGAATATTTACGACAAAAGCAAATTGGCGCATCTAAAAGTACTTATGTATCGACCAAATTATAGAATACACCGGCTTATTCATCGGTTAGGCTGTTATTCAGCAGAAGCCTCTTTGACAGGGACCGTGCTGGGCTCTGCTGGATTGGTAATTTTTAGGCTCAATGCGTGCACCCTTTTCCCTATTTCCATTTATTTTCCAATCCGGCCCTGCAAAACTAACTTTCATGCCGGATTTCATACGGGAATTGACTGCGAGTATCGGAGAATGGATTTGCATTGATTTCGGATTCTTTTTAACGGGGATGTAAGAATAATGATTGAAACAAACATACATACATACACAGAGAGAGAGAGAGATATCGAGAGAACGAGAGAGAGAGAGAGAAATAGAGACCACGCGGACTTACAAATATTGATCGGATGCTCTACCTCTCTGCCAATCTTTAGAGACTACTATTACTCGAATTTGGCATGCATATATACAGGGGCCTAATGTTATTGCGGCTTAAAGTTTCATGTGACTAAATGTCTATATAATAATCTTTTATATCTAATGAATAAAATGCATTATCACACGCTTCTAAATCGGTTCAAGCGTTTAGAAGCTATGGTGGAATAAAGAAACCGAAAACATACATAGATGAATCCTAAACACTCCTTTTTTTGAGGCAGTCGTGTATAAAGAGCCAAAATGGCATTCTGAACGTATCTTTGTATCAATTTCCAAATCATTAAGAAACCATCTAAAAGAGGTAAAAAAATCAATAAAATATATTTTCAGTAAAATTTATTTCCTTAAATTTTCAATAAAATCAGTTGAAAGACGAAAAAAATACAAATATTTAAATTCTGCTGAAATTTGATAAAAATCTCTATACTCTGAAAGGGCTTGAATTCATTTAAAAACTTTCTTGACTTTTTGTCTATCGGTAAATAATGAAGCTGTATAATTGAATTGATGTTTTTCAGGTTTCATGTTTATTAAACGAAGTTAAAAGTTGTGTAAGTCTTTTTTTATATTTTTGGGGCTTATATAAGCTTGCAAAAAGTGCGTAGACGAGATGCACGCCACCCTGAATGGCAAATGAAGCCATAAATCTTTTTAATTGGCTAGGAACTTAATAACTTAACTTAAGACCATATCTTAATAACTCTTGTTTTATATTTTTTTTGGAAAATATAAGCACTAATTTAAAAAAAGTTTCTAAGCGAACTATAATTTAGACTCAAAAAAGTTGCCCATTGCCTAGGACATTCAGGCTTTAAACTGATTTCTAAAACTTTGAGGCGCGATTACTCCTACAATGTAAGGGGTGATTGTGTTTTATTTTTATTTAAATATTTTAACCGGTTAATTCTCTAGCGTTGCGCTTAGCCACATTTTTTATTTAGGCCCTAAATTAATTACAATTAATCAATACGTGAGAGCGCTCTGAGAATTACGCTAAATAAACTTTAACATTAACACCCTTATACCACCACTGCGCAAAGATAGTTCTACTGTGTGAGCTCTGTAATTAAACATTTAGTATCCGCCCGCTCGCCGGCGCGTGCGCACGTGAAATTTTGCCTGACGCTTCATCAACGCTGGATTTTTATTGGTGACCCCGCCTATTTTTTCGTAAGTCCGCCCATTTCAGATATTTTTCTCACATCTTATGTTGCCTATGTGCTCGTAGGTACTTAGCGGGGTCAATTTCATGTGTTGTGCGAGTATCGGACAGTGGGTGAAAGGCGCGAGGAAAACGAATATTGGCATTCTAAATGTACAACTATTGCAAATATTATTATTAATTTAAGTCGAACTACAAAAATCATGAAAGCTGGTTCTTATATTATATCAAGTAAGGTGGTTCTTGTATTACTTGATTGGTAAGTAATGCTATTACCGTATATTGAAGTTGTGTGCTGAGTTCACCGTCGAAACACCAATTCTGGCGTAGCCGAACATAGTGCATTTAGAGTACGAAGCAGTGTTGAACGATGTTAGTTGTAGCTCACGGTAATGCGAACAATACCTGAGCACAGTAGTAATTGGCGGGTACAAACAGACCAATTCTTCTATAGATGATCGGATTATCAAAGAACCACCCAAGCAGTTTATATATGTGGCAAATTACCAGGTAATCTCTTCTCACCTGGCTCTTATCACTAGAATAAATTCCGTAGTGTATAGTAATGGATAATACCCATACTGCAGGCACGTACCCAGGATTTTTTTTCGGGGGGGGATAATAATTTGAAGTACAAAATTTAAACGACGATTAATTTTCCTTCGCATTTAATGCTAGATAAAAGAACGTAAAATAATGATGTCTGTTTACAAGTTTAAGTAAAGATTTGCAATAAATGTGATTATTATAAATAGAAAACCATAACAGTACAATACTTTATTACTTTTACTTAATTTTAAAAATTTTAACGATACAGCAAATTTTTCTTATGTTGATATACCTAATGTATTACAGAGTCTTTCTTTAGAACTATGTAGGTAAGTAGCTCTCTAACTAACATAGGATTTAATTAAATACAGTCTTGGTTGTAATAAGGCCTGTGATTCGGGAAAAATCTCGGTCGGGCTCAACAAAACACAAGTTACATGTTGGCTTTTCAAGATTAGATGATTATACTAAAATTTCCTAGAATGTTTTAAGGTGCAATCCTTTAAATTGAAATGAATAAAAAAATTTGCTGTGGACAAAACAAGACTTTTCCAGCGATATCCATAGACGACATTTTTTTATGTGTGAAAAAAGTACAGCAAAGGAAGATTTAATTTACAGGAATGATATTTGACATAGGCACATTAAATTAACATCTTCCTTCTTGACTTAGCGCTCATCACATCGAGCACTTCCTCCGGAGTAGGAGAGTAAGCTGAGTGGGTAGACAGCAATGCTAAGCCAGTCAGTCGATCATCTCCTGTTTTATTCCTGACGAAAGATTTTATCCTTTTCATCGTAGAAAAAGACCTCTCCACCGACGCTGTGGATACGGGTAAAGTTATGAGTATTTGTATTAGCTTTCTGATGGAAGGAAAGAATCCATGATCGCACGCATCTAAGACTTTCATCAGGTCCGTTGGTTTGGTTTCAAAATCCTTCCATCTTGAACACCAGAGTCGATATTCAGCCTTCATGATAACTTCTTCAACATCATCGGGCCAATACATTTTCAACATTTCTAGGGTACTTGCTTTCTTCTCGTCAACATTTTTGGGTAGCACAACTTCTAGTGAGGAGAGCAAGTCTCGGTTCTTGCCGAACCTATCTTCCATACCACAGATTACGTCATCTAAACAAGGAATAAATAAAGCTCGTCTGTAATATTCTTCTGCTGAGTCACTGGGGGGATTGCTTCTTTTAGTTTGGTGACCTGTGACACGCGGTGGGTTTATTTCTATATCCAAAATATTCTCTGCTATTTCAGAACAAGATGAATAAAGTTTTGAAAACTCCTTTTCGACATCGTTTCGAATGTCCCTTAATTTCCTGGTGACACTTTCTGCGAATTCCATGGCAGAAGCCAGAGTGTGAGTAGGATTTTGCAGATATTTTGAAAGCGGTAATGTGAAGCTGAAGATTAATTCGCACGTTTTCAACGATATTAAAAAACAGCCTTTTTCCATCGCAGCCAAAAGAGTTGCTGCGGTCGACGAAACTGCTCTGTTTGTATTGGACAGTTCGCGCAATGTGACGACTATTGGGAGGAACAACTCACAAAAAACATTTGTAGAGTCATGACGTTCGATGAACCTTGTTTCACACAAGCCCACGAGTCTTTTTCTTTTGCTTTCGGGAGCGTATTTTTCTATGTTTTCTTTCAGTGTCTTTCCAGCTGCAGCATTGTTTCTCAATGTGTTGCATACTTCTTTGATAACGCCAAGAGCGTTTCTTACGTCAGACACAGAAAGAGCCTGCGACAGGACAAGATTTAAACGATGGGCTGTGCAATGCACGTACGCAGCTTTAGGGTATTGTTGTTGAATTCTTGCTTGTACTCCGTTGATCTTGCCGGCCATGTTGGCGGCACCGTCATATCCTTGACCGATTATTTTCTCTAAGTTAAGACCCAGCAAGCGGCATTTGTGAAGTATGGCTTCGCTTATCGCTTCAGCGCCTAGGTCGTATATGGGAATGAAAGCTAAAAAGTCTTCTCGAAGAATGCCTTCGTGAATATATCTTGCGCATACGGAAAACTGCTCTGTACCACTTATATCGAGGGTCTCGTCGCCAAGAATTGCGAAACACTCTGAACCGTTTACTTGGCTTACAATTCTCTTTTGTATTAGTTCTCCACATATGTCAATAATTTCATTTTGTATCTTTGGGCTAATATATGTAGCATTTTTAGAACTTTTTATTAAGTGCTCTTTTAACGAGTCGTCGTAAGCCGCCCTGTACCTTAGTAGCGCCCTAAACTTTCCGTCCTTTTCCACTGGCTTCTTCAGCGTTAGAGGACCGCTGTCATTGTCGCCTCGAAGTGGCAATTCTTGTTCTCCACACAAAATTATAGTTTCAATTATAGGTTTCAATGCTGCTCTATGTTGCTGTATTTCTGTTTGTCTTTGCGTATTTATTTGGCTTGCAATGTCTGGAATTTTTGAGGAAGTTATTCTTGTGAAGTTGATAGCGGCTAGTTGTGAAAACTGGTGGTATTTTGCAACTGAATGCTCACGGAATTTTTCTGTAGCATTTTTCCAGTCTTTGAATGGTTTCGACGCGAAACTACCAACAGTCTGGTGTGAACCTTTTCCAACATGCTCTGATCCGAACAGAACACAATACTTGCATTCCCATTTCTGCAGCCAATCTTTACGAAATCGAAGTTTTCTTTTGCCGTATAATCGAGCTGGAAATATAAAGGACGAATCAGGAACGAAAGTGTCAGTAAGTACTGTAGTTCTCTGGGCATCATTGAGTATTATCGGCGAGCGTTTGTTATATATAGCATTTGATACAATGCCAATGTCAGGAGAACTATCACTTATGAATACATCACTCTTTGTTTTAGTACTGCAACCTGGGGAACTATTAGTAGGCGGTTCTTCGTGGTTAGCAGAGCTCAATAACTGTTCCTCAGAAACACTATGATCCGGACTCGCAGGCTGTTGTTCTTCATATATGCTGTGGGACGGTTTCTCAGTGATGCCCCCTATGTTGACACTATCGCCAAAGGTTAAGTTTTCAACGAAAGACGCCCTTTTTTTAGGCGCAGGTTTAAAAAAAGTGTCAATTCTCTTCATTGAATTTGATGGAGAAAATGTAGACACGGACGGATCACGAATACGACCGCGACCGCAGTGAAGCGGCGACCGACTGAAGCCGGCGCTGGAGGGTGTTGGTAGCATCGTCTGGCGCCCGGCTTCAGAGAGGACCCGGCCAGTGTTGCCAGATAGTCAAGCGGTGAAATCCCGACATATCGCTAAAAACCCGCTGGGATTTTTTTTTTTAGGATTTGAAATACAACACTTCAAACATTTCGGGGGGGGGATAAGTCCAGTGTATCCCCCCCCCCCCCTCGGTACGTCCCTGATTAAAAAACAGGAATCCCAGAAAGCATTTCTGTATACTCTTCAGCCTGGATATGTAACTATTTTCATAAGGACTCCATATAGCCGCGTTGACTTCTAATCTGCTCCAAATTATGGAATTGAATCAGGCACATGACAAATTTGTCGTTGAACTGCCTAATGTTCCTAATTACAAAATTTAGCAATTTGTAAGTATTATCAACTAGGGTGTAGATGCACTTTCTGTATGTCAACCGTGAGTCAAAGATTACTCCTAGATCCCTTGTTTGATTCACTCGCGATAGTGCCTTGCTATCGATGTCATAACTAAGTTCAAGCGTGGAATCACCTAACGAGCACGTCATGATTAAACATTTTCCGTTACTGAAGTATAGCTTGTGATTCATTCTCAAATGGTACACCGCGTCTATGTCATCCTGCAGTAATGCACAGGATTTTAGGACTGCAAGGACTGCCCGTCCTTGCGAATAATTTCTGGTCATCGGCAAAAATCAGGCAGTTAGTTATTGTAAGCAAGTCTGGCCAATTAGCATTTTTTTCGATCGCAAAACTCAATCTTTTATTCACGAATAAAATGTTCCTCATTACAAAACTTAGCAATTTGTAAGGATTATCAACTAGGGTGCAGATGTACTTTCTGTATGTCAACCGTGAGTCAAAGATTACTCCTAGATCCCTTGTTTGATTCACTCGCGATAGTGCCTTGCTATCGATGTCATAACTATGTACAAGCGGGGAATCAGCTAGAGAGCACGTCATGATTAAACATTTTACGTTACTGAAGTATAGCTTGTGATTCATTCTAAGTAGTACACCGCGTCTATGTTATCTTGCAGTAATGCACAGGATGTTATGCCCGTCCTTGCGAATAATTTCTGGTCATCGGCAAAAATCAGGCAGTTAGTTTTTGTAAGCACGTCTGGCCAATTGGATTTTTTTTCCATCGCAAAACTCTATCTTTATAATCATTCGCCAATAAATTATGTGAGCATTTTACTAACTGAAACCCTCCTTCTAAAACGCTCTTACAGCGATAGCACGTTCCGAACTACTCCAATGCTCTATGACTACTGAATGGCAACGCGTTAAAAAAAACTACGTTTTGGTTCGAAAAATCTTCTGGCCCTATAGTGTTGGCAACGCTAACGTTCAACATTTTCCTTGTCCTTGCGCAACATACAGTTTGGATGAGTGAAGAATAATAATAATATTAAATATCGGGACTTGTCCAGTGATTAATGGGCCCTTGCTGAGTTGGCCACGAAGACCCATTCTGTTCAGCACCTATCCGACGGCCTCCACGCATGAAGTGCGAGCCTGGTTAGGACTCTGGCCTTATGGTTAGTTTCCCCTCGGAATCAACCTTCTGGCGCTCCTGGACGGTCTGCGCACCGTGCGGCGTAAGCCAATCGACTGTGCACTCTGGCTAACATCTTGCGGTGTCAACTAAAACGGGCGAGCCCGTCACCATATGACGTTTGAACGATTTTTCATTCTGTCGCCCTGCAGTGAGCGTAGAAGACTTTGGACAATACAATCCAACGTCTAGCTACGTCACAACCCGCAAGAGACCAACGCCTTTACCGCGAGATAGCCAGTGATGTTACCTGGCGGGCCGACACTCGCGCCCTTGCTTCCAATTGTGACCAGATTTCTCCGGTCTCTCGATTGGTTCCGAGTTCGAGGTCGCTTGCGCGGTCCTCTCCCTTACGAAGCGGTGAAACGGTGTACGCCGAATCTATCGCGGACCAAGGCGTCCTTTGCCCGACTCTGAACCGGGATCGGATGGCCAATGGTCATTTCAAGAGCAGTCGCCGTAAGGTAGGCAACCACCCCCGCTCTATAGGAAACAATACAGTTCCCAGACTCCCCCGACTGTTAGTCGGAGAGCTAACTATTTGACTATTTGACTTTGGACTTGCCGATGACCCCCGGTGCGCCTGTGGGTATGGTCGCCAAACTGCGGAACACGTAATTTGGTCTTGCCCAATTCTAGCGGCTGCACGGGAGAAATTGATGGATGCAGTGGGCGCTCTCCGATTTGGTACCCGGATCTGGTCAGTTGTAGGAGCTGCTTCCAGTCGTTTGGCGAGTTTGTGGAGCACTGGGTGGCTTCTTGGGAGAGCATGAGGCCTCGGGATACCCCCCAGGGGGTACCCTCTTCCTTGGTGGCGTGATTCGGCGGCTACTTCCAGCCCGAAGGGCCCGTCTTTGTGTCCGTCTCTTTACCGCCCCGAGGGGCGTTTCGTTCTTTGCAGGATCCAGGGATTCCTCCCCCCCGTGGCTGCTCCGAGACCTGCCCACGGACCGTGTGCCTCCACCATCATCGTTTCTGGAGCGTCCTCTACCCCGCTCACCGGCCCTAAATTTGTCATATTTGTTGTTTTTTTTTCTTTTTCTATTGTGAATATGGTAAATTTAGTATCATTTTTGTAAATTTTTACTTTGTAAATATCTTTTGTTATAAATAAATGGGTTCTCGGGGCGGTACAGGGGGGGGGGGGTACCCTATTTCACCCCCTGCGCGTTCTACCCTTCTGGTACGCGCAGGGTTGTCGTAGCACGACATCCCGGGCAGACAAGACGACCCTCATCGTTATAACTGCCCGGGCGGTGGGCGGGGTTTGCTGCCCTTACCTATCGCCTTGAAACTCTTAACTGTTAGTCGGAGAGCACAATCGATTGGCTTGCGCCGCTCGGTGCGCAGACCGTCCAGGAGCGCCAGAGGTTTGATTCCCAGGGGAGACTGGTTGACCCAGTGTCCTACCCGGGTTCGCAGCCCATGCGTGGAGGCCATCGGATGGGTGTTCACCCGTGAGTGTGACCGACCCTGAACACATGAGTCATCGTGGCCACCTCATCATGGGCCCGTTAGCTCCCAGTCTGGCTAACAGTCGGGGGAGTCTGGAAGCAGTACTGTTTCCTATAGATCGGGGGTGGTTGCGGACCTTACGGCGACTGCTCTTGAAATGACCATCGGCTACCCGATCCTGGGTGAACAGCCTGGCAAAGGACGCTGTGGTCCGCAATAGATTCGGTAAACACCGTTTCACTGCTTTGTAAGGGAGAGGACCGCGCAAGCGACCTCGAACTCGTAACCAATCGAGAGACCGTAGTAATCTGGTCACAATTGGAAGTAAGGGCGTGAGTGTAGGCCCGCCGGGTAACACTCCTGGCTATCTCGCGGTTAAGGCGTTGGCCTCTTACGGGCTTGTGGCGTAGCTAGACGGTGGACTGTTTTGTCCTCAAGTCTTCTGCGCTCACTCCAGGGAGATAGAACGACTAATCGTTAAAACTTCCTGAGGTGACGGGCTCGTTCGCTGTAGTCTACAACCCTAGTTGGTCGCAGTGATGAATGGTAACACAACACATATAACCTATCCATTACAATCTACCACCGACAAGAAACTGAACCCACGGCGCGCGATTTCACATGACCGGATCTTCGTGGATTGTTTTCTATTGTCAGAGCTCCACTAAAGCAGCACAAACAACGTTTATAAATTCAACGATAACGTAATCATTTCATTGATGAGATGAGCAACCGGTTGCGAATAGTGGTGTCCCTTTTAGCTCGTTAGGTGGGAAGGGTTGAACGGTCATCGTTGGACGGGACCATTTACTGAGTGCGGAGGTCGCACCCGACCCCAAACTGATTTAACCCTGTTTGACCGCCCATAAGCCAAACGGGTCGCATTGACCCTCCGGGGCAATTGCCGTAACGTCATTATCAACCTCAGCAAAACGGAAAATTAACATTTACAATCATATCCTTTTATGGGTTAACGGTTAAGGGACACGCATGATGGATCTTGCTGCGAAGAACATGTAAACCAGTCTAGATTATGAACTAAACCGCGTACACATGAATGACTTTGGGTGGATATACGTTCGCTGTTATTGGCCAAGGTCTTAAATTAGACACCTTGCTCGATTTTGTTGGTTGAAGAATTGGCTGGTGAGTTTAGACTCACATTTTCCAGAGATGCCGGATTGTTTATGATTGTAGACGACACAGTCGAAAATTTGCAGTATCTCCGAAGGCTCTTCCTGTATCCCATTATATTACAATTATATTAGGAAAAAAACTAAATGAATGATGCTGTCACCATGAAATCCGATTACGACCATTTCTAGATTGGTCTGTCTGTGTGTCTGCCTGTCTGGGTGTGTGTATTCCTTCATGATATCGCCCAAACGCTTAATCCAATTAAGCTGAACTTTGTCATTTGATCATTTGATCATGACATGAGTTGAATATAACGCGGTGGAAATCCACAAGGAAGCGCACTAGTTATATTTCAATCTCGAAATATTCAATGCAATTCAATTCAAATCTTTATTTTGAAATCACAGAGTATTACAAAGTAATAACATTAAAACATAAAGTATACCGATTTACAACAAATAAAACCGGTTACGGATTTAAACAAAATTACATAAATTACGCTATATAAAAAATCTTAATAAATCTAAGGTACCTTCAATTTTAGTAATACATAAGAAGCTAGTAGGTAGGGTGTATGTGTGTGTATGTGTGTGTGTGTGTGTGTCAGGGTGTATTTGTGTGTGTGTGTGTTTTGGGAGTGTGTTGAGCGTGTTGGTGTGGAGTGTGATCGTATATGATAATAGTTAGGTATATAGTATATAAATTATATTAAAACGAATACTCAGTTTATTTTATCGGTTAGGATTTGATTTACAGAGTATTTATAAGTCATTATGGAACTATTAAAAATATCAATACCAATTAAACGGGTATTATAAAGCTCACAGCAGCGTGTGAGCACTCCATTTCTTGATGAATTAGTAATAAAATGCGGCAATCGAAACAGGTCAAATTGGTGTGTGGTCCTCATTGGAGCGTTAATATTGATCTCTCCCACCAGGTCAAGCAGTCGAATATGCTATTCATCATTGGATACAGGCATATGTAGCATCAATCACATTGCGCCGATTATATAGTGAATTTATTTTAAATAGTAAGGCCGCCTCATTAGTAGTATTGCAGTGACTATTCGTTTTGAAATTTAAATATCGAATGAACTTATGTATTTGAAATACTTTGCAGTCTGGTAATTTGGAGCTGAAAATAGGGAGACCATATTGGAAAAGCATACTCAAGGTGAGATTGACCAACGCATTGTATAATAACTTTAATAGTAATGGGTCGGTAAATGGTTTTGATGCGCGACTTATGAAGCCAAGCATTTTACTCGATTTTTCGACAATTGCTGCAATATGCGCCCGAAAGCTTAATCTGTTATTTAAAACTACACCCAGGTCCTTAATAGAAGTGCACGTCGCGATAGGAATGTCATTGATCTGATATGAGTAGTCAATCTTGTTTCTATTTCCGGTAATTAAGTGGAAACATTTTGCTACATTCATTTTTATCCTGTTTTTGTTACAATATATTTTCAAAGAGTCTAGATCTTGAACTTAGACACTTGAAATTTGGCGTAGGTACACGTGCCTTGTTGAGCCGAAATTACATTGTGAAATTTTTAATACAATTTTCCACACTAATAATAATTAAATTCCACCATACATTTTAATCAGACATTTACGCCGTCTGTCAGCGTTTGCAACGGAACCCCACTGAGATCGTCCGCTGGATAATATATCGATCTGATCGGTTTTTTTAATGAAATTAATATTCAGATGAAATCAGTCTATCGGGATTCTGGGATATCGTGATTTATCGATGATCAAAGTTCCCAGTTCGTGTAGTGATGTTCCTCGGCAGTTACATGCGGTAAGATAAACACAGTAATTTAATATTTTACCATTTAATTAACGAAGAGAGTTTTAAGAAGAGATGGCTTACCAGTTAGAGAATTGATGAAGACAGTGTGACAGTCATTATGACAGTGACTATTACAGTTAATTGTACGTGCTTATATACCAAGGAAATTGCTAGCAGTGGGGTAAACTTCCTTTGAATAAATACTGATGACTCTGAAAGACGAAAAAATGATACTATACAATGATAAAACTGCATCGTTTGAAAGACGAAATTATGATTTCTTTGAATAATATTAGTCGTTAGGCAAGTCAACAGTTTCCCTGTTATTTGACGTCAATTGAATTTCAGAAATAGAAATGTTTGTTCATTAAAAATGTTACATCGTTCATCATCATAAGTCACTACAAGTCCTTGGCTACTTGCCTGGAAAGTCTTAGGGTGACACAACCATTTTTTTATTACTTTTAATAAAATCAAATTAAATTATGATATAAAAACTGCTATTTTAAGCTAGCAGCTTCAAATTTACTAGTGGTTTTGCCTTACAGACTTGTTAGCGTCTCATCAAAGACACTCCTCCTATGTGGTGTCAGTTTTCAGTCGCTCTTGGTCTGTTTTGTTCAATACCTTTTACTCAAATCTGCAATTTGATATACCAAAGGCTCAAATACGTTTCGTCTAACCCCTAAACCGTGTGACCATTAGCAAGAGCTCGTTAGGGTAGACCTGTTCGTATCAGGTATCAATTTTATAGCACACCCGTCCGCCGTTTGATTAGGCTCTCTCGCTCCCATTCCGTTTGTATCGGATAACCTGGCCAATTCCCACCTCTCTCGATGTCCAATCTAATACGTCTGTAGATGAGAGTCTCTTGTACATATATGATAATAATATACTAGCTACACCCCGCGGTTTCACTCGCGTGGTGATGGAAAATTGTGATAATGATGATAGAAAGTATTTTATATTTTCGTCAATTTTTCAATGTTTTTATATTATTTTGCTATTCGGGACGGAGACAAATCCAACAAATTAAAAATCATGAAAATCATGGTTCACTATTTTGGCGATAATGGCTTACACATAGAATATAGATATATGCTGTTGCGGGCTTTTATGTAGGACTATTTAAGATAAACATTTCCATTTTACATTATATACGTGTAACTCCAACGGGTTTTGCGGCGCACGCCAGTAAAGCTCGCAGATGGCAGATTTTTTTTCTACTTACTTGACACTTATCGTTAGATTTTGGATAATTCATACTATCTATATCTTTATAAATTATAGCCTATATGTTATTCTGTTGTGTAAGCTATATTATTGTAAAGTTTCCTCAAAATCTATTTAGTAGTTTTTGCGTGGAATAGTAACAATCATCCATACATACATTCTTACAAACTTTCGCGTTTATAATAGTAAGATTTATAGTAGTAAGATCCTAGCGAGATATACGTGTGAAAATTTTGTCCACCTCTACTATCAGATACAGGTTAAAGCGCTATCTAGGTCATTATTTTCGACTCTGGGTTAAGATTTAAATTGGATAATAAAAATATTATCTTCTTCTTCTTAAAGTGCCATTTCCTAACGGAGATTACGGATTATTATGGCCTCTTGGGCCCGTGATGCTGCGGCGCGAAACAACTCGGTAGTGCTTGAGTTGAACCATTCAATGAGGTTTTTTAGCCAGTGGGTTTTTCTTCGGCCAGGTCCTCCGCGGCCCTATATCTTGCCTTGAAGAATGAATTGGAAAAGGTGGTGTAGTGGCAAATCCAGCGGTCAGCGGTTAAACCGATCGAAAATCTGCCACCTTATTTTAGGGTAGCCATCGAACGACAAGGTGCAATTTTGGTGGCACCCAGGGGTGATGTGAACCGGCGTTTTACTGCCGATGGCACACCAGGTACTCGTAGAGGCGTGTCTCTCCTCGGCTAGTTGCGATACAAGGTGACCTTAAGCTCTTGTATCGTACGGTCTCCTTTTGCAGATTCCGCAGCGATCTCTTTTCCTATAAGATCGATCTAGTCTCCACTAGTTTGTAAATCTAGCCGCTCGCATAATTGAGGCATCAAGGTATAAGCTGTTATTGTCGCTTACCGTTTGAAGAGCAGTACTGTCCTGCGAAGCGTAGATATCGTCGGGGTCGGGTTATAAACTCGGTCCTGTCGAAGTCTGGTCTCGTGAAGTTCTCTCTTGTGCACTCAATTATCGAAAGTTTTCCGAACACTGACTATTATTTTTGTCTCTACCGCTTGAAGGTTGAATAAAAAACTGTTTTCTTGTCACTTTATAATTCCACTTTCAATGTGGCTCATTTAAATTATAAATTCAATTATTTCTATTTGTTACATTGTGAAAGAATGAACATTTTTAAAACAAAATATGTTACTTCTTTTTTTTTTTTTGTTATTTTTTTCTTGCCTCTTGTTTCCATGGTTTCTCTCGTTTCCATGGTTTCTTTAATATACTATGTTAGTGATTCCCTTATTCAAAACTGTAGAATACATATATTCACGGCTTTGTTGTGTGGAATGTTTACGGTATTATGAATATTTTAATATTAATATTATTGGTAGTTAATTCTAAATACAACTATTTTACCGAGACACTCCCCTTCCCGTAAACGACTGTAGGAGTTTACCTGTTGTCGGGAACGGCGATTACAGCTATCTTAGTAGTTGGTCTCTGGTATATCTTACCACGGCATTTTATTGCGACGGAACGGGTTTGTCCGTCTTTTCCAGGGAAAGTTTTTTCGATGATACCCTTGAGCCACATGTTGCGCGGGGTTTGAGGGTCTACCAAGAAGGCTAAATCGCCTTCCTTTATAGGTGCGACCTCGTTCCGCTACTTCGGCCGTTTGGCAAGTGTAGCTAGATATTCCTTGACAAACCGATTCCAGAAGTGGTTGGCCAGGGTTTGGGCGATTTGCCATTGTTTTCGCAAACAAAGGCTGTCTGAATCTATGACTCCGAAATTCAATCTGCCTGATGATGAGCCTATTAAAAAATGATTCGGTGTCAGGCTCTCCGCGTCCAGGCTGTCTAACGACACATGGACTAGAGGCCGACTGTTCACTGAATTTTCAGCTTCTGTCATTAGTGTGGCGAGAGTCTCCTCGCGGGGAGCTTTCTCTTTTAGGGTGGCATAGAGTGCCTTTTTTATAGATTGTACCAACCGCTCATAAAATCCGCCCATATGCGGGGCAGCCGGTGTGTTGAATTTCCACTCGATCCGTTTCATGGCGCTCTGCGATCGCAGATCGTCCCAATCTATCTCGCGAATGGCGGCTTTCAGTTCATTATTTGAACCGTGAAACCCAGTTCCGTTGTCAGAATAAATGACAGCGGGGGTTCAACGGCGCGCACACATGCGTTTTATGGCCATCATCGTCGAATCGCTAGAGAGTGAATTCGTGATCTCGACATGGATCGCCCTAGTGCTCATGCAGCAGAAGAGTGCGCCATATCTTTTCTCTCTCCGGCGACCGACAGCAACCTCGATCGGACCAAAGTAATCCAGCCCTATGTTTGTAAACGGTCGAATGTGATGCTCTAATCGAAGTTCAGGGAGGTCTCCCATTTTTGGTGGTATTGGTTTTGCTCGGTCGATCCTGCATTTAAGGCAATTAAAGGTTATTTTCCTAATCGCGCCGCGTTGGTGTAATATCCAAAACCGTTGCCGTAGTTCGTTGGCAACGAATTCGCGTCCCTTGTGTCCCGCCGCTTCATGCTGATGTTGTATGAGCAACTGGGTGAAGGGGTGTTTCGCGTCCAATATTGGGGGTTTCTTTACCTCTAATGCGACGCCCTTAATTGCGTTTATTCGTCCTCCTACTCGTAACACGTTTTCGTGGTCGAGGTAGGCGTTAAGATTGATTGATTTTGTATTTTTCGACAATACGGTATTATTTTTAATGGCGTCTATTTCTAATTTAAAACTACTTAATTGTGCTTGTTGTATCCAATATAATTCGGCGCGTTCTAGTTCGGCTGGGGATAGAAACGGTTCGTGACTCCCTCGGTGCCGGCAACGGTCTATGAACCGTAACGTCCATGCCGTGCTTCTTAAAAGTCTATTTAATCTAGAAAATCTATTTATATCTAGCAAGGGCGGGCTCGGTACTTGAAGGACCGTAGCCACAATGCGTTTTAACTCTACGTCTGGTTTGATTGTTTGCGAAGTGGATTTCTCAGTGGGCCATAATTCTCGGTCTAGCTTTAGAAAATCGGGACCGGTGGTCCACCTGCGTATTTTTTCTAAGTCAAAGTTGTCGGCGGTATCTCGAGTACCGAGATCACCTGGGTTGTCCGCCGTGGGAACCCAGTGCCACTGTCTAACTTGGTTAGTTGATCTATCTCACCGAGACGGTGGGCGACAAATGTTTGATATTGCCGTGGGTCGGAACGGATCCACGACAATACTGTTTTGCTGTCACTCCATAAATACGTTTCCTGAAACGTCCATGTGTGATGCGTTTTTACCATTTCCGCTAGGCGGCTCGCTAAAGTAGCTGCTTGAAGTTCAAGCCTAGGTATGGACATAGCTTTTAGCGGTGCGACTTTATTCTTACCTATTAAAAATACAACACATGCTTTTTTGTCGGTGTCTATATAACGCGCGTACGCGACCGCTGCATATCCTTGTTGGCTGGCGTCAGCGAAAATATGCAATTGCGTCGGTTCGTTAGATTTTATTCCTGCATATTGATAGCTACGTGGTATTTGAAAGTCTTTTATGTGTTTTAGTTCTTCTAACCATGTCTGCCACTTCGTGAAGGAATTACTACCGATCGCTTGGTCCCAGTCAACCTTTTCTAACCATATATCCTGTAGCAGAATTTTTGCCTTTATTGCTAGAGGTCCCAAGAAGCCGAGTGGATCAAACACTGACATAATGACCTGTAATGTCTGTCGTTTGGTGGGAATAATTGTTCCGTTCAATATGTCGGGTTTTATTTTCCTAAAATTAGTATCAAAAAATAATTTGTCTGTTTTTGGGTCCCATTGAAGCCCGAGTATGCGCTCGACGTTGTCATCTGGATTTGACCACGCCACGTTTGTTTTTGATCGCCTCTCGACGGGAATTTCGTTTAAAGTACGAGTGTCGTTGCTGGCCCAGTTTACGATCTCAAACCCGCCTGATTGATGTATACGCGACACATCACGAATCAGTTTTTTGGCAGATTCGATATCGTTCGTACTATCAAGGTAATCGTCCACATAATGGCGATCCGTTATAGCTTTTACCGCGTCAGGAAAGTCATTTGAGAAGCGTTCTGCGTTCCGGTTCTTTACATTTTGCGCGAGGCATGGAGAGCAAGTACTGCCAAATAACACGACTTGCATACGATATTCGGTTGGTTGTTTAGAGGTGTCCATATCACGCCATAAATCGTTGACTCTGTGAGTCCGCGTACGTTAATCTAACCTGAAGGAACATTTCTTTGATGTCTGCAGCAAATCCTATCAGTCCTTGACGGAATTTAAATAGTACTCCCATTAGGGGATTAAGGAGGTCGGGTCCAGATATTAGGTTGTCGTTGAGGCTAACGCCATTAGCTTTGGCGGCGCAATCGAAAACGAGCCTAATTTTCCCCGGCTTATTGGGATTTGTTATATGAAAATGTGGTATGTAAAATATTCGGTTGTTTTCGGTGTTTATTTCTGCTTCAGATAGTTTTACGGCGTAACCTTTCGCGATGAAGTCGCTCATTTTTTCCGAGTATTGTCGAGCTAGTATAGGGTCTTTTTCTAGGCGTTTTTCTACCGACTTTAGACGCCTTTCAGCCATATCGCGGCTGGGCGGCATTGAAATATCGTCAGTCTTCCAAAGTAGGCCGGTCTCCCAGCGTGCACCTACCTGACGGGTAGTTGCCTGTAGGAGTTGTTCTGCCCTCTGATTGGTGTTCTGACGATGTTTCCTCGAATGGGGACCTAAGTCTTCGACATCGAAATAACTCCGCACTAACTCGTCGAATTTATCGTCGTTGCAAAGGGTGTTTACTTGTTGCGTATCTGAAGATCTTTTGTGCCCTGACGCACCAGCCAAAGTCCAGCCTAATCGAGACGATGTTGCTGTCGGGCCTTCTATCGGACCGGCCCGAATTGTCCTGGGAATAAATAAGTCCCAGTGATCAATTCCGATCAACAGTTTGGGCCGTCCGTTAACGTCGCATAAAGGCACGTTTTTTAGATGCGGCCATTTGTCGGTCATAGCTTGGGCTTTAAAGACTTGGGTCGGCAATTCTAAATTTTTAATCGTACGAACATTCTTCATTTCGTAAAACCGATTTGTATTTACGGCGCGGATCTCGACGTTTACGCGGCGCGTAGTTGCGTTTTGAATAGCCATGCCGGAGGCTCCTACTAAATTTAGTGGACTCCGGGGTCCTTCTACTCCTATTTTATCTGCTATCTGTTCCTCTAAGAGGGTGATAGTACTGCCTTCGTCCAGTAGGGCGAGAGTGGTATAACAGCCCAGGGGACCTCTTAATTCTACGGTAGCTACGCGTAGCAGCATCTCAGTAGCTTCATTCCACGTATTGGTCACGGCGCTCGTCGAAGGGCTAGGTTTGTCATGTGATTCGGGTTCTACCGGCGCGGGTTCAGACTTGTTTGTTTTCCCTTTGTCGGAGTGCAGAAGCACATGGTGCGGCTGTACGCATCCGTCCTTCCCGCATTGCCCTGATTTTCTACAATTTTTTAAGTTGTGACCCTTAATAAGACATCGGATACATAATTTATCCCGTTTGACCCATTCCCAGCGATCGTGTACAGACATGGCTAACAAAAACTTACAATCGGGTGTACGGTGGTTGTTTTTCTTGCATTTTGCGCACTCGATGTGTTTGCTTTCACTAGTATTATGCGTGTACTTTTTGTTGTTTTGTGGAAATCTATTGTTATTTTTCGATGTATTTAAGTTAGAAAATGCAGGCGGCGAGTCGTCTTGTGCTGCCGCATCTACAATTCCTTCTAACCATATGCTAAAATGTAGTAAAATTGGGTGATCTCCATTATTGGTTGAGAACAACTGCAACCGTAAGTGTTGCGGTAATTTATTTACTAATTCCCGCAGTAGCTGTGGATTTATCAAATAGCTATCGTGTCCCATATTCTTCAGCGAATGTACAACATTACACAACAGTACCAAATTCCACAAGTTTGAACAAGGGGTCACTGACCGATATTTGTTGCGTTCGGCGAGCCTCTCGCATCAGCTCGTCAATCCTTGCGCTGGGGCGGCCGAAGCGACGTTCGAGCGTGCGGCGAATCTCGGCGACATTCCGTGGATCTACGAGCATCGCACGGATCGCTTCGCGCGCGGCGCCCTGCAGACTCTGTTGTAGCCGTACCAAGTTGTCGGCGTCGGTAAAGCCGCAGGTCTCTGTACCTTGGTCGAATAGAGCTGCGAATATAGCCCATTCACGTGGATCACCTGAAAACCTTGGTAAGTTTTTCAACAAATGGGCGCGAGCATGACTTAAGGCGTACTCAGAAGGGTGGGGTTGCACTGATACATTCACAGCACTTTTTTGCACATTCGGGACATGGTCTATTTTTACAATGTTATTGTTTGACGGTTGAGTCGGACGCGACGGTTCCTGCAGCGTGTCTAGCCACGCGGACGTGTGGCGAAACGAAGCTTGGGACGCAGCGGCTCGGCTCTTCTCGTCCTGTCTCCTCCTCGATCGGCGGCTGTCGCCATCGTAGTCGTCATCATCTTCCGCCTCGATCTGCGCTTGAATAAGCCGTTTTTGGAGCTCAAGTTTCTCTTCTAGCGCTTCTATCTTTATGCGCTGTGCGGCGGCGGCGGCCCTGGCGGCAGCCACATCGATGTCCGCGGCAGCCCTGGCGGCGGCTGCGTCCGCGGCGGCCTTGGCGGCGGCTGCGTCCGCAGCGTTGTCCGCGGCGGCGGTCTCGGCTCGTAAGCGTGCTCGTTCTGCTGCGGCGTGTATCTCGGCTTCGATTTGCAGTGTCGCGATGCGGGCGGCCATCGATCTCGATGATCGGCGGCTCGTCGTCGATGTGGCTATAGACGGCGCTGTCTGGGGAACGATCGTGGCGCCGGTATCATCATGTGATCTCGTGGCGTCGTGCTCGGCGCTTCCGTCTACGTTTCTGGCGGCGATTCGCTCGCTTTTGCGGGCTGGCGTGCCGTTTTTTGACATCTTATCAATTGATTTGTTACCACTATATCGTTAGGTTGTGGTAGGTAGGCACCGTTGTGCCGTCCGGTATTGATTTTAAACCGTTTGAGCGAGTTTCAACGGTTTATTTGCAAATTTTATATTTTTCAGAAAAATATTTCCTCTCTGTTTTTTCTGATTTTAATCTAGCTCCTAAGCGGGTTTTTTTTTTGTAGTATCTAGTCCAGAATCCGTCTCGAAGGACCAACGATTCTATGTAGTGGCAAATCCAGCGGTCAGCGGTTAAACCGATCGAAAATCTGCCACCTTATTTTAGGGTAGCCATAGAACGACAAGGTGCAATTTTGGTGGCACCCAGGGGTGATGTGAACCGGCGTTTTACTGCCGATGGCACACCAGGTACTCGTAGAGGCGTGTCTCTCCTCGGCGAGTTGCGATACAAGGTGACCTTAAGCTCTTGTATCGTACGGTCTCCTTTTGCAGATTCCGCAGCGATCTCTTTTCCTATAAGATCGATCTAGTCTCCACTAGTTTGTAAATCTAGCCGCTCGCATAATTGAGGCATCAAGGTATAAGCTGTTATTGTCGCTTACCGTTTGAAGAGCAGTACTGTCCTGCGAAGCGTAGATATCGTCGGGGTCGGGTTATAAACTCGGTCCTGTCGAAGTCTGGTCTCGCGAAGTTCTCTCTTGTGCACTCAATTATCGAAAGTTTTCCGAACACTGACTATTATTTTTGTCTCTACCGCTTGAAGGTTGAATAAAAAACTGTTTTCTTGTCACTTTATAATTCCACTTTCAATGTGGCTCATTTAAATTATAAATTCAATTATTTCTATTTGTTACATTGTGAAAGAATGAAAATTTTTAAAACAAAATATGTTACTTCTTTTTTTTTTTTTTGTTATTTTTTTCTTGCCTCTTGTTTCCATGGTTTCTCTCGTTTCCATGGTTTCTTTAATATACTATGTTAGTGATTCCCTTATTCAAAACTGTAGAATACATATATTCACGGCTTTGTTGTGTGGAATGTTTACGGTATTATGAATATTTTAATATTAATATTATTGGTAGTTAATTCTAAATACAACTATTTTACCGAGACAGGTGGTATTTATTACAACGCATTATGTAGCCCATGTATTGTAATTTTCTTCTCTTTATGGTCTTCAGTAATTCCATTCCTTTGTGCATTCTTTGCAGCACTGTCTCATTTGTGACACTATCCGTCCAAGATATTTTCAGTATTCTCCTGTAAATCCACATTTCGAAAGCTTCTAACCTTTTAAACAAAGTTGGGGTTAAAGTCCACTCTTCTACTCCATACAGGAGGACTGAAAATATGTAACACCGCGCCAGACGACATCTAGTGCAGAGTTTAAGATTACGGTTGCAGAAGAGTTGGTTCATTTTTATAAACGCAGCTCTAGCTTGTTCGATGCGAAATCTGACTTCTACACTATGGTCTTCTTGATCATTCACAATACAGCCAAGGTACCTACTTATATTGGCGAACCCTCTCCAGTGGTTGGTTTTTGATGTGGAGGGTGGCAGCTGACGTTGTACATCCGACAACCATGAACTTGGTGTTCTTCATGTTTATATTCAGACAATTTTGTGCACTGATCGACTCAACCCGAGTAAGCAGACTTTGTAGGTCTTCGATAGAGCTGGCAAGAAGAATATTATCTATATATATATATATATATATATATATATATATATATATATATATATATATATATATATATATATATATATATATATATATATATATATATATATATATATATATATATATATATATATATATATATATATATATATATATATATATATATATATATATATATATATATATATATTGTATCATATTTTAAATGTTGGTAGCATTCGAAATTTGAATTATTTCGATATGTCACCTTCATTTATGTCACGGCTTTGCCGAAGTGATCAATTTGTTTATTTTTTATTTTTTCGCTTAATTCGTCTCAATTGAAGGCATTTTGTGTTGCATAAGGATAAGCCCTATTTATGAGATATATGGATGAATAGTGATCGTTAGTCGACTGCAAAAGGACCTTTAAACTTACATTGCACCGTCGAAAGTCGTGCACATCCGTAAGTATATCTCATTCAAACATAAGCATTTCCCAATACAATCTGGGATTTCCTTCGCTACTTTTTAAGTAGCTTTTACTAATTTTATTTTCAATAAAAATATCATCCTATATATATATATATATATATATATATATATATATATACATATATATATATATATATATATATATATATATATATATATATATATATATATATATATATATATATATATATATATATATATATATATATATATATATATATATATATATATATAAAACAAAGTCGGCTTTGTTCAAACACTTATAACTCGAGAACGGCTAGACCGATTTTCATGGTTTTTGATTTGTTGTATTTGTCTCCGTCCCAAATAGGAGAATAACTATTAAAAACAAAAATTGCAAAATTGTCGAAAAATTAAAATAAAAGAAAAACATTTTCCCATACAAAATGTAAATCCGTGTTTTTCTCATGGTCATTGTACGTGGCATGTTCTCGCGTCGGCAAATCATCCGCTTTATTTGTTCTTGCGCCTGATAAAAAACAAAAAAATGTCGTAAATCCCAAGGTGCTTCAATGAAGAGAATTAAACCGAATGCATCCCATGCTGCACAAAATGTAAATAGTTTAATTCAATCATGTCTTGCTGACACGCGATTGATCAAGTCAAAAAGTCGAAGAAGTCAAAAAATTCGAAAAAGCATTTATATTTCATCATGTAAATTAAATACATTGAAATTATTTTAATTAGAAACGACTTTCATTTAATCACCAAACGAAACTCAAACCGTAGGTACATGATGCGGCCATATTATAGATATCAAATAATTAGATTTGGAAGGTTGATTAGGATTAATAAACGCTTATGAAGAGTTACAATCAAATCAATTTTAGGTGGTACGAAGTTCACCGGGTCATCTAGTATAATTTATATGGGGCTGGCCGAAATGGTTGCGCGCGGATCTGTTAAACGACTTAAAATGCCTATGGGCACTGTCGGCGTCCGACGGGTTAAGCGATTAGAAGTTATGGTAAAATAAAGAAACGGAAATATATAGATGAACCCTGAACATATTAAACTCCTTTTTGTTGAGCAGTAGGTAGGGTAAAAAATAAAAAGAAAACTTACCCTTATGCAAACAAATATAATAGGTAATCATACAAAGCAATGAATTCAAATACACATTAGGATTAAATAAATGAAATAAAAATAGATCTCTTATCCTTGCTTTCCTTTTACGATCCCCTAATTCGTGAAAGTCCCAAAATCAGTGGAAAAATCGCTCCTGATTGAAATCATTAAAGCCGTTTCTAATCTTGCCTTTGAATGCTTTAACATTTTGGAATCTGGGTGGAAGAGGGTCAGGCCAATTTGAGATGAGATGACTCGTTATGTGATGAGGGGTAAAGAGCGAGAGGGAGAGAGATATAAGAAGAAAGTAGCATTTTCCCTTTTCACCATTCGTTTGAGACTAATCAAGCAAATGAGGATGTTCAGGCAAGCATATTATGTAACAGCGAAACGGCGAATTATTTAGGATTGGAAAATATATAACATTTATTAAAAGAGTGTAAATGTTACATATATACATACTTTAAACTTAAAATTATGATAACCTAAATTGAGAGAGTAAATAGTTTTCTTTGTAACGTGTGTAATTATTTCTTTGTATATTCTTAACCTTTTCAAATTGATTTCTTTCTGTTTTCTAATATTTCTTACGTTTTCATTAGAGTATACCTACGATAAAGACAATATTTGCTATGACTTGTATTTATTAGGACTTGTATACCGATATGCTAATAAACTGAATATGAATAATATGAATATAAAGCCTTTACTCTTCCAAAGTATCCCTAGAACAAGTAGAACATAAGTCTCTTCCAAGTAAGACATATATTTATTAATTTTATTTATCTTATAACATATAATTAGTTAATTACAAACTATTGATTAAAACTAGTAGTGGAGTAGATATAAGTTAAGTGTTCAATTAATCATAAATAAAAAAGGTACACGCCCATGTGGATTATACTGTCTCACTAGGCTTAGGCCTGTGTCGAGGCAGTAGTCTAGTAAAGTTGGTCTAATAGCAGCCGTGTCTTTAAAAAAATATGTAATATAGATAATATAATAGTAATATATAAGTATTATTATATTCATATATATATTTATACATAATAATATTACTAGATTTTTTACTTAATGATAATTATAACGTAAATATATAGGCATTATAGATGATATTAATAATGAAATAGCATTATACTAACGTATTTCTGCATATGCAGTTATAATATATCTAATAATTTAATAAATTTAGATAAGCAAATACCAAAATAACAACAGAAATAATAATAATAATAAAAATGATAATAATAATAATAAATACGAATATAATAATAATAATAATGGAGTCCGCTTTACAGTGTTCACAGCGATAGAATTGAACGAGTCCAAAAGAAATTCACTCGTATGCTGTCGAACAAATGTGGCCTCAGAAATACTCTGAAAGTTTATGTAGAGCGGCTTTCTCACTTCAACCTAATAGACCTAAAAACACGTAGGACTATAACTGATATAACGTGTCTCCATAAGCTTTTGCACAATCGACTAGACAGCCCAGCTAGTCTAGAAAAAAATCAATTTCGTGTGCCACCGCGACTAACGAGGAGCTCTCAAACATTTTCGGTTGTCGCTTGCAATAACAACATCGGATCGAATAGACCTTTGGCCAGAATGTGTCGCGTTTTTGATAAATCGTGTAAAGGATTAGATGTGTTTTATGATTCCATAAATATAAAAAAAGATTCGATCATACCTAGCTTATCTCCTACTTTTTAAGATTTCACTAACTGCCATCCTAATGTACCTACTGTATTATACGATTATTATTTTATAACATACTATTGTATTACATCATATTATATATAATAAATATTATTATCCAATTACTTATACTTCTATTTTGCTCTATCCAAATAACTTTATTAACAACTTATTTAATTATTTCTTTTCTAACCCTTATATTATTATTAGCTTTATTATTAAAACAAAATCTACTATCAACATGTTCATGTTATTTCTATGTTAATGTGTAATGCAAGCATTGCAAACTATTCATAGGATAGTAAATATGTTCCGTTAAAGTATGTTTTTAAGATACTATTTTCATATATTTACTATGTGTAAGTTTGCTATAAAATAAAAATAAATAAATAAATAAATAGGTGACATGTCAATAAGTTAGTCATGATAAAATAAAAATAAAAAAATCCAGAATTAATTTATTGTTTACTAACATTTTTACCCGAAGAGGAGAACGATTATTTAAATACTAGCTGCGCCCAGCGGTTTCACCCGCGTGGTGATGGAAAATTGTGATAATGATGATAGAAAACCATATAATTTTTATAAATTATAGCCTATGTGTTATTCTGATGTGTAAGCTATATTATAGTAAAGTTTCATCAAAATCCATTCAGTAGTTTTTGCGTGAAAGAGTAACAAACATCCATACATACATACAAACTTTCGCGTTTATAATATTAGTAGGATTAAGATGTTTATTTTTAATCTATTAAAGATACAGGGAGATTTTGTAAAGAAGAAAACTATGTTTAACCGTGCAATCGGTTGCGTAACTAAATTGTAATGGTTGTTTTTTACGAAAAACGGCTTAGGCATATTGTCCATTGTCATATTCTCTAATATAATAAACCAAGGTCGAATAGCTTATGTTCCACTTTCGATAAATGACCTTGGAAATGAAATTATTATTAAAAATCCCTGTTAAATTAGCTTATCTGGTAGATTAACGTGTTTTACCATTAATTATATAGCGTACTAGCTGACCCGTGCCCACTTCGTTGGGCGGTAAAACTTTTTACTTGTGATGAAATTATGAGTGTGATTCGGTTAGTACTGAGTGCTATGATTTATTTCCTGACTGCCAAAAGAAGGGTTATATTTTTACTGCATATGTATGTATGTATTTGCATGCTAATTTGATTATATTACCGTTATTTGTGAGTGTCTTCTTGTGAGTGTCTTATTTGTGAGTGTCTTGTCTCTTTAACCATTTTTGCAGTAAATGGAAATTATATGCAGTAAAAGGGAAAAGTCTTTTGTTTTAAACAGTTGAGACGATAAATTTACTTATTTTGATAAAAAATCATAATTGTTGATAATATGACCAATAAACATGACCTAACGATTTAAATTATTTTTTTAAATAAAAACTACTTTTTGTGACTTAAATATAAAAGTTAGACATATACTGTCGCTGACTTTTTTTGTAGGCAATATAAAACCATAAAACTTTTCTCTAGAACTTAATCATAATATATCTCTCATCGTTAAGGCAGCGTTATTTATAAACATTTTCGTTCAACCGTTTTTCTCCGACTTACTTTGCAAATCTAACTACCACGAAAAAGTCTTTTAATTTTTCGGATTAATATTTAGCCTATGACACTCACAAATAACTTGGCTCACAAATAACACGCACGCATACATATAACACGTCATAGTAGGGTTGGTTGTAAGAGATTGTCATATGACAATAAACCCGCCCATTGTGACATTTTCACAATAAAGAGTATAAACAAACAAACAAACAAACAATGTAAATATTACATTATTGTTTAAAATTACGGCTTGAATTATATTATATACCTATATCTCGTCTTTCATAGTTTTTTTTTTTATTTTGCCTATTTATTCTTTGTAATCTTTATTGTGAGATTTCACAATAGGCGAGTTTATTGTCATACGACATTTTTTTACAACCGACCCTACTATGAATTGTTTATAATATGAATGAGTGCGCGTAACGGTGTATAAGTTTGTTTCTTGTTATTGCATTCAATCGACATAATTCAAATGCAATTCCGCAAATTTTATCCCAACGGAAAATGGTAACCCAGCCGGTAATCGAACCCGGAACCTTACAATGTAAGATCAGGCCTACTAACCACTGTACCACCGCGCCGGGCCCTTATTCACCAGAGTAGTGAAAAAATGTGGCTCATTTATTTATTTATTTATTTATATAAGTAATGCAAATATTCAAAATAACAGTAAACAATTTTAGCGTAGGAATTATGCATAGAAATACTTTCAAAATTGAGTCAAAAGCAGAAAAAAGAATACATTGCATAGTCTAGTGGCAACGTCACCTAACTAGGCCGGGACCTGTTCTAAGGTAAACATTTATTTTTGAATGTGCTATTCATACAAATTACCGGGTAGGGTAAAACTAACTTGGGAAACGCTGGACTAATAAATGGAATTCTACATCTCCGTAATATTTCTGTGATGTTATCAGCCTATTTATAAATGCAATAGACGGCAACAATAAATAAATTATATTATTGTAATCATTGGTTAATTTTTCGGGTTGTTATAGTCAATTAAAGCTTTATAAAAAAAAACATTCATTATCAGTGTTATTATAGATAACCAAATAAAATGTTATTCGGCGAATGCCACCTACATTTCGGGATTTTACAAGGGTTGCCATATCGTACTATTAAGTTGTATAATTTAATACCACCTATTATAATTAATAATATTATTTTAAAGCCAAAGAACGATTCAAAATAACAAATAAATCTTAAAAATCTGAAGCAAAAATTGCCATCTCCCAATTTAAATGGAAATGGACTATGAAAGAAAAGGTGACATCAGCTTAGCAACGTCTACTCTGAAACGAGACATGCCATGCTAAAAATATGGCTTGTCTATGATTTCGGGGAAATTTACGCCAGCCTCAAAACCTATACCGGATATATTATAACAATGGGGTTAAACCCCATTGTTATAATATATTCGGTATATGTAGCTGTTGTAGCAGTAGTAGTAGATAGAGTGGGGGGGCTTGTTTCCAGACCTTGATGTCACCTAGATCTGTAAGGGCTTTTGTAACTACCCACTGTGTGGTTAGGTCAGTGGTCAGCTAGTAGCCCGGTACTTCTTACCAGTCCAAGTAGATCACTGACCTTAAAGTTGGGCAGATCGCTGGGTTCGAGAAAGGCTCGTCCCAGTAAACTGTGTCTTTTGGCGGCGAGCCCTGGACAGCGACCAACAATGTGTACGCTGTCTTCAGGTTCCTCGCCACATATTCGGCAGTCCTTGCTCTCGGTCAAGCCAAGGTTGAATAGATGAGCTCTAAGGGTCATGTGTCCGGTGAGGAGACCGATAGTGGTTCTAAGGTTCTTCTTGCTCATGTCAAGTAGGGCCTTGGTTTTCTTCTGTAGTGGTTGCTCAATCATGGCTTTTGCCTGGCGACATTCCTGGCTCGGTTTCCAGGAAGCCCGATGTTCCTAGCAGTCCCTGATGATTTTCTTACCTGTAGCGAAGGGGACCCCTACAACTGGCTCCACTGGGCATTCCAGTGTGCCCAGTTTTGCCAGTCGTCGGCCTATTCGTTGCCGATTATGCCTTGGTGACCCGGTATCCATATTAGGGTGATTTTGTTGGATTTTCCTAATTTGTTGAGCTCTTGCATGCAGTCCCAGACCACAGAAGATTCTGTGGTGGCTTTAGCCAGAGCGTCCAGATGAGGATTTGTCTGTTTTTTACCTCAAGTAAAGTAGCTGTTGTAACGGATTTGAAAAATCGTGACGGATAAAAGAGATTTGAGGCAGGCGTAAATTTTCTTTTTTTATGAAATTTCCGGACAAGCCATGCTAAATTTAATTTTTAGCATGGCATGTCTGGTTTTAGAGTAAACGTTGCTAAGCTAACGTCACTTTTTCTTTCACAATTAGTTTCCTTTTAAATTGGGAGATTGCGATGTTTCCATCAGATTTTTAAGATTTCACTGTCATTTTGAATCGTTCTTTGGCTTTAAAATAATACAATTAATTATAGGTGGTATTAAATTATACACTGTACTTCATAACCATATTAAGTACATTTTCATTTGTTAGGTTGCATAACTTTTCCAAAGTAGTGATCATAATTGTGTATTTTCATAAAGTTATACTACTCTACATCTACCTATAAAGCAGTCAATGTCCGGTCGGGAGCCCGACGTCGATATTACTGCGAGAGACAAGAAAATTCGATTGGCAATCAATTTCCCGTTTGCCGTCCGACGATTTTCCATTTTGCAGGTGATTTTTTCCATTTTCAGTAAATCACCTATCACCCATCTTTCACTCTTTGCTCGTGCCGTTTAATTCCACATACATAAAGGAACCGTTTAACTGCGATGCGAAGAGAAAAATAAAGATAAGTAGGTATTTTTAATACCAAAGGGGCGGGTAGTTATGCAGTGATAAATCTGAATATGTGGCCTCAGAAAATTCCATGGCCTCAGAAAATTTGACCACATCACGGAGTACAGAGAGAAGCTTCAGTCGCTGTCGACCCGGGAGAAAAGAGACATGCTAGTTCTCTGTATGCTTTTCAAGATCTTGTATGGCGTCCCTCCCAATTATCTTACCGGCAGATTTACTGCACTATCGGCTCATGAACGCCCTCTGAGATCAAAAAACAACCTGCTACTCTCTATCCCTAGTCACAGCGGTGACTTCTTCTCATTCTCTTTCACCGTGCATGGAGCCCGTCTTTGGAATGCTTTGCCAACAAATGTGAGAACCGCGCCAAGCATAACAACTTTTAAAAACAGACTCAGAGAGCATTTGAAATCCTCCAGATAAATTCCCTTTCCCCTCCCATTCCCCTCCTTTTAAAACTTTAGCGTCCTTATAGGTGTTAGATTATTTCGATGTGGCAAATCTGGGCCCACAAAGAGTAAAGTATATATTTCTTTCTATCCTCCTTTATTTTATTTGTCATACTCTTTATATAGGTTAAGTTATGTAGTCTACTCGCAAATAATGTTCTTAGAATAGTATAGGTTAGCTCTAAAATATTGCCTGCAGGCAATAAGCTCGCCTTTTCTTAAGAATAAAGAGTTTTATTATTATTATTATTATTATTATTATTATTATTATTATACATAATTTCAGTATTATAATTTAGCCTTTAGAATTACGATTATAGTATTGCAAAATGAAATCGAACATTCTTAGATAAAGAGTATTTATATCTATTACAACCATTACTGTTGTTTTTTTAATTTTTTAATTTATTTATTTAAAGTCACTAACAATTTTATTGTAATTGCTACATTATATAGACGATCAACAATGGCGAAACATTAACTGAGTGAACTCTTCGTAGCTACACCTTTTCAATGCCACCCAACTGGGATAAACCCGTTCCAAGGCAAGCGTAGAATGGCATTAAATTAGTCAAACTAGTTACTCAATTTCACATAGGTCATATAAAATAAACTCAGTTTAACACAGATCATATAATATTACCAATTAACATTCAAATTAACAAATGAGGTACCATAGGAAAACATACATAAATGAACCCTGAACCCTAAACATACTACTTTTTTGTTGGCCATTCGCGTAAAAAAGACATGAATCATCGTACATTAAAAGTATACAAAGCAATAGTACTCAAACAAATGAATCTAAAGAGTGAGAATTTAATCTAAAGAGAATTTAACAAAACATGTAAAATAACAAATTTTAAAGTTCGTTTTAACCGAGAAACCAAAGTATGTGAGGTATATTAAATTTTCCATTAAAAGCTCTCAGAAAATAATTTCAAAAGAGCTGCTCAATTGGATGTTTAATTTTAAAATTAATATCCGGATGAAGGCAAAATTTATGTTTGCTTTGCCGTCATTTACACGTGAGAAAGTTGATGAAACGTTGAATTTCGATAATGAGGTTGAAATACGAGTATTTGAAATATCTGTACCCAATTTACAGATATTTAGTGAAGGAGCATATTTTATTTTAGCTCAATAGCACCAGAAATGTGAGCGCTTTGCAATTTTGCAAATATGGAATATTTTGAAGTACTCAAGAATATACCTGTCTAAAACCGATTTAAAATATTTTTAGTGGTCTATTGGAACTAGAGAATACAATCTCTAGCATGTTTTTCAATTCCGGGATTACTTGATTTTTGGTGCGTAATCCCGGGGCTAACCCGGGATTAGACTATGTGGCTTCTAATTGGGCTCGAATGAAAAAAATCTTGAGTAATTTCTTAAAAAATGTTTGTATTGTTTTATTGCGCAACACAAATCACAATATAATAAGAAAAGTTGGTAAAAACCTGTCGGCCAAGTGGAGTATTACCTTAAGAGTATTGTATTAAAATATTCCAAGCGGGGAAGTAGCTTCTAAGTTCTCCGACAAACATATTACGGCTGTACCTACCTGTGAAGTACGTATCGTACGGCGTATCTGTGTTTGCAATAAATGCTATTAATATAATCTAAGCAAGGATATTGTCAAGGCGCAACAGACTAAGGAATGCAAACTAGACCTGTTTGTGGCAATCCCGAAAATCCCAGATTAGCCAATTACTGTCCAGTGATTTTCGTGGTCATAAAACACCCGGGATCCCGGGATTGTAATACCTAATTGGAACCCACAGCAAAAACTATTTTTTACGTATATGTATGAGTTTAATAGGAGACCCAATGGTGAACTATCACCCTTCGTCTATCCAACTTAAAACCATGCTTATCCTTTGGCAAAAAAAGCTCTCCAATAGCGCGGCAATAAAGGTAATAATTTGCTAGTAAAAGCACATTTTAAAAAACGTGCTTTTTATTAAAATGCTCTGTCCTGAGCCAGCCCTGGTTGCAGCATCTATGTCATAGTGGAACTTAAAACTGGCTATCATAATTGAATGCTATACAGAATTTTGTGTTTGTGCTGTTGACCGTTGAGAAGTCCCTCGTTGGAAGGGTAGCCTGAGTGTAGCAGTCCTATTGCGGTAAAACTAAGAACTAATATTTCTATCTTTTTTTTAGATGGTTAAAGCAGTTTTTTTATTTTGTGTCTAAGTATATGGTGTAATTTTTTCTCGCACATACGAGATGCGAAGATCGAACAATACGTTTTGTCTTTTTGTCGTTGCACGTCTCCTCTCACCTTCTCACCTATTAAGTTAGTAGTAAAACACAATTTTAAAAACAATCTTTTATTAAAATGCTTCTTCTGAGTCAACCCTGAGTGAAGCATCCATATCATAGCGTAACTTAGAATGGGCAACCATAATTGAATGCTATGCAGAATTTCTTGTTTGTGCTTTTGACCGTTGAGGAGTCCCTTATTGGTAGCTAACCCTAAGTGCAGCAGTCCTATCGCGGTGAAACTTAGAACGGGCTATAATAATTGAATGCGTATACAAAATTTCGTTTCTGTACTGTTGACCGTTGAGCAATCCCCTCGTCAGGAGCCAACCCTGGGTTCAAAAACCATGTTGTGGTGACATTTTGAACTGACTATCACATTTGAATCCGTATACAAAATTCTGTGTCTGTGCTGTTGACCGTGGAAGAGTAGCCTGGCCAGAAGCCGATGCTGGATGTGAAATCATGTCATACTCACCATAAAAATGCATTGTCATTGGAACTGAACCAACGTGTAAAACTTCAACTTCATAGGACAAGAAGAAGTGGTTTTAATTATATAAACAAAGTAAATAAAAGCTTGTAAAAATAATGAATATAAATTATATAAATTAAATCAGCGAATGCGTTTTTTTAAATATAAAATGACATTTCAAAATATTTAAAAATGTCGAACGTATCCACTATTAAAACGATTATACAAGGATGCTCGCTATCAGACCGCCATTAAATTAAAATAAAAATGCCTAATCGATTAAAGGTCTCACCGTTTTGTTCATTATTTGATTTTTTAGCATTTTTTGGTAAACAGGTATGTCCTTTTAAAAAAGATATATAGAGCTTTAGTGTATTAGTAATTATCTTTAAATATAGCCTCGCTTAAAATCGAAAGGCTGAAATAATGGGGGTAATAAGGGAAGTAAATGTAGTTGTCTTAAGCTTATTAGTCTAGCAGGAAACAATTTTACGATTCTGATATTTTAACGCTGATAACATGAGAATTATTAAAATAGCCATTAAGGCGACATGAGACCTCAGAAAAATATCAGAAATCGGCGGACACGCGAAGAAATAGTCGGGGTCACTTTTGTAGGGTTCGACCAATAAAAATTTAGCGTTGACGAAGCGTCAAGCAGATTCCACGTCCGCTCGCGCCGCCGACCGGGCGCATACTAAACTTTACATCTCAGCGCTAGTGCAGAATAACTATCTTTGCGCAGTGGTGGTATAAGGGTATTAATGGCAAAGCATATTTAGCGTAACTCTCAGAGCGCTCTTACGTTTTAATTAATTGTAATTAATTTAGGGCCTAAATAAAAAATGTGACTAGGCGCGATGCTAGAGAATTAACCTGGAAATTTAATGAAATCAAAATTAAACACACTCACCGCTTGGTGCGGCGCGGGTATTTGTTATAAAGCGGAAAAGAAATTGAGCAGAATATAATTATAATATTATGAATTTTTGAAAGTGGACTGTTTTCATAGGATATATCTACAACTGGTCTGAAGGGAAGGAAAACCAAGGAAAACACGCACTTACTTGGATACTGTGCCGGCGTGTCAGCGACTATTCTTAAGGCCTGGTTGCAGATCTTGAGGTTGTTCTATTGTCCGAATCACACACTTAAAACATTAATTGTTCACATTAATTTTTAACGCGGATATACGATTTTCTGGCTCGATTATACCGCGCGTCCATCGGTCATGACATTTGCCAGCGCCATCCAAAACGTAATTGACGGTATGCCATTCTTTGCGATATTAAATGCGTGCTAGGATCGGACCGGATAGGTAAAATGTTGCCAATGTTGCAGTATAATTAATTAATATAAAAAAAAATAAAAATAAAAAAAAAAGAAATTATTAAACTGGCGTTAACACCGCTTACATTGTAGGAGTAATCGCGCATGGAAGTTTTCGAAATCAGTTTAAAGCCTTAATGTCCAAGGCAATGAGTAAGTCTTTTGAGTCCAAATTGTAAATTGGTTTCTTATTGAGGGATTCGCTTAGAAACTTTTTTTTAAATAATGAATATATTTTTCAAAAACATCAAAAAACTGAAATTCTTCAACTATGGTCCTTACCAGGTATCATGTCACCTTAATTTATTCTTCAAATATTGAGTCGCTTGTCTATTAGTTTGTACTGTTATTTTCAAGTAATTCATTTTGTAGATATTTGTGGAATGAGTACAAAGTTCAAACACGTTCCGACCTCTCTCATGTGGTTTCGTACAAACATCAAGTTTCAAAGCCTAAAACTTTCGCAATGAAATTCTACCGGTCTTGGCTTAGCTTTAGATTATGTAATCAATACATCGTAATGGATAGGTGTATTATAATATCTGCGTATATATTATTTTATTGTTCTTATATACTATGCTGATGTTTGCTATCTTAACACTTAAATAATGTTGTGGGTCCTTGGGTCCCTTCGCGTCTCACACTTTGTACACCGTTACGCGATTTGCTGTTTGAAGACATTTCTGTATTTCTTTTATTGGTGTTGAGGCTTTGAAACTCTGGTTTGATTATCATTTGTATGATACAACTGGAACTGTCCACTACAATGAGTGAACCCGTCACCTCAGAAAGTTTTAATGATATTTGTTCATTCTGTCTCCCGTGAGGTGAGCGTAGAAGACTTGGGATGAAAAGAGTCCACTGTCTAGTTACGCCACTCCGTAAGCTACTGGGGTTTAAATTTTTCAACTCATTGCCAGCAGAAATTAAAATACTTCAAGAGGTTGCATTTAAGAAATGCATAAAAAGAAACTTAGCCATGCATGCTCTCTATAATTTTGATGAATTTGACAAGGCCGTCTTAGTTTTTAAAAAATAATTTAGCTTTTATCAAATTTGTTCTGTATTTTGTCACCGTAGTTTTGATTTTATTGTAAAACTTGTTGTTTATTAACTGATTATTTTAAAATTTCTTGATTGACTATTTTTAAAACTTATTGATAGATTATTTAAAAATGTTGTTTACATTTTTTTTTGTTATTTGAGTCTGTAAGATTGAATTTTTATAATTGATCCGATGGTGTCTTGCTTTTACATATAAAAAGTATATGTACACGTAATGAAGTTGTAATAACTTCTAGAAAATGTAAAATGACGTATTCCACAGTATGTACTTTTTGGAATTAATAAAATATGACTATGACTATGACTATGACTAAGAAACCAACGCCTCGCCGCGATATAACCAGATTAATCAACCAGCGCGCCGACACTCGCGCCGTTACTACCAGGTTATTCCGGTCGCGTGCGCGTCCTCTCCTTTACGTAGCGGTGACAGGTTTCTACCAAATCCATCGCGGACCACATCATCCTTTGCCCAGCTGTACACCCGAGATCGGGTGGTCGAATGGTCGTTTCAAGAGCAGTTGCCGTAAGATTAACAACTACTCCCGCTATATAGGAAACATTACTGTTTCCTATAGAGCGTGGGTAGTTGTCACTCCCCCGGCTGTTAGTAGAAATGCAAAATCGATCGGCTAACGCCGCACGGTGCGCAGGAACTATCTAGGAGCGACCCAAGGTTGAATCTTAGGGGAAACTGGCCTGCAGGCCAGTGTCTTTTCCGGGATAGCACTTCTGCGTGGAGGCTGCTAGATGGGTGTTGACCCGTGCGTTTGACCTACCCTAAACATATACATATATACAATATACAAATTTCGATTATTTTAAGTACATACTCATGTTTTAAAAAGGAATTAAATATGCAACTAGAAGCATTCAAAATAGTAAAATAACAGAATACATAAAAAAATAAAAACAATCGATCTTATTTTAACATAAACAGTTAGCACAATGCCCATGTCTTGAAGAGAATTGGGCTTGCTGTAAAAATGTCCAAATCACACCTGGTTTTCAGGACACACCTATTAATTATTGGTACATACAGCAAACCACAATTTAATGGTATTAAAATAAAATAACCAAAATGAAATAAATCGAAAAATCTAAATAAAAAATCAATTACTACGGGGAACCTGCCACTCCAGGTCAATTAATATATCTAAATCGAGCTATGCTATCTTCCATGTGATGAACGTGAAGGCACAATCAGCAGACAAACTACGACAACAGCCCATAAGAGTCCAACGCCTCACCGCGAGACAATGGGAAGAGAATTCAGGTGGTGGGGTAGCGACCTATAAAAGGTTGTGTATCACTGCTAGCGTAATAGTTATTTAGCGTTCATTTTAATTATTATTTAAATTTTAATTAATACTGTTATTTCTGATTATATATCAATTTTCCTAATTCGCCAATACTCCCTCCGCGCCATAAGTTCAAAAGCTATCAAACATAATAATAATGTAATTTAAGAGTTGCATTGTAACTCAACTTGGAAGTGCTGCCTTTAAAAGCACTTAAAGTTTGTTCATTAAGCAGGCGCTTTGTGAAAATATTCCCTTCAGGGTTGTGCAGAAAGACGACTTTGGCAATTATTCTTACTGAATATTCAGCGTTGCTATTTAACGATGGCAAAGTTAAAATGGTGTAGTTTCGGTGGCAATTATGCTTTTTGCTAAAACTACTGCTCACAAACTGACAAGAGGTAGCTGGCAGTTTACAATGTAGAAATATGTTTTATTCAGTGGATCTTAGATTTATCATAATTGATATTATTTCGATATGGATTTCTTGACATTGAAATATTAAACGACATATCGCTAGCTGAAGGAAACAGTCAGTTATCTATACTAATATTATAAAGAGGTAAACTTTCTGACGCTGTTGGAAGTAATCTCTGGATCTACTAAACCGATTTTGAAAATTCTTTTACCAATAAAAAGCCACGGTATTTGTGAGTGTCATAGGCTATATATTAATCCGAAAAATGAAAAGACTTTTCGTGGTAGTCGGATTTGCAAAGTAAGTCGGAGAAAAAACAGTCGAACGAAATCGTTTCTAACTAACGCAGATATATGTATGATTAAGTTCTAGAGAAAAGTTGTAGAGCTTGATAATGCCTACAATAAAGTCAGCGACAGCATATATATAATTTTTATATTTAAGTCACAAAAAGTAGTATTTTATGTAAAAAAAGTAATTTAAATCGTTAGGGGCATGTTTATTGGTCATATTATCAACAATTATGAATTCTTATCAAAATAAGTAAATTTATCGTCTCAAGTGTTTAACTGCATATAATTTCCCTTTTACTGCATAAATAGTTAAAGAGATAATACGCTCACAAATAAGACTAATTGTGAGTACAAGAAGACACTCACAAATAACGGTATTATAGTCAAATTGGCATGCAAATACATATATACATATGCAGTAAAAATATAACCCTTCTTTTGGCAGTCAGAAAATAAACACTCATAATTGCATCACAGGTAAAAAGTTTTACCACCTTACGAAGTGGGAACGGCTTAGCTAATTTTAAATAAAATTAAGAGTAAAAAACATTTTTAACAAATAAATATATTAAAAACAACAAAAAACACGACTGCTGTTACAGAAACTTAACTATGGTATTTGTTATTATTTTTATTACGGTGTTTTTATAAAATGCTTGTAGTTAATGTATTTATCTATATGGATACATGTATGTATATTTCCAGAATGTACTCAATCAGACCTTATATTTGACACTAAACACGATATAGTTATATTGTTTTATGAACATTTGGACATATGGACATTTAGACAAGTACTTACTCGATATTTGGACAAATAAGACACTTGGGACGACATCATGATTTTAACAATACCACACAATTCTAAATCGGTTCAATCGTTTAGAAGTTACGGTGGAATAAGAAATATACATAGATGTATGTTTAGTGACTGAACACATTACACTCCTTTCTTTTTGGGCAGCAGTGTAAACATATGCTTTTATTAAAATGCTCTGAAAAGAAGAAAGAACGGGCTACCATAATTGAATGCCTATTCAAAATTTTGTGTATGATCTGTTGACCGTTGAGGAGCCTCCTCGTTGGAATCCAACCCTGGGTGCAGTAGCCATGTCATAGTGGAACTTAGAACGGGTATCATAATTGAACGCTATAAAAAAAATCGTTTCTTTGCTGTTGACCGTTGAGGAGTCTCCTCGTTGGAAGCCAACCCTGAGTGCAGCATCCATGTCATGGTGAAATTGGGAACGGGCTATTATAATTGAATCTTCACATTCATTACGTCAGAACCACATTACGTTTCTTTGTCATTTTCTTTCTCTCAACATCTTTCTTCTCTCCATAAAATACTACAATAGATAAGTTTAAGCAATCTCTGCCACTGGGACACATATCTCTCTAATAATAAGATTTTCATCTTCCTTCTTTATAAAATTAAGTCGTAGTACTTAAAATTTCTTTACTCAAACACCAATTTCTACTAGAACTAATTACTTTCAATAGTCGATATGTTTTTTTTTCTTCTCTCATTGCCTTCCAGTAGGCGTATAATGTAACTAGGTTTTTTCGTTTTTCTGATTTTCATTTTCCTCTTCTTCTTCATTAGTTTTTTTTATTTAAGGTGACGAGGACGTCACTGCCCATACTGACGGCCTGTGATGATCCAGTCATCACCAAATAACTACTTATAAATAATAATAATATAATACCTTAAAAACAAAAATCATAACTAAACTTAAAACTACGATCTGTCATACAAGTGCGACATTTAGGCACGATAGTCAAAAATGACACCCCTAGCGGATATCAGAGACAATGTTACCATCGATATAATTTTTGACACACTTCTTCCGGACGGGGGAGCGGAGCGGAGAGGCCGGGCGCGGCGCGGGCAGCTCCCGCTGCCGCCGCCATTATCATTTCTGCTCACCGCACCGCCAGCCACCAGCACTCTTTTCAAAAATATCTTCAAAGTAATCAGTCATAAAATCGTTCGTGCGACACCCGCACCTTTAAATTCAGTGAGGATCAGCAGCGCTCCTTCCACACCCAGTCGCCAAAGTATTACCCGTATCCAGGCGAGTACCATAATTTGACTTTAAGTGCAAACCGTCCTCTCATAATAATCTTTGGCCTCGGCCTGCCGCGTTCATTAACCAGGGAAGATGAGAGTGCTCTAGCGTTTTCCGAAATTCGCGAATGAGGTAGTACCTAGGCAGAACCGCAGACAATCCGAGGATTCGGCGGAGGTTAGCATGAGTTTGGTGATTCCTCCCTAGTATTGAATAAGTTCCAGTAAAATTCCACGCTTCGTTGGCAAAATCCCAACGAACGGCCCTAGGCCGAGGGTTAGAATCGTTTTACCTAAAAACGAATCCTTACGTAAATTGAAGGAAAGAAAATAGAAATTAGCCTATTCCCAAAACCATTCCTATAAAAAATTGAGTACCCTCGTCCCAGGTCCAAATCCTTCGTCAGATACCCGTCTATAAAAACCGCAGATCCACACCTAAATTCACCGATAGAACGGCGTTCACCACTTTCAAATCTCTCCATGTGCGAATAAATTAAATTGTATAAATCGTATTTTTGTAACCTTATAAATTGTAAAAGAAATCGAAAAATAAAACACTTGTTCATCTCGTTATCATTTGTTCCTATTGGGTAAAGCGGAGCGAACTATACGGCACTTTAGCAGCCGTGAAGTTAATCTTTCTCAACTCATCGTGCATCAAATTCCGTACGAATATTTATTCTTATAGTTTTTCTTCATAAAAATATATATCATTTTGCACAACTCGATCATTAAATCGAAGATGTTAGCAGAATCATTTTAATAGCATTTACTCATAAAACCGTACGATTCAGATATCACAATTTAAAATATTAAATAATAATAATTTAAAAATTATCATATTTAAATATTAGTTAATTTCGCCATCCTTCTGCGCGATCGAAATCGTAATTTCGAGAACGCCCGGCGGCCATTTTCTGAAAGTGTCAAGCAGGCCGCCAACGCCCCCCAGTGGCGAGACGGAGGAGTTTCGCGGTAGGGATAGTTCCTCGTTTGGCCGCTTGAGCGCGGAGGAGCGCGAGCCGCCGGCCGACGGCGCCGGCCGCGGCGAGGTTGCCAACAGTGAGCGGAAAGACAGCGCTGCCAATATCAGGACCTTATTTATTTACTTTGTTTCTTTTCTTTTATAATTATTTCAATAACGCCAAGGCCGCCCCTTCCGACGAAGGCTCTCCCTTCTACGCACCTCTCACACGAAGATTATACCCACGCCCGGAACTGAAGCTAGTCGGAGCATCTTCGAGACGTTGACGTATTCCCCTTCAGCGTACCTAGACTAGGCGGTGGTCGGTACTGCACAACTGTTGACTCCCGGATCCTTCCCAGCAGGCCCGGGATGGCGCCCACCTTTTTAATAAGGAGAAACTTACAATAACCAATTTCATAATTTTTTTCCCGGGACCTCGAGTCTTCTTCACGTCATATTTATACATTATATAGAATCAAATTTCCTACAGGATTCGGGGCACGTTACAGATTTGGCGCCCAACGAGGAGCGCTGCTGATCCTCACTGCATTTAAAGGTGCGGGTGTCGCACGAATGATTTTATGACTAATTACTTTGAGGATATTTTTGAAAAGAGTGCTGGTGGCTGGCGGTGCGGTGAGCAGAAATGATAATGGCGGCGGCAGCGGGAGCTGCCCGCGCCGCGCCCGGCCTCTCCGCTCCGCTCCCCGTCCGGAAGAAGTGTGTCAAAAATTATATCGATGGTAACATTGTCTCTGATATCCGCTAGGGGTGTCATTTTTGACTATCGTGCCTAAATGTCGCACTTGTGTGACAGATCGTAGTTTTAAGTTTAGTTATGATTTTTGTTTTTAAGGTATTATATTATTATTATTTATAAGTAGTTATTTGGTGATGACTGGATCATCACAGCGTACTCAAAATTTCGTCTCTGTGCTGTTGACCGTGGAAGTTGAGCCTCGTCGGGAGCCAATTATGAGTGTAGATTCGGGCAGCACCATAAAAGTGCATTGTCATCGGAACTGAACCAACATGTAATATTTCAACTTCATAGGATAAGAGGATGTGGTTCTAATTCAGCTTGTAAGTTTTAATCTAAACAAACATTGCAAGGTAAGTAAAAGTTCGCAAAAAGAAACAGTTTTGAGATATAGGCATTTTTAGTTTTCCTGTAGTATAACATAATTATATATTTTTATTCCTTATTAAAATCATGTTTTTTTAATAAACAAATTACTCATGATCTTGCTTTTATTAATTTACTTAATTTTGATAGTTAATTTTAAGAGAATCTGAAAAAATCGGGAAATGACTAACTGTTGCACTTTTGCATCTTAAATCGTCTCAGTCAAATGGATTGTCCCACAAATGATTTAAATTACTCACTGTAACAAAAACCGCATATTTTCTCGTTTTGTTTTCATGCCTCTGTAACAGGTTATGTTCGCCAAACCTGTTTTTCACGTTTTTCCGTGTTTTTGTATGTTTCCGGCTGGTTGTTTTGCTGTTTTTCGGTGCATTACTTCTATAATTTGACAGCTACAAAGTGTTGTCGCGAAATTCGGTATGTTTTATTTTGACAGCCGATGACGCGCCTAACTCTCACGTGATTGGTCGAGGCCGCTGTTTTGCCTTTTTTTCTTCTTCTTACTTTAACGGTGTTAATGCCTGTCAGAACGCCATTATCGGCGGTCAGCGCGTAAATTCTTCCTTTTACGCTCGAACATGTCGGCAGCACGGTTGTTCAAAATTCGTCGCGAGGTGTGGGAGTCACCGTAGATCGGTTTTAAATGCAGTAATGCTGCCGGGAGGCGTAATTTTTATGTGAAGTGTTCGTATTTAACCTGGTGAGCATTTACTTTCATCTTGGGGTTGCTTTTCATATAGGATCAGCGCGATTTCAATCGATTCTTTTTCCCTTGCGCAGTTGGGGGCACCTCTGTTTTATTACGTTTCGAAACTGCTGCTTAAGTGACGAGATCGTCACGGAATGTGACGGAATTTGCCTTCATATCCGGAAATTACTGCAACATTTTTTTGGCTGGAGACTTTGTAATCGGAATCACGCATTTGACACGCCGATAAGGCGGGAGCGAAAAAGGGGTTGCCTCTGTGGCGATATTTCACGGAGATTACACGAAGATTTCACATAACCTTGTGTTTTTTTATTTAGTCTTTAGTGCGTGCTGAGGAAAAAGGATTTTCTGTGGGCCAAATCCAATGCCCATTAATATTTAGCACACTCTTTGAGATAGTTTTTTTTGAGGTTAACTTCGTTTTTTTTTTTTTCAAAAGTTCTTTTTGGTATATATTTTTTAAATAGTATCCGTCTCTCCCTATAACAGACAGGTGGCGCCTATATAGTAAATTATTTATTTTGGTTTTGGGTGAAAACACGGTAGATATTTTGGTTTTCTTCAAAACACGGTAGATTATAACTTTACGGTTATAAATTAGCGCTCCAACGTTAGGCCTATAAATTGGATTTTGGCTGTCAGAATATTCTTTTCCTCAGCTATTGAAGCACGATTTTTTTAAGCACATTGTTTAAAAATTATATAAAAAAAATAGAAGCATTTTTTTTCGTTTTTTTTGTAATTTTTATTCATAGCGATTACCGTGAAAGAGGTTTGTAAGCACCGTCTTTTTGTTTTTTGTATTAAGCAGCATCTTTTGTCATGCAATATAAGCAGTATTGTGTACTTGCAGTTTTTGGGCCATTAGCAGCATTGTTTTTTTGTAATTTAAATTAGATTCTGCCGTGTTTCTTCAAAACACGGTAGATACTTCACTGTTATACCACAAATAATTTAATTTACGTTTAACTTTCCTGTTTAAGCAAAGTATTGTGGACGCACTTGTGGGTGTCTGTGTATCTGTGTGTATGTGTGTATATGTGTGTGTCTGTGTGTATTCTCCGACTATAGCGCCGAAACGCTTCATCCAATTGAGCTGAAATTCGGCATACAGGCATCATTTGGTCATGGCATGAGCTGAAAAGTTGTGGTCAAAATCCGTCCAAATATCCAAAGGACTTTTGTGTTTGCGTGAGGCGTACTTTAGGCAGGACAACATCATCACGTCTGCGTGTATTGTGTGAGTGCATATTCCCGTTTATCCCTCGGTCGTTTATATTAGATTTAGCATATAGTAGACATTTTAAAACATATTCAGAGGTAAATGTTAATATTTTGTACTTAATAAAGTATGGACAGACAGACAGACGCGCAGGCAGATTTCCATCTGGAAATAGTCTTTATCGTAACAGAATGGCTCAAAATGGATATTTAAGTATTTAAAATAAAATTGCGCACTTAAAATAAACTTATCGTCCGTTGATGGGCCGGAAAAATACAACATCTTGTGAACGAAGTTATTAATTTCTTTTCTATGCCCTGAAAATTTTGCTTGTTGGCATATACGAGGTTGTATGGACTAGGGAAAAGAATATTTAATGACAATGTATAATTCTCAGTATAAAATGCAATTTTGTGTTCACACAGTAATGACTAATATAATTCAAAGGATCATTTAATTCGCGTCTTTCACGCGTCTTTCATATTTAGCAGTATTTTATTAACGTATGTTAGCCCCACTATCTGGATTAGTTCACACGGTTTACGAGTATAAATAGAGCTCAATGTAATCAATAATAATTCACTTCGGTCACTTTGATCACTCCAGTCAAATCGTCTCTACTGGTAAGTCATCTCTGAATTAACCCCACAAATGACTGGCGATTAGCTCGGGTTTGCCTACGGCAAAATGTATATAAATTTATATTTACATTTACATTTACATTTACATACAGCGGGGTTTAATATAGAGCAATAGCATTACTATAGAGCGGATTACTATAAAGCGGCGCACATTTACATTTATATAAATGTATATACATTTTGTATACATTTTGCCAAGGCATCCATTATTGGACGCCTCACATTTGAGGGGCTTGTAACAATAATTTAATGGTTTAAATATTAATATGGTGTTTTATCTACTCTCTGTTCATACCATACAAATGTTGGAGGTCATCAACAGTCTCGCTAGCCTTCACTACTTATAGGGTCTCACATATAAAGCTACGATATAGTCATCTGTCATCTGTCATCTGGCACCGATGCGGCGGTGACTAGAAAATATATTTCTGTACGCCATTAAATATTAGAAGGCGCCTTTCGAGTGGCAGGTACCTAAATATAACCCGTGTCTCTTTCTTGAGGAGGTGGCTGAAAAATGCCGGTTAAAAGGCAGCCGAGCGTTTTTTCCGGTCTATCGAGCGTGGCATGACAAGGCGAAGTCGCAGCTAACGAGAACTCTCGCTCACAAAAGGCAAGTGACGGGGTCCGCCGCACCCGCCGCGCCGCTCCACCTCGGCCAGTCATAGATTACGCCAGAGGTGAGGTGATTAATGCTCAACCCTCAATCGACGCAGCGGAGAAACCCTATCGATCTGCCCCTTGGACACGAAAATGTCTATAAGTACGGTTTGATATAAAATCGGTTTGTTGGCCAAGGCAAAAAATTTCATGCAACGAAAACCTCTCGCGTTTCATGGCGAGATAACGCGGTGAGCTATAGAAATCAACTGAATGTAACTGATTAATTGATTAATCATAATAATAATTGATCAATCAACTAGAGTTGTCAACTACAACGAACGAACCCGTCACCTCTGGAAGTTTTAACGATTAGTCGTTTTATCTCCCTGGAGTGAGCGCAGAAGACTTGGACAAAACAGTCCACCGTCAAGCTACGCCACATGCCCGTAAGAGGCCAACGCCTTAACCGCGAGATAGCCAGGAGTGTTACCCAGCGGGCTTACACTCCCGCCCTTACTTCCAATTACGACTACATTACTCCAGTCTCTCGATTGGTTACGAGTTCGAAGTCGCTTGCGCGGTCCTCTCCCTCGCGAAGCGGTGAAACGGTGTATACCGAATCTATCGCGGACCACGGCATCCTTTGCCCCGCTGTTCACGCAGGATCGGGTAGCCGATGGTCGTTACAAGAGCAGTCGCCGTAAGGTCCGCAACCACCCCCGCTCTGTAGGAAACAGTACTGCTTCCAGACTTCCCCGACTGTAGGGTTGGTTGTAAGAGATTGTCATATGACAATAAACCCGCCCATTGTGACATTTTCACAATAAAGAATATAAACAAACAAACAAACTGTTAGTCAGAGTGCACAATCGTTTGGTTTACGCCGCACGGTGCGCAGACCGCCCAGGAGCGCCAGAAGGTTTACTCTGTAAGGACTTCAGTACCTACATACAGTCAACAAAAGCATGACTAACCAATGAATTCTGCAGAAATTCATAAACGCAAATACAATCTATTCTGCACGTGCACTGCTATTAAATTCCATCGAATTTCGGTAATTAATGCAGTCACAGGCGGTGAGTCATGCCAATTTCTCCAAATCAATCGGATTGACACACTTGTTTCATCACTCCTTTCAGGATTGCGTCATGTATCAGGGTATATAAACCAGTACATTTGACCAATCAATTATCATTTCTCGAGTGATCATCTCCTAGTGAGTGCTTCTGTAGCTACGACTCTTCATGAGCCGGTCAATGCATTAGCCAGTGCTACCACCTCATCCTTCCCTCCTTATCGAGTGTAGTAAGCTGAGGTCTGTCACTCCTGCAGACCCGAGCAAGTACCGAGGAGACACAGAATCTCTGATACAAAAGGTAATCTTTCCTTCCTCGCCGCGCGCCGCGATAAATATTCGGGAACGTTATACTGGCAATATAGTACGATACGGCATAACATTCAAATCACCGTAAATAAATTGTTAAATCGATATACTAATAATAAATAAAATCTTCTGATAACATAAATTGCATCTTATTACGGAGTAAAAGGGCTTGATGACACCCGGCTTTCACAACGAATATCTTGGAGTCAGTGAGAGTCGGCCTTTCACCACAACTCCTAGGGGAAACTAGCCCTAAGGCCAGAGTCCTGCCGGGGCTTGCTCTTCATGCGTGAAGGCCGCTGGATGGGTGTTGATCTGTGAGTGTGACCAACCCTGAACAGAATGGGTCTTCGTGGCCAACTCAGCAAGGGTTTCTTTGCTCCCAAATTGATCAACCAATGATTATTATCAGTATATAATCAAATAATCATTAAATCATTATATAATCAACTAAGCGAACTGATAGAAATCAACTGAATAACCGCAGATAATTAATACATGAGTTGAGAAAGAAGTATTATTGTCGCTTGTATAAGAGGTGTCGTTTCGGCTTAACGACGCATCTTTACAACGTGAAGATGCATCTGTATGCCGAATTTCAATCTCTAAGTACAATATTTCGAGATTGAAGTATGACTAGCGAGTCCCCAGTGGACCTATTTCAACCACAATCATTTGAACTCTTGCCATGATGAAATGATGCCTGCATGCGAAATTTCAGCTCAATTGGATACAGCTTTTGGGCGCTATCGTGGAGGAATACATCGATGGCTTAGAACGCAAATGTGTCAAGTGCAAATTTCTAAATTTTACAGGAGAGCTTTTTGAAAGTTTAGGTATAATAATCTCGAAACAGATGAAGAAATAATTTCACTTAATATTTTTAACCTATAGTATATGTATTTGGCTTACACTGTATTATAATAATTATATTTATTTATAAGTATTTTATGTATCAATAAAAAAAAACCGACAAGAGTGGTAGTTACCACATTTTTATATGGTAATATAATAATGTATGTAGTTACCACATTTTCATTTTTATTATATTATTTATATTTAATTTTGTTCCCATCTTTCTACTTTTAGAATTTGTTATAAGAGTAAATAAAACCATTAAGCATGTATACGGTTAAGCATGATTTAGAGAATATTGTCTCAACTGATGATAACACATATGCATTTTACGATGATTTAATTTTGATTAGATATCAATAGTGGTAAATGATAATGCAACATTAACATTTCAAAAAACTTTGTTTGATGCACTTACCACAGTTTTTACGAAGAAGTATTCGAAGCCTTGGTTGTTAGATGCTTACCACATTAGCACAGAATGTGGAGATCAATATATTGGATGTCATGTAGTACTTAACTCATTTTCGTAAAAAAAGTCACTTAACACATTTGCGTTCTAAGCCATCGACATATTCATTTATCGTGGAGGAATGACACAGACACACACACAGACTTCAATCTGGAAATGGTCTTAATCGTCTCGGGTGGGGTCAAAGTAGATATTTCAGTCTTCTTCTCAACAAAAAAAATGCGCGTTCACAATACTTTGCCTAACCATTGGTTGGCCGGGAAAGTAATAAAATATATTACAAAGTAACGTGCGGTTTTTAAATAAATATAACCACAAACGACACTTACATTGTGCGACATTTATTACAACTTAGTAGTTATAATTACAGCTGTCTTCTTTGTTTGAACTAAATTCGGTCGCTCAGATCTTTCCATGCAATCTTCACAAAGTAAACGCGACCGCGCCGACCTCAATTTCCCCTCTGGAAATATATTTATTCCTCGTTTTAATAAACCATTATATTAAGTATAATTAATATTGTTTGTCGGAAGGGGTGACCTGCTCAAATTTAGGGAGACCGCGCCAAGAAACAGTGACGGATAAAGAAATAGGCGCTAAGAAAGGGAACCTTAATGACCTGGCAACAAAGCTACCTCTGGCCTACTGGATAGCGATCATTTTTGCTACAAATTAATTACTATCTACCGGAGGAGACCTTATTTAAGTCGATCGCAGGAGAAGCTGATGTTCCAGTACGCGAATGCTAAGAGAGAAGAAGGGTTGAAATATACGTTCAAATGAACAATAATTTACGTTAGCATAAAGAAATCGACTCCAGTGCAACCATATTAGGAAAAAAGATTTAATGTTTAAAAATATGCAATTGTTGGGTATTTATTTATGTATTTATTTATTGGTTACATTTTATTTATTTATTTATTTAAGTAATTCAAAAATAATTAGAAAACAATTTTAACTTAGGAACTATGCACAGAAATATTTTAAACATTGAATAAATAGCAGAAAATGAATACATTGCAAAGTCCAGTGACAACGCCACCTAACTAGGCCGGGACCTGTTCTAAGGTGAACGTTTAATTTTGTGCGTGCTTGTTCAATACTGTGATTATTACAAAAACAAAATATTTTTGTAACAAAAAAATAAAAATTAAAAATAAAATTGTCGTAATAAAATAATTATTTGATCACAAAACAATAAACATGCAACAACTACCTTAAAACTATTAAATACTTAAAATTAGGAGTAGAAAATAAACATGTAACTAAGATAAAGAATATATATATACACATATATATTTACATACATACATATACACATATATTAAAAATAATAATATTTAATACAATAATAAAAGGTAAATTTAATATTATATAAAATATAGTATGACATAAAATTCTAAGTATTAATGTGTTCGAATTAGTATATTAATATATATTGTCCAATGTTTTTGTGATTTTTTGTCGTCCCTCATTTATAAGCCAATTTGTAAGTAGCCTTATAAGTGGGTCTTATTTTGCGTCGATTTTATATCACCAGGAAGAGCATTGAAAAACCTTGGAGCCATGAATGTATAGGAGCGCTGACCAAAAGTAGTATTCCTTCTGGGTACTATTATATTACGGTCTTTGGAATACCTCGTTCTTATGGTACTTTGAGAAAAAATATTTATTTGGTCAAACTTAGTATAGGAGAGTGTGGCTTTTAAATATAGTTGCTTATGTTGCTATAGTTGCTACATGTACAGTCAAATGTAATAGCATAAAATAAAATAAAATTACAAACTAGAAAATACCGTTATATACTTTAGCCATTTAATTGTATCTATTGGTGATAAAAAAAGCTAATGTTACTTTATACGTGAGATTTTAAAGGGAATGAATTTGTAAATATGGTACATAAGGTACATTACACAGCGAACGCTATCTACGTAGCATAAAAGAAAGAAATTATATTAGAAATATATAAAAACAAATTATATTTTTGGGTCCTTACCTATGAAGTTGCTTTTATATAATTTAGGGCCAAAAACTTTGTACGAAAAATATATATTTTAGTCAATTGATATTTTAATATTGAAAACGATAAGGTTTTTTGGGGGAATGGGGCCTAAAGCGGGCATAGGGTCTAAAGCAGGGGGTCCGATGCTACCCGGTGATCTGGTACTGGCAAGGAGCCGGTCTAACTCCTCGCTCGAGGCATCGATATCAAGCTGTGTTTCACAAGCCGTTGCTATAAATATTAGTAAACAATGAAAAGCAGGCACCCCCGTGTATACAGTCATTTTTAAAAATTGGCATACTCTCGTACCGCGAGGGTAAAGGCTGCGCCCCTGTCACCTTGCTGCAGTCATCCTGTTCGCCTGCGAGCATGCGTTTATAATCTGTGCAAAAAAATATTTTAATAGGAGTTTTTAACGAAATTTCGAGGTATCCTACTTGTATTTACAATCGATATATAGGGCCTAGATATAAATGAGTTGAAAAACACGTGGCAGAGAGAGAAAAATAGATTGAACAGTATGCGAGAGAATAGCACGGCAATATTCGTCGCACGAAAGTCGCGATTCTTCACTTTGTGTTTATCTGGTTGTAATTTGGTTGTATTACTTTTACTTTTGAAGTTTGTTCTTGATGGCAACTACTTAGTGTCGAAAAAAACACGTGCTCGCTTTAGCCCCCCCCCCCCTCCTTTCGGGAAAAACGGGCATTCGCGAGAGTTTGGTTATTTTACTTATTTTTTTTTGTTTTCAGTGTTTTGGCGTTTTTAACCAAGCATTATTCAAAAGCCTCAAATCAGGCTTCTCAAGATAAGAAACAAGTCTCTGTATGTCATTCCTATAAAAAATATTTTACCTTTCTCTTAAGGGCCCCGGTTTGGGCCCCCTTCCCTTATATTGCAACGCTTCATTCGGGGCAGAAAATATGCTGTCGTGATATAATAGCAATTCATAAGTTATACCATATAATTTGCAGCAATTAAGATTCTGCATCTAAATGTGGCCTTTACTATATTCGTTCTAAATGTGGCCTTTACTATATTACTATTACGAATTCGTGAGCGCAGAAATTTGCATGCCCTCTCACACTCCTTTATAAAGTCCTAAATAGTCCCATAGCACCTCCTTACCTTAAAGACCTCTTTCTCCCGTTAGGAAGTCATGGTCTTCCACTCAGGTCAAGTCAGGACAACACCATAGCAATCCCACTACATCAGTCTTCTTTTTTCACCAACTCATTTAGCGTCCATTCTGCTCGACTTTGGAACCAGCTTCCGCATGCTATTCGTCATGCAACATCGTTGCCCTGTTTCAAGGCGTTACTGAAAGAACATTTTCTCCCTCAAAATATCAACTAAGAACCAACCCCTCCCCCTATCCCCTCCCCCCTTCCCCCTTCTGATGGGTTGTTGATTGGATAGACTAATAAGAACTGTAGGTATTTTTATTTAAGAACTTTAGGTATTTTTAAAGTAGGTATTTTTATTTTTATTTATCTGTAGTTTCTATGTATTTATTATTATAATATACATATATTATATTATAAATTATATTTTTTATGTATGTATGTATATGTATGTACGTTTGGATATATGTATATGTATATTTATGTGTATATGTTTATGTATGTGAGCTGTATTGTTACTTTTATTTAATATTACACGGTTGTCTGTAAGAAATCGCGAAACGATAAGCCCGCCGTTTGTACTAAGTTAATTCTTTACCAATGTAATTATTTTTGTTAGTACAATAAAGGTATTTTTCATTTCATTTCACTTCACTATACTCTAGGCTGCAGGCTAAATGCACACATGTATTGCTTTTCAGCTATTAATGAAATTTCCGCAAATGCAGCTCATTCTATTCGCAATCGGATGCATTCGGGTCCCGATTGCTGCGAATTTCACTAGTTTAACATGACACTGTCGCTAATGGCAAACAGCAAAAGCGTGTTTCGCTAGAATGACGATCGTCCGCTGCACTGCCAGTCCATTTGACAGCCCTCATATACTCGTATATAGCAGATTAGTACTATCTCAGCATACAGGCATTTAATGTCGGTATGAGTTTACCACGATCTACATACGGGAAAAATGAATCCGGGTTAAAAAATAAATGTATGAACCCAAAATGCTAGCGTAAGAACCCAAAACGTATGAACCCAACGTATGAACCCAAATAATGATTATCAATGTTTAATGATTACACTGGTCCACATTTTTTTTTTAAGTGCAGTCACTAAAGCATAGCTAATTTTTTTATATGGATTTACTATCCTTAAACACAAAATAAAACAAAAAAAAAATTTACAGGTCAGGTTTTTTTATTATTTAACAAAGTATTTTTACATAATGCTGTCATAATATGACGGGTAAAATTTTTTTTTGCTCCTGATTTGCGCTTGTGAGTATCTTGAGAGTCTCTCTGCAGGGTCCAGCAATAGTCAGCCAGCATAGATGGGCTCCACTTTCCTTGGTATCGCCTCTCCATAGCCGCAATGTCCTGATGAAATCGTTCGCCGTGCTCGTCACTGACATCTCCCATATTTTCGGGAAAAAAAATTAAGTGAGAGTCAAGAAAGTGTATTTTTAGTGACATGTTACATCCCATATTTTTATAGGCCATGAGCATTTCAGATACAATGCTGATATAGTCTTCACTTTTATGATTTCCAAGAAAGTTCTCGACAACATTCTCGAAGGCCGACCAAGCGGCTAGCTCAACTGGCCTCAACACTGTTTTAAAATTCAGATCAGTCAAAATCTCCCTTATTTGTGGTCCCACGAATATTCCTTCTTTAATTTTTGCGTCGCTGATCTTAGGAAACTTTTGCTTTAAGTAAGTCATGCCATTTCCATCCTTAGACGAGCCTTTTACAAAATTTTTCATCAAACCCAATTTAATGTGTAAGGGTGGAAGTAAGATATCTTCAGATTTTACTAAGGGAACATGGTGAACATTCCTCGTGCCAGGTATAAGGTGCTCTCTAGTAGGACAGTCCTTCTTGGTATAATGATTTTTCCTGTCTCTGCTGTCCCACTCGCACAGAAAACAACAATACTTTATGTATCCCGTTTGCATTCCTAGTAGGAGCCCTATTACTTTTAGATCACCACATATTTTCCATTTGTATTTTACGTATTTTATTTTTGTTAACAGCAGCTTCATGTTGTCATAGTTCTCTTTCATGATTGCAGCATGACCAGGGGGAATGGACGGTTGAGTATTTCCGTTGTGAATTAAAACAGCTTTCAAACTTAATTTTGATGAGTCTATGAAAGTCGCCAATCTGCTGCGTTATGTTGCAAGCCAAGAGCTGCGAACAGACCTTCAATATCTTGACAGTAACATAAAGTATCTTCCATGACATAATATGGAACCAAGAGACGATGCCGGTTTCTAAAGTGCGTGATTTTTGTACCTTTTTCGAGAAGATTCCACTGCTGCAAGCGCGAACCCAACATTCCTGATTGCAGTTTTGATAAATTCGGGTCACGTACCAGATCATTTAATTGGTTCAATAAGTGACGCTTCGCAGAAGTAGACACCTTCACAGAGAACTCAGAATCCGACTTTTCAGTATCCTCCTCTGATGGATTCGTTTTTAATTGAAAATTTTCTGGAGGTCTCGGTATGGGCAATGATTCGTCGTGTGGGACAGGTCTTATAGCCGATTCGACGTCGTTTGGGTATGTGATGTGCTTCTTTTTTTTCTTTGTACATCCTAAAATGTTTGTTATGCAGAAGTAGCAATCCGTTATGTGATTTTTTGGCTCTCTCCAAATCATCGGAATCGCAAACAACATAGCCTTACGTGAACCACGAAAAAATATGAATTTATACATATTTTAGTAAAACTCCATAAATTCCATTAAAACCTGATGTGATAGAAAAGAACTAATTACATATCTGAAATCAGCGTGAAATTTCCTATAAGATTTAACTACTTTTGTTAAAGGGACAAAAAATGTGTTGATCAGTGTTATTAATGATTTATTTATTGATTTATTCATTACATATACATTCAAACGCTATAGCATATACATTCAAACGCTATATGCTTCTAAATTTAGGCATACATCTGCCTGTGCCCAGCCCAAATTGTGCATAAATTATATGCTAAAGTTTGTATTCCTAATGTGCCAATTAAAGTGATACCAAGCCCGCCTTGCTAGGCACTCCTGTGATAAGGCGAGCTCACTTCTCGAGTCTTATTGGAGTGCCACGGTTGTGTCAGAAAAAAAAACAAATTAAATTATATACATATAATTGCCTAATAATATTAACCCCAGATCATATCAAACATATGCGATACCGCCGTTTTGCCGTTCCGACGGCTGCCGTGCGCATTCCTACGAACTTCGTTTTTATTATTGTAAATATTACCCAGCATATAAAGGTAGGCAAATAATTACGTATCCGACCCGAAGTCTTCACAGATTGACGATTTTCAGGGGTTCATAACTGGCGTTATTATATCGAATATGAAATTAATCATGGGGATATTTTTTTTCCTATAAAAGTAGTTTTCTAAGTATAAATTAACGTAAACATTATGTAAACATGTACTTAATTTAAATTAAATTATTTTACAAGAGATTAAATAAAGTTTATATTACTATTTGATATATAATTTAAATTACAGGAAATTTAATTAAATTTTATTACTATTTATGATGGATTGATGATTATTAACGCCTTCGGTAATCATTAAAAAAATAAATATGGAAATAAAACGTATAATTTCTGTGATTTAATGAGCCTGTATTAAAAATGCAATAGATGGCACTAATAACTGCATGTTATTATTTTTATTATAAATTGATAATAAATTAGTTCTTTATGAAAAAAAACATTCGTTGTCAACTCCTTATTGATAAAAAACATGTAAAAAAACGTTTTTTTTACCTACATTTTTTTATAAAAAGTTTTTTTACTCGTACTGATTTCACTACTTCACACTGTAGATGACCATATAAAATGCTATTCATCTGGCCGTCAATGCTATCGGCGCCACCTGCATTTCGCCGTTTCAGAAGGCTTGCCAAATCATACTATGAAGTTGAGCAATCTAATACCATATATAAACACTGTCTTAAACTAGCGGAGAAAATAGCTATAACTTCCATATCTCACAAAGAAAGAACGACCCTTTTCATTGTCGGTTAGAGCGGGGCTGCCCCTCCCTCCCCTTATCATTTCAAAGGCTGCAAAAGCACTAGGGGGAGAAACGCGTCTACCTTCAGTCGATTGTTCACTGAGGCATTTCTTAACAGTATCCGGTTTATGATTGGCAATGTTAACGATGTCATTTTCCCACGTTTTGTACTATATATAACTTATTATTTTATGATGAGAGGTAGACAAAGCAACTACAGCCTTTTGACAGCGGCATTTTTACTTCATAACTTCTAGAATATTTATTACTACAAATTATTAAATGTGAAATGCAGTGGCGTAGCGTGCCTTGGCGGGGTCCCGTATATTTTTTTTCTGGGGGCCCTTAGGAAGGGTAAAGATTTCTCCCAAAAGAAAAAAAAATGTTTGCATAAAATTAAAAGAAATATTTATTCATCATAAATATCTATCTGTCACTTTTTTCGAAATTTTTACAAACAATTCAAATTAAATATACACTCTCCTTGCCTTTTTTTCGGCAAACTGATTTATTAAATCATTTATAGCTGGTGATGACTTTAGTTTTTCTAAAGTTTCTGTCTCTATGGACAATAGTGACAGGTCTGAGAGGCGTTCATGTCATATCGAATTTCTGAGGTAATTTTTTATCAGTTTCAATTTTGAAAAACGTCTTTCAGCAGTTGCAGTTGTAACTGAAAGGGTCAAAAATAAAGAGCATGCTGTTATTACCTCCGGAAAACTGGATTAGACAAGACTATTAAATTTTATCAGCAATAATTCAATGAGTTCCATTTTATGAGTTTCAGATTTTAGGCATGTTTTTAAAACCTTTAATTTGTCATAAAGAATACCTGAGATGTCTTTACTGTATTTAGCCGACAGTTTTCCGGAAGCGTTTATTATCTCTTCGTTTGAAGAAGACAGGAGTTTTCCCGGTTGTAGTATTTCGAACATACTACTAAGGTCGCCAGGTCAGGTCAGGTGAGGTTGGGGGCCCCCGTGACCCGGGGGCCCCGTATAATTTATACGGCAGATACGGCGGTAGCTACGCCCCTGGTGAAATGTCACAACGGGCATTTTCAAACTTTTATAGAGAAAAATCGCCGATCTGCGAATATACATTACGACAAATACGAGTTTGCTTTCCCCGCTGTATCCGGAAAGCCAGTATAAAAGCCAAGAAAATCCCCGCTTCAATAGGACGACAAGCTTAAACTGTTCTCAACCGACAAAATGTCCCGACGCCCATCACACAAAGACATGAAACAAGGTACAGTGCACGTGTGCAGAGAAGATTTTAAAAATTTCTGCGTAGTAACAACTAGAGCTGTCAATTACAACATGCGAACCCGTCACCTCAGGAAGTTTAGACGATATATGATCGTTTTATCTCCCGTGAAGTGAGCGCAGAAGATTCAGGACAAAAACAGTCCACCGTCAAGCTTCGCCAAATGCCCGTAAGAGGCCAACGCCTTATCCGCGAGATAACCAGGTATGTTACCCAGCGGTTTACATTCACGCCCTTACTTCCAGTTGCGAACAGATTACTCCGGTCTCTCGACTGGTTACGAGTTCCAGGTCGCTTGCGCGGTCCTCTCCCTTACGTAGCGGTGAAACGGTGTCAACCGAATCTATCGCGGACCACGGCATCCTTTTCCCGGCTCTTCACCTGGAATCGGGAAGCCGATGGTCGTTTCAAGAGCAGTCGCCGTAAGGTCCGCAACCACCCCCGTTCTATGGGAAACAGTACTGCTTCCAGACTCCCCTGACTGTTAGTCAGAATGCACAATCGATTGGCTTACGCCGCACGGTGCGCAGACCGTCCAGGAGAGCCAGAAGATTGACTCCTAGGGGAAACTAGCCCTAAGGCCAGAGTCCTACCCGGGCTCGCGCTTCATGCATGGAGGCCGCCGGATGGGTGTTGACCCGTGAGTGTGACCGACCCTGAAAAAAAGGTTTTTTTTGTGGCCAACTCAGTAACGGCCCTAACAGATATAATCTGCGTAGTAACAGTGGTAGTTTGTCACCTGCCCGCAGTACAACAGCGGATGTCGAATGACAGCATTTAAGTCTACCCTGGCATGGGTTGTGTATGGGTTGCATGCAATATTAAACATCGATAGCTACAATCTTCACGCGGTAAATTCGTTTTTGTCTTGTTTATAATATAAAACAACTGCAGTATAATTATGACACCATCTTCTTCTTCTTCTTTCTAGACCCTGTCCCATTTACTTTGGGTCGGCTTTCCTTGACCTTCTTCTCCACTAAGCACGATCTAGTACTGTGTCGACGTCGAGTTGAGCGTCGAGTTGAGTGCTTTTTTTCTACTGACGATTCGAACGTTTGATGTCCGTAATTCTTTTTAATTATGCTATTGCATAGCTTTTATCGCGGGCCTGCCAGCGCGGCGACCGAATGAAGAAATTTCTTAACGAATATTAATGATTTTAAACTGATAATTTACGTCTAAACGAGTACTGCTTACGATTCGAAAAAAATATATGTTAAACAAGAATATTTTCCTAATATTCTTAGCTTTGAATATTTTAGATTTTGTTTATATTACATAGTGTAATAATTTGTGAAATTAGGTCTAACCGAACACAAAAACGACTACTACGCAAATACTATCTGGCGTATTATTATGAAACCTGCACCATTTTAAAGATAATTTAATTATCTATCTTTTTATCTACGATTTTTTTTGAATAATCCGTTTTTTTTTGCTCTATCGAAAAAAAGTTCGTGCGCGGCGCTCTATCGGAAGACGTTTAAATTATTCCGAATCATTTGCTTCCGCAGCCGCAAATGATTCGGAATAATTTCAACGTTTTCCGATAGAGCGCAGTTATCTGATAACAGAAAAAATAAAATAAATAAATAATTATAATTGCATACCTACCTAAGTTGTTAAAAATGCTATGCAATAGCTTTACCGCGGCAGTCCCCGAGTGCCACACGTATTTTTTTTTTAATAGGAACGATATATTAGGTTGATTCTTTTTAGGAATGTATTGTGGACGCACTTCTGTGTTTCTGTGTGTCTGTGTGTGAGTGTATTCTCCGACGATAGCGACGAAACGCTTCATCCGATTGAGCTGAAATTTCGCATGTAGGCATCATTTGGTTATGGCATGAGCTGAAAATATTGTGGTTGAAATCAGTCCGCCCAGGGTTGGCTCCCGACGAGGGAACTCCTCAACGGTCAACAGCAGTTACCCAAAATTTTGTATACGCATTCATTTACGATAGCAACTTCCAAGTTTCACCATGACATGGCTTATGTACTCTGGGTTGGCTTCCAAAGAGGGAACTCCTCAACGGTCAACAGCATAGACCCAAAATTTTGCATAAGCATTCAATTATGATAGCAGCTTCCAATTTTTACTATGACATGGCTGATATACCCTGGGATGGCTCCCGACAAGAGAACTCCTCAACGGCCAACAGCAGAGACTCGAAATTGTGTATACGCATTCAATTATGATAGCTCCTTCCAAGTTTCACTATGCCATGGCTGATGTACCCTGGCTTGGCTCCCGATGACGGGACTCCTCAATGGCCAACAGCAGGGACCCAAAATTTTGTGCACGCATTCAGATATAATAGCAACTTTCAAGTTTCACCATGAAAGTTGCTATTATATCATCACCAACTCCTCAACGGTCAACAGCAGACACAAAATTCGAAAAGTCGTAAAGTCGAAAATTCGAAAAATCGAAAAAGTCGGAAATATCGAAAAAGTCGGTAAAGTCGAAAAGTCGATTTCGATTTCGATTTTCGAGGGTTAAAGGGTGGCGCTAGGTTGGGGGTTTGGGAGTTGTGATAGTATTATGATATAAATATTCAGATGAATTAAGTTCCTGGCTACTTGACAGGAAAGTCTTGGGGTGACACGACCGATTTTTTTTTGTTTTGATCGCTATGTTCTCGGAATGGATATATTTAAATCGAATGTATTTAAGTTAAAAATGCTTAAATTTAATTTGATTTGATAAAAAACGGAAAGTTGCTTATTTGGTCGTACTTATTTACCCACTTCAAGGATGTCACTTATTAAAAACTCATCCTGTATAATCCACGGGACGTTTTTTCAACATACGGTGCGTTAGCCTCGCCGTAGAAAAATACCTCTTTGCCAATGCATGGATTTTCACTGTAGGATGCGTTAGGTACATACATTTTATAAACAACTTTAATATGACGCAATAGTTCTCCGCCATAAAAATTTAATTCATCCACTCCAACGTCTGGTGCCATGGATAAGCTCTCATACATTGCCATACAAAACTGATACAATTTCCGGCGTAAATAAACGCGGCTCGCCGAGGTGAAAATACTATGCAGACGGCGGCAGTGCCGTGCCGTTTTTCAGAAGTGTCCGTGGACAAGCTTCCAACTTCATGACACATACCCCACAGACGACCGCGCCTAGTCATGGCGAATTAACCGTGAATTTTCACGGCGAAAACACGTGTGTGGGCAAGACGGCTCAGGCCACATTTGTTCGACTTTGCATGTTTTTTGAATGAATTAATTATTTACATAAATAAAGGATTAATCCTTCGGCTACGTAACGACCAAATTTGTTTGCACATCAGAACACACCGTTGACTAAGTAACGAGCAATATTGGCGGCTTGCTCCCGGAGCGCACAGTAACATTATTTTCTAATTCGAACGCATCCTAAAATCCATCCCAAATATCTCATTATTACCATAGATACATAGACGGCCGCTAGAATAATTTATATTAAAATATTTCTGGTAAAATTCCATTGTCAAACATCATCATTATTTTTTTCGACAAATCATCAAAATTTTTTGGTTTTATGAGCTAATATCTAAATATTTTTGTATGTAAATAAGAAAAACTAAATATTATATTTCATAGATAATCTAATAAAAATCACGATAGTATTTACAAATTCTAAATAGGGTTCCGTATTTTTCCTTGACAAGTGCAAGTTGGAAATGCCGAGTTTTTTTTCACTTTCTTGAATTTCTCATATTTATTCATAATTATGTAATTGTTTTACAAAATGAGATTTCAATATTCTATATACATAATTTCATTGCAATCATTACACAGTTATTTGTTTTATGATTGCTATAGTAGTTCTATAGTTATAGTACTTCTTGTCGAGCGCGGCGATATTGCGTGAAATTCCAATAAATTGCCGCAGTCTGCCATGAAATTATGCCGCTACTCGAAGGGTTTAACCAGAATAAATAAAATTCTATTAATAAACCTATCTAGAGTTGTGGCAGCATCATACACTAATATAATGCCGTTACAAGTGTAGAAGACAGTCGTACTTTAAAAAGAGACCTCGCCCTCCCTATCGGCCTGAACGGAATTGGCCAACTGTTGAGCGGACGCAAGCCACGACGCAAATAATGGCTCGGGGGATCCCCGGAAAGAGGACGCTTCTTTGCCGGCTATACGCTGGGGATAATTTACGGAAAGACTTTTCCGCCGGCGCACAAACGACCTCTCGGCTATTCCTGGCCTTCTCCTATGCGACACAGAATACATACCTGCACGTGCTCTATTTCACCGCCACGAAAAACCTTTATCTCCAAGGTAGATACAAAATTCATGAACGAAGAGAGGGTATTTATTGCTTATGAATTTTAAAGAAAATGAGACTTCTGAAATTGAGGGCCTCTTTCTCATCAGGTTTATTTTCAAAAATGAGATTCTATCAAAAATGAGGACAAACCAGTGGAAAGAAAAATGTGTAATTTCGTACCCACTTTCGAAGTTCGACACTTATACCGAACGAAAGCTTATTACAATTGTAAGGGGCTCTCTAGACGATCAAGCTTGCTTGTCGAACAACGCGTCGCGGGCTTGACAAGAATGCTTGATAATTTTGTAGTTTATACCAGGGAGTCACGTTAATTAGACGTAATTAATTGATGAATGACGTGACTCCGTGGTACAAAACTACAAAATTAGGCAGTTTTAGTAAATATGAAAAAAATATATTTGCGATTTCCTGCGGTTTACGATCCCCTCCTAGCCCCAGACGCGATGCTTGACATGCATGCTTGATCGTCTAGAGAGCCCTTAACTTTTAATTATACAGCATTTAAGCTGAAATACAGGGCTTAAAAAAAAGTGTTAATATTGCAAAATATTTTATTTAATAAATACCCATTTTTTAGTAGAATACCTTATTTATTTCGTTTTATTTCAACAACCATCAGGTTATAATAGTTATATATACAAGAGTAACAGTAAACATATATAGAAAATATCACAAACTATAAACCTATATAAATACCAACTATTACTAATAAAAAAAAACGGTTATGTCCACCCAAGACTTTCCCGGCAAGTAGCCAAGGATTGCTTCATATAAATATTATTATAATCCCTGCGCCCCCCCTCCCTCACCCCCTCCTAATTGATAGCGAATATGTTTTCGTCCACAACTTGAGTATCATTAAATGATTAAATTTTAGGGTTATGAATGATTTTTTAATTAATTATATAATTGTATTCTTTATTATATTTCATCTCCATAGTACTTAGGTAACTATTTAAGCACTATAGATAAAGCGGGATAGAAATCCACAGAAGAATCTATTAAAGCACTCTAAATAAGGCAGGATAGGAACGCATGAAAGAAGAGGAATGTCGGAAGAAAAAGACTATTTTAGTCCGAAACTTTATGCATCTTGAGTACTTGGTCTATCTTCTTCGAAGTTAAGGCACTGAAAATAAAAAAAATATAATATGTTGAAATATTACCAATTAACCATGGAAGATTTTGTCAAAGCGATACATCTGCAAAAGTGCCATTTTGGTAAAAATTCGCTTTTTTTTACACGACTGCCCGACAAAAAGTTCAGGGTTCTTTATGTATGTTGTTCGTTTCTTTATCCTACTAAACTTCTAATGGCTTGAACCGATTTAGTAGTGTGTGGTATTGTTAGAGTCGTTATGTCATCTCGAGTGACATAGTGTGCCGCGACCCTTCACTTTGATATAAGGAGAAAGCAGCGTTTTTAATATAAATCGCCGTGTTACGCAGAGCATGTCGAAAGTTATCATTTGATAGTTTAGTGTTTTTTTCTTTCTTTCTCTTCGTGGCCATCAAAAAAAAACCAGATCAACGAATATTGTTTAAATGTAGAACTTTATTCTCTAAAAACGTGTAAAATCTTGTGTAACTAAGTGGTTAAATAGATTTATATTCGAATATAAGTATGTGTTTAGATTAATTGATATCTGACTTATTTATATCCCTGGTGGGGATCGGTACCGGTATCCTGGTGCCAGCACAGTGCCAGCATCCTGGTGTTAACTCGGTACCAGCATCCTGGTGCCGGCCTGGCAGCAGCATCCTGGAGCCAAACTCATGTCATTATCCAGGTAGAACACCAGTACCAGCATCCTGGCGCTTATCTGGTGACAGCTTCGTGGTGCTGATACCAGGAGTTTGGTGCCAGCATCCTGGTGTCAGCATGGTACCGGAATCCTGATGCCAGCATACAGGTACCAGCCTGGTGCTCAGTAAACGCCCGAATTTGACCGATTACATTTATATCACATTTTGAATGAAGAAAACCGACAGTTGTCGGTAAGTTGTATCTGATCGGTTCGATCCACCGCACCGGACATATTGAAACGCAAAATGTATGTATATTGAGCAAACCGACAGTTTTACGGAAACCAATTACCGACAGGTATCTATCGCTTTTAGAAAACGGGTCTTACAAACTTAATTTTTTTCATTTTATTCAATGGTTAATTCGTAGGAAACGTTTCATAAATAAATCTACGTTCGGTACCACAGTAATAGGAAGAAGAAAACGCAACTTCAGGAAAGCGTTAACCCTTCTAAATTTAGTAGAACAAAACAACCTAACCAAACATTGAGTCAATTGAAAGCCCTAATTAATAACAGACGATAGTGACATAGGTTGACATTAATGGAAGCGTAACCCACTGATGATGTGAAGTTTTAGGTAAATGTTGATTTTGATAGGTGTGGGCAATCTCTACAACGTACTTCCTTCGAAGTTATCTAATATTTGTATATACTTAGATTAATATAAACTTTATAATGGTCTTGTCGGTGTAGAGTAAACACAAAGGACCGCGAATAGGACTTTGGTAAAAATCAAAAATCAAAATCAAAATCAAAATGTTTTTATTCACAAAAGAATTTGTTAAAAATTGCTTTGTGACGTCAAAATATGAAATACAATTTATGGTTTATATTATAGATAATTTGTCATTTAGCTTACATTTCAAATACTTTATAGATACTGGATAGGTAGGTACATTATATAATCATGATTATAATGTAATATTTAACAACAGAAATACTTTAAAACAATTTAAAATATAGGTACAGTTAGAATTTAAAATAGTCATAAAATTTAAAATAGTCATAATTAACAACAATAATAAAAAAGATAAAAAAAAACAATATATCTACCTACATAGTTAACAATTTTAATAACTTACAATTTTTACTAACTTAATAAAAAAAGAAAAGGATATTAAATTTCAAATTTCATAGTTAAAACTAAAGTAATTCCTTTTAGTATCAATATGAGAGGCCAACCGTCATCGGACCATATCATTAAAATACATACTTGCAATGATCAAAGTCATTGCAGTTGCCCGTCGCTGGATAGGGTAGAATCCATTAAATACCTAGGTATAATTTATAGATAATCGTCTAAGGTGGCAGGATCACATCGAGTTACTAGCTTGCAAAATCAGAAAATTGGCTTATGTCTGTAAAGAGGTGAGGAATGTCTTTAGTCCAAGAACGCTAAAAAGCGTTTACTATGCCCTTTGTCAAAGCCTTCTGTGTTATGGGATAATTGGCTGGGGTGGATGCGCACAAACCATCATATCTCCCCTGAATGTTGCACAAAAATGCATTTTAAAAATTGTTTCGCGGAAACCGTATCGATATCCTTCAAAGGCACTTTTTAAGGAGTACGAGGTTCTGGATACTATACAATTATATTTAAAAACTGCATTATCATATTTAAAATTTAATACAAAATTGATCGCTACCCAAAAAACAATCAATACTAGAAACTCCTGTAATGGGAATGTAATGATACCCAAAATGAAAACCACGTTTGGACAACGATCATTTCGATTTTGTGCCTCAAGATTTTTCAACGCCCTTCCGGAAAACATTAAAACTGAAGAAAATGGGAAACATTTTAAAAAACTATTGACAGCATGGTTTTTAAAAGAGGAAAATCAACGCATTCAGAATGAATTAAAGATAATTATTTAGTTAATAATTGCGATAAGAATATTTAAACATACGTTTTTTTTGATATTTTAATTTTTCAACAATTTGTACCTATTCATTATTTTATTTTATTTTATTTCATTTAATTTAATTACGTATTTGATTACAATTCCATTTTAATTATATTTTACGATTATATGTTTGATTTAAGTTTATATATTTATATTTCTGATGATGATTATTATTATTATTTAGCACTAGTTTAATTAGTTTTAATTTAATTTAATTTAATTTACATAATTTTAACATTAAATATTGAGATACTTTCCATTTTTATAAATTGACAAAAATACGAAATTATATCATTCTAAAATTTTTCATTTCTATTAAGTAAGCAATTGATATTTTAAAAAGTGACAATCAATTTGCATTTTTATTAATTCTGATTATTCTAATGTTAATTTTGTTTTATTTATTATTTGGATTAGATTTAGTTTTATTTTATTTTATTTTTATTTTAAAAAGATTTGAATTTTCTATTTTTAATTTAATTTTTTGTAGACTATTTTAATAATTAGTTTTATTTGACTGTGTCTAGAAATATATGCATTGTTAATAAATAGTAATCATAATGCACAAAGAAAATTGCTCAAGTCTGCCTTAGAACAGGCTCAGGCCTAGTTAGGCGACTTCGGTCATAACCATGTCTCAGTCACAATAAGAATCAGTTTTCCGCTATTGCCTCATTTACATACAGTGTGACATGGTAAAATGTACTAGTTAAATTTTGTAATACCTACTAAAAAAAAAAATAATAATAAAAAAAAAAATAAAAAAAATGATAAAAAAAATTATATATAATCATTCTAAAAAGAAATCAATATCATTTATAAAATCTACTACTTTGTAGTAAGCTTTCTTATATAGAATGGTACCTACCTATGGTACATGGTAATGGTTAAAGTGTAACATTTGATTGAAACACATATTTATATAAGCACGATAAAACTATGCATGCGATATTTGCGTGAGTTGATTATTCATCGCAACAAAGATTCGTTATACAAATTCTATTCCTAAATTTTATGGTAATATAATATTGTTGCACCTAGCGTACTAAATATTGTATTCCATAGTAAGCTTTGCCAGGAGTTCTTCTTACCCAAAACGGAGAAAAGACTCTACCCAAGCTAAAATATGGACAGCCACACTATTTCGGTGTCCATTCAAAAGTGTCCTGCAAGTGCTTGTTCAAGGCGCGTGGCCCAGCAAGGTCAGCGTTCAGCGGAAGGCGTCGCGGGTGGTGAGGAACGTGACGCGTATGTCTACGATATAGGTAGCGTGCATCTGAGAGGGAACGCCTTGCACTATATATCTAAAGGTATCGTCTAAAAACGCAAATAAATACCACCCTCCTTAAATTAACAAATCGATTCTAAACTTTACGTAAAGCAAAGCCGCGGCCAACAGCTAGTACATAATAAACTGGACTTATTCTACATAAACTGTAATGTAATGTAAGAGAGTCAGAGTGTTAAATCTATACTAATACTAAAAAAAGGTAAAGTTGGTGATATTGTAGGAAGTAATCTTTGGATCTACTGAACCGATTTTGAAATTTTTTTTACCAACAGAAAGCCACGTTATTTGTGAGTGTCATAGGCTATATAATAATCCGAAAAATTAAAAGACTTTTTCGTGGTAGTCAGATTTCCAAAGTAAGTCGGAAAAAACGGTCGAAAGAAAATGTTTCTAACTGACGCTGCCTTAACGATGAGAGATATATGATTACGTTCTAGGAAAAGTTGTAGACCTCGATAATGCCTACAAAAAAGTCAGCGACAGCATATGTCTAACTTTTATATTTAAGTAACAAAAAGTAGTTTTTCATATTAAAAAAATAATCAACAATTATGAATTTATATCAAAATAAGTAAATTACACAACAAAAGACTTTTCCCTTTTACTGCATATAATTTCCCTTTTACTGCATTAATGGTTAAAGAGACAAGACACTCACAAATAAGACACTCACAAGAAGACACGCACAAATAACGGTAATATAGTCAAATTAGCATGCAAATATATACATACATATGGAGTAAAAATAAAACCCTTCTGTTGGCAGTCGGAAAATAAATCATAGCACTCAGTACTAACCAAACCACACTCATAATTTCATCACAAGTAAAAAGTTTTACCGCCCAAGTAAGTGGGCACGGGTCAACTAGTATATAATATTTAAAAAAATGTGCGTATCACTTACGACGCCTGACTGGAGTTTACTCTTTAAGTGCTGTTGTCATTGAATTTACAATAGGAAAAGGGGTAAATAAACGCACCTCTAACCATACTGAAAGCATATATTATTATAACATTATAATTTCGTGCTTTATGCTCAAGAAATACGTCGGTAATACAGCCACCTGCCCCACATCACATCTTCATTATTATTTGTACGTCATTTCTATATTCGTCGATCTATGCTTCGGTATCAGCTGGTTAAAAAACACAGCTCTTTATCTCTTTCTCGCTTGCGTGCGATAGAGACGCGCTCAGTACTCGCTGCGCAATTTTTGATACACGTCGCGCAGTCTTCGTTTCAATTTTCGAACTTTACTGATATTAAATGTAACGCTTTTTGTTAACGCTAGATTTTACTACCCATCAAGTTGTCGTCCCGGGGGCCTAAAATAAAATCGATTCATAGGAGGCCGTGGCGGCCGTGGCGGCCAAAAGCTATATGAAGCATACTTTGTGGCCTGGTTGTGAGAACACGAAAAATAATTTTAATACAATTATGCCGGATTTAAAAAACCCGGTCCTTAAGCTATCATTGCGCCAAAACGAAATTGGTAAATTATTTGCATATTAATTGTAAATAATCCTTATTGTGTTACTGTTTTCAAAAAAAATAAAAATGAGCGAGATTTGTCTTCAGTTTTTGAAAAACCTAGAGATTATTCTCAATATTAAAAAATATAATTTACCTACACCAGCTTATAGTCTATTTGCATAGTACTAAGACAGTTTTTAGAACTTCCATACAAAAATATAAGAAAAAAATGTTTGAATTTATGTAATTTCCAGAAATGTTACGGCCAAACATTATTTTTTTTTCTATTTATTAAAGACACTTTTGAGTGATTTAAAAAATAACACAGTAGTCTTAAGTTATTTTATTATTGTGATCAAATTTTTACTTTATAAAAAACTATTCATTTGAAAATTTATTATATTTTAATTGAAATTCTAAATCGACTATATACCGAAATCGTCATTCGTAATTGGCCACTGCCAACAGTGGGACGTATTCCCTTGTCGCCGCGGTATACCTATTCATCTTTATGTATATATTAAAAGCGCGTGGGCGCATGGCATCGCAAACATACCTAAATTTTTAGTCGCGTCAACTCGGAAGGGAGCCTTAAGGAGTAAACTCTAATAATAATAGTAATATTGGATCCTTACCTATGAAATTGCTTTTCTATAAAGGAAGTTTAAGGCCAAAAACTTTGTATGAAAAATATATATTTAATTAATAGAAAGATTGTCCACTATAATCAATGCAGATTTAGCATTTTAATGGAAGTTGCTTAATTACCTTGCTGTGAAACTCTCGTGGAGAGGAACTAATGAATTCTTTGAAACCGTTTTTTTACCGACTATTCAGAGATGATTTTAACCCTTTTAAAAAGTTATCTAAATTCTGAAAAAAAAAAACTCGATTGGAGCAAGGTCTGGCAAGTACGGTGGGTGACCAAGAGTCTCCAGCCGCAAATCCTGCAACTTTGCAACTATTTGCAGTGAAATCTATTGTTATACGTTGTCATGCAGAGGCAGTGGCGATGAGCGATTGACCAGGCTCGGTCATTTAATCACGGGGTTTTCCATCATTGTGTGCATTTTTTAACAGTACACATTCACGGTAACTGTATAGCCAGACTGCAAGAAGCTGTCATAGAAAACACCGGGACAAACGAAAATATTTGAGCAAAAACAAACAACGGAAAGGTTAATAAACAGCTAATTTTTAAAAAGAAATAACACGTCCTCGAATTAAAATTTATTAGAATTTGAAATTCCAACTCAAACCCAAGTTATCCAAGTTCAAAATAGCCCGTGTGAAAAAACAACAGCAATTCAAAAACAACAAGCCGCTAAACCTGTTTATTTTGCATATTTCCTCTCCCTCATAACGGCACCAAACTCAAAAAGTATTTTTCTCCTCCAGAAAAGAGCGGTATGCAGTTTATATAGAGTCTCTCCAAGAAGTTCTTGTAAGCCGCTGTTCATAGAATCAGGAATCATGACTCTATTTTCTTCCTACATCTACCAAAATATTATGTACGCTCGTAGACGCCTAGCAGAAGTTCCGGTGAATAGTAATTTTCATCATCACGATACGAGGAATAAATCCAATCTCCACATAAACCGACAGCGACTTAGCAAAGTGCGATACGGTTTTATTCACCAAAATTTGTCCTTCTATAATAAGATTCCAGAACAAATGAAAAGCCTTGGAGAGAACCAATTTAAAAAGACAATTATAAATAATTTGGTAAGAAACCCAATTAATTTTATAAGGGAGTTTGATAATTCCGAGTTTATTTTCCATGTTGATAATTAGCAAAATTTGTAAAATTTATGATATCTATGATATCTGACATTAATATTATGATATCTGACATTCTAATTCTCATATAATTTAGTATACATCTATTTATGTTTAAAAAATACGAAGGCATATTGCTGAATTGACAATACAATTATTTTACGTTGATTATTCTACATATAATTTGCATTTCTATTTTAAAATATTATTCTCTCTTACTTTTAATGACATTTGTATATTTTGATTATTTGTAAGTAGGTAATATTTAATATTACAGCCATGACAACTATCATGATAGTTATGATTTTAATAATTAAATTTTTAGCATTTAATTTTGTGACACATCCAAGTGTAGGAATGCATATCTACTGGAGTAGTTGATTGTATTGTATTGTATTGTAATTACCTTTCACCAAATAACAATATTAATAATATGGGATGTTTATGTAATTCGAGCTTATAGGGGCGTTAAATTATGTTTAGGAGATCGTTCGAGCAGCGTCGAAACCACACGAAGAGGAAAAACAGTCTATTAGTTTACAGCTCGAAGATTCCCTATTGTCAGAAGTATTCGCAATATAGAAGGGAACTACCACGCGGGACGCCACGTTTCTCAGTATACGCGAAATGAACACGTGACTCAAAAACCGCGAAACCACTTAAAACAGCACTCGCAATATTTCAGTCAGTCATACTGCGGACATTTATTGCGAAGCTTGGTACAAGTAGACGTACAAGCAAAATAAAATTAACAGCGAAATGCAAACAGACAGCGAGACAAAGCAACCGACGCCGACACCGCAAGGCAACTGCCGCTTCGGCCACAGATTAATCTGTGAGATGTGTGTATTCATAACAGATTTGACACGAGAACTACTTCTCCGAGTGAATCGTTTTTATTATCTCTACATGGTTAGGCCATTATGTAATCGTACTAAATAAAATACAAACGGAGCTGCAATGGAATTCACCGACGGAAGTCGGGCAGATCATATAATATTATTACACTTCTGGGGGTTGAGCGGTGGATTCCCGACTAACGACCGGCTGTGTTTAGTATAGCTGTCTTGGCACATTTGAGCGTACACCTTACCACATATTCACTCCACTTCGAAGCCAATATATTCCTGAAACCTTCCGTTAAATATTCCTTTCCTTAAGTCGAAGAAGCATACTGGCCCTGGAGAGGCACGAAGAACAAGTAAATATATTAAATAGAATAAGTTAATAGTAAAAATACATTAAAAAAAACAAGCTTTTATTAAAATGCTCTGTCCCAAACAAACCCTGGGTGCAGCAGCCATGTCATAGTGGAACTTACAATGGGCTATCATAATTGAATGCTATACAGAATTTTGTGTTTGTGCTGTTGACCGTTGAGGAGTCCCTCGTTGGAAGGGTAGCCTGAGTGTAGCAGTCCAACCCTGAGTGTAGCAGTCCTATTGCGGTAAAAATAAGAACTAATATTTCTATCTTTTTTTTAGATGGTTAAAGCAGCTTTTTTATTTTGTGTCTAAGTATATGGTGTAATTTTTTCTCGCACATACGAGATGCGAAGATCGAACAATACGTTTTGTCTTTTTGTCGTTGCACGTCTCCTCTCACCTTCTCACCTATTAAGTTAGTAGTAAAACACAATTTTAAAAACAATCTTTTATTAAAATGCTTCTTCTGAGTCAACCCTGAGTGAAGCATCCATGTCATAGTGTAACTTAGAATGGGCAACCATAATTGAATGCTATGCAGAATTTCTTGTTTGTGCTTTTGACCGTTGAGGAGTCCCTTATTGGTAGCTAACCCTAAGTGCAGCAGTCCTATCGCGGTGAAACTTAGAACGGGCTATAATAATTGAATGCGTATACAAAATTTCGTTTCTGTACTGTTGACCATTGAGGAATCCCCTCGTCAGGAGCCAACTCTGGGTGCAAAAACCATGTTGTGGTGACATTTTGAACTATCATATTTGAATCCGTATACAAAATTCTGTGTCTGAAATGCTATACAGAATTTCGTGTTTGTACTGTTAACCGTTGAAGAGTCTCCTCATCGGGAGCCAACCCTGGGTGCAGCAGCCATGTCGTGGTAAAATTTCAATTAATCATAATTGAATGCGTATACAAAATTGTGTGTCTGTGCTGATGACCGTGGAAGAGTATATCCTCGTCGAGAGCGGATCCTGGGTAGAATCAGGTCATGCTCAGCAAAAACTTCGGAAGCGTAGTTTGGAATCCCCAATATGCTATTCATATAGAAAGGTTTGAGAGGGTGCAAAAGAGATTCTTAAAATCATTGGACTTTCGGACAGGTAACATGTCTACGGATTATGCAGAGAGAGCGACAAAACACAATGTACACTTTTTGTATGCAAGACTTGCCTTCTTAGAAAATATCTTCCTATATAAAATTTTAAATAACTACATTAATTCTGCATCCCTTTTGGGCAAAATTCTTTTTAAAATTCCTTGGTCTCCCTCCTCTCGTTCAAAAGATAATTTTTATATACCCTCTTTCCACACGAACTATGTGAAAAATACCTTTTTCAGACGGTCCTGTTTACATTATAATAAAGCTTCGAATGAGCTCGACATATTTTCCGACACTTCGGTTATTTTTAGGAAAAAATAGGCAAATTGTTTTTGCGTTAGCTCATAGTTTATTTGTAATTAAGTTGGTTTGAAGTCGCATTAACTAACTGTTAAATTTGTTATTGAGTATATCGTTCTTGTTTTGTTGCATTAGTTCATGGTTTAATAAGTTATTAGTGTACATTTGACTGTCAATTTATTTTTACTACTATTTGTCATGTTTTGTAGTAATTAATGGTAATATAGGTCTATTTGTTTTTTTCACACAATTGTATATGACTCTTTTTACATAAATAAATAAAAAAAAAAAAACTTGCATTGTCATTGGAACAGGACCAAAATGTAAAATTTCAACTTCATAGGATAAGAGGAAGTGGTTTAAATCCAGCTTACAATATTTGACCTAACCAAACTAACAAACTGACAAAAATTGCAAGTTAAATAAAAGCTTGCATTAAAAAAACACGTTTGCCGTTACAGAATGTAGTAGTAGTAGTAGATAGAGTGGGGGGCTTGTTTCCAGCTCTTGATGTCACCTAGATCTGTAAGGTCTTTTGTAACTACCCACTGTGTGGTTAGGTAAGTGGTCAGCTATTAGCCCGGTACTTCTTACCAGTCCAAGTAGGTCACTGACCTTCAAGTTGTGCAGATCGCTAGGTTCAAGAAAGGTTCGTCCCAGTAAACTGTGTCTTTTGGCGGCGAACCCTGGACAGCGACCAACAATGGTATGCTGTCTTCAGGTTCGTCGCTACATATTCGGCAATCCTTGCTCTCAGTCAAGCCAAGGTTGAATAGATGAGCTCTAAGGGTCGTGTGTCCGGTGAGGAGACCGATAGTGGTTCTAAGGTTCTTCTTTCCCATGTCAAGTAGGGCCTTGGTTTTCTTCTGTAGTGGTTGCTCCATCATGGCTTTTGCCTGGCGACATCCCTGACTCTGTTTGCCGTTACAGAAAGTGAACTATTGAATTTATAATGATTTTTATTACGATTTTTAATGAAGCATTTGTGATTTTTTATTTATTCATATAGATATATGTATATTTTCTGATTTTTCTATATCAGACCTTTTATTTGACACTAAACACGATATATTTATGTTAAATTATTGACATTTGGATATTTAGACAACTGCTTACTGAATATTTAGATATTTAAGATACCCTATGACGTTTGGGATGACATAAAGATTTTAATAATACTACACCCTTCTAAATTGGTTCAAGCGTTTGAAGTATATAATTCCACCAAACCTAATAAACGTCTTCACCGATTTATTTCTTGGGTCTGTGCGAAATTTGTGGAATGACCCGCTGTCATTGCAGAGTAAATATAAATATCTAATTCCTAAAAAGGACAAATATACGTTAACAAAATCACACTTATTAAGAAATAGTCATCGTCATAAAGTATATAATTGTACGTCCGCAATTTTCGCAAGTAAATTTTTTGTTTTTTTTTTTTGTACTTTTCAGAATTAAAATCGAGTTGACATGACGCATCTAATTTACTATTTTATAATCCGTGCCTTGTCGAGTATATTTTGCCACGGAGCCTTTACCTACTACTTTCAAATAATGTGGTATCCCAGGGGTTCCCGAATTGTGTGTCGCGGCACCCTGGAGTCCGCGTAGAGAGATCAGCTGACTTATTATGAACGCTCTCGCGTTTCAATCGCTATCGCAGTTGCTAATTTTGTTATATTTTTAACAAATTATTATTTTAATTTTTTTATTATATATAATAATATTAATAACAATAAAACGCTTTATTCGTACGAATAGGCAAGCTTATTGCCTGCAGGAAATATTTTAGAGCTAACCTATTTATTTATTTATTTACTAGCTGCGCCCAGCGGTTTCACCCGCGTGGTGATGAAAAATTGTGATAATGATGATGGAAAACCATATATCTTTATAAATTATAGCCTATGTGTTATTCTGATGTATATGCTATATTATTGTAAAGTTTCATCAAAATCCATTCAGTAGTTTTTGCGTGAAAGAGTAACAAACATCCATACATACATACAAACTTTCGCGTTTATAATATTAGTAGGATAGCCTATGTGTTATTCTGATGTGTAAGCTATATTATTGTAAAGTTTCATCAAAATCCATTCAGTAGTTTTTGCATGAAAGAGTTACAAACATTCATACATACATACAAACTTTCGCGTTTATAATATTAGCAGGAAGTAGGATAGTAGGATAGAATTTAAATTCCGAATGTCAATTTCTTAGATTTTTTTCCTACTTACTTGACAGTTATCGTTATATTTTAGATAATTGACACTATATCTTTATAAATTATAGCCTATATGCTATTCTGATGTGTAAGCTATATTATTGTAAAGTTTCATCAAAATATATTCAGTAGTTTTTGCGTGAAAGAGTAACAAACATCCATACATACATACAAACTTTCGCGTTTATAATATTATTAGGAAGTAGGATAGTAGGATAGAATTTAAATTTCGAATATGAATTTCTTAGATTTTTTCCTTCTTACTTGACAGTTATCGTTATATTTTAGATAATTCACACTATATCTTTATAAATTATAGCCTATGTGCTGTTCTGATGTGTAAGCTACATTGTTGTAAAGTTTCATCAAAATCTATTCAGTAGTTTTTGCGTGAAAGAGTAACAAACATCCATACATACATACAAACTTTCGCGTTTATAATATTAGTAGGATAGCCTATGTGTTATTCTGATGTGTAAGCTATATTATTGTAAAGTTTCATCAAAATCCATTCAGTAGTTTTTGCGTGAAAGAGTAATAAACATCCATACATACATACAAACTTTCGCGTTTATAATATTAGTAGGATAGCCTATGTGTTATTCTGATGTGTAAGCTATATTATTGTAAAGTTTCATCAAAATCCATTCAGTAGTTTTTGCGTGAAAGAGTAACAAACATCCATACATACAGACAAACTTTCGCGTTTATAATATTAGTAGGATTTAGAAGTACTTCTTACAATGGTTACGACTAATTATACCAAACAAGTTCAAGAATCAAACATAAGCAGTTCAGAGAAACCGTCACATCGTGTTTGGCACCTGCCTAAAACTCATCTAACTAGGTCAACTAAGGCCTATATCTGGATGAGCTAATTACAATACGTATAATGACAATGATAAGCACGTCATATCAGGTAACGAAATATAACTAAACAAAATATTTACTAATATATATTATACTATTGTATGAACATTATTTGCGAGTTGATGCTAAATAACTTAACCTTAAAGAGTCAAATACAAAGAAAAGAGGGTAGAAAGAAATATATATTTAACTTTTAGTGGGCACAGAATGTGCCACAACAAAATAATCTAACACGAGAAGAATGGGAAGGGAAAGGGAATTTGAGAGAAAAATTTCAAATGTTCTCTTAATCTGTTTTTAAAACTTGATATGCTTGGCGCGTTTCTGACATTTTTCGGCAAAGCATTCCAAACATGGGCTCCATGCACGGTGAAATAGAATGAGAAGAAGTCAGTGCCGGGACTAGGGATAGAGAGTAGCAGGTTAACTTTTGATTTCAGCGGGCGTCCATGAGCTGATAGTCCAGTAAATCTGCTAGTAAGATATTCGGGAGCGACGCCATCTAAGATCTTGAAAAGCACACAAAGAACTCTCATGTCTCTTGTCTCTCGGGTCGACGGCCAGTGAAGCTTCTCTCTTTACTCCGTAGTGTGGTAGAATTTTCTGAGGCCATGGATATAGCGAATGCAGACATTTTGGAGACGCTCAACTTTGGTAGATAACTCCTTTGTGAGGTCGAGACATGCGACATCTCCATAATTTAGAAGGGGGGAGGAGAGCATACTGACACATCGTAATCTTGCCCTCCTCCGGGAGGATATTTTGCAGCCTATTCAGCGAATAAAATCGGAATATGGAGAGATAGAATGCCATATATTATTGTCTGGAAATTAAAGTACATTATTATACCGTATTGAAACATGCATAAAAAAATAAAAAATGGCATATTTATATAAATATATAAATATGCAATTTTTTATTTTTTTATGCATGTTTCAATACGTTATAATAATGCACTTTGATTTCCAGACAATAATATATGGCATTCTATCTCTTCATATGAGACATCTTCATATGTAATTACATAAATATGCCATTTTTTATTTTTTTATGCATGTTTCAATACGTTATAATAATGCACTTTGATTTCCAGACAATAATATATGGCATTCTATCTCTTCATATGAGACATCTTCATATTATGTAATTACATAAATATGCCATTTTTTATTTTTTTATGCATGTTTCAATACGTTATACTAATGCACTTTGATTTCCAGAAAATAATATATGGCATTCTAACTCTTCATATTATTTCTAAGACGTAGACAGACATATCCGTATTAGTGTTATCATTCGTTAAATTTTTGAGTTTTTATATTAAATCAGTCCTTTATAAAAAGACATTCATTATCAGTGTTCTTATAGATGGCAAATTAAATTGCTACTAGTTTCACCGTAAAGGCTATCAGCGCCACTTGCATTTCGCTTGCGCAAAAGGGTTGCTAATTCATACTATAGTGGTGCCCCCTTAGGCCGTTCATACACTCGAGTACGGCAAATGAGAAGTTATGGGAGCTGAAACGAGATTTCTCATACATAGAATAGGAATTGACCGCATTTGACTATATCGAAGAAAATGATAATTTTGCAACTTACCGGAGCAACGGATCAAAACAAATTATATATTTGCCTATACTTCAATACATTACATTACATTACATTTACGTCGTGTCCAATTGGCGGCTAAAAACCGCTCTTGGACGTGTCAAAATATTTGTGTTTTAAGTAGTAAGTCTCATTACTACTTTAATCTTTACTTAACATACATATATTATTTAAAAAAAATGTATAGTATCTAAGAAACTTTGGAACCTACTAAAAGTTATTCTATAATTAATATATATAGGTAAGTCCATATGACCCGGTAGTAACTATACGGTAGCCTATACCTCAGCCTATACGGTAGTTCATACAGTAACCTACACGGTACCCTATACCAGGAGCGGTTCCTTCATACAAGAAAATCTGTTATAAAGGACTTGGGTGTTATTCTAGACAGTAAATTAAATTTCATTTCACACATTGACACAATAACTGCCAAAGCATACATTATGCTGGGCTTTACTGTCAGACTAGCTAAGCAGTTTAATCATAATAGGTCCCTTATAATTTTATACTATGCTTATGTCCGCAGTCACCTCGAATACCGTAAGTTTGTAAGTTTTTTAAAAATTATTAATGCCCGTATTTGTATTTAATGCTTATTTAAACATGTTGTGTATGTACTTGTAAGAATTCTATTATTTTTTATATTTATGTGTATATTGCATATCAACGGATTGGTATAAATACGGTAGCCTATATAGTAGCCTACATAGTAGCCTATATGTCAATATATACCAGTGCTTAATGTATGCCAGACAGCACCTAACAGAAACCGCAACTAGAGCGGACATTCACTCTTACTATACACGCGGTAATTCCCTTTTATGCGTACCCCGAACAAGACTGGCAAAAGTACAGAAGAGCTACTTATACCTTAGCATTAAATTCTACAATTTACTCCCTACCACTATCAAACAACTGGAAGACAAACAATTTAAAAAAAACATTAAGGAGATGCTGATAGGCCACCCTTTCTATAATCTGACCGAATTCGAAGGCCATGACTTTGCAAATATTGTACCAATTTGAATGATAATTATATATGTACTTCTAGTATTTAAATTTAAGATTTAGCTTTAGTTTGATTATTTAACAAATTACTTACCACTTTAGATGTTACTATGTACAGTTTTTAGTGCGTATATATTTGATTTATTGACTATTTCAATTGTTAGGCTTCTGCTTTGATTATTTAACTTTTTAACTGACTATTTTAATTATTGTGTGTTTAGTAGGTAGCCATTGACTATTCTTTAATTTGTTTTGTAATACGATTCTACGACGAATAACTTTTAGTAGGTTCCAAAGTTTCTTAGATACTATATATTTGTTTAAATTAATATATGTATGTAACGTAAAGATTAAAGTAGTAATGACACTTACTACTTAAAACACAAATATTTTGACGCGTCCAAGAGTGGTTTTTAGCCACCAATTGGACACGACGTAAATGTAATGTAATGTAATGTATGACACGGTAGTCGATCGGACGAACTTATTATAGCAAGCTGACAATACAAGCACTCAGACCCACAATTTAATAAATTGGAATACTATCTAAAGGGCTCCATCACGGGTGGTCCTGTGATCGTTTCCTTTTTAATTTATATTCCGAACACGCTCCGGGAGAGGCCTTTAGGAATGGTCACAATTCAACGCATGTATCACTTTTATACTCGCATCTGCTGTATTTTAACGTATATATATACACACGATAAAATCTTATATTGTTCGAATGTCCTTAGAATACGTTTATACAAAAAACATCCTTAGAGCGTGCCAACGGCTATTTTATATACATAGATCGAAATCAATAGATTATTTTATTTTTCAGCAACTTGAGGGGTATTATTCCCCCATTACTGTTATTGTTTTGTTATTGTTTCGTTATTGTTATTGTTAGGGTATTTTTCCACCATTAATTACACCGCCATGTTTGCCGAATGAACGATAATCGCTTGCCAAGTAAACTTCTTTGGCGAGACCGTCCGACAGAATGGAGAATTCAGCCATCGACACCGAAGAAAACCTGGCTAAATACGTCAAAGACGACCTTAAAAATCAACGATTATCGGCTAGGGATGCTCGAGACGTGGCAAAAAATCGTCAAGAATGGAAGCGAATGGTGAATGGAGTACGGGATCCAGCGGCACCGACAGCAGCGTATTGGCTGCGAGGGCTACCCCCTCCCCAATCACCAGCTACGCAATAAATAATAATAATAATAATAATAATTACACCACTACCATAGGTAATTGATCAATTTTCTAATAGACTATTTTTTGACTATTGTTATGAGTCTAATTAGAATAAAGTAAAGTTGTCTTGAAGGCTGCTTTGTGTAACGATAAAAGTTTATTTATTTGTAGAGGCGCCAGCTACACATGCGAGAAATAGATGATAGACCACATAAACAAATGCAAAGGGCCTCCCTCCGCCTGGGAAGTTACCTTTGTGCGTGGGAGTGGAGCGACGCCAAGGATACCACGGTAGCTCAGTCGTGCTCAGGGGTGGTTAAAATCCTGTATTGACGTCGTCCTAAAGTCGAGAGCATTCAAACTGAATGGACGGTCAAGTACCCTAGTTATGTTTTATTATAAAATGAATTTCGATATATCTTGTGAGAGGACTAAAAGAAGAAGAAGAAGCGATATCAAGTTTAGTGCGCTGCGGCGACGAGATCGAATATTATGATTTACTCACCGCGCCCTCTATCGGTGTACCGACGAGGTACTGCGCCGGCGCGCGTCGATCGCGCCCGCTTGGAGCGCTCGGCCCCGGTCCCGGTCCGCGCTCTTACATAAATCAATGGCTAAATCGTCTAATGAATTTATTGGAAATAATTGCTAGATGATTATATTTAGAAAAACGAGAAAATACTATTTGAATCTAGGTGCGCTCTAAACCAGCAGATGCTGCTATAATTAAATAATGTACTGCGGTTCTTTTCTCCGCTAAATGATAAAATTAAAATATATAATTTCAAAGTTTCTTTTATAAAATTATTCTTTATTTATTCCTTGCCCTGAAACATTACCCTGTCCAGTGCTAGTCGGGTACCTACGAGACTGTTGCTCGCTCTGACCCGGCGGTATTTTTAGGTACCGTCTCGATTTCTTTAATTCGCTAAATAATGATTAATTAACCAAAATGAAAGGTTTATTTGACAGAGTAACATCTTTTATTTTAATTATAATAAATGAAAGCTAGGCCATAGCATATGGCGAATCCGAGTAGTTGGAATTAACAAAATTCTAAAATTAGATTCGTGGAAAACTGAACGTTACAGCCTTTCAATTTTCAGGGCTTAATTCGGCGAAGTGGGATTTTGGACAGGTACTTTGGGTTCTGGAATAGAGAAGGAAGACACTGCTACCCGCGGGAGTTATTGGAAGGTTGCTTCTAGATTTTTTAGCGCCTGCTCCCCGGATACGATTTTAAATTTTAAATTATTATTTTGGATTCAATATTTAGATGGTACTAGAGAAATCGATTGAGGCGAGAAGACGGAATGCGATGCTTAGACACCGGGAATTATAGCACATCTTACGCACTACCTACCTCTATTTCGACGTACTCAATTTAATAAATTTTGATTTATATGACTCTAATTTATTCGCCAACGAAGATATGGCAACGGTAATTTACGGGGGATTTGGCTTTAAAACAATCTTTTAATTTAAATTTATTATTTTTAAAATCTGACTTTATGAGGGGAAGCTAATGGTTACAGATAGAAGACTTGCCTGTATAAGGTATGGAATCCGCTGAGGTCCTGCCCGGATGTTGAACTGAGTTTAGTTATAGATTTTAGATATTCACAGCATTTAAATTCTAGACTGTGTTGGCTGATGTGCAAATGAATAATTAAATGGGCGGTAGCCGGCCCGCTCCGCCAACGGCGGAGCGGCCGGTTTCTTGTCGACCGTCTTGCTCGGTGGTTGCCAGCCCAAAAAAAAACAAGAAGAAAGATCTCTTTTCTAAGTAAAAATATTCTACCTTACTGATTAAAATTGATTAGGGATGTGCGCGACTTGTCGTCTACATACGGTAAGACGTATCCGCTCGGTGTATCGCGTCTATGGCGCGATGGATAAAGTTAACTGATTAATTATTAAAATGATTTAGGTTAAAGTTTGTATACTATAAAAACTAGGCCCTAACATTGCCGGATAGAGACCTAGTCACCGTCCCCGGTGACCTACATAAGCAATCAATGTTAAAGATATAATGCTACGAGTGTTGTACACTAACCCCTACTTGCTACGATGCGTAGCCGCTAATACAATAAATATTGGTAACAGTAAGAAAAATAAGAATAAGTACGTAACGGTAATGAAGAAATTTGCCCTGTTTGCAAGGGTTGATACAAATCAAGATATTTTAAAAAAATATAAAAAAAAATAAATAACACCTAAACGAGAGAAGATGATTTTTGACAAAGTATTTTTTGATCCCAAAAAGTGCATAAGAGTTTCTTTGACTGCAGTATATGACGCTTATTCATATCAGGATTGGAGTTAAGAAAGTCAGGAAATGTGAATGTAGGGAAAGAATTCAGCCGTGAAAGATATCGCCTGTCCGTAACAGGGTTAACATAATTGACGGGTTGATCTTCTCCTGGGGCGTAGCGCGTGGCGTATCGTCTGGTTGCTGCGTCGCTCTCTCGGTGGGGTCGCTGCTTGGAGATCGACGTATGCGCGTCGTAGGGCCTTGGGTAAGACACACAGCGTGTCTCGTGGTGGTCGATTGATGAGCCGTACCTTGGAATTGCGAGAAAATAGGCGAGCATTAGTAGGTTGCCTAGTTTTCTGATGTTGTGCCGTGGTGATTTTAATCGAGGCAAACTCGAAGAACATGACAAGTGGGCTGCTGCTTTGGATATTGCGTCACTTTGCTTAGTTTAAAAAAAGTCCGGTGGAAAATTTTGCAGAGCTTCTATTGTGACAGAAACAGGATGCTACACTAGCTGTTTCGAGTCTGTGTGCACGGAGGAAATTAAATTTATACACGTCGCTTGTTTGAAAAGTCCGGTGCGTTGTGGCTAGCGGGTGTAATAGGGAAGGTGATTTTCGTGCCTAAATGCCCTGTCCATTCCAGAGAACACTACTTCACTTCACTGGGTACACACTACGCTGATGTTAAAATGGCACTTAAAGCGTCCTTATTTGCATGTTGATGGTAATAGTATATGTGGAGGTTACTTGCGGTCTGGTTTGTGTGACTTCGCATCCTGGTCCACCTGGTTTAGTGATAATGTTCCTATTGATAGGGAACGCTCCTGCGGTCCTCGCCTATCGGATGTCGTCTATCGTGAATGCCGTCCTGGTTGTCATATAGAGATAGGAAAATGTATCTTTACCTCTAGACTGGAGTAGGTATCCTGGTTTCGGATGTCCATACTGGTTGGCTGGCAGAATTATGGTCCGTGGATTTATGGGCTGGATTATTCGGTCAGCATTGCCTTCATTATGGTATCTAGCAGCTTGGCTCGACGTTTGAGGTTTGCTTCCCGCCTTGCCGAATGTCACTGGACTGTCTGGTCGGTTATGACCAATTTTCCAAATATTGTCTGGAACGTGAAAAGTTATGCGGCATCATCTCGTTCAATTATCTAGCTCAGTTTTTTACTGGAATACTAGGATAGGTGGTGAGAGAAGGAGAGGCTCTAGTATATGTAACCATTTGTGTGTTATCATATCTTCGCTTTACAATTCCGTTCGAAACTTGTTTTTAATCTTAAAGAAAAATAAATGTATTTTCCAACTTCTTAAATTTCCTATGTGATTGGGGTCAAAACTGGTGCATATGTTCTGTCTGTATGCTACATTTTAAGCGTGATAAGAAAGATTGGTACATAACAAAAAAAAACTTAAATTATTATAACTTACAAGTATTGTGAGACGCGTAGGTACACAATGTGGTATATTATTAATCCAACAAGGCATTTTAAAATCTATTCAACATATGATATTATTTTTTTAAATTAGGAATATGCAGCTAAACTGTGCTGCCTAACGTGTATACTTACATATTATAATGTAGTAATAAAACAAAAAACAAGAAAATTATTATAAACAGTGGCAGTGCTCATATTGTGCAGCCTTATACATGAAATTCCATGATTGAAGAACAAACAAAAAGAAACAAATAAATTAGAAATGTTGCTACTTTTTGTAGCTACTTTCTTTGAAAAAATTAGAAGAAATAAAGGGGAAGGAAAACAAACTAAACTCTTTTTTTATCTCGGTCTACAAGCATCCATTCCGGCGGGTTATATATTTGATTATATTCAGGCTTTATTAAATGAACGGGTATAACTGATTAATCCAATGGGAACCAGCAAAATTAATTGTTTATTAAAATGGTGAAAGGGGTGTAATAGGTATAGGAGAGCAGGTGCTAAATGTTTCCGGATAATTTATATAAACAAAAAAAATTGAAGGGTTCCGGATTTAAAAAAAAATTATGATATATTTTAATTTTAAGTTTTGAAATTATGAAATGCATTTGCGAGAATGGTACTTCGGGTAGCGGTGTTTCCTTTTGATTTTGTGCCCTGTTAATTACTGATTGTTTTGATATAGTGTTTTGATATTTGTTTATTTTTTGTATTTACGGTGTGTTTTATAGTGAAACCGGCCTTAACTAACGAAAGCAAGACTACCAATAGATGTCTGCTAATACGTTTTTTAAGAAAAAAATAATAATAATAATAATATATTTCGCAACAATGTGCAGTGTGTAGAAGCGTTCGAGCTTATTTTATCAAATAATTGTTAATATAATGTGAAAGGCGAGGTGAAAATTGTAGGCCGGCTCTTTAATTTTGTATTGACCATTTTGACGACTTATCTGAAGTATACAGAAGCGAATTACGTAATTTTAATTTGCGTAAAATTCTGGTCGTATCGGTATTCAAGTTTATAATTTTAAAAAAATATTGTATATTTGTGTTTTTTTAAAAAAGAATTGAGCGTGTGTGTTTATTGTTGTTTGTGGACGGGGTAGAACGGCAGTGTGGTTTTCTTTACACGAATAACCGGTTCTAGATGTTTATAGACCTCGCGGTCTTTCACTCGTGATGGTATGAAGTTAAATTTTAGAGTTCCTCTATGCGTTGTTCCGCAGGCAACTCCCTAACTTCTAGGATTTTTGAGGTCCTTAGTATGTGATGTTTCTATTGCATATAAATTTTGTGAGATGTAATTTTGTAGTCGTAGTGATAAATAATAATATTCAGTATGTTAACATAAATTTTATTCTTTCGCGAGCCTTGCACTCTCCTTACTTACATCGCTTTCAAGCTCTTCCTGTCATACTTTCCTTCCATTCCAAAATTGTCTGTTTCGTACCTATCTTACTATTTGTGACTGTGTGAAAATGCTTTCATGATATGTTTATGATAATATTTTACAATATTTATATCCAATTAAGATCAATATTTTGATATTTTGATGAGTATTTATGGACAAACTAAACTGAGCTGATTATTTATTAAAAAATAACGTTGCGGGAAATCAATGGGGGTTTTTTTATCTTACAATGAAGAAATTATGGTATGGAAAATTCCATATCTTGGCAAAAAGCCAAGACCGAACAAAGAGCTTTCTGTAGCTTATGACTAATCTACAACGGTTTTTGAAGGGGTTCCTAGTCGCTACTTAGTACTAACGATCTACTTGCCGCGTGATTGTATGTCAAAAAAAATATAAAATAATTGATAGAAAAATATAGAAGTATTTTTACAACAGAGCTGAGCATGTAGATTTTAATTCGACGATGACAGTTGATGCATTGAATACCCGGAAAATAATAGTTCCTTGCGCTTTTTCACCTTAATGGTAGGATGAACACTAAACCCAGTAACTATATAATAAAAAAAAATCCAGAGCTTGTCCGGCGGTGTTTCTCTCGCAAGCGAACGGTTAAGCACCGAACCGTTTTAAAATCGCATATTTGCGTATAAATATAATTAAGGTAGAGAAATATCTTTGTTCTTTGATTTTTGCCGCAACGGCCCATGCAAAGGGAAATGTATTTATTTGTGTTTAAATTGTGTGTAAAAATGCGCTCGATTTTATCTCTATATTATGATTTATCATACCTACTGCCGTGTATGTTGGTCGGTCGGATCTATTTATAAATAATCGCTTAACGCAGGTGTTGTGTAAGTGTGTTTGATTGCATTGACTCGAAATATTGTTTGTTTTTTAAATTTGGGAATGAAAATACATTAATGATATTTATTATATTTTTAAGAATTTGGGGCTAAATTTGCCCACATGGTGAGGTACCGAATCCGGCGGCCTTCTTGCCGGATGAGAGTACCTTTCAAAAAAAAAAATTTTATATTTTATAAATTTTTTTTTGTATAAACTATTTGTACTTGTGTTAGATTTTTTGTTCTGTAGGTACTTTAGACCGTGTGTTCTGTTGTGTAATGTGTTTTGTGTGTGTGAATTTAGCTTATCTGTTGCGCTTTGTTTTGGATTTTGTATCTTGATAAAGTGCGTTAGGTTGTATACAATTTGTTGTTTATTTTGTTTGTCTTATTTCAAAGGGAATTATAGTTTTGAATCTTTGTTTTTTCTGTTGAATAGCTTATTTTATGCCTTATAGACGCAATAGTTAATACCTTTTTGTGTACCTTGTGCGATTTATACCCGGAATCCGCAGTTTTACGATGGAAACCGTGATGACGCGTTCGACTTCACTTCGGCGACGCCACGCTAGACCATATGTCGTTATAGGGTATTAGTTACTCGCAATGTCCTTAATATGAAAAAGACCCCGCGGTTTTCCGTTCTCGTCGGCTAACTCGTAGGCGACTGGGGACTTTTTCGCAATGACTTTGCACTTTATGTACCTAGGGCTGAGTTTGCTACAAAAGAAATCTGCTTTTCTTGACAATGTATGGTTTTTGGCCCAGACCCAATCTCCTGTTTTAAATTCGAGGTGTTTCCCTTATTATTATTTTTTAAATATTTGTAAACAGCGGATGATGAAGTGTGTAAGGAAGTTAATCGTATTTATTTAAACGTGAAAGTGTTGATCCTAGTGTGTAGATGTAGATGAGTGTGTACTTGATTAGAGTGTATTATGAGTTTATTAAGTTGACGTCCCATATGCAATAAGGCAAATGGGAAAGGAAATGAAAAAAAAACAAAATTGATGAAGTTAAATGAAAACATAAAAATGACATAAAAATGAAAAAAAATTAAATTTAATAAAAAAATTGTAACACCCTGTAGGCTTGTGAATGTTTGCTAAGTATTTATTATAAGTGGAATAGTAGTATTAATTTGCGGATATTTTCCTGCATAAATATCTTAAGGTTCGTTTGTTGTAACTGTATAACTAGATATGTGTCCAACGTGTCGTCGCAGAAGCAAAATCCCCACGTAATCCGTTGCTGATTCCGAAGTCAAATCCCCAAGATATTTTGGTTATTACTTACGCTTTAGGCTGAAAGGCTATTGTACATGTAGAATATTATTTTAAAAAATTAAAATGTAAAGCACTTTATAAAGCATGAAAAAAATATTGTGTTAGTTTGTAACAACCTGTAAAATAAATTGGCAGTAGGTACGTTGTGTAGAAAAAACAGTAAAAGAAAAATATAAAAATAATAAAAAGAAAATTTTTTTGGGCGGGTAGGGTGGGAAATTTTATGGTGTCCTATATGTCGGACGATATATGAGAGAGAAAATAAAATCAAATTAAATATTGTGTCCAATGTTTTAAGTGAATATTTTGAATAAAAAAAAAATATTATATAGTATAGAGTATAGGCCCCACGTTGGGCGCCAACTTTGTTATGAGTCTAATTAGAATAAAGTAAAGTTGTCTTGAAGGCTGCTTTGTGTAACGATAAAAGTTTATTTATTTGTAGAGGCGCCAGCTACACATGCGAGAAATAGATGATAGACCACATAAACAAATGCAAAGGGCCTCCCTCCGCCTGGGAAGTTACCTTTGTGCGTGGGAGTGGAGCGACGCCAAGGATACCACGGTAGCTCAGTCGTGCTCAGGGGTGGTTAAAATCCTGTATTGACGTCGTCCTAAAGTCGAGAGCATTCAAACTGAATGGACGGTCAAGTACCCTAGTTATGTTTTATTATAAAATGAATTTCGATATATCTTGTGAGAGGACTAAAAGAAGAAGAAGAAGCGATATCAAGTTTAGTGCGCTGCGGCGACGAGATCGAATATTATGATTTACTCACCGCGCCCTCTATCGGTGTACCGACGAGGTACTGCGCCGGCGTGCGTCGATCGCGCCCGCTTGGAGCGCTCGGCCCCGGTCCCGGTCCGCGCTCTTTCATAAATCAATGGCTAAATCGTCTAATGAATTTATTGGAAATAATTGCTAGATGATTATATTTAGAAAAACGAGAAAATACTATTTGAATCTAGGTGCGCTCTAAACCAGCAGATGCTGCTATAATTAAATAATGTACTGCGGTTCTTTTCTCCGCTAAATGATAAAATTAAAATATATAATTTCAAAGTTTCTTTTATAAAATTATTCTTTATTTATTCCTTGCCCTGAAACATTACCCTGTCCAGTGCTAGTCGGGTACCTACGAGACTGTTGCTCGCTCTGACCCGGCGGTATTTTTAGGTACCGTCTCGATTTCTTTAATTCGCTAAATAATGATTAATTAACCAAAATGAAAGGTTTATTTGACAGAGTAACATCTTTTATTTTAATTATAATAAATGAAAGCTAGGCCATAGCATATGGCGAATCCGAGTAGTTGGAATTAACAAAATTCTAAAATTAGATTCGTGGAAAACTGAACGTTACAGCCTTTCAATTTTCAGGGCTTAATTCGGCGAAGTGGGATTTTGGACAGGTACTTTGGGTTCTGGAATAGAGAAGGAAGACACTGCTACCCGCGGGAGTTATTGGAAGGTTGCTTCTAGATTTTTTAGCGCCTGCTCCCCGGATACGATTTTAAATTTTAAATTATTATTTTGGATTCAATATTTAGATGGTACTAGAGAAATCGATTGAGGCGAGAAGACGGAATGCGATGCTTAGACACCGGGAATTATAGCACATCTTACGCACTACCTACCTCTATTTCGACGTACTCAATTTAATAAATTTTGATTTATATGACTCTAATTTATTCGCCAACGAAGATATGGCAACGGTAATTTACGGGGGATTTGGCTTTAAAACAATCTTTTAATTTAAATTTATTATTTTTAAAATCTGACTTTATGAGGGGAAGCTAATGGTTACAGATAGAAGACTTGCCTGTATAAGGTATGGAATCCGCTGAGGTCCTGCCCGGATGTTGAACTGAGTTTAGTTATAGATTTTAGATATTCACAGCATTTAAATTCTAGACTGTGTTGGCTGATGTGCAAATGAATAATTAAATGGGCGGTAGCCGGCCCGCTCCGCCAACGGCGGAGCGGCCGGTTTCTTGTCGACCGTCTTGCTCGGTGGTTGCCAGCCCAAAAAAAAACAAGAAGAAAGATCTCTTTTCTAAGTAAAAATATTCTACCTTACTGATTAAAATTGATTAGGGATGTGCGCGACTTGTCGTCTACATACGGTAAGACGTATCCGCTCGGTGTATCGCGTCTATGGCGCGATGGATAAAGTTAACTGATTAATTATTAAAATGATTTAGGTTAAAGTTTGTATACTATAAAAACTAGGCCCTAACACTATTTCTATTATTAGGTACATTTACATAACATATTGACTATTTTTATTTGCAATGTAATCACATAAGACATTTTATTTTACTTTTGAGAATTCTCACTTTGGTATTTGCTATTTTTGACATTTATTGGTTTTATTCAAAAAAATATTCTCTTGATCGTTATTTTTAGGAATTGATATGTTCATAATAATTTCCTTATTTTTTTTGCATTGCATTATTCATTTTATTTAATGTAATAGAATCACAACATATTCCGTTAATTTCTACCTATTTAGACTCGATTTAATTCTGAAATAATACCTATGTATTTTGATACTTTCTTACGAGTAAGCATATTCTCCTTTTGATTATTAATATAATGAAGAATGTAATCATATCACAATATCGCAATGGTAAATGTAATTGTAACTATGTCTCTACAACTATGTACTTATTAGTTTTTGCGCGGGACGTTACACATTTTGCTGTTGGTAAGCGTGCGTCCCCGACGGGACGTTACGCATTCGAGGGGACAATAAATGATACGATTTGACCATACTGTATTACTCCGCTGTTACTGAAGATATCGTGCGTCGAGTTTAAGACCTTAAATTACGTAACATTTATGACGTGTTTATAGTTTGTTTAAAATCATTAAAGGCCAGTACACCAGTTTTTATATTGATAATCATAAAGAAGTAAATACGCGAACTATAGATCACCGGTATACACCATGTTAAAACTTATTTATATTAAAGATATTTATAAGTCTTTCAATTCAAATATTCTCATTAGCATCTTTGATACAAAAGTAACACCCGATACTTCGCCTAATTAGAAAGAGCCTATTATACTCGCAGTTAATTATCTTAAGATAAGATCGGATTAAAATTAGACGGAGAAGTACAAAAACGTAGACTACGATGGTTCGGCCATGTTTGCCGAATGAACGACAATCGCTTGCCACGTAAACTTCTTTGGCGAGACCGTCCGACAGAATGGAGAATTCAGCGATCGGCACCGAAGACAACCTGGCTAAATAACACCAAAGACGACCTTAAAAATCAACGATTGTCGGCTAGGGATGCTCGAGACGTGGCAAAAAATCGTCACGAATGGAAGCGAATCGTGAATGGAGTACGGGATCCAGCGGCACCGACAGCAGCGTATTGGCTGCGAGGGCGACCCCCTCCCCAATCGCCGGCTACGGAATAAATAATAATAATAATAAATAAAATTAGACTAAATAAAGGAAACTCCATGCTTACAAAATATAAAACCTTCCAGGTGGATCAAATGCTGCACAATCTATTGTGATTAGTGAATGTTTTGCAAATTTTGCAAGGCAGGGAGTCACCTGCGTTACACAAACGTTGGAGCGTTATAGCATGTACAGCATTCTAAAATGGACTACGTCTATAATAGACTATACTGTCTGTATAGGAAGACTGAGCGGAATTTGGTTTAGACTTCCTTTGCTTCATCATTTATTAGTTTTAAATATTATTCAAGAGCATTACAGACGAATCCAATTTGCCCTTGAATATTAAAGCTAGAGTGTAAGTCTAAAAATAAATGAATTACATAACTAAATTAATGCTAACATTGAACAAGAAAAAAAAACATCAAAATATAATACTAAATAAAAGACAGATTATGATAAACGTGAGATAGCAGGGAGTTGCCTTTTTAGCTGCCAAAGGGATATACAAAAGATATCTATTTCTGTGGGTAAGGAATTAAGAAGAGCTATAACCCTTCCCACTGGCCTGTCTACAAAAATATTTGTACGATGTTACGGCACATTAAACAATAGATGCGATCTCCTCGCTGTGTAATTTACCCGTACGTACAATTCAAACTTACAGAGGATCTCTGGCAAATGAATAGTTCCTTTAATTAATTTATATGTAAATATAATTAGGGAAATATATCGACGCGTTTCAAGACTGTGGTATCCTACCATTCCTAGCACAAAATCGGACGGAAATAAATATGGATAAATATGGTATTTTCTGTAATAAATATATCTTAAAATTTTTCTTTGAATACGCTCGACCATCTGAATGTATTTGTTTTCACCTGTACACCAGATGACCGAGTTATATTCAAGTATGCTACGGACTAAACAATTATATAGTAGAAACATTACATGAATATTATTCAAATGTTTGCATATGCGAATAACAAAACCGACCATTTTGCTAGCACGATTGCAAATATTTGTCATGTGTGCACGGAAGTTCAACTGCGTATCAAATGTAATTCCCAGGTCCTTCACCTCGGTTAACCTTTTTAAAATTGACCCGTTTATTGTGTATGGGAAAATAAAATATTAATGTATAATAAAATGTTAATTAAATGATCATGTGACACCATTCCTTACCAAAGCTTCGATGTTTATTATGAGTAAAAGTATGAAACTCCATCTTGCGACCCATAACATAAACTCAAGGTGGTACACAATAATCAGCCGCGATTTCTTTATTCGCTTATGACCTGGTCCCGTAACCGACATGACTAACTTGGGTTGTCGACTACAGCGGGCGAGCCCGTCACCTCAGGAAGTTTTAACGATTAGTCGTTTTATATCCCTGGAGTGAGCGTAGAAGACTTGGGGACAAAACAGTCCACCATCTAGCTACGTCACAAGCCCGTAAGAGGCCAACGCCTTAACCGCGAGATAGCCAGGAATGTTACCTGGCGGGCCGACACTCACCCCCTTAGTTCCAATTAAGACCAGATTACTCCGGTCTCTCGAATGGTTACGAGTTCGAGGTCGCTTGCGCGGTCCTCTCCCTTACAAAGCGGTGAAACGGTGTATACCGAATCTATCGCGGACCACAGCGTCCTTTGCCCGGCTGTTCACCCAGGATCGGATGGCCGATGGTCGTTTCAAGAGCAGTCGCCGTAAGGTCCGCAACCACCCCCGCTCTATAGGAAACAGTACTGCTTCCAGACTCCCCCGACTGTTAGTCAGAGCCGGGAGCTAACGGGCCCATGATGAGGTGGCCACGATGACCCATGTGTTCAGGGTCGGTCACACTCACGGGTCAACACCCATCCGATGGCCTCCACGCATGGGGTGCGAACCTGGGTAGGACACTGGGTCAACCAGTCTCCCCTGGGAATCAAACCTCTGGCGCTCCTGGACGGTCTGCGCACCGAGCGGCGCAAGCCAATCGATTGTGCTCTCCGACTACAGTCGGGGGAGTCTGGGAACTGTATTGTTTCCTATAGAGCGGGGGTGGTTGCCTACCTTACGGCGACTGCTCTTGAAATGACCATTGGCCATCCGATCCCGGTTCAGAGTCGGGCAAAGGACGCCTTGGTCCGCGATAGATTCGGTGTACACCGTTTCACCGCTTCGTAAGGGAGAAGACCGCGCAAGCGACCTCGAACTCGGAACCAATCGAGAGACCGGAGAAATCTGGTCACAATTGGAAGCAAGGGCGCGAGTGTCGGCCCGCCAGGTAACATTACTGGCTATCTCGCGGTAAAGTCGTTGGTCTCTTGCGGGTTGTGGCGTAGCTAGACGTCGGATTTGTAATGTCCAAAGTCTTCTACGCTCACTGCACGGTCGATAGAATGATGAATCGTTAAAACGTCCTGCGGTGACGGGTTCGCCCGTTGTGGTTGACATCTCAATATGTTAGTCAGAGCCACAATTGAAATCTGGTCACAATTGGAAGCAAGGGCGCGAGGGTCGGCCCGCCAGGTAACACTGGCTATCTCGCGGTAAGGCGTTGGCTTCTTGCGGGTTGTGACGTAGCTGGACGTTAGATTTGTTCTTTCCAAAGTCTTCTACGTTCACTGCAGGGCGACAGAACGAGAAAATCGTTAAAACGTCCTGTGGTGACGGGCTCGAGTGCACAGTCGATTGGCTTACGCCGCACGGTGCGCACACCGTCCAGGAGCGCCAGAAGTTTGATTCCCAGGGGAAACTGACCATAAGGCCAGAGTCCTACCCAGGCTCGCACTTCATGCGTGGAGGCCGTCGGATAGGTGTTGACCCGTGAGTCTGACCAACCCTGAACAGAATGGGTCGTCGTGGCCAACTCAGCAAGGGCCCATTAACTCCCCGACATGACTATTCAACACGGGCGCCTGAATAACTTGCAATCATTCCCAAACACAACACCACAAAATTGAGTACAGTTTCTCTAATTATTCTGCGGATGTATGGAATCGGTTGAAAATGACACCGCGATCGATTGAAAAATTTATCATTTGAAAAAATTAATCATTTGAATTTGAATTTCGCGATCATTTGAAAAAATTAAAGGACTTTAACAGGAACAAGTTATTAAAAGTAAAAAGATAAACCCAAAGAGTTCTTGTTTTTTATCTCATTATTTGTTTTTTTTTGTCAATTTGTTTTTTTTGGTGATTTTGTTTCTATATAGATTTTATCTGTTGAATATTTTACTTATTTTAATTTTTTTTTTCTTTATTTGATTTTGGTTATTGTATTTTAATATCATTCAATAGATTATTGCAATTTTTTTTTATTACAAATTATTTATTGATTTCAAATTGTGAGTAGATTCAATATACAAAAGTCTTAACCTAACTAGGCTGCCACCTGTTTCAAGGTAGACAATTTTTTTAATTATCCTAAGAAATCTATTATATTATATTTATATAAATAAACAAAATCATACATAACGTAACAGAAATATCTTAATTACCTAATTAAAAATCCGTAAGAAAATGTCATGGAAATTGTTAATAACCTATTATATTATAAATAGGATAGAAAACGAATTTACCGCGTGAAATTTGTAGGACCCGACGTTTCGGTGACGTTGCAGCCGCCGTTGTCTAGGGTAGACTGAAGAGCTGTCAGTCCGTTGTTTCCAAGACCTGTCAGTCCAAACAACGGACTGACAGCTCTTCAGTCTACCCTAGACAACGGCGGCTGCAACGTCACCAAAACGTCGGGTCCTACAAATTTCACGCGGTAAATTCGTTTTCTATCCTATTTATAATGTCAAACAACCGCGATAGTCTTCGATTTTATATAAACCTATTATATTAATTTAAAACATGATAAAAATTAATATATATGTGATGGACCACCCCTCACAAGACTCCAAATTATTCGATGTGAGGTGGTGGTGTAAACTTACTAGTTATCTCCGTATTTAGAGGCGGTTTTGATGAAGCAGAAGATATTTATTGATTGAATCGATTGAATATTGCCAGTTATAACGCTTGCCGAATTAATGAGTGCCCGGATTACTTTATCGAGACGCGAGGGTTGCGCGACGGGCGGTTATGTAGGAAAGTGGATGAGTATTGTATGTGTGCTCCTAGTATCTTGTACTAGGCACGGCTCGAGTCTGTGGGATTACAGACTGATATATCTCAGTACCGGATATGCCTTCGCAACCTTGGGGGAAGGTGATCAATCGGGGACTGATAATTTGGTTGCTTTTTGGCCGGTTTATATAGGCCGTGCAATGATGCAATTTGCAATATTCTGAGTAAAAGTATTGTTTCATGGTGCTGATTCATAGCTGCACTAGTCAAAATAATAGCTGAATTGTGTCAGTGGATTTCACTTGAAATCGATGCATTTGTTGATCGTTTGTAGTGGACTTAAGGTCCGTTACATATATTTATATATGTATTAATAAATATTAATGTGTATTAATAATATACAAAATAAATTCACAAAGATAAAAATAAAATTATATATAGAAATCATCAATTTATGTTACTACATACACTATTATGTTTTTATTATAAGGATTTAATTATATAATAATGTGTTTAATATCTGCATTTGTACAATTTAAGAGGTAGGCACTCAAACTATTTTTAAATGTATATCAAATTTTATGTAACTGTACCATTGATTATGTAATTGTAGTGTATTGTGCTAACAATAATTTATTATTTATTTTATTTATTTCAGTAATTCAAGAATAATTTAAAACAATTTTAACTTAGGAACTATGCACAGAAATATTTTAAACATTGAATAAATAGCAGAAAATGAATACATTGCAAAGCCCAGTGACAAAACCACCTAACTAGGCCGGGACCTGTTCTAAGGTGAACGTTTAATTTTGTTGGGTCCTTACCTATGAAGTTGCTGTTCTATAAAGGAAATGTAAGGCCAAAAACTTCGTATGACAAAAATATTTTTAAATAATAGAAATATTGACCCCTATTATCTATGCAGATTTGTCATTTTAATAAGAGTTGCTAATTTCCTCTGCTGTAAAACTCTCGCGGATAGGAACCAATAAATACTTTGAAGGCGTTTTTCACCGATTCTTCAAAGTTATTTTTTTCCCTTGTAAAAAGCTATCGTAATTCTGAAAAAAAAAACTTTATTGGAGCAAGGTCTGGCAATTACGGTGGATGACCAAGAGTCTCCAGCCGCAACTCCTGCAACTTTACGACTGTTTGCAGTGCAATCTGTGGTTATACGTTATCACGCAGAAGCAGTGACGATGAGCGATTGAACTGGCTTGGTTATTTAAATAAGAGCTTCGCCATCATTGTTTGCAGTTCTTAACAGTACACATTTACGGTACCTGTACAGCCAGATTGCAATAGGCTGTAATAGAAAACACAGGCACAGGATCTCATATCTATACTAATATTATAAAGAGGTAAAATTTGTGAGGCTGTAGGAAGTGATCTCTGGATATACTGAACCGATTTTGAAAATTATTTTACCAATAGGAAGCCACGTTATTTGTGAGTGTCAGAGGCTATATTCAAATTCAAATTATTTATTGAGTTAAAATTATGGGTACATTCAATATACAAAAGTCTTAACCTAACTAGGCTGCCGCCTGTTCCAAGGTAGACAATTTATTTTAGTTATCCTAAGAAATCTATAATATTATATTTATATAAATAATCAAAATCATACTTAATGTAACAGAAATATCTTAATTACCTAATAAAAATTCGTAAGAAAATGTCATGAAAATTGTCAATATTATTTTATTTTAAAACATGATAAAAATTAATATATATTTATATATGTATTAAATAATATGTATTAATAATATACAAAATAAATTCACAAAAATTAAAATAAAATTACGTTTAGAAATCATCAATTTATATTACTACATATACTATTATGTTTTTATTATAAAGATTATAGAGATTCAATTATTTAATAATGTTTTCAATATCTGCATATGTACAATTTAAGAGGTAGGCACTCAAACTATTTTTAAATTTATATGATATTTTAATGTCTTTAATGTTAGGTGGTAGGCAATTATAAAATTTGGGGGCAAGATAAGAGAAACTGGATTGGCCAAAAGCGGATCTCCTGAGTGGTATTGCAAAATTTGTTTGTGTCGATCTTCTTGTTACATGAGATTTCTGGCTTTTTTTCTGTTCTCCTAACTCACTCTGGAATTTAGTGAGAGTTACCAGCACAAACATTTTTCTTATATTAATCCGAAAAACGAAAAGACTATTTCGCGGTAGTCCGATTTGCAAAGTAAGTCGGAGAAAAAAGGTCGAACGAAAACGTTTTTAACTAACGCTGCCTTAACGATGAGAGATATAAGATTAAGTTCTAGAGAAAAGTTGAGGAGCTTGATAATGCCTACAAAAAAGTCAGCGACGGCATATGTCGAACTTTTATATTTAAGTCACAAAAAGTAGTCTTTTATATTAAAAAATAATTTTAATCGTTTGGTCAGGTTTATTGGTCATATTATCAACAATTATGAATTCTTATCAAAATAAGTAAATTTATCGTCTCAAGTATTTAAAACAAGACTTTTCCCTTTTACTGCATGTAATTTCCCTTTTACTGCATAAATGGTTAAAGAGATAGGACACTCACAAATAAGACACTCACAAGAGGACACTCACAAATAACGGTAATATAGTCAAATTGGCATGCAAATACATACATATATATGCAGTAAAAATATAACCCTTCTTTTGGCAGTCAGGAAATAAATCATAGCACTCAGTACTAACCGAACCACACTCATAATTTCATCACAAGTAAAAAGTTTTACCACCCAACGAAGAGGGCACGGGTCAGCCAGTTTAAAAATAAAGCAAATTTTCAACTTTACCATGGTTGCACAAACGAAAATATTTGAGCAAAAACAAACGACGGAAAGACAAATAAACAGCTGATTGTTTAAAAAGAATAACATAGTCTTGAATTGAAATTTATTTGAATTTTAAATTCCAACACAAACCCAAGTTATCCAATTTTAAATTGGCCAGTCTGAATAAACAGCAATTACATAGGTAAAGACCCAATACTACAAATATACTACGACTTGGCGCTCGGGAGAGGGTTGGATTGGCGGGAAAGGGGGGTTAGCGTGGGGGTGTTTACTTGCCGGAAAAGTCTTAGGGTGACCCAATCGATTTTTTTAAGAAATCGTGTCGCTCGGGGGCGATAATTTCCCTAAAAGCTGAGAAAAGTTCATAAATAGAATAGAATAACTTTATTGTGCTTAATGTATAAAGTTTTACTTTTAAATTAGTCCTTTACTTTTAAATAATTCCTAATTTTCACAGTACAATACACAAAGAAGTAGTAAACATAAATTTAAAATAAACTTGTACAAGTATATTATGTCAGTAACTTATACTAAGGTTGCCCAGGAAAGGATAAAGGAGAGGACAAGGTGAGGTATTTGGTTAGTGGCTGCGTAAAAATAAATGTTTCTTCAACAACTTTTTGAAAGTATGTAACGAAGGTGCATGCCTGATAGAGTGAGGGACCTGATTCCATAAACGAGCAGAATGGACTGTAAAAGAGTGGGTGTAAACAGACGAATGATGTATCGGAATGGCGAGTGTGTTATCCCCGCTTGATCGAAGTGGAAGACCGTGGCATTCCAAAGGGTGGAAATTCTCCTTGAGATAGGAGGGTGAAGTGGGGTTATTGATTATGTTGTAGAGTAGCGAGAACGTATGCAAATTTCTTCGATCGCGAATACGAAGCCAATGAAGTTTCTTACGAAAGCAGCTAACGTGGTCGAGTTTTCGCAAATTAAAAACATACCTAAGGAAGATATTTTGTAGACGCTCCAGCTTATTCAAAATAACCTCACTGGCATCTATATAACAAACATCACCGTAGTCAAGTATAGGCGTTAAGAGTGTGAGAGAAAAGTTCATCGTATTTATTTTTCCATGGGTCTGTTAAAAATTGGAAGCTTTGATATCGGTCTATAATTTTGTATATATTACGGGATCCCTGCTTGAAAATCGGAGTGACGTATGCTTTCTTTCGGGCATCTGTAAATATTCCATCATTCATAGATTTTTGGTATAATAAAGTGAGCGTTTCGGTCGACGAAGCTGCTCAATTAATTATGAATGATGGATGAACGTAATCTGACTCAGCGATATTATATCTGTCGATATTATCGTTATTTATATAGCGCATTAGATTGCTCAACGTCGTACTAACATTTTGCAACCAGGATTTTACTACGAAACGCAACGTGTAGATGGCAATAATAATTTAAAAAAAATTATAATGCCCTTTTATTATTTTTAACATGGCGAATTTAGTGGTATAAAAATATAGTGAAGCACTGTAGATAGCGCTCTAAACACGCCTAAATTGTATGAAATAGTAATATAATAGCAAACGAACTTTTAAATCATAGCTTCTATTATTTAAACATTATTTACATAGTCAATTTTTATTTTAGTATACAGGTTTCAATCCGTAATAATTACTCACTTTACGTTTAGATAGACTAATAGATGGCACTGTATCTCTCCGTATTATTTTGTCTGGCTTTGGACAGTTAATATACAATAATATAACACTCGGGATGATATAACGATTTTAACAATATCACACACTTCTAAATCGGTACAAGCGTTTCGAAGATATGGTAGAATAAAGAAATGGAAAACATACATAGGTGAACCCTGAACGCATTACACTCCTTTTTCGTTGGGCAGTCGTGTAAAAGAACTTTTGGCAGTTGGCCTTTTATGTGCTGCAAATTATAGAAAATGAGATTTCTCGAAGTTTTCTAATTTATACGGAATTAATGCTTCTCTTTCAGAATTTTTCGTATTAAGGGCGGGAATTTTCGGGTCGAAACTGTGTTTTGGTTGGTATTTATACAATAATAATACAATTAATAATATTAAAAATTCTAAAAGTAGCTATTGCCATGTCAAAATTCCAAAGAGAGCCAATTGATCGCTGCCGATTCCATTTTGATAACATTATAAGCGGCTTGGCCATATAATTTGACCTTACACATATTAGACTGTAACTCTCTGAAAGCAGCAATTGGAATATACACTCTTAAACCTTTAAGGGCCATGGAACATATGTGTCCCATAACTTTAAAACATATTTTATAAATTATCGAATACGAATATTTTATATATTATATTTTTTCCATGTTATTGAGACATCAGAATCTTAATATTAGCAAAACAAAAAAATATTGTTTAGAAATATACCATATTATTTTATTTTTAAATATTTCAAATTACCAACAAACTCTGGGGATTTTAAATAAATATATAAAATATTTACGACAACTTTTCCGATTTGATTATTTTCTTTTAGGATGTTTTTTAGTGCGTATTATTTCCGAGATAAATATTAAAAAGTTCAAATTTTGGAAAACGTAACTTTGCATCTTTATGGACCACCGGGACAAGTATGTCCCATTACATACAAAATCTGCCGAACACAATTTTCACAAAACTAGACATTTATGTTATGTAAATCGCCCTTTAAGAGTCATATGTATCAAAAGTTTTTATACTCTACTGCTTAGCTTATGGCCCGTATAGGGTTAATGCTATAAACAAATACTTAGAATTTAATTTGATGAAATGTTATCAACGTAATCTTGGAATAGTTTCGATCAATTTAGAAATCAACGAATTGAAACGGAAACCCTATCAATTTTTTCTTCTAAATAGCACGGCACAACCAACTGTCATCATTCAAATATTGAAATGTAAAAATACATCCCCCAAATTAAAAATGGTTAACGCAATAATCTGGCCTCCAATTATACAGGTCGCCGAAATGACATTAGCTCAAGGCAATTAGAAAATTGAGATTCTTCAAAACTGGGCGTCACTCGACTAGTGACTCTGATGGTCAATTATATTTAAAGCGAGAAAAAAAAGTGCGTGTCAGCTCCGACGCGCGACTCGAGTTTACTCTAAGTGCAATTTTGATTGAATATGCAATAGGCAAAGGGGTAAATAAACGCATCTCTTATAATACTGAAAGCATGCTCTCTAATATACTTTTATTTATATAAAGCTTGATTGCTTGATTGACTGATTAATTGATCGACTGATTGGTTGACTGAATGATTAATTGATTGATTAAGTGATTGGTTGAATTGGTGTTTGACTGATTGATTGATTGATTGGTTGAATGAGTGACTGATTGATTTATTAATTGATTGATTGATTGATTGAATGATTGACTGATTGATTTATTAATTGATTATTTGATTGATTGATTTATTTATTGATTGAACGTATATTACTTTGTTACGAAAAGTTATTTTTGAAATATGCTTAGATGGCGCTAACAATAATTCTTATTTTTCCTATACCCTGTCCTATTTACTTGGGGTCGGCCTTCCTTGTCCTTCTCCTCGTCCTGATTGATTTATTAATTGATTGATTATTTGATTGATTGATTTATTTATTGATTGAACGTATATTACTATGTAACGAAAAGTTATTTAATTTTGAAATATGCTTAGATGGCCCTAACATTAATTCTTATTTTTCCTATGCCCTGTCCTATTTACTTGGAGTCGGCCCTCGCTGTCCTTCTCCTCCACTGAGCACGACCTTGTACTGTATCGGCGTCGAGTTGAGCATCTCTCAGGTCTTTTTCAACCGTCCTCAACCAGGTAGCAGATGCTCTTCCAAGAGCACATTTCATCGTTGACAGGTCTAGGGCAAACTATGGGCGTCGCTGGACATGACCGTACGCGTATTTCTTTGACTTTATCAATTATCGGAGTGATTTTAAAACTTCCCCTTAAGTACTCATTTCGGATTTTGTCTAATAGTGTGACACGCGCTGACCAGCGTAGCATGCGCATTTCTGTAGTATGTTTTTTGTTAGTCGCCCAACATTTTGATCAATACATAATGGCGCTAACATAATGGCGATTCGTTAATAAAAACCTAACGCCTTTTGTTAACACTAGATTATACTACCCATCAAATTTTCTTACCGTGGGCTGATTTCGTACCGTGGAATGAAATTGATTCTTGAGGAGTAAACTCCAAAAAGTAGCAAAATATCAAGTGAGCCTGTGTTAATGCACCTGTATTATATTTAAGGCACGTGATGAAGTACATAAGGCAATTCGTATAGTTTTGAGTTAACAAAAAGTCCAAACTATGAAGATATATTTTCTTCCTTTATCGAGGTAATTAAATTTGGCACTTACGTATGCCTCTTCGTATAACGTTGGTTTGTTTTTTTTGTTAGCATCGTTAGCAGTGCACTATGAAAAATCTAAATCTCTTTCGGACCAAAATTCTATAACTCTTTTATTTAAAAAAAGGGACATAAATATAAAGTTGTATATGGTGTAAGGTTTTAAATGGGATGTTATTATAACGATTTCCTATAATGCAAAAAATTATAAAAAAAACAGTAATATTTATAGTATTTGCTAGAAGGTTTTTTTAATACGGATAATGTACGGGTCTGACGTATAAAGAGGTGTGCGAGATACAGCCTTATTTGTAGATGATTGAGAGCATTGTCTTATATGATGTAGTCGATTTTTTTACTTGCCGGCCTGAGGGAAAGTATTGTGAAATAAAATATATGTGAATGGAAATGGTGACACAGTTGTTAGGTCACCTGATTTAATATTGTAAGGTTCCGGGTTCGATTCCCGGCTCGGTTACCATTTTCCGGCGGGATAAAATTAACGCAATTGCATGCTTCAGCTATTTTCACAGCTTGATGTCGTATGGCATCTTGCTGTGGGGTCATGCTGCTGACGCTGATAAAATATTTATACTACAGAAACGAGCCATCCGCGCTATTTATAAATTGGGTGCTAGACAGTCGTTACGCGGAAAATTTAAAGAAATCAATATTTTGACACTTGCATCTCATTACATCTATGAAAACTTAATGTATGTGCATAAAAATAAAGAACTGTTTTTAAAAAACTCTGATAGGCATGGTGTCAATACTAGAAATAAAAATAAACTTGCTGACCATAAAAGTCGACTCTCCAAAACCACAAAATCATTCAAAGGGCAATGTATACGCTTCTACAATAAAGTCCCAGTAAACATGCACAATTTATCTGTGATACAATTTAAGTCATTTATTAAGAAGAAGCTGTACTCAAAGGGATACTATAAAAAATCTAGACGAAAAAGACCCTTGGGAATAAAATGGTTACCTCGATGATTAATATCACGTTATATGTCACAATGATTTGTTATAATGTCACAATATCTTAATTTTTATATCATTTATATGATTGTATGCATTATTGACGTCAAGAAGTTACGATTTCGTACTATTTTGAATAAAAAACTTATGATTATGATTATGATTATCATATGAAGTCTGTCGATCAAATGAAATAACAAGACACACACTTACACACATGTCGTAAGCGCACATTCATAGAAACACTTCATAGTAGGGTTAGTTGTAAGAGATTTTCGTATGACTATAAACCCGCTTATTGTGAAACGGCACAATGAAGAGTAGAAAAAAACAAACAAACAAACGGAAATATCCATTTTGACCCCCCTGAGACGATTAGGACCTTTTCCGGACTGAAGTCTGTCTGTGAGTCTGTGTGTCTCTGTATCTGTGTGTCTGTGTTTGTGTGTGTACTCCTTCGTGATATCGCCTAAATGCTTCATCGGATTGAGCTGAAATTTTGCAAGCACGCATCATTCAGTAATGGCAACAGTTGAAAAGATTGTAGTTGACATCGATCCAACAGAGGTAGCGCTATTCATACTTCAATCTCAAAATATTGCAGTTAGAAACTTCAAATTTTGAAGCGTGAAATTTTGAAATGCGTCGTAGGGCCGAAACCACATTGTAAAATGGTTGGAATATCTCTTATGCAAGTGGCGCAATTTTTTAAAATATGTTATTATCAGATTCTCTTCGCTGCAGTTTCAAGCAGCTAGCCCCATCTGTTACCCGAATTTGTCACTATTTAGTCGCGGCTGGGTTTCGTGTCTTCGCGTATATGCCGACGGGCGCTTCGAAGCTGCTTTAATGGATTTAATCATGAATATCTTCAAACTCCCATCATGAATATATCTAAACTCTGTTAGAATAGTATTATTATTATTATTATTTATTCCGTAGCCGGCGATTGGGGAGGGGGTCGCCCTCGCAGCCAATACGCTGCTGTCGGTGCCGCTGGATCTCGTACTCCATTCACGATTCGCTTCCATTCTTGACGATTTTTTGCCACGTCTCGAGCATCCCTAGCCGATAATCGTTGATTGTTAAGGTCGTCTTTGATGTTATTTAGCCAGGTTTTCTTCGGTGCCGATCGCTGAATTCTCCATTCTCGCCAAAGAAGTTTACGTGGCAAGCGATTATCGTTCATTCGGCAAACGTGACCGAACCATGATCGTAGTCGACGTTTTTGTACTTCTTTTTCGATCGTTGTTACTAGATCGCATCTTTCTCTAATGGTCTCGTTTCGAATTCGGTCGCGGAGTGAGACACCGAGAATCTGCCTCAAGCATCGCATTTCGAAGACTTCGAACTTTTTGAGGTCCGATTGTAGTAACGTCCACGTTTCCGATCCATAAAAAAGAATGGGAAGAACCAACGATCGGTATAGTCGTACTTTGGTTTTGATGGTAATATTCGTTCGCTTCCATATGCACCACTTGAGCGAGGCGAATGCTGCTGTTGCCTGACCGATTCGGCTATAGACATCGGCCGTCGATGCCACTTTCTTTTCCGTAACCAACGATCCTAAATACTTGAATTGTGGGACCTGTTCGATTTGGGTTCCATCGAGGTATACCTATATATCTTTATGTATATAACGAAAGCGCGCAGGCGCTTGGCATTGCAAAAATACCTAAATTTTAAAACGCGTCAACTCGGAAAGGAGCCTTAACACTAGGGGGTATTTAAGTATTACGTCATGCAATTTTTGAAGATTTTCGATTTCCAATTTTTTTGTTAGAATAGTAGGTTGATTCGGTCTCTAAGCAGTATAAATTCCCTGAAAGTCTCGGATGCACAGCCCTCCGTCCAGATATAACTCTTTACTCTGTATCTCGGAAGGTGGCTCTTATTGTAGAATTAACTGTTCCATGGGAATCAAATATCCCAAAAGACCACGAGTACAAATTAAATAAATACCATGATCTTGCAAATGCCGTAACCCGGAACGGCTTCACTGTTCACCTTCACGCGGTGAAAGTTGGCGCTCGTGGCCTGCCAGCTAAATCTCTATTTCACCTCTTTAAAGATCTTGGCCTTTCCAGAAAAATAATCAACTCTTTCTTAGAAAAATTATCTAAAACTGCGGTTTGCGCATCTCAAATTCTATGGCTTCGAAGGGGGAGTGAATGGGTGGTAAGGTGAACGCTCACATGTGGCAAGACAGCTGTCCTAAACCTACCACAGCCGGTTCGTAAGTCCGGAATCCACTGCTCACCCCCCAGAAGTGTAAAAAAAAATAGTATTATGATGGGCCCGATTTTTGGTCGGTGAATTCCATGGCAGCTCCGTTTGTATTTATATACCTAAGAAAAAGAAGAACCTTTAAATCTCTCTAAGTTTGGCTCCAAACTATGCATTCTCAACGAGCCCCCTTTGTCGAAGTAATTAAATTTGGCATATATGCCTCAGCCTGTAAAGTTGGGTTGTTTGTTTGCGTGTATTACTGAAACGTTAGCAGCGGCCTGGCACCTGGGATTGCAATAATTAACTATAGCCGCGTTACGCGGGCGTATAACTTTCCCAGTTCATAACGAAGTTACCTCGATGCGGTCTCACTCCCCGCCAAGATCTCGTTAAATATAAACAAAGGAAAACAAGCGAGAGGGTATAATAACGGCGAGATTTTTAAAACTTCGCCCCCGGAGATAATTAGGATAAAGTGGTAAATGTTGTTATAAATACAGAGTCTTTTTGAGTCTCATTGGATAGGACAATAGCAGATACCTACCGCAGTTTACACAGAATAATAAGCTCAGAAAATAAGCTCACTTCAAATACTACTAAATGCTACATTCAGTCGTAAACAAGAAAGCATTAATTTCAAATTGCACTTAAATGGCGAGTATATCCCCGAAGTTCAGTGCATAATTGCGATAGATGATACTAACAACTATTACTCCCCGCTTTTAAAACTTCAGCATATTTCTTTGTGAAAATTACATGAGCAGGTACCGCAGTTTACACAGAATAAACAAGTAAATATACAAAAAAAAAAGAAAAAACACGACTGCAGGTACAGAATGTCAACTATTTTATATATAACTAGCTGACCCGTGCCCACTTCGTTGGGCGGTAAAACTTATTACTTGTGATGAAATTATGAGTGTGGTTCGGTTAGTACTGAGTGTTATGATTTATTTCCTGTCTGCCAAAAGAAGGGTTATATTTTTACTGCATATGTATGTATGTATTTGCATGCCAATTTGACTATAATACCGTCATTTGTGTGTCTTCTTGTGAGTGTCTTATTTGTGAGCGTATTATCTCTTTTTAACTCTTTATGCAGTAAAAGGGAAATTACATGCAGTGAAACGGAAAAGTCTTTTGTTCTAAACGCTTGAGACCATAAATTTACTTATTTTGATAAGAATTTATAATTGTTGATAATATGACCAATAAACATGACCTAACGATTTAAATTATTTTTTTAATATAAAATACTACTGTTTGTTACTTAAATATAAAAGTTAGACATATGCTGTCGCTGACTATTTTGTAGGCATTATCAAGCTCTACAACTTTTCTCTAGAACTTAATCATATATCTCTCATCGTTAAGGCAGCGTTCGTTAGAAACATTTTCGTTCGACCGTTTTTTCCGACTTACTTTGCAAATCCGACTACCACGAAAAAGTCTTTTCATTTTTGGGACTAATATATAGCCTATTACACTCACAAATAACGTGGCTTTCTATTGGTAAAAGAACCGGTTCAAAATCAAAATCAAAAAATCGGTTCAGTAGATCCAGAGATTACTTCCTACAACGTCAAAAACTTTACCTCTTTATAATATTAGTATAGATTATGATTAACACAGTTTTTCATGATATATTTTTGGTTTGTGTATTTATCCATAAGGACACATATATTTTTGGAATGTATGCAATCAGTTCTTTAATTTGACACTAAATGCAGACAACTATTTAATTGATATTTGTACAGTTAAGACACCCTATGACACTCGGCATGATAGCGATTCAAACAATACCACATACTTCTAAATTGGTATGAGCGTTTAGAAATTAGGGTGGAATAAAAAACGGAAAACATACATAGATGAACCCTGGATACGCTTCTATTTTGTTGGGCAGTCGTGTAAAAAGAGGACTTGACAAAAGCGGTCTCCCATCCGTATTCAATCTTCTGCATACTGATGTGTGGAAATTACACGAGTAGTTATAAATAAACACAGTACTTACTTAAAAGTGATGAAATAAAACTTTTTAAATAGTAGTTTGCCCTTTGAGTCTTAATAACGTATAATCATTGATTATAGTTGTATGGCGTATTAAAATGTGGACTCTTTTTGAGTCTAATTGGATAGGACAATTTACGGTAACGCAGTTTACAAGGAATAAAAAAATCAGCTGGATCAGTCAAAGAATTGCCCAGCAAGTAGCTGTTACACTTGTATTAAGCTTTCGTTCGTAAATGTGGCAAAGTGTTACAAAGAACTTCGCAAGTAGGTAAGAAATTACCCATTGTACTTTCTTATTATGAGTTGGTTTAACAGGCGTTACAAACGACACAACTGTGGGTGTCTAACACAAGGCGAATACGTCATCTCATTCATTTAAAACGGCTTCAGGTCGTTCTGTCTCCTATGGAGTGAACGAGAACGACTTAGTGGATAAAAAATAATCCACTGTATAATATGAATTGGTTTAATAGGTGTTACACACGACACAACTGGGGGTGTCTAACACAAGGGCGAACCCGTCATGCCAGGCATTTTTAACGGCTTCAGGTCGTTCTGTCTCCTATGGAGTGAACGAGAAATACTTAGCAAACAAAAGACAATCTATTGTCTAACTAGATCGACCAACCCGTAAGAGTCCAACGCCTTAAAGCAAGACGCTGGCAAGACGACACAGCGAGCAAACCTCACTCCCTTCTACCAGATTTGGAAGGATTTCTTTATTCTCTAGTCTTTTAATAAGTTTTCGTTTGGTATATGTGGCAAGTAGTAGTAGTAGTAGTAGTAAACGGAGTGGGGGGCTTGTTTCCAGCTCTTGATGTCACCTGGATCTATAAGATCTTTTGTAACTATTATTATTTATTCTGGACAGGCAGCTTTGCTGATATGTCCAAATCAGATCTTGTAAAGCTAAACAATATTAACAATATAATATAAACAATATTATCAAGTTTTTAGGTACAAATCGAGTCTGTTTTTAAATTGATTGACAGAGATTGCACTAATCACTTGAAATGGTAGTTTATTCCACATGTCCACCACTCTATTTGGCAAAACGTTCTTAAGAGGATTAGATTTAAATTTTGAACGGTTGAGTTTTTTGTTGTGACCTCGAAGATTTGTGTTGACGTTGAATTTGTAAATCTTCTTCAGTCCATGTACATCGTAATAATGTGTTAGAATTTTATATATCTCAATCAGGTCCCCTCTTTGTCTTCTTTGTTTGAGTGTAGTAATTCCAAGTAATTTCAAGCGATCTTAATAATTCCTTTTTCTTCAGGGCCACTGGCACCAAGAGGTTTTCTTTGGGTCAGATCAGTGACTTTCAAGTTGGGCAGATCGCTGGGTTCGAGATAGGCTCGTCCCAGTAAACTGTGTCTTTTTTGCGGTAAAGCCTGGGCAGCGACCAACGATGTGTATACTGTCTTCAGGTTCTTCGCCACATATTCGGCAGTCCTTGCTCTCGGTCAAGCTAAGGTTGAATAGATGTGCTTTAGGGTCGTTTGTCCGGTGAGGAGACCGATAGTGGTTCTAAGATTATTCTTACTCATGTCAAGTAGGGCCTTGGTTTTGTTTGGAAGTGGTTGCTCCATGATGGGTTTTGCCTGGCGATATCCTTGACACTGTTTCTTTGATGCCCGATGTTCCCACTTTAAGCAGTCTTTGATGATTTTCTTACCTGTAGCGAAGGGGACCCCAACAACTAACTCCACCGGGCATTCCAATGCGCCCAGTTTTGCCAGTCTGTCGGTCTCTTTGTTGCCGGGTATGCCTTGATGGGAAAATACGCCTCCATATTCCAAGCGGACGTATACGCCATTATTGAATGTGCGGATATCAACCTCCATAAGAACTACGCCAAACACCGTATCTATATCCACTCGGATAGCAAGGCAGCTCTTATGGCACTAGCCTCGAATACCATTAATTCAAAGCTAGTGCAAAAGTGCATATCACTACTGAATTCCCTGGGCGAAAAGAACAGGGTAATTCTAAGATGGGTTCCCAGACATGCGGGAATCGAGGGAAATGAAAAAGCCGATGAACTTGCTAAGACGGGAGCAAAGGGAACGTTATACGGTCCTGAACCTTGCCGTGCCGTACCAAAAAGCCTTGCAAACCTAATGCTCAAACAAATATGTTTAGAACAATCCGTCAACCACTGGAACAACACGCCAGGGTTGAATCATTTCAAAGGGCTAAGGCTTACGACCGTAAGACGGCCCGTGACGCCTTATCGCTAATAGGAACAATGTACGCATACTGGTGAGGGCGCTCACGGGGCATTGTGGCCTGAACAAACACAATATGTTCACCCTCAAGCTCAGAGCCACAAAAATGTGGCAGGTTCTGCCAAGAGGCAGAGGAATCTTCCCTGCATTTATGTGCGAGTGTGGCCCGCTTATGCGTAAAAGATACACCCACTTGGGTGGTCATTAACTCAATTTAACTCTATTTAAAAAAGGAATGTTATACAATGCAATAAAAATCTATAACCACCTACCTGCAAATATCAAAGAAATAAAAGGAAAAGGGTTTACCGCAGCGTTGAAAAAATGGCTTATCGATAAAAGCTTTTACACATTAAACGAATATTTCTCATAATATTATATTGTAGGCATGCATTTTCATTTTGTTTTTACAATAATTCAATTAGGAAGATTACAAATTTTCAATTATATACATTTCGTATTTATAGGCGGATTTTTGATTATTCCTTGATTTTGATTTTTTTTCATTATTTTTTATATTATTGGTGAATTATTTTTTATTAATTGTTTTCTACTGTTACATTTTAAATTATATACATTTCGTATTTATAGGCGGAATTTTGATTATTCCTTGATTTTGATTTTTTCTATATTTTTTATATTATTGGTGAATTATTTTTTCTAATTGTCTTCTACTGTTAGTTCTACTTATCCGGTCTGTTTAGATTTTTTCATGTTAAACCAGTGAAATATTATTTTTTTTAATAAGATATTATAATTAGCAGATAAGTTAATTTAGCAGATAAGTAAATTTGTCAATCTGTTTTAATAACAGGTAATTGTGAGATACATAGTTTTACGCATTATCACCATAAATGTACCACCACAATTTCGGACAATAAAAATATTTCTATTTCTATTTCTATTTCCATTACCTCAAACCTGAGAAGGTGAAACAATCTGGCGCCAAAAGCCTGCTGCGGTTGACACGAGGCTTATCGCAGAACTATATTAGGTGGCGAACACAATAGATCAGCAATGGTCGCAGTGTTACAAGGCTCATAAAGACCTTAGAAAAGCCCCACTCAACAAATAAAAAAATTGAAAAAATGCCTTGATATCCTGGTACCCATGTGGCAAAGTGTTACAAAAAATTCGCAAGTGGGTACGACATTACCCATTGGCCTTGGAAGTATTAACCCACCGAAAGCGAAGAGTGCCTATAGATACGTATTTTGCATCGTTTGACAGATCCGCGCTTAACCGTTTCGGCCGGCCCCCATATATATTATATAAATAAATAGTATACATGACTAACAAGATTTAATTACTAAGTAATAAGAGGGGATTCATGAAAAAACTATATTGTTAGTATTTATTTAAAAAATCGTCCAAAATTTGAGGCACACATTTTTGCGAGCGAAAACTGGCTTGCGACCGGTTAAACCAAAAATGTGTGTTTTAATAGACCGTTTCCGATATTTTGTTGACAGAGCAGATAACAAATACAAACATATATATCAAATTACAGCAATGTATCATTCACAGTTTCAGTAAACAGATATGCAGTTTGTGTTAAATTCATGAGAATCCATTTGGTAATTAGAGATTATATCACCGAACGTAGCGAATGTAATATCGCCACAGAAAATCAAGAAGATTGGCTCATACTAGTAAATGATATCCGCTCCATATTGAAGTATCCCTAGTCAAGCATACTTCACAAGGTATTCACCTCGTTATTAAAATTTGTATGTGAACACAAAGAAAGGAATATAATATTTAGATAGGTAATGGCAACTTTCAGAAAGCTATATACAGAGTTATTGGTTCCTCGATAGATACATTTGGGGATGCTGTAGAAGAGATTATTTGCTGCCTATGCAGCCGTGCTTACCTCTCTGCAAAAATCAATAGTTTTGGTGTTATTTAATTCTTTTCAAAAAACCTACTCCATGAATTATTTTAGTGAATACAAAAATAATAATTAAAAGTTTTTTTGTATCTTCGTCGTGGACCACATGAAATAGCCGTAATCTAGTAAAGGAAATGGTAATAAAATTTGCGGAATAGAGGGCCTGGGAAAGTGAGCATTCCCCAAAACACATACCGATCAATTTATAAAAGATTAGAATTAAAACGGAAAGCTATTTCCCATATCTCGACTAAACTACATTATATGTTTGTTTGTTTGAAAAGCTTTATTGCACACACATAAGAGTACAATGTTGTGGGCCTATTGCCAAGTGGCAATATCCTACGGCCATACCGCCAGGGTTATTGTGACTGAACGTTTATGTGGGAAAATTGATTCACAAGTAATAAATGAATACACTTACATAATAGTCATCATAGGATAAAATATAAAACAGTGATTAGTAACGTATGCCAACTCGATATTGAAGGTAGGAGTGGAATATAAGGACAAGCAAAGGAGACGGGAGGGGAAGGGGGTATTCATGAGTTGAGTAAATGTCTCTTTAACGATTTTTTAAACCCGCTCAGGTTTTCAAGTTGTCTTATCGGTAAAGGCACGGAATTCCAGAGTCGGGCCGCCTGCACTGCGACAGACCTAGACATGAAAGTTGATGAATGCTGAGGTATAGCCAGTAATAGATTTTCCTGAGAGTGCAATGGAAGGCCATGAGATGAAAGCGGAGAGAAGAGATTATACAAATAAGTAGGACAGTTTGACTGTAGTACGCGGATGAGTAGGACGAGTATGTGAAATTACCGACATCGTCTAATGGGTAGCCACTCTATTTGCCTGCGAAAGTTTGATATGTGATCAAACTTCTTCAGGGAATAAAAAAATCGAATACACGCGTTTTGAATCCTATCTAGCTTATCGAGTAGTTCTTCATTCGCATCTAGGTAGGTCACATTAGCGTAGTTAATTAGCGGTAAAAAAAAATTTGTGCCATTTGGCGATTAATACAAAGAGGTAAGAGATTCTGAAAACGTTTAAAAGAATGGAGACTTGCAAAGACTCTGCGACTGACCTCACTTACTTGATGATGCCAAGATAAGTATTTCAATATGTATATAATTGAAACGAAATTATTCGCTGATTAGAATGATGTTAAAACGATGTTTGTCAGATTTTGAGTTCCTGAGTTACTCGATAGTTTTTATCGTAATGAAAACATTATATCAAAGTTTTTAAAATATCACTTGGCGTGACGTTATAGATATACTTGACCGATCTTGCCTTTTGCCTTAGTCATGTTGGTGGGTCGAATAGACAACAGTAGCTGGTGTGGCCAATTATATACATATAGCCCTCAGGCTATAGGATTGCCTCAGCAAACTTGCCCCGTTATACATTTGTGACGTTATGGTAAAAGTTGATATGTCCTTTTCGCCTCATAATAGATTATATAGGGTACTAGCTAGGCTCAGTCTGATATGAACTGAATTGAAAACGCATCGATGTCGAAGCGCACCAAATATTTTACAAGTGCCGGAAGACTTTTGACGAGCGTGTTCGAATGCAACTGCGGAGTGTAAAAAAATAATTTTAATATGAAAACACGCGCGTATTCGAATACACTCATAGTTCCAAATATTGATTTATCTTCTCTTATGTTCCACATGGCGGCGTTCGTGGTATGGCAGTATGGCGGCACACTATAGATGGCGCTCTAAACACGGTATCCTATCTCGAAATAGAAAAATAATATAATAGCAATGACGTTTTTAAATCATACCTATTAATATTTTAATATTACATATTTACAACAGACGTCAATTTTAAATATAGTAGGTATAGGTACAGGTTAAATTACTTCATAATTACGCTTTTTAATATTAAGATAGATTAATAGGCTTCTATCTCTCCGTATTATTTCTGTGATATAATCAGCCTATATAAAATACGATAGACGGCACTAATCATTGAATGTTTTTTAATGTTGTCATTGCTTCAATTATTGGGTTTTATAATCAATCAGTCCTTGTCAATGCTTTTATAGAAAGCCAATAATTGCTGTTAGTTTCGCCGGACAATTCTATCGGCGCCACCTGCATGTCGCCGGCGAAGTAGGGTTGCCAAAACGTACTACGGCATTGATCAATCTAATAACCTATATAATCAATAGTAGTAGTGTTCCATTACGCAAAATAAATAATGCTAGTCAACTCGGAAAGATTTTCCAAAAAATGTCACCAAACTCAATAATGACAAAAACGGACATATCAATTTTCGCCATTGCGCCATACACACAAGTCTAACACGCGGGCCTCAGTTGTGTTTAAAATTTAAGCCTTTGCCTACCCTTCGACTTATCGCGCTCTCACCGCCTGTTCAAAATAGCAGAAACAGTGATAGTTTGGTTTCTCAACCATTCGGAAGCCAGCGTCTGATTCAAAATGACTTTGACTTTACCCGTTATTTTTAAAATTATTTTAGTGAAATATTTTTATACCTACCTAATTAACCGTAGATTTCTATTATTTCTATTAGGTCACCCTTGAGGATATCTCGTACCTTTTCTTTATCCTCACGGATAGAGAACACTTTAGTTGGTATCGACAAATCAGCCTGGTAAATTCTGTTTCAAAAATGATTGAAACAATTGCTAAGAAACGTTCGGTTATTTTTTTGAAAACCAGTAATTATTGGTAGTTGGTTAAGTTTATAGACCTCTCCGGAGAGGCAATTTGTTTTCAGATCCGGGCGACGAGCTCAGGATGCACTCCTATCCCTAATTAATTCCATAATTAATGCCTCAGATAGTGGATAAAAATGCATCGGAAGCAAATGTAAGGTTTGGGGTACCGCAAGGAAATATGTTAGGGCCAATCTTATTTCTAACCTAGATTAATGACCTTACTAGCATGGCCTTTGAGGTAGGAGAATCTTCTTTGCAGACGACAATTGTAATTGTTTTCAAAGGAAAAACCCTGGGACGATGCGTAACGAAAAACCGACAAACCCCAAAATAACACTTGGTATAATTAGATTAAAGGGTATAAATGGAAAAAAATCTGCAATAAATATTATACGATTTTTTATATAATTATCTGAAGATTCAAGTGAATAAAGTTTATTTTAATTAATCTTCTATATCTTATGATTCATACGCGTAAAAATTAATTACGTTACGTACGTACGAAATGAAACACGTAAAAAAAATTAAACGGACTTCAAAGTGTGGTTGTATAAAAACCGTTATTAAATAAAATTTCAGTTTAATTTTCATTGGAATATATTTTGATAATTTCTATTATTATTATATATGCGATCGAAAGAGTTTTCTGAGTTTACTTCACCCACTTATTTTATTTATTTATTTATTTTCTTTATTTAAGTAATTCAAGAATAATTTAAAACAATTTTATCTTAGGAACTATGCATAGAAATATTTTAAACATTGAATAAATAGCAGAAAATGAATACTTTGCAAAGTCCAGTGACAACGCCACCTAACTAGGCCGAGACCTGTTCTAAGGTGAACGTTTCATTTTGTGCGTGCTTGTTCAATATTGTGATTATTACAAAAACAAAATATTTTTGTAACAAAAACATTAAAATAAAAATTAAATTGTCGTAATAAAATAATTATTTGATCACAAAAGAATAAACATGCAACAACTACCTTAAAAACTATTAAATACTTAAAATTAGGAGTAGAAAATAAACATGTAAGTAAGACTAAGAATATATCTACACATATATACATGCATACATACACATACACATATATTTAAAAATAATAATATTAAATACAATAATACAAAGTAAATTTAATATGATATAATATAGAGTATAACATAAAATCCTAAATATTTATGTATTCGAATTAGTATATTAATATATGATGTAGAATATTTTTGTGCTTTTTTGTCGTCCCTCTTTTATAAGCCAATTTGTAAGTAGCCTTTTAGAGTGGGTCTTATTTTGCGTCGATTTTATATCACCAGGAAGAGCATTGAAAAACCTTGGGGCTATGAATGTGTAGTATTCAAAAGCAGTATTCCTTCTGGGTACTATTATATTACGGTGTTTGGAATACCACGTTCTTATGGTACTTACTCAACATGTTCTATATTTTCACTTAACACTCAAAGCAAAGAAAAAAGTGTAATGTCGCAAACAGTTTCTTGGCGCTGTCCATAAAGTAAAAGGCAAAACACCAACAAAGCGGGCGAACGCGGCGTCCTAAACACAAGTTTCTTTCAGTTTTGTTTTCAGTCCTGAAACTTTGACAACGTTAACGCTGTGAAAGCGCGACGAGAAGGAAATTAAATTCTTGCTTCGGCTAAAGGGTCGACACAGTGTAAATCTAAAAACTATCACCGTAGGATCACAATCGCTCAAATATTACGAATTATATATTTTGTCCAAATATGATATGATGTGATTTATGTATTCTTTTTATTACTATTCGATTATGTTTATGATTACTTTTTATGACTATGTATAATTATTTTAATTACCGTTATGTCGTTGTTCTTTTTTTAAACCTATTCCTAATTTTTAACATTTTAACATTTAACTTATATGAATTTCTGATATTGTGATTTTTTTATGACTATTCATAGCTATGACTATTTTAACCTCTTAGTTTTGATAATTATCATGGGTTTTATTTAATATTTTAAAATTTTCGGATCTGTAGGTACTCTTATTTTTTATTTCACTTTTGGCAGTGTTTTAATAAAAATGAATAGAATAGAATAGAATAACTTTATTGTGCTATAAAAACATAACTTAATGAATATTACGCTGGTTTTATAAAAAAGACAATTTATGCACAAATGGCGGACTTATCGCTATAGCGATATCTTACAGTCAACCATTAAAAATGACACGTAGCCATTTAGATTTCTTTATTATTTATTTTTAAAAAAATGTTTTTTAACGTATTTACATGCATTTTTGTATTCAACGATTAGGTTTATGGAATATCCGCCCAAGCACAAGCTTTGCTTAGTTGGGTGACATCCGACAGAGGGCATCATTTAACAACTAAGTTTGATTTCTTGCTGTGTTTTAGTTAAATGGTATGTTATTTGATGTTTTCTAATTGTAAATTGTAATGTTTTTGTGAATTGCTTAAATTAAAATTAAAATGTAATTAACTTTTAAAATATAAACAAATAGGTAAATAAAGGTCTAATGTACCCTGAATAAATTAGTTCCTGAAGTTTAACAATGCTTTTCCAGCGATCATATTCTGTCTCGTTTAATATAATCGTCGCCAAACGTAACCCTCTACTGGAGAACCCCATGGATGAGTTGAGAGTTCGTAATTATTTAATGCTATACCTAGTAATTTCATTACATCATTGATTGTACAATTTATTAGTTTGCTCTATGCTTTACTACATTTTAAAAGCAAGGATTTTACACTAAACCGCAACGTGTCGATGAGACTCATAGTTCCAAATATTCAATAATCTTCTCTTTGGTTCGGTAATAGTTGCCGTTTTAACATTAATTAGTCGCAGGAAGAAAATTACATAACTGGTCGCACGGGGTCTCAGGTGACCCCAAATTGTAGGAATTAATTTTAATTTTAATACCTATTAAAAAATATATAAATAAAATTATTTTATTGGTAAAGTAAATAAAAATATTTGATTGAAATAACATATTTTCAAAAAACAACATGACTTAATATCTAATTTGACAAAAATCAAATTAAATTGAATTTATTAGCAAAAAGTTAAAATTATGTGCTTATGGTGATATAAAAATTAAAAATTGTAATAGTTTTAGAAAATCCTTGAATCACTGTCATCACACTGTTGATAATATCTCTCATTGCACAAAAATTTTCCGCATTTTTTGCATTACGTTGCCACTTTCCGATCGCTTTTCCGCGGACAGCTGTTGCAACGTCCATTCGTCGCATGGGGTCACCGTTTAAGAGAGCAGCGACGCGTCCTTCCGCTCCCGTGGCCAGTGGTTTCGGAAGTCAAAATGAAAAATCGGTATTTGCCATGTAAAATCGGTATACTTGGACCAAAAATCGGTATACATATGAAAAAAATACAAAATTTAATCAAATCGTTTTAACATTATTAGAAAACTGGATTTTTAAAAAAATATCAGGAATCTTCTTTATAAACATCACGAATTATTAAATATTATTAAAACTAATAACAGTTAGTTGGGCATGCTGCATGCCCAACATGCTGCATTTTTATGATGCATGCCACATGCATCATAAAAATGAAGTACACTATTTACATCTGCAAATCATAATGAAAACGAATTAACAATAACATACTAAGTATTAGTACAAACAATTAAATCAACAGCTATATATTTTTTTTTTTTACAATCAGTTTTTTTTAAAAACCTACTAAAAATTTTTGGTTATAGCAGCAGTCATTTTTTAACTAATTTCGAAGTCGTAACAATTAGCGTCATTAAATAGAATTTGTATGTAACAGACCAACGATTGACTCAGGAGACAACCTATTTTGCTGTTTTGTTTTTATGAGATTAATATGCGAGAATATGCGCTCAATATTGGTGGATGTTGGGGCAGTGGTAAAATAATAAAGATGAAAGAAGACAACAAATACTTCAGTAAACTGATATTATCCCAAATTATTTCTATTTAATCGGGAAATGTTATTATTAAAATGTGTTTGTGACGCGATTCTGTATCAATTTGCTGGAAATCATTGTTTTGATCAATATTGGGAAAGAGTAATAACAGGAATAATCGAAGCAGCTTTGCCACTAATATTTGTCAGTTCAATTACGTCTAAATCTTTTATTGGGTTATTTTGCAATGGAAACCGTGCAGTTATATGCTTGCACGTTTCGATAAAAAACGTGGAAAAATTGTTCCATTTCGGTATTTCGGTAGGACAGGCGCCATATCGGTAGAAATACCGAAAAATCGGTAGCTTCGAGACCACTGCCCGTGACTTGATCGCTACTAAAATGCAAACTTTGCCGTGATTTAGGAAGCTAGCGAGAGCGCGGGGAAATTCGGAACGCGGCAAGTTTTTTTTTAAAACTGGAAAGTGCTTGAGCCCAATATACCTAATTAGGGGTTAATCATGCCTATATTTTATTTTATTTTATTTTTATTTTTCGTCATCCCAAAATATCATCCCAAAATAATAAAAATTATAATACTAAACGGATTTTTAAATAACAGCTCCTAATATTTTGATATTACTTACATAAAGACGTCAATTTAAATATGTTATACAAGTTTTAATACTTAATTATTATTATATTATACAATTTGATATTCAAATAGTTAATATTCAAACGGCATTTAGATGTTATTCAAATATCCCCGTATTATTTCTGTTATGTAATATTAAATACGACTATGCGTGTGTTTCTGCCTTGTTATTAACCGACGTCGAAAAAAGGAGAAGAGTGTCAATTCTGTTGTATCTTTTTTTATAGTTTGTTACCTCAGAACTCCGTCATTTATGAACTGATTTGGAAAATTCTTTTTTTATTTGAAAGGATATAATTCCAGATTGGTATATTTTTTATCAAAATCCTTTTCTGATGATATGATCCTTAAGGAATTGAGGGAAATCCTCAAATATTATCATATGAATTTGAAAATATACATGTTGGTTCAGTTCCGATAACAATGCATTTTTTATGGTTAACATGACCTGATACTTCACCCAGAGTTGGATCCCTACGAGGGGACTCCTCAACGGTCAACTGCACGGACACGAAATTGTGTACATGCTTTCAATTAATACAGCCCGTTCTAAGTTTCACCAAAACAGGACTGCGGCTCCCAGGATTGGCTTCTAACGAGGTAACTCCTCAACCGTCAACAGCACAGACCCAAAATTTCTTATACGCATTAAATTATGACAGCCCGTTGATCACCCGAAAATGGCTGTTGCACTTATAATGAAATTTGAAGTCGTTTTTTTTTTGTAAAAAATTGGTGTTATTGCATTCGATCGACAGATTCGAAATGCAATTCCATTTATTTCATACCGATGGAAAATTCTGACCCAACGGGGTCAATGCCATTATGACCTAACTATTATATCCTGGGAAGTCCTTATTATTTGCTTGTAGTAGTAGTAGTAGTAGATGGAGTGGGGGGCTTGTTTCCAGCCCTTGATGTCACCTAGATCTGTAAGGTCTTTTGTAACTACCCACTGTGTGGTTAGGTCAATTGTCAGCTAGTAGCCCGGTACTTCTTACCAGACTAAGTAGGTCACTGACCTTCAAGTTGGGCAGATCGCTGGGTTCGAGAAAGGCTCGTCCCAGTAAACTGTGTCTTTTGGCGGCGAGCCCTGGACAGCGGCCAACAATGTGTATGCTGTCTTCAGGTTCCTCGCCACATATTCGGCAATCCTTGCTCTCGGTCAAGCCAAGGTTGAATAGATGAGCTCTAAGGGTCGTGTGTCCGGTGAGGAGACCGATAGTGGTTCTAAGGTTCTTCTTGCTCATGTCAAGTAGGGCCTTGGTTTTCGTTGCTTTTTGCTAGTAAATTACTGTAAATCAAATACTGGGAGCTAATGGGCATTGTTGGAGTTGGCCACGAAGACCCATTCATTCAGGGTCGGTCATACTCAAGGGTCAACACCCATCCGGCGGTCTCCACGCAGAAGGGTAAGCCAGTGTAGGACGCTGGACTGAGGGCCAGTCTCCCCTAGGAGTCAACCTTCGGGCGCTCCTGAACGGTTTGCGCACGGCGCGGCGTCATCCAATCGATTGAGCACTCCGACTAACAGCCGGGGGAGTCTGGAAAAAGTATGTTTCCTATAGAGCGGGGGTGGTTGTTAATCTTATGGCAACTGAACTTGAAACGACCGTTCGGCCACCGGAATAAGCCGGGTAAAGGATGCTGTGGTCCACGACAGATTCGGTTTACAATAAATCACAGCTTTGCAAGCGACCTCGATCCTGTAACCAGTCAGGAGGTAGGAGGTATACTGAAGGTTGATTCCAGGGGGAGATATCCTTCCAAACTGGTAGACAGGGGCTTCCCGATGGGTACCTTTCCAGGTGCCTTGCCGTAAGGTGTTGGCCTCTGACGGACAGGTGGCGTAGCTAGACCGTGGATGTTTTTTCGTCCCAAATCTTCTGCGCTCACCTCACGGGAGACAGAACGATCAATATCGTTGAAGCTTCCTGATGCGACGCGTTCGCCCGTTGTAGTTGACAGCTCTAGTTGTAAATTATTAGTAAATTACGTAGTAAATTTTTCATATAGTAAATTTTCATCCAGCCCAGTGGCTGCTACTTGAAAAGTACTTGTAATACGAGCGTATATTGTTAATTGTATTTATTCATATTGTTATTTAATATACAATCACACATAATGTAATAAACACTTTTAAACTATGGTAAAATGGGCTCAAATTTGTCCTATAGTTTGACCGCTACCGCTATGCCGCTTCTGAGGAAGCCGCGCGGTAGCGGTCAGCGGCATAGCGGTAGCGGTCAGCCTATAGTACACTTTTACTACTAATCTTACATTAAATTATGCCTTTTTCCTGAGTTGGCCCTGTCCTTCATACATTTTTGGCTTCATTCACTATTGTTTTTCTCATGCATTCTCCTATTTCAGGTTTTTTTTTACTACTAAACTCTTAAAATGAAACAAAATATTTACATATTTATAAAAGGGTTGCCAATTTGGGACATTTTAAATCGTGAGTTTTTTATTTAAATAAAAAAAAAATACGTAACGCGTTGTTCGAACCCCCCTCCCGACCCTGTAATGCATCCTAACGATTTACAACACCCCCCCCCCCCTATTAAATATTAGCCTTGTACGTTTTAACTTAAAAACTAGATTTCTCTTATTATTTCAGACATATTATTTCTATGCGCTCGTCTTCCTGTTAAAGTCACTTACCGCCTCAGGAAATTTAATGTGATATCCGCTGTAACGTAGCGCCGCCGCCGCTCGTTTGCTTTCACATTTCCCCACCTTCCTTTTTCAGTAATACTTCACGCTAGCCGCCGGGAGTTACATTGACTTATTTTTCTTATGGCCTGACGCCAGCTGCAAATACGACCAGCATCCGTGAAACTATAATTCCTCGGCGAATTCGGTTTGATTATTTCAATTTTTGGTCTCAGAGGGCGTTACTCCGGCTGTTGGTTGTGAGTCTATGAAAAACGATAACAACGCACCGCCTGGGATAATGCTGTCATATTTTCAGTTACGGTTAGTTAGTTAGTTTTAGTTAGTTTTGCTGGGCTATTTCCCGCACTTGGCCTCTTGATTGGGCCGTTGTGCGTGGATCATCTTTCTATTTATGTTACTCCAGCCAACCCAGGCTGTCCCAGAAGGTTAGCAGCCTGTTTAGGTTGCTACAGGCCTCCGCGACAGATGCTGGAGATTGTAGTATTCTTGCCCGTTGCTCTGCCACGCTCCTGCATTCGATGAGCGCATGCTGTGGCGTTTGTTCTTCCTCCATGCATCCTCTGCGTAGAGGGCTGTCTGTCACACCTATGGTAAACAGGTGTTTGTTTAGGGGACAGTGGCCTGTCATAGTACCTATGTCTTTACGGTATAATAGGATATATTTTTCAATTTCAATTTCAATTTATTTCCAAAAAAATCTTAACAGATTATAGAAACTTAATATCTAGGTACATTTAAATTACAGCCTATTCATCCGTTTTTACAATATACAAATTTATCACCACGTACATACAGTTCAACCTACTTCATTATTGCTTTTAGGACATGTCGATATGCAACATTTTAGTTTGTTTGAAAATCTTTATTGCACACACAAAAGAATACAATGTGGTGGGCCTATTGCCAAGTGGCAATATCTACCGACCATACCGCCAGGGTTATTGTGACTGAAGGTTTATGTGGGCAAATAAATTTACAAGTAATAAATAAATACACATACAAAAAAGTCATCATAGTATAAAATATAATTCAGTGATTAGTAACGTATGCCAACTCGTATTGAAGGGAGGAGTGAAATATAAGGACAAGCAAAGGAGACGGGAGGGGATGGGGAATTCATAAGTTGAGTAAATGTCTCTTTAAAGAATTTTTAAACCCGCTCAGGTTTTCAAGTTGTCTTATCGGTAAAGGCACGGAATTCCAGAGACGGGCCGCTTGCACTGCGAAAGACCTAGACATGAAAGTTGATGAATGCTGAGGTATAGCCAGTAATAGATTTTCCTGAGAGCGCAATGGGAGACCATGGGATGATAGCGGAGAGAAGAGATTATACAAATAAGTAGGACAGTTTGACTGTAGTACGCGGAAGAGTAGGGCGAGTATGTGAAATTCCCGACATCGTCTAATGGGTAGCCACTCCATTTGCCTGCGAAAGTTTGATATGTGATCAAACTTCTTCAGGGAATAAACAAAGCGAATACACGCGTTTTGAACCCTATCTAGCTTATCGAGTAGTTCTTCATTCGCATCTAGGTAGGCCACATCAGCGTAATTAATTAGCGGTAAAAGAAAAGATTGTGCCATTTGGCGTTTAATACAAAGAGGTAAGAGATTCTGAACCCGTTTAAAAGAATGGAGACTTCCAAAGACTTTACGACTGACCTCACTTACTTGAGGATGCCAAGATAAGTTTTCATCAATAAGCAGGCCAAGGTCTTTCACAGAACTGCTGTAAGGGACAACGACGTTGTCGATATTGATAAGGGGGAGATTATTTTTATACTTGGCAATGAGTGAGCGACTTCCGATGACGATTGCTTGGGTTTTTGACGGATTAAGAAGCAGGCCATGGTTACGAGACCATACCGCTATCGAGTTTAAATCGGAGTTTAATGCGGATATGGCACTAGCCGCATCCATGGGAGCGAAACTAGCATAGAGTTGAAGGTCGTCGGCATATAGGTGGTATTTACAAGACAAATTTTCAGAGATGGAGATAGTAAACAAGCAGAAAAGGAGAGGTGATAAAATTCCACCTTGGGGCACACCGGCGATAATTTTCGACCAACTCGAGAGCAAGTTTTTGACCGATACCCGTTGTTCGCGTCCGTGTAAGTAGGAATGAAACCAGGCAGTGACTGAAGGAGATCGGTTTAAACTGTGCAAGCAGGCTAAGAGAAGGTCAAAATCTACCGAGTTGAAGGCACTGCTGAAGTCGAGGAGGATTAAGACCGTCAGCTGACGGCGATCCATAGCAACACGGAAGTCCTCAGTAATTTTAGTGAGGGCGGTTGTGGTACTGTGGCTAGAGCGAAAACCCGACTGCAGAGGGTTAAGTATGCTATGTTGTTCGAGGAAATCGTTCAGCTGTGAGAAGACAATTCGCTCAAGTAATTTAGAAAGTGTTGGTAGAATCGAGATCGGTCTAAAGTCCTTGCATGCTGAAGGATTAGAGCATTTAGATACAGGAACAACAAGGGCACGCTTCCACTCAGCTGGAAAAGTGGACGAAGTAAGGGAATGATTGATAATGTGCGTAATTACTGACAATACCTCAGCCTTGATCGGTAGTAGTAGGGAAATATTTAGACCGTCGTTCCCAGTTGCTTTGGTTTTCACTTCACTCAGGAGTTTATCAACTACTGCAGAGGTAATCGAGTTAAAGTTAAAAGCCGGCCAATGAGCCCTCGGTTTCGTTTCTATGAATTTTAAAGTAGCCAACTTTAGCGCGGCGCTCATGGAAACCGTAGGAGTGACGAAGTGACAGTTTAAAGCCTCGATATCTATGTTGGACGGAACCTCATTTGGGACTTTTCCAAAGCCAAGTTGACGTAGGAATCTCCAGATATTGTTGCCAGAAGCAGCAATCTGAGAGGTATAGAACGACTTTTTTGCATTCCTGCATAGCTGATTACATCGATTTCTCAGTTGTCTGTAATTCTCCCTGCTCCCATCTCGAGGTGTACTGGTGATACTCGATATTTTTAAGATGTAGTTACTAAAACAACAAATTAAAATAATCAATAAAAATAATTAAGAAATATAAAATCAGAAAAATTCAGAATAATTTAAAAAATGCTACTTAAAATTATCAATAAAATGGCCAAAAAAATAAAAAATCATTTAATATTAACAAACTTCCCGATCGAATAAAAAGCTATGTCTAATAAGGATTCTTTAAGTAATTTTTTGAATAAGCTTTCCATTTGAATTGTTTTTAAACTTTCCGATAGCCTGTTAAAGTAATATGGCCCGGAGTATTTTGTGTCTTGCCTTGCTGTGTTTAGATTAGTACATAGTATAAAAAAACTCGTATTTTTAGTATGTGTATCTGAAAAGTTTTTATATTCTTAAAAGAATCAAGTTTTTATTTCTTTATTCTTAAAAGAATCAGTCAGTAACTTAAAGAGATGAAGTGAGGTTAAGGTGAGGATTGTTAACCTTTTAAGGGTCGACACAACTCTTCCCTTTTCACCTTTGCAATTATTCTTTCTGCTCTCTTTTGGAGTATAAATATGGGTTCCCTATGAGAAACATAACAATTTCCCCAGAATAGAATAGAATAGAACAACTTTACTTTTCTCAAATAAAAAACTTTGTATTAAGTAGATTACAATACAATACAATACAATCGACTACTCCAGTAGATAGGCATTCCTACACTGGTATGCGCCACAAAATTTAGAGATCGCAGGGTCGCGGCACGTATATGATTTTCGGAAGGACAAAATGATTCTAACAATACGACACCCTTCTAAATCGGTTCAAGCGTTTAGAAGTTATGGTGAAATAAATAAACGGAAAACATACATAGCTGAAGCCTGAACACATAACACTCCTTTTGGGCAGTCGCATAGTGCGGTTGGCCTCAAAACCTGGCCAAAAATGATTTGCTGTGTTTTCTCAAAATAAAATGTATAATAACGCCATTTAAACAACAATGAAAGTTAAATAATTGTGTTTTAATGATTGAAACCATATACAAAGTGTCACACTAAGGTTAGGATTACGGCTTAACCTGACACATAGATAAAGTTTTAAATACAAGTTTTACTCATACGTAGGACAATTTAAAATTGTTTTTAAATACACAAGGTGATATTATATATGTAAAAACGTATTATAAATGTCTTTAAATATAATAAGATATCTTTGTCAACCATGATAATATTTTTTCAGATTTTTTTTATTTTAACATAAATAAATAAAAATACATGTTTTTACAACAACATACATTTTTATTTCATGTAAATTTCTACTCTTCTATTCGCGTTCACATACTGAATCATTGATTTGGTCTTGCTTGAAAAGTTTTAGTGCCTCCTTTGAGCACAATTTTTTTTCAATGTGAAAATTTGTGAAATGTTGATCTTGAAACTCAGATGTCAGAAACTCAGAAAGGAAACTCAAGATGTTTATTAATGGCATATTTCACTTTGAGTAGAAATGAGTAGAGCATATTTGAAAACATCAATATAGGCAAATAATGTACAAGAAATCAAGCCCTTTTTAAGCGTTTTTAATACCGTAAAAATAGTTAGTCACATAATTAAATAGCATATAAATACTTCTTTTATATAATGTGTGTACATAGCTTGAACTTAAATGTCCATAAGGATAATGCAAAAAAATACGATGCAAATTTCATGGTTGCAGTTTCCATGTTGTCCGTAAAGCTTAGCTCTGCGGCATACGCAGTAATACGCAACAAATACGCAACAATAAGGCGGCTGACTGATGTAGATACAGCAAGAATAGTATACTTTAGTTACTTTCATAGCATTATTTCCTATGGGATTCTTCTCTGGGGAAGCTGTGCGGATATCAATAACATCTTTATACTACAGAAACGTGCCGTAAGAGCTATATATAAACTTGGTCCTCGGGTTTACCTTAGAGAAAAATTCAAAGAAATAAATATTCTTACTGTTGCATCACAATCTGTACGATACAATACGAAGATCTGTTGTATGTCCACAAGTATATTGACAAGTTTAAAAAAAAAGCGACACTCATAATGTTAATACTAAACATAAGCATAACCTTCTTGTACGTGCTACTCGTCTCCACAAAATAAGCTATTCTTTTTTGGGACAATGTATACGCTTCTATAACAAACTTCCTCATACTATTAGAGAACTATCTGTAAATAAGATTAAAGCCCCCATCAAAGCAAAATTGTATATAGAAGCATACTATACAATATCTGATTATGTAAATGGCAAAACGGCTTGGGAGTAAGGCTTGGACGTATCATGAGAACATAAATTAATAATAATAATTAATTGTGTCTATATGAATAAAGGAAATTTTGATTTTGATTTTGATTCACAACCGACGGCTAACTTTCAGAACTTCTTCGTGTTGGGTAAATAATGTTTAATATTTTTATCACGTATCTGGGTATCCGGATACTTAAAATTATTCACATAGATTAAAATTTGTAATGTTTATTTATGGCCAGGTTTTGAGCCTAAATACCGCATAGTGAGTTATGTAAAAATATAAATAATATCTCATTTTTATGTGAGAAATCATTTTATAAACTTTAGGCACTTATTACTGTGAAACCCAATTATTTTTATTTTTTATTAACATATACATATACATTCAAATTCATGAGCACAACAGAAAATGAAATTACAATTTAGACAATTTATTTATTTATTTATTTAGTAAAAAATTTAGTAAAAAATTATAGTCATATTTGATTAAGATGTTGCAAGAAATTGATGCGACATTATTTTTAATGATTGACACAGTCGCCTAACTAGGCCTAGGTCTGTTCTAAGGCAGACTTTTAATGGCGATATTAAGTGTGCACTGTCAACTTAAACTATAGTTAGCACTTATTTTTAAATCGACAAATATAAAACTACAAATATTTACGCATATACAAATATGGATAGATACTTATATACATCTATAGATAAAATAAATATTCGTATATACACACATATACATACATATATTTATACGAAAATAATCATAAAACCAAAATAAATAAAAATAAAAACTAAAATAATATACATATATAAATCAATTACATATTGATATAACGATCACCATTTAAAATTATCATGGAAAAACTAAATACTAAGTAGGTACTAAATACTATCATTCAAAATACAACAGTTAGCATATTCCCTAAACCGTCCCTACCCACCTCCAACAACCAATCGGTTAGAGATTTTTTAAAAGTTGATGTGTTCTCACTACTTTTAATTGCTTCGGGAAGATTGTTATACATTCTAGGGCCAATGAACGTGAAATGGCGCTGGCCAAATGTTGTGTAAGATCTTGGCACCATCATATCACCAGTTCTTGTTGCTCTCGTCTTTCCAACTCGTTGTTGATTATAAGGTGTCAGTTTATTTTTAGTATGCCGTAATGCCGTCGTATGCTTTTAAAGTTATATACACATCTGTCTGAGCCCAGGTTACATAGCGCATACATTAAACGCAAATGATTATCTTTCAATTATGCTAAGCAACGAGCAGCCGAGCCCGCCTTGCTAGGCACCCCTGTGTTAAGGCGAGCTCACTTCGGGAGTCACACTAGAGTGCCACGGTTGTGTCAAGGAAAGATCTAAAATATTTTTTTTTATTATTTTGATTTTAATTTCTTGTCATTATTATTATTATTATTATTAATATTGTTATTATTATTATTTTATTATTTTATTATTTTTTTATATTTTATTCCCCTTTTCAGTATTTTAAACAATTGTCTAAACCGCAGAATAAAATCTACAAGCGCGAATCCTCTCTTTTGCGGTATAGAGGTGATTGTCGCATCGTATTCATATGAGTTCCGCTCGTTTCCCTGTAAATATTGCTATCCATAATGCAGGTAGGCAGATAGTTTCGTATTGAACGCAACTGAACTGATTGACTAGTGATTAACGACTTCAGGGGTTCGCAGCAAGCGGTTTTCTAACAACGTAATCATACAACTAACACTTTTTGAATAATAAAAGTTATACAGTTACTAAATTAAACTAAAAGTTAGATACACTTACATTTTATAATTCTCATTCTCAAGATATATGTAATAGCAGCAATATAGTCGGGCTCTCGTCGTCCGTACGGTAGCGTTGAGACAGCGGCTCCTGAAGCAAATCACCCGTGCCCCGTGATCAAGGGCACCAATATGTATGTAAATGGGAATACTTTTGCTGACGCATGGCTTTTCATCAGACATTCTCCACCCACACTGGCGCACGCCTTACCTTAGGCACACGCACACAAATACACCTAAACATACTTTCTGAAGTTGTTCAAGCGAAAATTTCACACGAAGGTTACTTTCAGACTCGCTTATTACATTCATGTGATATTACAGATTGCTCAGGAGACAGGGAACATTTCGGCAGCTAAATTCTATATATTTTTTTTAAATATGGAAACGTCTTTATATACATAGGATAAAAAACGAATTTATCGCGTGAATTTTGTAGCATCCGACGTTTCGGCGACGTTGCAGCTGCCGTTGTCTAAGGTAGACTGAAAGCAGGGCCGGACTGGGACTTAAAATCGGCCCGGGCGTTTTGAAGCCGGTCGGCCCCTCAGAAAAAAACGAAGTACATATATATTTTGATATTATTATTAAAGACAAATGTTTCTAATCTATCTAAGTATGTACGTTAAGTTAGTGACTTCCGGAGAAGCTCACTGCTTTCGGCTACTTTGTCTATTATTTCGTCAGAGTCTAGATTCATTAAGAGATCTTTTTCTACCGCCATCAACATGAACGAATTTAAATTTTGAGGAGACAAACTGCTCCTCATACGATTTTTTATAATTTTTATGGTAGAAAAACTCCTTTCACATGCCACCTGGCTTAATGATAATGTAAGGAGAAATGTATGAATGTGCAATAGACTTATAGGCACTGCTCAATAGATTAAATCTATGTAAAATTTTGAAACACAAATCGAACAATTTTTACATGGACTACGTATCTCACATGCTTTGAAAGTGTCATTACTTGGTTATCCAACGTCGTTTCTACGGTACCTTCATTATCATTATCTTCTATATACAATGATCTTATAATCTTCCGATTCTGAATTTTTAAGATTATCCCAATGCAACGTCAAATTTTCCAATTCAATCCGCAAATTTTCGCTGGTGGCTTTTTCATCAAATTTCGTCAAGTGTCTGCTTAACTCTTCGAGTTCACCAGATTTAAGACCATTTTTTCTTATTTCGGGGAAACGCTTTGGATCGAGGTAAGAAAAATCAGCATATAATTGTTTATTTGCAAGAAATCGGCGATCCATGCTCGCAGTAACTGTATCAAAATTAAGGTTATGAACTCCTACTTTATATGAACTTTAATTTTCGTTTCGTATTTGAGCATCGATTCTAAGTATGCTTTCGCTTTCACACGCACTTCTGGCTTGAAGTGGACATTTTGTTGTATTGTTGCCAATGTCATGATCAATGTTACATACAAAGACGATTCTGGTTTTGAAAATGACCCAAAAATTTTCTTTAGGGCCGTATCTTTGAACCACCAACGTGTTTCGCCAGTAGTTGAGAGTCTTTTCGTATTGCCGTCCTCTTTAGTTTTTTCCCAAACATCCATGCGTTGATACGATTCGCGAAGGAATACTGCAACGTCATTCAACAAACTAAACAATAATACACTTTCAATAACCGACTTAGTAGTATCTCCTAATACTAAATTCAGTACATGTGCGTAGCACCAAACGTGAATTTGACCTGGAGACTCTTTTGATAGCCATGAAGAAAATCCGTTGTATTGGCCTTGCATATTTGTTACCCCATCCGTTGAATTACCGATGCATCTTTTTATATCTACATTTACAGACTTTAAAACTTTTCCAGTTGACGATTCACTTTCTACGACAGCGAGAAGTCTTTCATGTACACGAGCATCTGTCACGTAGCGTATTATAATTGAGCATTGGTCTTTGCACGTAATATCTTGAGTGATATCTACTTGCAAAGAAAACATACCAGCTGCTCGTACCTCCAGACACATATTCTAGTTCACCGACTGCTAGGATAATTTATTAATAGTTGTTTTTGACAAAAACGTTAATAATGATCCTCTTCTTTACCCCCCTTTGGCAAACCATGAAGTGTTTTACTTTTGTCAATGCACTCTTTTAAGTGATCTTTCAGATAGATATCATATTTGCTGAGGAGAACCACGAGCTCAAAAAAGTTTCCGTGGTCTAGTCATGTCCTCGAGACTATATGCTGCTTCCAGTTGGTCACCTCTATAACTTAATCCGCGTTTCCCAATAAACTTCACAATGTCTATTATTCTCTGTAAAATTTCTCTTCTTTTCCGCACTTGTGCTCGATGTAAGGACATTTGATTGACAAAAATTAAACTTTGAACGTTTTTTTATTGGACCTCAAAATGTAAGCTTCCGCACAAGCACGATGCGTTTCAGTTTTTTCGTGTTCCTCTACTCTGATATAAACATGTCTCTTATCTTGAATTCCTCGTAAAAAAGGGTTTGAGCTGGTATCAGAAGTTGTAGAAAATGCTAGGCAAACTGAACAGAACAAAGCACACTGTTCACTGCTGTAGGTCAGCCACTTGCGATTGGTTCCGTCTTTACGATTTACAGCTTTCTGTAACACAGGATCAATAATTTCTTGCATAGGATGAAATTTGAAAAAAATCCAGCTGATCGTTTTCAGGACGTGTAAAATAGTTAAATGAAGAATTTACATTTTCATCTAGTTCCCTATTGGCGTCATTTGCAGAATAATGAGGGACATGCCCATGCTGTTCATGTTGAAGTTCCACTTCAACTAGAGGTTGTTCGAATTGCTGTTCCTGACTGATTAACTCTTTGTTACATTCAGGAGGTGATTTGACAGTTGCTTCTTCAGTTACCATCTGCATTAGAAGTAGATGAACGAGTAAAAATATTTGTCAACAAACACTCCATCGGCTTTTTCGAAGCGGTCGATGCGGTCTCGTTCGTGCGTGAATTTGCGTGCATACAGCTCGCCTCTCCCCCATCGTACTGGCATGCACTGGCTCCAGCCCGGCCCGCGCCGCTCTGCGCTGCCTCACCGTTCGCGCGTGCGCATGCATGGCAATATGGCGATGATAGGACCACCGCGCCTGCGGCGCGGCAGCCCTATCGTCGACTCCGGCCCATCGGGCATTTGCCCGATCTGCCCGTACGGCCAGTCCGGGCCTGACTGAAAGAGCTGTCAATCCGTTGTTCCGCGGGTAGGACGCATACCTCTGCCGTCACTGCGTGGATTATAACGGTGGTGGTGTAGGGGGGGGGGGGGGGGGAGTGGGGAGCGGGCTCGGAGCGCGCGATCCCATTGTGCTATCCAAGGAACAATTCTGCTTTTCTCGCATGATCCGGGAAGCCATTGAAATAAGAAGAAGCGCGAACTTCAATAGATACGACGGTTACAAACTCTCATCTACGTGAAACCCTCTTCTTAAAATGTTCCCACAGCCGAACGCCGAATGCAAGGACGTAAGACACGATAGCGCTCCGAGCCCCCCCTCCCCCCTCACCTTCCCTCCCACCACGTTTAAATCTACGCAGTGGCGGCAGCGGTATGCGGCCTACCCGCGAATATCAGATTGACAGCTCTTTCAGTCTACGCTAGACAAAGGCGGCTGCAACGTCGCTATGTAATAATGATGAAATCATAATTTTTATTCTACCATAACCTCTAAACGCTTTTACCGATTTAAGTGTGTGATATTGTTAGAATCGGTACGTGATCGGGAGTATCATAGGGTACCTAATCTGTCCAAATGTCAAAAAATACTTAAATAAATGTCCGAATGTCAATAAATTAACATAAATATATCGTGTATAGTGTCAAATGAAAGGACTGATTGAGTACATTCCGGAAATGAGTGTGTGTGTGTGTGTGTGTGTGTGTGTGTGTGTGTGTGTGTGTGTGAGGGTGTGTGTGTGTGGGGGGGGGGGTGCGTGTGCGTGCGTGTGCGTGTGTGTGTGTGTGTCTGTATGTGAATTTGATAATATTACTTCTTTGCACAAGCAAAATTAATTTATATAGTCCCTAGTTGTTACGCCGGGCTACACCCTTTCTTACAAAATTGGCCATTGCCCTTTGGAATATAAATAATTCTATTCACTGATAGAAATACCTAACTTTTGAAGTGGTTTTCTCTCTCAAGACTGTTTCACTTTTGCCATTAGGCATTTTATAATTTTAGCTTGTTTCCTAATTACTTTTAATGACTTTTCACTCTGCCGGGCGTTTATTATTCCGTTTTAACAACTTTATATTAAGGGGGCGCATAAAGTCAGGTGCGCATTTATCCAATATTTCACATAATTTTCTCGGATTTATCTACCCTTGAAAAAATACATGAATAATAGACTATATTTCTTAAAGTTGTGTCCTGAAAGAAACGTAATAGCTGAAAGCTATTTTCTCGGTGGAAGAAATTGCTTTTTACTTTCCTGTCAAGAAAAGTATTGTGAACGCACTTCTGTGTGTCTGTGTGTCTGTCTGTCAGTCTGTATTCCTCCACGATAGCGCCCACACGCTTCGTCCGATTGAGCTGAAGTTGTGGTATGCAGGCATCATTTGTTCATCGCAAGAGTTGAAAGACTGTGCTTCAAATCGGACCACCAGGGGGCGCGCTAGTCATACATCAATTTCGAAATATTGGACTTAGAAAATTGACATTCGGTACACAGATACGTCTTAGGATCGAAACTTCATTATCAGGTTTTGGTTTCAATACCTCTTATACAAGCGACAAAAAAAAACCGACATACATTTTAATCAAATAATAACATCGAGCCGCTCGAGGCTATCCGAAAAACGAACCATATTGGAAAATATCCATTTTAATACCACGGAAATACTACAAAAACACTAGATTTGCTGTCGGAGGTTGGGGCAGGGAGAGAGGAAGTAAATATTCTTCTTACTCTGATAATCTTCTTTTTCCTTGCGTACCTATTCTGCCTTATATATAATGCTTTAACATCAAAGGAAATCGATCTAGAAGTACTAGACCTGAAGTAAATAATGAGTAGGTTAAGTCGGGGCAAGTCCGAACGGAGGAGCGGGCTTCTTCTTCATCTTCTTCTTCATCTTCTTCTTCGTCTTTTTCTTCTTTTTCTGTTTTTCTTAATCATAATAAAAACTAATTTCATTAAAAAAAGATTTTCTATCAGAATTGCCAATAAAATAAATAAATAGTTTAAAAAACACTAAAAACACGCTTTTGGGCTATGATACGATTTTCGCATACACACGGCTATGATACGATATTCCATCATGGAATGCCAGTGCCTATCTTCCGGCTTCATCATCAGACCTTGAAACCTAATCGTGGTCAAAGTTCATTCCAAGACTTATCTAACAAGTCCAAACACAGCTATGATACGATGTTCCATCATGAAGTTCCAGTTCATATCTTCCGACTCCATCATCAGATCAGTTCGACAGTACCATATTATTGTATTGTCATAAGAACTACTTACAGCTGCCAATTTTCATGACGCTACGATCCTTGGAAGATGATTAAATTAGTTACCTTAGATTCCATACATAGTTACATACAGGTCGACCTAATAAAAGCGTGTGAATGATCAAAATTTATTAGTGTTTTTAATTTCCTGGCAAGAAGAGTATTGTGGATGCACTTCTGTGTGTCTGTCTGTCTGTCTGTATTCTTTTACGATAGAACTCAAACGCTTCGTCCGATTGAGCTGAAATTTGGCATGCAGGCATCATTTGGTCATCAAGACTTGAAAAGATTGTGATTGAAATTGGTCCATCATAAGGCGCGCTAGTCATATTTCCATCTCGATATATTGGACTTAGAAACTTGAAATTCGGTACAGAGGTGCCTCGTTGAGCTGAAATCACATTGTGAAATTTTGTTTGATATTGAACTCATAATATTTTAAGTAGTAGTCGAAAATATATTAGATTTAAATAATCGTCATATTTATAGTCGTAAATATATAAAGTCGTAATATTTGAAGTCTGCCATATATTAATTATTTAGTAAGGTCCCTAAAATCGGCAACTCTTGCGTTCTGTTTTTGGTTAGACATTCGAATTCGAAGGCTCACGGAGACCCGCATTTGCAATTTGAATTTTGAATTGAATGAGATGATGCGCGTTTGAAATTCAAAGTTTCATTGCTTTGCTTCGAATATTAACAGGAATTTTCGCCACCTGCTCATCGACTTTATTTGTAAACTAGCTGACCCGTGCCCACTTCGTTGGGCGGTAAAACTTTTTACTTGTGATGAAATTATGAGTGTGGTTCGGTTAGTACTGAGTACTATGATTTATTTCCTGACTGCCAAAAGAAGGGTTATATTTTTACTGCATATGTATGTCATTGTATGTATTTGCATGCCAATTTGACTATATTAACGTTATTTGTGAGTGTCTTCTTGTGGGTGTCTTATTTGTGAGTGTCTCTTTAACCATTTATGCAGTAAAAGGGAAATTATATGCAGTAAAAGGGACAATTCTTTTGTTTTAAACACTTGAGACGATAAATTTACTTATTTTGATATGAATTCATAATAGTTGATAATTTGACCAATAAACATGACCTAACGATTTTTTGTGACTTAAATATTAAAGTTAAACATATGCTGGCGCTGACTTTTTTGTAAGCATTACCAAGCTCTACAACTTTTCTCCAGAATTTAATCATATATCTCACATCGTTAAGGCAGCGTTAGTTAGAAACGTTTTCTTTCGACCGTCTTTTCTCCGACTTACTTTACAAATCCGACTACCACGAAAAAGTTGGTTCATTTTTCGAATTAATATATAGCCTATGACACTCACAAATAACGTGGCTTTCTATTGGTAAAATAATTTTCAAAATCTGTTCAGTAGATCCAGAGATTACTTCCTACAACCTCACAAACTTTACCTCTTTATAATATTAGTATAGATTAAATATTCAGATGAAAAAGGTACCTGGTTACTTGCCGGAAAAGACTTCGGCGACACGAATGATTTTATTACTTTACCGGCCTACCAACCGACAAGGAGGAAAGGTTTTGTGAAGGCGCAAAAAAAAATCTTGAGATGAATGGGCAGATACATTTTGACCCCCTTTGAGATGATTAGTATCTGTCTGTCCGTCTGTCTGTGAGTGTTTGTTGGCATATCCTCCACGACAGCGCCCAAACGCCTCATCCGATTGAGCTGAAATTCGGCATGCAGGCATCAATCGGTCATGGCAAGATTGTAGTTGAAATCGGTCAACCAGAAGGCGCGCTAGTTATACTTCAATGCCGAAATATAACTTAGGCACTTGACATTCGGAACGACAAGTGCCTTGTTGGACTGGAATCACGTTGTGAAATTTTGGTTGGAATATCTCGTCTACAAGCTGCACTATTAATATTTAAATTCTGCCACACAAATGTGTAAGGAAATCAAATATTTCAATTTGCGGTGTCGCGCGTTTGAGATTGTAATTTTTAAATAACCGAGGACGTATGTTTGAATTTGAAATCTTCATTGCGTTGTGTCGCTCGTTCGAAACTAGATTTTTTAAGGGAGACGCGCGTTTGCAATTAGTTTTTTTAATTGAATGGGTGACTTCTTTTGCTACCTGCCGGGAAAGTCTTGGGGTGGCACAACCGATTATACATCCATCTCACCTCTATACTACTGGCAAAAAATGTATGAACTAGCGCGTACATAAACGCATCTGCGTCATCTTGTGTGTGTGCCCGCTAGAAATTTCCCCAACCTCCCTCCCGTCTCCTTTGCTTTTTCTTATATCACACTCCTGGCCTCGATCTAGCTGACATAATATGTTGTTAATCACTGTTTTATTTTATATATTATAATAATTATGTAAGTCATTTAGTATTTAGTATGCCCGTTACTTCGGAGCTATCGTCTGCAAAGGTCTAACCCAGCGATTCTTAACCTCGGGTCGCGACCTAAATTCGGGTCGCGAGAGGTATCGGGTTGGGTCGCGGAAATCCCGCAAACGACTTACCATTCGGCTACGTAACGACCAAATTTGGTTGCACATCAGAACACCGTTGACTACGTAACGACCAATATTAGCGGTTTGCTCCCGGAGCGCACAGTAATATTATTTTCTAATTCGAACGCATCCTAAAATCCATGCCAAATATCTCATTATTATCATAGATTATTATCATAGACGGCCGATATAATAATTTCGCGCGTCATTACGTGGATATTTCTGGTAAAATTCCATTGTCAAACATCATCATTTTTTTTCGAGAAGTCATCAAAAATTTTATTGGTTTTTATGAGCTAATATCTATTTATTTTTGTAAGTAAATAAGCAAAACAAAATATTGCATTTGATAGAAACTCTAATAAAGATCACGATAGTACCTACAATTTTAAAAAAGGGTTCCCTATCTTTTCGTAAGACAATTACAACTTAGAAATGCCGAGTTTTTTTCACTTTTTCGAATTTCTCATATTTATCCATAATTATCTAACTGTTTTACAAAATGAAATTTCAATATTCTATATATGAAATTTCAATGCGATCATTGCAATGTTATTCTTTTTATAATTTATATAGTAGTTCCATAGTTATAGTACTTTTTATCGAGCGCGGCGATATTGCAAGAAATTCCAATAAATTGCCACAGTCTTTCATGAAATTATGCTGCTACTCGAAGGGTTAAAGAAGTGGTAAAACTTGACTTTTTAATTGCGAAAATTTTTATTTTGTATTTTGTATTGATAGGTCGATCGATGTCACTAAACTAGTATAGTGACAATTATTACTAGTCACAGAACAAGGACTAAAGGCTGTGTTACTGCCATCTATTGTCCGTTCACAATCGCGACATGTTAGTTCTGTTTTAATGGATCTAACCCGATACCTCAGGCTGGCATAATGATATGGATCGTTTTTTTTTAGCCGTGAGGTTATTACAGAGAGACTTTAGGACAACACAGTCCAGCACAGTCTAGCTCCGCCAACATGCCCGTAAGAAACCGTTGCCTTACCACGGGGTACTGGAAAGTGAACCTACTAGGCAAACCTCACGCCCTTACCAGATTTGGCCAGATTTCTACGTCACCCGGTCTGGTCACGGGTTCGATGTCGCTTGCGCGGCCTCTACCTGGCGTACGCGGATATTCAGTTTGAATATTTTGCGGCCCGCGACGCCCTTTGTCCGCCATGGTCACTCGAGATTCGGTGGCCTATGATTCGATTCAAGGGTTGGAAACGTCAGGTCGAGAACTACCCTCCGCTGTCATTGGACACATACGTCTCTACACACCCCCCTGGTTATTCGCCGGCTAGGGCTTTCACCGTTTTTTCACCAGTCCAGATGACAGAAAGAGTTTGGTGAACCTCCCCAAGCTGCATGGAACCATTAGGAACCCTGGGCTGGGTTAGTACAAACTAACCGAATCTATGGTAGTTGTTGCATATTTATTCTTTTGTGATCAAATAATTATTTTATTACGACAATTTTTTTTTTTTTTTTTTTGTTACAATAATATTTTGTTTTTGTAATAATCACAAACGTTCCAAACGTAATCACAAACGTTCACCTTAGAACAGGTCCCGGCCTAGTTAGGTGGCGTTGTCACTGGACTTTGCTATGTATTCATTTTCTGCTATTTATTCAATGTTTAAAATATTTAATGCATAGTTCCTAAGATAAAATTGTTTTAAATTATTCTTGAATTACTTAAATAAATAAAATAAATAAATAAATAAAATAAATATACGCTATATACCAAAGCTATGGAATTATATCTAGAGAATCCGCAGTGCCGTTTATTATGTTGTCGCAGCCGCACTCTTGTTTAGTACTCTAGCGAAAATGCGCTCGTCCTCCTTTCGAGCCTTAAGACAATTTGAGTGCAATTTGTATATCCTCGGGCAAATCCAAGCCTGGAATTTAATGTGTGTATCTGAAAATGAAACGGGACAAGGCGCTGCCCGCGCGGAATCATTGCACAAAGCGGAGAAGTGGTGGTTGACGAGTCTCGCTCAGATTTCGAGTGTACGTACTCGTTGCATTCTGACTAATATTCAGAAATCGCATCGCGACATAATGGTTCCGATTAGGAACCAGATGCACGCCACTATATTAAAATACCCTTTTTATAAATTGACTAGATTGGAAGGCATCGGCGAAGTGCAAGTGGCGCTGATAGCAGTGACGTCGAAACTAATAGCAATTAATTTGGTCATCTATAATAACATAAATAATGAATGTTTTTTTATAAACAGCTGATGGATTATAAAAACCCAATAATTTATCTCACGACATAAACTCAATAATTGTACCAATGATAACAATAATAACATTAAATTATTAGTGCCATCTATCGCATTTTTATATAAGCTGATTACATCACAAAAATAATACGGAGCTATATAATGCCATCTATTAGTCTATCTGAAATTTAAAGTTCGTAATTTTTACGTATTGAAACCTGTACACCAAATCAAAAATTGGCATCTTTATGGAAATAATTTTTAAAAGCTATGATTAAAGAGTTATTATATTATTATTTTATACCGTTTCGTACTAAAACCCTAGTAGCCAAATCGTAGTAAGATGTTGAGTAATCTAGTACGTTATATAATCAATGATGGCGCGTTCGAAATTCAACTATTAGAATGTGGCAATCCTCGCGTTCGCTTTTTGAATTGTATTCCATGTCACTCACTCGCACAATAATGAATTATTTTTACTCAAAGGTAACCCTTATGAATCCAAATGGTTCGCCTTCCAGAATTTTAGGTGATCTTCGTACCACCTAAAATTTATTTGATTGTAACTCTTCATAAGCGTTTATTAATCCTAATTAACCTTCCAAATCTAATTCAATGAAATCTATAATATGGCCGAATCATGTACGGTTTGAGTTTCGTTTGATGATTAAATGAGAGTCGTTTGTGATTGAAATAAATTCAATGTATTTAATGTACATGATAATATATAAATGCAGTTCACATTCAACACAAAACATTCTGGTAAAATATGTTTTTCGTTTTGTTTTCCGGCGCGTAAATAAACAAAAATGATGGCTTTCCGACCGATGGCTTTGCGAACACGGGACATACAGTTGTCCATGAGGTCATTTATGTATAAATACATAAATGACCTCTACAACCTAACGCCCAGTAAAGCTATATCATTTGCAGATGACACGGTAATCGTCTTTAATGGCAGTAGCTGGCAGCATGTTTTCTCAAAGGCCAATAAAGAAATGGACATTGTTAAAGAATGGCTGGATGACTCACTACTCACACTTAATATCGAAAAAACTAAGTATTTAACTTTCAGCATAGATAAGAGAGGACAACCACCAGATGCCAATTCGATAACTATTCATCAATGCATGAACCGTCAATGCAATTGTGAGCCATTACAAAAAGTGCTGTCTCTAAAATACTTGGGCATAGTTGTAGATAATAAGCTCAGATGGGCTGATCATATAGACTTGTTGTCTTCAGGGATCAGACGTCTGGCATACATATTTAAAGATATATATTCTAGACCCCAAAACATTAAAAACTACCTATTACGACTTGTGTCAAAGCTTTTTGAGTTACAGGATCATTGGGTGGGGAGGTTGCTCCAAAACAATTATCCATCAAGTAGAGGTAGCACAGAAGTTGATAATTAAAATTATCAACCGCAAACTCTTCAGAAAAACTTTTTGAAGAGTTCAGTGTACTTGAAGTAAGGCAATTGTATTTAAAATTTTGTCTGGTTTTTATTCAATTTCAAAATAAGAGAGCGCCCACACAACAAGCACACCGAACAAGGCGATCCGTGGCGGATATGATAGACGTCCGTCGAACGAAAACATCTTTTGGTCAGAGGCATCTTATCAGTATAGGCCCCAGGATATACAACAAATTGGATGAGTCGATAAGAATAGTATACAGTAAAGACCAATTTAAAAAACGGTGTCACAGATGGCTTCTGAATGAAGGTCGGGATGTTAGCAACCAAATATTTGATATTCTTATGTAATTTAATTTAAATAAATTAAAATACTATTTTTATTATTTTGTTAAATCGCTGTTCTTGTGTTTTTGTTCTTTTTTTAATTGAATTATATTGAAATATATATATAACTTGTAGCATGGATATTTTATATATAATTGTATCCTCGGACTATTTAAATTTGATTCTTTAAATATTTATTGCGATATCATTTTTCCATTTATTTCGATTCATTATTAATATTATTTATATTTTATTGTATTTATTACGACATTGTATTATTATTATTCAATTTGATTATTTCACCATTTACTGAATGTTATTTTTCCAGCACACTACAGCTACAGTTACATCACACTACACTACACTACAGTTACATCACACTATACTCAAATTAAAATTTTATTATTATTAGTTAATTTTTAATATTATTTGATACCTAGCTTATTTTTAAAATTAAGTATTCTAAAGTATGCACAAGCCACTCTCCTTGGTACGCTTGCCTTAGTACGGGCCTAGGCTTAGTTAGGCGGCGTTGATTTAAAAAAAAATTGTCTGCGGTGCTTTCTATTTTGCTATTATTTACATTTAAGCCTATAATGTTAAACTTACAATGTACTGCCGTAAAAATGTCAGGGTCGATCACACTCACGGGTCAACACCCATCCGACGGCCTCCACGCACGGGGTGCGAACCTGGGTAGGACTCTGGAAACCAGTTTCCCCTGGGAATCAAACCTCTGGCGCTCCTGGACGGTCTGCGCACCGTGCGGCGCAAGCCAATCGATTGTGCACTCCGACTAACAGTCGGGGGAGTCTGGAAACTGTATTGTTTCCTATAGAGCGGGGGTGGTTGCGTACCTTACGGCGACTGCTCTTGAAATGACCATTGGCCATCCGATCCCGGTTCAGAGCCGGGCAAAGGACGCCTTGGTCCGCGATAGATTCGGTATACACCGTTTCACCGCTTCGTAAGGGAGAGGACCGCGCAAGCGACCTCGAACTCGGAACCAATCGAGAGACCGGAGAAATCTGGTCACAATTGGAAGTAAGGGCGCGAGTATCTCGAGCCGCCGGGTTTATTCCTGGCTAACTCGCGGTAAGGCGTTGGACTCTTACGGGTTGTGGCGTAGCTAGACGTCGAATTGTTTTTGTCCAAAGTCTTCTACGCTAACTGCAGGTCGATAGAACGACTAATCGTTAAAACTTCCTGTGGTGACGGGCTCGCCCGTTGTAGTCGACACCTCAAGATGCCGTAAAAATGTGCTTTTCTTTAATAAATAAATAAATAAAATTTACCCAAATAAACCTTTAGTCAAATTATCCATGGCTTTATGGCCGAAAGATACCGCCACTTAGCAATAGGCTCACCATGATGTACTCTATTGTAAATGTAATAAAGTTTTTCAAACAAACATACAAACTTCGGGGACGAATCATGGCTAAGAGACATTCAATAGGTTTACGGATCAGTTGACAAAAAATAAGATCGCTGCACGTACAGATTTCCCGTTATTTTATCCCTTCCTTAAGCCCTTTTGGTTGGTTGCCAATAGGTTGGCAACAGCTGCACTCTAGTAATATTATTATAGACACATAAAGCCGCCTTCTCGGTCATGCGCTCCTACCTTTACAATATTCTTTATATTTATGGCTGGGATTTCGCTAAATTGGCTACGGCAGGTGTTTCGATGCCGACGAGCACACGAGTAGAGTTTTATTTGATAGTTCGAGCGAATAGGCTCATATTGGGAACGATTGATACAACTTCAAAAGAATACACTGAGAAAAATATTGGATTGATTCTTACACTACCATTGTGTTATTACGGTTATATACAGAATAACGATGTTTCAATGGTAATGTTGTTAAATTACAAGGAATGTTGCTGGGGTGGAAATAGTACTGTCTCCTATAGAGAGGGGGTAGTCGCTTCACCTTACGGCAACTGCTCTTGAAACGACCAATCGGCTACCCGATTCCGCGTAGCAGCCGGATAAAGGGCGCCGTGACGAAATGGAGAACCGAACCTGTAACCAGTCGGGAGATCGTTGTAATCTGGTTGCAACTGGAGGTAAGGCGCGAGAGTCGGCCCGCTAGGTGTTTAACCTGGTTAACTCGCGGAAAGGCTTTGGTCTCTGTAACGTATCCCGAATAACCTTTTAAATGCCTAAAAAAGTAGACAGTGGACTTATCAGTGGCGTAACTAGACAGTGGACTGTTTTCATCCCAAATCTCCTACGCTCACCTCACGAGAGATAGAACGATCTAATATCGTAGTAGAAACGTGGACACCTAACCTAACCCAAACTTTATGTAAAAGGTTAGAAGCTTTCAAAATGTAGATTTACAGGGGAATAATGAAAATATCTTGGACGAATAGTCACAAATGAGACGGTGCTGCAAAGAATGCACAAAGGAATGGAATTACTGAAGATCATAAAGAGAAGAAAATTACAATACATGGGCGACATAACGCGTGGTAACAAATACCACCTTCTCCAATTAATCCTGCAAGGAAAGATAAAAGGCCGCTGAAGACATGGCCGAAGAAGAACCCACTGTCTACAAAACCACGTTGAATGGTTCAACTCAAGCACCACCGAGTTGTTCCGCGCTGCAACATCATTGGCCCAAGTGGCCATAATGACCGCTGACCTCCGATAGCAGATGGCACCTTAAGAAGCAGAATATAAATAAAACTTCCTGAGGTCACTGGTTCCCCGTCCTAGTTGATTTCTCTAGTTGTCCTTGGCTACATACAGAAATGATGATTGGTTATAATATTATCTATCATTAATATTAATAGCCTTCCGCACGATATGTTTGTGTGCAACTACTGCCAGATTTCCGCTTCCATAAATACAGTAAAACTGGATGTCAGTTTTCATTCATTCGAAGCGTATTTGTTTTTGACAGGCAAACAAGACAGACATAAATTCGTTTGCTTTGCAATTTTAACATTTCAAAATAACGGAATAGAAAATTAATTGAAATGATATTGACTTTTAACTGATTGACCTAATGGAAATATATTGAGGAAGGGTTTTTTCAAGTCGATTATTCGGAAGTACAATAATGGTTCGGGTATAGCTAGACTTATATTAACAACTAGCTTCTGCCCGCGGCTAAGTCCGCGTCAACGAGCATTTATGCCAGCGGTGTGATACTTTCCATCGGATCATTAAAAATGTACCCTATGAGAGTATTTAAACTATATTGAGAATTAAATTCCAAGATCAAGCTACATTAACTTATTGTTATTTTAACTTACACATGAATAAAAACGGGTTTACATATGTTTTTATTGAAATTTTATTACAATTTTATCCTAATTCAAACAAAATATGTTTTTATACTTGATATTCACTAAGAACTAAAAATCACCTAAATAATTGATTTCTTATATTAATTAACGAGAACACAATCATATTGTGTATCACTTAAATGCCAGGGTTATCTATGAACCGATTGTGGTACTAATTTTCAACATGTAGGTACGTAGATGAGAACTAACATAATTCATTTCATTCTATGGACAGAAGGAGGGTCGCCATATTGACCATATTAATAGAAGAATAACCAATTTTGTAACTATGAATGCTATCTAGTAAAAGAATCTTTCTTTTGCAAAAGAGAGCACTGCGCTGCATATATCAAGTAACGACCAGGACCTCATGCAAAGAATATTTCAGTAAGGCAAGGATAATTACTATGTATTCAGCGTTCACATACCTGTGTTTAATGTATGCTAGACAGCACCTCGCAGAAACTGCAATTAATGCAAACATTCATCGCACCATACCCGCGGTAACTCCCTTCTATGCGTACCCCGAATACGACTGGCAAAAGTACAGAAAAGCTACTAATACCTTAGCATTAAATTCTATAATATACTCTCTACCACTGTCAAATAGCTGGAGGACGTAAAATTCTGAAAAAATATCAAGGAGATGCTAATAGGCCACCCTTTCTATGATCTGGCCGAATTTGAGGGCCATGACTTTTCAAATATTGTGCCCTTTTAAATGATTTTAAAAAATATCCTTATTATCTGGTTATTTTATTGGGTCTTATATTTATACTTTTAGTTTTTAAACGCGTGGCGTAGCTTTGATTATTTAACATTTTACTGACCAAACAACGATAGAAGAAGAAGTACAAAAACGTCGACTACGATGGTTCGGCCATGTTTGCCGAATGAATGATAATCGCTTGCCACGTAAACTTCTTCGGCGAGACCGTCCGACAGAATGGAGAATCCAGCGATAGGCATCGAAGAAAACCTGGCTAAATAACATCAAAGAAGACCTTAACGATTATCGGCTAGGGATGCTCGAGACTTGGCAAAAAATCGTCAAGAATGTAATGTAATTTAATTTACACTTTGCGTTTTGTAGTAAAATCCTGGTTGCCTAATTGTTGTCTGACTTTGAGTAATCTTTAAACGCCATAAAATTTGCAATGTTTCATCATCATTCAGACGCGGGTTAGTTATTAATGTCGCATCGGATATACATAAATACACTCATCAATCTATATCATCAACAGCCTAACAAGAGTATAACTATGTAGAAAATGCGCAGATGGTTGACGCCATCAATTTGCGTAAAAATCAGGCAGGACGTGGAAGAAATCTCGTCAAACGAATCACTCGCTCTGTCGCCATTGTAGTATCCGGCCCGGAATGTATTTACACATCCTAGCCGTTTTAAATGCAACATCCAATTTATAACGCAAACAAAAAACGTAATTATATGCGCTTACCGAATTAATTCTGTGAATTTGTTTACTGTGTTTAGCAGAAATTGGATCTTTTCGTTGATTCTGTGAAATGTTATGGGGCGTATGCTGGATCCGTGCCCAACCTTGTCAATAAACCTGCCCAGTACACTTTTCTTCTGAAAATACAGCCTCAAATTTCAGTAATGATTCAGTTACCAAGAAATATAGAACAAAGTCTTTTAGGATTGAGTGTTTTCTGGTTTTCTTTTCTTGATATTAGGTAAATTTTAATTACAAAAGATTATTTCACACACTGAATTTGAAAAAAATTTTTGCTTTACTCAATAACAAAGGCCGAAATGAACAAGGTTGCAACTCAGTTTTTCAAGTGAGTCATTAGAAAACCTGCTATTACAAACAATTGTTAGAAAAAAAACAGTTTTGTAGTAGACCCGTTTTCGCAATGAGTTTCTACGTCATGGAAGATAGGTTTTGTTCGGGGGCTAAAAACGGTCTAAATAGAGCAGTCTGCGTCAGATAGCCGTATAGCTCTGGTTTCTCTCGTGATTTAGAAGAATTTTTGACGCGATTTCGCATACGTTTGCTCAGCATTGGCTTCTAAATCGAAAAAATGACGATGACCGCCGATTTCGTAAGTAATACCATTGATTTTATAGTGTAAATCAATGGTAATACTTAATTATTATTTGCCCTTAAATCCTGTGTCAATTTATTTTGTAGACTTTGAAAAATAGCCCTAAATATATTTTGATCCCGAGAGAACAGACGGGCAAAGGATGTCACGGTCCGAGATAAATTCGAACTGTACTACCGCTAACATCATATATTGAGTTGTCAACAACAACGGGCGAGCCCGTCACCACAGGACGTTTTAACGATTAGTCGTTCTATCGACCTACAGTGAGCCTAGAAGACTTTGGACATAACAATCCGACGTCTAGCTACGCCACAACCCGTAAGAGACCAACTCCTTACCGCAAGAAAGCCAGAAATTACTTCCCGGCGGCTCGAGACACTCGCGCCCTTACTTCCAATTGTGACCAGACTTCTCCGGTCTCTCGATTGGTTCCGAGTTCGAGGTCGCTTGCGCGGGCCTCTCCCTTGCGAAGCGGTGAAACGGTGTATACCGAATCTATCGCGGACCAAGGCGTCCTTTGCCCGGCTCTGAACCGGGATCGGATGGCCAATGGTCATTTCAAGAGCAGTCGCCGTAAGTACGCAGCCACCCCCGCTCTATAGGAAACAATACAGTTCCCAGACTGCCCCGACTGTTAGTCGGAGTGCACAATCGATTGGCTTGAGCCGCACGGTGCGCAGACCGTCCAGGAGCGCCAGAGGTTTGATTCCCAGGGGAAACTGGTTCGCTGGCCAGAGTCCTACCCAGGTTCGCACCCCGTGCGTGGAGGCCGTCGGATGGGTGTTTACCCGTGAGTGTGACCGACCCTGAACACATGGGTCATCGTGGCCAACTCATCATGGGCCCGTTAGCTCCCAAAATGCCGCCCGTTAGCTCCCAAAACCGCTAACATCAGGTAGAAGCCGCGCAAGCGACTTCGGGCCCGTAACCAGACGGGAGGATGGAGAAATCCGGCCAAATGTGGCAGTGAGGGCGCGAGGCTGCCCGCTTGTTTAACTTTTCAGTGCAATGCCATAAGGCTTTAAACTCTCACGGACAATTTGGCATAGCTATACTGTGGACTGTTTTACGGTGTGTTCATTTCAGGTTGAAAGAACAATCAATGTCGTTATACCTGCCTGGGGTGACGGGTTATTCCGTCGTTGATTGAAAGAGTAGGATACGCAATACTATTATATATCGTATCTTCTTCGGATTGGTTTTCCTTTTACTTTGGATTTACTTTTTTTGTTGAGCCTACTTTGATATTTATTCAATAAATTATTGTTTTATCCTTATTTTTAGACATGTATTGTTGATCTTTTTCTTCTTTTAAACCAACTCTCTGATGACATTGGAAATTTATTGTCGCTTCAATTGGTCTATGTTAGAGAGATTTTATTTCAGTATTCAGTATTCAGTATTCAATTTATTCATTCAGAATATATAATAAAACCATGAATTATAAATTAAAGCTAATTATCGCATATTAGAATTCGTCAGTTTAAATGTAGATATAAAACGATTAAAGCATAAATATTAATTCGACAATAGTGTTGACTAAAGTCGGCTTTACACGGCAGACAAATAAAATAAAATAAAAAAAATTGAGCTGAATCCATGTACATGAGATTACATATAAAATAGATAATTATTATAAGAATATTAATAGTCATCAAGCACTTTATACAAAAAATAATTACACAATAGGAAGTATCAAAACAAAATTGGAAAAAACAACGTGTGTATATGATCAGGTATGTTACATTACACATTGTAATCTACATAATAAATATTAAATTCATAATATTATTATTAAACAATAAGAACTAAAATGAGGTACCTGATTTTGCAATGAATAAGCTGATGATGAACAGTACAGCCCGTAATATAGAACTATCCATCGTTTTTGCACGACTTACTAACAGTACGCAATAAAAAAATATGTATTTAATTATTATATAAAATATCTTATCTTAATTAATTAATTAATTAATTAATTAATTATAAAATATCTTATCGTAATTATTACATAAAATATTATATACAATATTTTAAAATGTCTACCTTATGCTAAATCTAATATTAACGAACAAGGGGTAAACGGGAATATGCACTCCCACAATACACGCAGACGTGATGATGTGATCCTGCCTAAAGTACTCCTTACGCAGACACAAAAGTCCTTTAAATATTTGAGCTATAAGCTCTTTAACCAGCTACCACTCTCCACAAGAAAGATGGAAACAAAGGCGTTTAAAAGATTTATTAAACAAAAGCTGCAATCCACACGACATGCTTTCTATAAGCTGGGTGATTTTTTCGAATATGCCAATTCTTTCAAATGGGAATAACATTAATATGTAACCTTCAAGTACCTCATTTTAGTTTTTATTGTTGAATAATAATATTATGAATTTAATATTTAATACGTAGATCACAATGTTTAACGTAACATACCTGACCATATACATACGTTGTTTTTTTCCAATTTTGTTTTGATACTTTCTATTGTGTGATTAGTTTTTGTATAGAGTGCCTAAGATGACTATTAATATTCTTATAATAATAATCTATTGTATACTCATGTACATGGATTAGGCTCTATTTTTTTTAATTTTATTTGTCTGCCGTGTAAAGCCGACTTTAGTCAACGCTATTGTCAAATTAATATTTCTGCTTTAATAGTTTTATATTTACATATATTATTATATTACTAGCAACTGACGAATTCTGATATGCGATAATTAGCTTTAATTGATAATTCATGCTTTTATTGTATATTCTGAATGAATAAATTGTATACTGAATACTATCAAGGTGTGTAGGGTACGTAAGCTCGTTTACCCAGTCGTGTTTATGTAGTCTCTCCGGCGAGCTTTCTTAAACGCCCGCTGTCGAAAATTTGTATTTGCAGAGGAACAGATTGAGCCCATAAAGTCGAGTGCTCTTACATTAAAATATATCGCAGTTCAGGGCCTAACCCCTCCTCGTAGACATCCGTCCCCTCGCCCTCTCTATCTCGCGGTGTATCACTAAATTTGTCATTCGCAGGGACTTCCTGTACATCCTACTGCGAGGACGACTACAACGGAAATATCACGTGTTTCATGCTCGATATACTTTGACATGAGTATTGTGATGTGCTAAGAAATTTAACCTTTCGAGTAGCGGCATAATTTCATGGCAAACCGCGGCAATTTATTGGAATTTCTTGCAATATCGCCGCGCTCGACAAAAAGTACTATAACTATAGAACTACTATAGCAATCATAAAAATTATAACTGTACAATGATTGCATTGAAATTTCGTATGTAAAATATTGAAATGTCATTTTGTAAAACAATTAGATAATTATGAATAAATATGAGAAAATCGAAAAGGTGAAAAAAACTCGGCATTTCTAACTTGTACCTGTCTTACGGAAAAATACGGAAACCCTATTTAGAAATTGTAAATACTATAGTGATATTTATTAGATTTACTATCAAATGTAATATTTAGTTTTGCTTATTTACATACAAAAAAAATTTAGATATTAGCTCATAAAAACAAATAAATTTTTTGATGATTTCTCGAAAAAAAACTGATGATGTTTGACAACGGAATTTCACCAGAAATATCTGCGAAATGACGCGCGAAATTATTCTAGAGGACTTCTATGTATCTATGGTAATAATGAGATATTTGGTATGGATTTTAGGATGCGTTCGAATTAGAAAATAATATTACTGTGCGCTCCGGGAGCAAACCGGTCGTTACGTAGTCAAGTGTGTTCTGTTGTGCAACCAAATTTGATCGTTACGTAGCCGAAGGGTTAAAACATCAATAAAGACTAAATAGGACATTTTTAATTGTCGACGACAATGGGCGATCCTGTCACCCCAAGAATAGTGATCGTTCGGTCTCCCGTGAGGTGAGCGTAGAAGACTTTGAGACAAGTACAAATCTACCGTCCAGCAAAGCCAACATTCCCGTCAGAGGCACCGGATAGGTGAACCATCGGAGAGCCTCGTCCCCTGATAAACAGTTTTGGCAGAATATTTCCGTCAGGAATTAACACCTATATGGAAACATGAGTTTTATAACACTAAGGGAAACTTTACGTCAATTGAACCTTTGTATACTATTTTCTACATGATGTTTATTTATTGTTACCTGTTAGGATGCAATGGTAAAAAAATGAAGTGTCCTAACTTCATAGAAGACTATCATTTGGTCGCCTCTGTATACAGTCTATAAAAATAGAGTTGAGAGACTCCAGAAGTACTTCATGAGACATCTTGATTTCAAATCGTTTCAAACCTCCGAAAGTTACTCAGAGAGACTTAACCGTCATAACATGGACTCACTCGAGTATAGGCGCCTCCAATATGATATACGTTTTCTGTACAACATTATACAGACACCGTATATCATATTAATAAAATAGACAGTCCCTATTCTGTTGGCAGAATCTTCTACGGAATCCCAAATAATAAGACAAGGGCTCGCGATTTATTTTATCTACCGAGAGTCAATACCAATTATGGTCAAAATATGTATTTTAATAGAGCACTTCGATCATATAACCTAAACTTTCAATGTCTGGATATTTTTAATTGATCTTCAAATACTTGCTTCGAAGAAATTTATAAATACGATAACAGCCTTCGGGTTTGATTGGTATTTCTTAGTCCGCTAGGTAAGTAGGCTGTGGTAATGGTTACTACACTATAACAATGCTTTCTAGCCAGTATAATATTTTCTATAAAAGTTCATATGTTTATTAACATTATAAATAAATTGTGACGTAAATTATATATATTTATATTAACTATAATTTTACATTTTATTTTTACCTTATCGTATTATTTATATTAATTTATTATTTGTGCACGTTTATGTATGTATATATGTATGTATGTTATATAAAATTTATATCTTAAATACATCTACATAACTCATAATGTGGCTTCCCTATCCCTTTCCTCTTACAATCTGCATTTTTTTTCATAGCTCATTGCGCTGTAACAAAAGATTTAGTTTAATTGTGAAAACTTTTAATTGGCCTTAGATTTGTATAACATGTGTTAGAATTAAGTATAAAACTCTGTAAGTTTTCCGAAAAATAAAAATAAATAAATAAATAAAATAAATAAACAGAGAATAATCTATTTTATAGACGTGCGCACACATTCAATGTTTGGAAAGAAGTCGTAAGTAATAGACTAGCCAAATCAAGACGTGTTTGTATTCTGCGTCGCTCGGCATCACCGAAGACAAAATAACGTGGTAGATCCCGATCACTCGATCCTCAGCCATACGGAAACAACCGACTAAACACAAAATCCGCATACGCGAACGACCTTTTAAGTGGTTCTCGTCTGCAAGTAGAATTATTCAAAGCATGCAGCAAGTATAGAAAGAAGCGTTCCGCTCCGGGATCATGCGCGACTTTTTATTACGTCTTTATGTACGTTTTTATTGTTCGCCCCGCTGCGAGACGGTGGTTTGTAGCGAATTACGTCGTTGCAATGATGCTTACATTCACATTTCCACAGGCTATTGTTTTTATCCCTGCAGCAATCTGAATGTTGTGACTGTACATAAATGTGAAGCAAGGGTTGAGCGAGTCGCTTGCTTTAATGGCGTTTTTATGACAACGACTGTCTGAGAGTGTATTCGGTGTAATGAAGAGGGTACTGTACACAGTCTCTAATCTAGTGTAAAAGGTAATTTGTAATCTGTAATGATAAAAAATATTCATTTAAATTTACTTATCTAAGTCATTAAATTCAACTGGCATTGTGATGAAAACTAATGAGATTCTTTCTTCACTTAACCCTTATTAAGGCCCAAAAGTCGCTCCTAACAGTAATACACAAAAAATCATTCCGGTATTCTTCTGAGAGCTTGTACAAGGAATCTAATTAAGATAATAATGAATAAATATTACAAAATTGGCAAACTGAAAAAACTCGCCTATAAAATCATTTCGATTTTTTTGTCACAAAATACGTAAAATATGAAAAAATTGTAAATACAGTTATGTTCTTTATTAAATGCTTTACCAAAACAATATTTTTTTTTACTTATTTGCATACAAAAATATTTATTTATTCAGCCAAGAAAAATTTTATGTATTCTCGTAAAAAAACATTTTTTTAATTTTTAATTTGTGACTACTTATGGTATTTTTTTATATGAAATTCTTTCAAAATAACTTTATTACTGCATCATACTTCTTAGAAATCACACCAGAACTTTGAGCTTTGTCTGATATTATAGAAAAATCTAAAGTTTTGAGAGTTTCCGCGTCCGAACTTAATAATAAACTTTGAATGCTCATAATATAAAATTCGTTAGATTTTTTCAATTATATTGTCTTATCATAGACTTATTATATGTCTAATAACTAATTACTATACTCCAAAGAGTCACATTTCATCGAAAAACTATGGAAAATCGCACTTTATTCTCTCATATAATTATCAAAACAAGTTTCTTTGCGCGATTCATTTTACAAAACAAGATATAACTTTCAAAATACGCCTAATTATGTGATAACTTAGGATGTAAATGAAACAATACTTATTTTGTTAGTAAATTAAAGCGACATTACGTCATATTTCGCAATATATCGGGATATTTCATAAACATTACAAAATAATTACAACCATTTTTTCGCGAGCCGTTTGTTGTCGCCGAAGTGTTTTCTTTAAAAATTCGTGAAAAACAGCAAATGGACTATCTCAATTGACTAATCCTAATGCCTAAACTACTTAAAAATGCAAATTACTCACTGTTATCCAGTAAACAATGCACTGTTATCCACAAAACACTGCACAAAACCACCATTCCGCGGAACTATACGCGGCCGCGGCGCTGGCCGATGGACTGCCGTTTTGACGTCTATGCTAACTTTTTAAATCGCCGTTCGATTTTTTCGCCGGTGGCCGCCGAATTAAAGATTATTTGGCCATATCGTTCCGTCGTCAGAAAGCATTAAGTACGACGTTTCGAATCGTAAATAGCATTTTTCGCAGCGGCGAGCGCGATATCCAGTAGCGGATGTTTCGGATTTTAGGCGGCCGCCATACATGTCCCCAAATGGATGTTACGTGGTGAGCGGGTGATATCACCACCTCACACCGAACAACTTGGAGTCTAGTGAGGGGTGGTCCCTCACACCTTATTTACCAACACTGGGCACGCCACTGCCCCCAGCAATATTGTCACACTCCTCTTCCGTATCTCAAATTATATAAAAGCTATCAGCGCCACAGCAATCAATAGGAACTACATCCGCCATACTAAAATACTTGTCTGCAGTGTCTCAAAACATAATAGCACAATGAATCCTCAATATATATTATGATTTACTCTGTCATGGGAAATCCTAATAGCGAACGGATTCCGGGTAAACACTGTATATTCCACTCTAGATAAACACATATCAATTTTGGCTGGATCGTCGAAAGGAAATGTTTGCCAATAGTCAACACAATATTATTGGCAATAGTTGTAGTTGCCACGAGTGCAGCGCATTTCAAACTGTTGGCGCTATATATTCGAATAACTTTCTACATTATATATTTTAATAATTTCAGAATATTAAAACGTAATCCTCGGAAGTCAGGCAGTCAGGGGGCAATAACAATAAATACTTACAACACGGAGGGGAATGGGTAAGTAGGCGGTGATAAAAAATCGGTTTTGTCGCCCCAAGACTTTCCCGGCAAGCAGACAACCCCCTACCTCCCTTAGCGCCCAACTCCTCAAATACACCCCTGCCCAACCGTTTCTCCGCCCTGGCCTAGCCCCCCCGCGCCGACCACCCCCCTCCCCACCCGATAGTAATTGTGTCAAGTGACTATGATAGCCACATCGTGTTCCCGCATGTGCAGAGCAGGGTTGCGATGATTTAAAACATTTGATTTAAATCGGTGATTTAAATCGCGATTTTAATCGTGATTTTTAAAAAAAAACAATGATTAAATCAATATTTGTTTTCTGCAACCAAAAAATGTCAACCTCAGCCAAAAATTGTGAAGGGACTTCGGACTATAACCGAAGAAGAATTGGATATACATAATCAAGCAACTGCTAAGTACAGTTGCTTCATCCGCTGGGGTCTATATTGGAATATTTACGGCATTCAATTTGGTGCACAGCAAAATAAGAAATAGATTAGGCAACGAGTAGGCGGCTAAATTAGTGTTCCTCTTGAAAAAACTAAATTCGAACAAATTACAAAACCAATAACATCTAAGTTACTGTTACAAATAAAAAATGTAAGTATAATAATGTAAGTATAATGCAAATATAAGTAAGTGACTGCGACTGCGGTGAAACCCATATGGTTTAAATTATGTTAATTTAATAATTTTGATACCTTCTTGTTCACTTCTTAATAAATATGACAAAAACGCTACGGTATTTCTGTTTTTAAAAAATGATTGATTTTTTTTTGATTTAGAAGAAGAAAGAACTTTTTGAGTTTTGTACATTTTACAATAGTTTTTGTTAAATAAATGGCAAATAAATATGTTACTGTGTTTTTAGTTTTTAGAAGAAATGATTTATTTTGATTTTTGTTAATGTTATTAAAACATATTTAAATAAATAACAATTGTATTTTGTTTTTCCTGACTTCTAAATTTGAAAAAATACAAATATTTAAAAACAATTGATTTAAATCAAATAAATCCGATTTAAATCAAATTAATCCGATTTTTTAGATTTTTTTAAAGAAATCATGATTTTTATCAACCCTGGTGCAGAGTAAGACGGCAAGACGGATTGTAAGGTGGACGAGAGGAAGTAAGCAGACAGAAAGATTCGTTGATTATATCGGTCGTTGACTGGCAGGTGCGATCTTCGGCAGTTTTTTTCAGAAGGTCTCGTTTGCGCCACCATAGCTAACGCAATACATCCAGGCGACTGGATAATTTCAAAGATTTTTATGACATTTTAGGCCTAGGAGATTTTTTTTGTGTAGACTTCATGACGCATCTTTTTGATCATAGCAGATTATGGCTTGCCTGCTAACTGTTCTGTGCATCTGAGCCATATGACCTACGGTATTCTCTTCTGGGCGCAATGCACCATCGATCTAAGGCAACATATTTTTTCATTGCAAAAACGGCCATTCGAATTTTAAGTAATCTGGGTTATGTAGAATCATGCCGTGGTCGTTTCAGAAGGCTGAAAATCCTCACCCTTCCATCTCTATACGTTTTAAAATGCGTTAAATTGATCATAAAAACCTAGCTCAGCTGCCGATACATTCAGATACCCATAAACACTATACAAGGGGCAGAAATAATCTGATTCTTCCTCGTCCAAATCTAGAACTTTTTAAAAGGGATCCGAACTACGTCGGAATTATATGCTACAATAAGCTACCCTCTAGTTTTAAAAAAATATGCCGCGAAGGAAAAATGCTCCAATTTAGGAATAAACTCAAATTATATCTCATTGAAAGAGAATTGTACGACATTAACGATCTCTAAAAACTGTATGCATCTCGACTATATCTCTTTCTATAATAGATTTTTAATCGATTTTTAATTTGACTCAAATATATTGACTATTTCTATTATTAAGTAGGCACATATTATTTATACCTTGACTATTTTTATTTGCAATATAATCACTAAGACTTTTTTTGTTACTTTTTGACATTCGTCACATTTTTTTTTTGTTATTTTTGACAATACATTTATTAATTTTATAGTAAAAAAAACTTATTTTTATCGCTATTTTAAAGAATTAATTACCCTGTGTTTTTATGAGGTAAACTAAATGGTGAGACTTGATTTAATTCTACAATAATACCTTCTTTATTCTTACGAGTAACCTTTTATGTTTTGATTATTAATAGAAGAATTTGATCATTAAGAATTCAATCATATCACGGCCAAGTGTAAGTCTATACAACTATGTATTAGTTTTTAGGACAATAAATTATTTGATTTGATTTGATGACCTGCTCGTTATCTTTGGTCGGCTCAACTTACGGTTCAACTCACTTTCGGTAGCCTCCTCGAAGAGGCACGAACCTGGAAGGAACTCTATTTCCCCTGTCACGCCTGTGACGTGGACAGGTGTCTTTATATAGCTAATATTATTTATACTTTAAATAATAATAATCATATTTATTTATCTCGATTTTTATTACGGATAATTAAATTAATTCATATAAATACTGCTTCTATCTTTATTTGTATTTATTTACATATTGTTTGTATCAATTATATGATTTTGAGGATTTATTGTTTTATTTTTAATAATAAAAACTTTTTTAAGGATATGTTTTACTTTGAGGTCAAATATCATTTTGAGAAGGTACTGTTATTACTAATTTATTTTCTACTATCACTTATTTACGAGTTAGGAAAGGCAAGCGACTTTAAATCCGTGACCAGACTGGAGTACAAAGAAATCCGTTCAAATCTGGTGTGAGGGCGTGAGGTCGGTCCGCTGGGTTCACAGTCCAGTGCCTCGCGACAGGGCGCTGGACTCTCACGAGCTTTTTGGCATAGTTAGGCGGTTGACTGTGTAGTCCCTTAATCTCCGCGTTCACTCCACAAGAGAAAGAATTATCAGATATCGTTATAACTTCCTAGAGTGGCGGGTTCGCCCGTAGTATTTAACAACCCTCGAGGAGGCTACCGGAAGGGAGATGAGCCTAGTCAAGATAACGAGCAGGTCATATGGCCCAGCTGCTCGGAGTCTTTAGCTGATAAGCCGTAATCTGCAATGATCAAAAAGATGTGTGATGAGAAGTCTACATAAAAAAACTACACTTAGTGTTGTCTAATACGACGGGTAAGTGTGCCCGAGATTCCAGATAGAAAGAAAAGAGTCGCAGGGAAAGCCGGAAAAAATATGCGTGTGGACGGTGTAGCCTCAGTGCAGTAATGATAGAGTCAAAAGTGGGATGGACGATGGTTCCAGAATTCATGGAAAAGTTCATAAAATATGGAGGGAAAATGAGGAGAATTTTAGAGAAAGTGAGAACCCAATCAATAGCGAAATACGCCGATGGTAAGCCGCAACGCAGGTACGTCGGCGCCAGGAGGCAGGAGGGGTTGTGGTCGGTAAGGTTCCGGCACTATCTAGTCACAGGGCGACCATGAGAGATTTCCGTGCAGCAATAACAAAAAAAAATCGGTTGTGTCACCGTTGTTAAGACTTAAGACTTAACAACGAAGTCACTAAAGACTTTTCCGGCAAGCAGACAATTTCACCTTGTGGGCCCTTAACCCCGACCCCCTACCCCCTCTCACGTACCTCCAACTACCACCCCCCCCATTCCACACACACACACACACCGAACCGCCCCCATACTATCGCTATTGTGTAGGAATACACACATACAGACACACAGAAGTGAGTCCACAATACCACAGTATACCAGACAGTAGCTCCTCTTAGAACGAAGACACCTCTTAGAGTCGTAAGGGCTCGAATAATATGACCGACAGATATTCGCTACTCGGCCCCAAACGTTCGAAAATGTCACCATACTTTACCTGCACGTATCGCTAACCAAAGGCGTTCGTCGAGACGTACCCTCTGCCCACATTCCTCGCTCCCTGTTCCCGCAATGCCCTGCAGCTCGAGAGTAACCCTACTGTTTTGGTATACTGAGACAATGCTTTCCTTGCCTGGAAAGTAAATGTGTATGTAGTTCCAGAAATAATTTCCAGCGATGCAAATAATCATAATAATGTTGAGCGTCGCTGACTCAGTGCAAACAGGCATGGTTAACCAACCGTTTGGTGGAAATTAGTGAATGTGTATTGGCTGAAGGGAGGTGGGGGGGAGGGAGGGAGGTAGTCATTGTTCACATTTCCATATTACCATGTGAAGCCGTTAATGATATCCACTTCTGCATTCAATACATAGCGAGGCTATTGATTATTGGATTGCACGATATTATGGCACAGTGGTGTGATTTTGATGTCCAGTGTGATTGTGCGGTTTATTAGAATATCACATTATTTGTGCATTGCGACAGCGAGGCGCTTCCAATCATTTCCAACAGAGGGCGACAGTAATCTCGTGAGCAGAAGATTTAGGCCTTCGCGGTTTTTAAAAACCTGGTGTGTAAAAGCATGATCGCATTCGCCAAATACAAATCAATTTGAATGTGATTTTTAGTGCAGCTTGAATTGAATAGAATCAAATCAAATTAAAATTATTTATTCATTTTCAATTTACATTTTTCATAATTTAAAATACTCAAGACTAGGCGGCCGCCTGTTATAAGGTAGACAATTTATTTTCATCGTTGTGATTTTAGGATTTCATTTAACATCATCTTACTTTACAACATAACCCTAATAGCCTATATAAAAAAATAAAACAAAATGTCATAAAAATATAAAGTATCAATAGTAATTAAATAATTTAAAATCTATCATCAAGAAAAAGCATCAAATATAGGTAAAATATCCTTACAAAAGTAAAATAATATTTTTGAATTACCAAGAAAATTTCAGAGTTGATCTAGGTAATTAATCACAATAAAATAATAATCATGAGGATAATGATAAGAAATAAAAATTAAAAAATAATAATAATAATACACACAGAGGGCTCGATTGCGTTTCTCTTGAACTAAAACCGGCAATTAGTTCAGGTGAACAAGACAGAGCAGTACGTCAGAGGAATACGCAGGAATACTAACACCCTCTCACACACACACTCACATAAATACACACCTCCCCCCCCACCATCTGCTCTACTCTCCCAGCAAATATATACATACGCATCCAACTCTCAAGCAATTGTAAGGCAAAAAAATACTGAAAAGTACCAGAATTTAAATGAATTTGTAATTCATAGGAAATCCGTAACCGGGTTTATATTTTGGAATGTTTTCAATTTTGTATTTCTGTATAGTCATACTGTGTGTTTTTCTTATTAAATAATTAATTAATTAAATAAATAAATATAGTCACTACATTAATCTATCACTAAAAAAATACAGTAAAGAATGTGTTAAAAAAAATAAGTAAAATAATAGAATATTTTGAACCTACCAGTATTAGTTTGACATAATATCGTCCCGTTAACTGCACAGCTTGAGAATATCAGCAAACGTATAAATAGCAGCATGGTAACTTAACATTCGATGAGTCCTTTAGTTTCAGCAACCTTACCTAAAAAAAAGAGAAAATATACGTATTAATTTCATAAAAAAACGACGGCTGCTCAGAAGTGTGGTTATTAGAGCGATTAATTCTTGCTTGACTAGATGCTATACCATAGTAAATAGAAGCATGATTAGTGAGATATTATCCCAGAGACGATGCCGTTTCAAGCGCGGGTGACACATCTAGAAAGCCGGGTCGATGGGCCCGGCTCACGAGAATCCTCGCTAAATGGCATTTTCCCAGGGGAAGACGTCACGTCACGTCATCAGAAAATGCTTTGTTTCATTCGACATTGCCCCGCAGACCCCATGACCTCGCATGGGGTCATTACAACGGGCGAACCCGTCACCCCAGGCTGGTATAACGATATAGAACGTTCTTTCAACCGTGGGATGAGCGTAGAAGACTAAGAAACAAGATAATATACTATCTAGTTCACCAGCAACCCGTTAGAGACCAACGCCTTACGACGAGGCACCGTGAAAGGTACGCAGTGGGCAGCCTTACCCCCAAAATACCAGTTTTGGCAGGATATCTCCGTCTGGAATTAACTTTCAGGATACCTCTGTCCTGCCGACTGGCTACGGGTCCGAAGTCGCTTACGCAACCTCTACCTGTTGTATTACAGCGTAATTCAGTTTGAATTTATCGCGGATCTGGCCATTCTTTGCCCGTAGTGCCACACGGGGTCGATTGGCCCAAGGTAATTTCAAGAGTGGTATGACAACAGCTGAACATACACCCCCGCTGCTTAGAAAACCGTGTATTTCCATAGTCTCCAGACCCTTTCAGCAATTAGTCAGAATGCACAAACGATTGGCTTCGCCGACCGGTGCGCAAATCGTCCAGTGGCGCCGGGATGCAATCCCGCCGGGAGAAACCGGTCCAGCAGGTCTGAGGCCTGAGACACGGAAGTCTTACCCGGGGTAGCCTTCCACTCGAAGAGGCTTCTGAATCGTGAGTTGAGCCGATCCGAGAACAAAATGGATCTTGTGGCCGAAGCTGCACGAAACCGTTCAACACCAGAGGAGGTATTAGGTGGATGCGAGTCAGCACCATTCGTCACGTGCGAAAAATGTATGGAAAAGAGGAGGAGAGGCATAGACAAGAGCCAAAGCACTAGCGAAGAGGAGAGTGGGCATAACTATGCGTTACAAAATCAAATGAACAATCGATATTACGACACGACCTGGATGCTACGCGCTTTAGTGGAGTACGTTTTTTACAAACACATGTATTAGGCATCCACTTATATTGCCGCCCGGGACAGGTATCCCAGTCCGCCCCCCCCCCCCCCCATCCAGATCCGGGGCTGAAAATGGACTTAGCTTGACACAAATTGTAAAGCATTCGAATTGTTTTCTTCTATGATAAAGTCTTAAAAGAGTCTATTCGTCTTTGAATAAATGTTGATCTACAAAAAATCTACAAAAAATATATATAAAAAAGTAAAGAAAACATTATTTGGCCACATTAACGTTTAATTTAAATCAATTGACTTATAAGAAACTATATAGAAAATGACATTAAATCTTAATTTCTAAAGTTTCTGCCATGCGGGTCCCGCATTTGTAATTAGTTTTTAATGAATTCTTAGGATATTTTTGTCCATTTCTCTTTTGACACTTTAACACAAATCTTTGTTATTTGTTTGGCGTCTCTCTGTTTTAGTTAACACGTTTTTATTAGGTCGACCTGTATGTAACTATGTAATGGAATCTAAGGTAACTAATTTAACCATCTTCCAAGGATCATAGCGTCATGAAAATTGGCAGCTGTATTTAGTTCTGACGACAATACAATAATATGGTACTGTCGAACTGATCTGATGATGGAGTCGGAAGATATGAACTAGAACTTCATGATGGAACATCGTATCAATACAATACAATACAATACAATCAACTACTCCAGTAGATAGGCATTCCTACACTTGGATGCGTCACAAAATTAAATGCTAAAAATTTCATTATTATAAACATAACTATCGTGATAGTTGTCATGGCTGTAATATTATATTCAATATTACCTACATACAAATTATCAAAATATGCTAATGTCAGGGAGAATAATATATTAAAATAGAAATGCAAATTCTATGTAGAATAATCAAAAAATATATATTTTATTGCCAATCCAGCAATATGCCTTCGTATTTTTTTTTAAAAATGAATTTAATTATATGAAAATTAGAATGTCAGCTATCATAATACCATTATGTTTAAAACTTTACGCATTTCATTAATCATCAACATGGAAAATAAATTCAAAATTTTCAAACTCCCTTATACCATAAATTGGGTTTCTTACCAAATTATGTATAATTATCTTTTTAAATTGGTCCTCTCCAAGGCTTTTCATTTGCTCTGGAATCTTATTATAGAAGGACAAATTTTGGTGAATAAAACTGTTTCGCACTTTGCTAAGTCGCTGTCGGTTTATGTGGAGATTGGATTTATTCCTCGTATCGTGATGATGAAAATCACTATTCACCGGAGCTTCTGTTAGGTGTCTACGAGCGTACATAATATTTTGGTAGATGTAAGAAGAAAATAGAGTCATTATTCCTGATTTTACAAATAGCGGCTTACAAGAACTTCTTGGTGAGACTCTATATAAACTGCCTACCGCTCTTTTCTGGAGGAGAAAAATTCTTTTTGAGTTTGGTGCCATTCCCCAAAACAGTAGGCCATACGTTATTAGGAAGTGGAAATATGCAAAATAAACGGATTTAGCTGCTTCAAAACCGCATAAACTTCTTATCTTTCTAATGGCGAATATGGCACTGCATAATTTTTTACTGAGATCATTTAAGTGATCAGACCATTGAAATTTTTGATCGATTTCTAATCCGAGAAATTTCGTGGAGGAGACATTTTCTAGTTGGTCAGACCCAAAGTATACGTCTATTTCGTTATAATCAGACGGCCGCAAAGAGAAGCATATTGATTTTGATTTATTTACGTTAAGTGACAATTTATTAACTTGGAACCATATACTAAGCCTGTCTATTGTTTCTTTTATTCTTTGGGCCAAAGTGTCTTTATTTTTATCGCTAAAAAGAAGTGAAGTATCATCGGCGAATAAAATGATTTCATCATCCACGGATTTCAGGCACTCTGGGATGTCATTAATATAGACGAGGAAGAGAAATGGTCCAAGTATCGATCCTTGAGGAACACCTTTGCGGATATTCTGTGGCGCGCTCTTGCTATTTTCGACTTGCGTAATCTGAGTGCGTTCTTGCAAATAAGATTCCATGAGTTGCAGTTCCTTATTCCTAATGCCGTAATATTCCAATTTTTTAAGTAGAATTGAGTGGTCTACGCAATCAAAAGCCTTAGAGAGGTCACAGAAAATGCCTACGGTTTTTTTCATATTGTCTAGCCCAAGTAGTGTTTTTTTAATTAGACAGGCGATTGCATCTTGCGTAGAGAGATTTTTTTGGACTTGTTAGAAAACTCTTGGAATGAACTTTGACCACGATTTGGTTTCAAGGTCTGATGATAAAGCCAGAAGATAGGCATTGGCATTCCATGATGGAATATCGTATCATAGCCGTATGTATGTGAATATCGTATCATAGCCCAAAAGCGTGTTTTTAGTGTTTTTTTTAAACTATTAATTTATTAACACGCTTTTATTAGGTCGACCTGTATGTAACTAACTATGTAATGGAATCTAAGGTAACTAATTTAATCATCTTCCAAGGATCGTAGCGTCATGAAAATTGGCAGCTGTATGTAGTTCTGATGACAATACAATAATATGGTACTGTCCAACTGATCTGATGACGGAGTCGGAAGATATGAACTGGAACTTCATGATGGAACATCGTATCATAGCTGTGTTTGGACTTGTTAGAAAAGTCTTGGAATGAACTTTGACTACGATTTGGTTTCAAGGTCTGATGATGAAGTCGAAAGATAGGCACTGGCATTCCATGATGGGATATCGTATCATAGCCGTGTGTATGTGAATATCGTATCATAGCCCAAAAGCGTGTTTTTAGTGTTTTTTTAAAAACTATTAATTTATTTTATTGTTTATATATCCCTAAGGGTGCCCAATCCAGATCCAGGCTCTGAGCAGGCCAGTCGAACAAATCAAGGACTTCAGCTAAGTTTTTTGCTCCAAATATATTTTTATAATTTTTAGTGTTGGGTCAATATCCTGCTGTAGGATACAGTTATTCCTAATCAAACGACTTCCAGATCATATAGCATACTTTCTTATTATTTTCGTATAGCCATCTGCATTCAGTCTCTCGTGAATTCTGACCAACGATGTAATCCTATTTGCCAAAAAAACACCCAATAAACAATAAGGAAACTCCCCCGTTTTCTCCGGGGCGATGTTTTACCTATCGCCAGATGTCGCAACGCGCTCAAATCTATTAATACCTACTATTTTTCAACATTCACTATTAATACCTACTATTCATCAACATTCAAATTCATATTCACTTTTGTGTTTTCCTTTAAAAAAATATCAAAATTTGTTTTTATTTGGAAAAGGCGAGGCCTAGTTAGAATGGCTTGTTTCTTAAATTTAATCATTATTTTAATGATTTAATATAAAACTTTGATTTGATAGTAAACAAACAATAAACAAAACATTCCAGCTCTATTAAGCGTTTAGGCTTTGCTGCTATTGTATCGGACAGAGGTGTCGTGGAACGGTGCAGAAAGGCGTGGAATGGAGCAACAGGAGACAATTTAATTCCCAACATTCCGCATTTTCATCGCCATCATTCATTCTGGCGCCGCGAAGGAGAACAAAGAACCTGATGAGTTTCGCCCTCGTTACGTCACCTACAAGATGTACCACTCTGTCGAAAGGCGAGAAAAATAATTTTCGAGCTGTTTATATCCCTCCTTTGAGCATTACCGTTATGGAAGAGTCGGATAATGAAATCCGATTCAAGTGTAACTCAAACTCAATAAGAGATAATGGGCTCGATTGCGTTTCTTCGTGGACTAAAATTGGAAATTAGTACGTGTGAACCAGACAGGGCAATACGCTAGAGCGGAATGTGAAATGAACGGTTGTCACTTTTTTGCATTAAAACTACCCTCCAAAGATAACAATCTGAATCTAAGACCGCACGAAATGTGTTCAAATTCATTCGGACGAATATATGTTCGACAGGTAGTTTTTATCGACGATCGTTCGTTTCATATTCCGCTCTAACGTATTGCTCTATCTCGTGCTCGTTCGTTAGAACTAATTTCAGTTTTAGTTCACAAAGAAACGCAATCGGGCCCATTGTTCTGTTATTGAGATCCAGTGCCTACCATCCGGCTCTATCATCAAGCCATTCATGGCCAGAGTATATCTCAATTCGATTCGAACACGAATGTTCCATCATAGAATCAGACGCTGGAGATCTTAAATGGCCAGAGTACCACTATAGAGAACTATATCTGTCACTTACAACGGGCGAACCCGTCACCTCAGGAAGTTTTAACGATATTAGGTCGTTCTGTCTCCCGTGAGGTAAGCGTAGAAGACTTGGAGCGAAAACAGTCCACCGTCTAGTTACGCCACTCGCCCGTAAGAAGCCAACGCCTTACCGCGAGATAACCAGGTTAATCAAACAGTGGGCCGTCACTCGCAACTTTACTTCTAGTTGCAACCAGATTACTCAGGCCTCCCGACTGGTTGCGGGTTCGAGGTCGCTTGCGCGATCCTCTCCCTCGCGTAGCGGTGATATCTTCCTTTAATTCTTATATCTCTTTCGAATATTGTACACGTATTCACGTAATTTTTCCGCACTTGCAACAGTGATACACCCACGTATTAGAAAATATCTCCTATGGAGTTTGAGTTACACATGAATCGGACTCCATTATCCGATTGTCACCTAATGTGAATGTTATTTTTTAATAATAATAATAATGCTTTATTTAAGAGAAAGCGGTATAAAAATTATGTCTTAAAAACTACCCAACTAGGTCAATGCCCGTACTAGGGTAGATTCTTTTCTTTTAAATTAAGATGCGCACTTAATTTTATACTGCAATTAAAAAGTAGTTTTTAGTTCACGAAGAAACGCAATCGAGCCCAATGGGTGTCTAGGCTTGTTGGAATCGTCTTGAGGTACACTACTAAGCGCTCCACACTTTTACACCCAAACAATATAGTTATTTAAAAACAAGCTTACACCAATACCCTTACGGGGTAAACAGTAGTAAGTCACAAGGGTATTTTTAAGTTATTTAAACTATTTTTTTAAAATAAAAATGTGCATAGCTATCATTTGTTGTATTGTATAAACGAATTTCAAATATGCATAGGTTCAACGTGACGCAAAGTGACGGTAGATATTTTATTATTTATTTATTTATTTTATTTTATAGCAAACTTACAGATAGTAAATATATGATACTAGTATCTTAAAAACATATTTAAACAAAACAAATTTACTATCCTATGAATAGTTTGCAATGCTTGCATTACACATTAACATAGAAATAACATTCCCTGTAAATTCCCTATTATTAAATTATTCCCTGTAAATTCAATATTTTGCTCAAGTCCCTACGCCATGGCTCGCTTGACACAATGGGCCCGATGGCGTTTCTTTGTGAACTAAAACTAAAATTAGTCCAAGCGAACGAGACAGAACAATAAGTTAGAGCGGTAAATGAAACGAACGATCGTCGATAAATACTACCTGCCGAACTTATACTCGTCCGAATAGATTCGAGCATATTTCGTGCGGTGTAAGATTTGACTTTGGCGGGCAGTTTTAATGCGAAAAAGTGACAACCGTCATCTCACACTTCGCTCTAGCGTATTGCCCTGTCTCGTTCACACGGACTAATTTCCGATTTTAGTTCACGAAGAAACGCAATCGAGCCCAATGTATACGTAGCCGAAGAACTCACTGCAGGTTTTGAATGTTTTATTAACCAACTTCAAAAAAGGAGGAGGCTCTCAATTCGGTTGTATCTCAGAACTCTGTTATTTATGAACCGATCTGGAATTTTATTTTTTACTTGAAAGGATATATATTAGTGATGGGTGTGATCACGAATAGCAATAACAATAACGTGTGATATTTGCAATCACGAAGAACGCGTTACGAGAATTTGAAAGAATATGCTATTTGAATCACGGCTACGAACAGCACCGCGTTGCCATCACTCGGCGCCGCTACGACGCGACCGATCACAAATCAGTGATTGGCCGTTCTCACCACGTTCACTGATCACCACGTTCTCACTGATCGCCGTCGAACGACCGCACGGCGCGCCACTGAACGATGATCGGTGAGCGCCTAATTGAACCGTTCACTTAGTTTCGTTCATTCTTAGATCACTAGTGATCGGCGCTCAGTGGATCAGTGATATGATCAGTGAATCAGTGATCCGCCGTTCGTTCTGGCGAACGCCCGCGCCGGCTGGACGATGACTGATGAGTGGGCGTTCATTTCGTAAGTAACGTGAATTTGGACACTGTTATCGTATGAATTTGGACACTGTTATCGCTCGCGTCGTAATCGTTCGTGTAAATGAGTTTGCTCATGATTTATTAAAGCAATAAAATAACTTTTGGGGACAAGTGGCTTACATTATTTCAGAAAGACGAACTCGGCTTAGAGCCAAAAGAGCGAGAGAGTAAATCTTTCTGAACGCTAATTCTACTAATTACTAATAAATATTAAGCAAATATAATGCGCGTTTCTGTTATTAGTTATCAAATTGACGAAACTTTGTTACTTAACGTTTCACAGTACATTTCAGTACAATCACGAAAATCACGAGTAGCAGTTATTATCACGCGTGATAAAATACCAGTAACGTGATCGTCGCGTGATTGAAAATTGAGAATCACGCCCATCACTAATATATATTGCATCTATCCCACCAATCCATATTGATAGTAAGTAAATAAAGTAATAAGTAAATTTAAATTTACTTATTACTTTATTATATACAATATATTTATGTGTGTATGTATGTCTATATGTATATATATGTCAATAGTATACGTATGTATGGCCATTTATGAACGTATATTACACATAGTGTTATAACAATCCCTCCCTTCCATTTCCATTCCCCTATTGTACTTATATATTTATATTTAGAAATGCTTCTTTTTCCTTTTTTCTTCAAAAGAAGGTTATAAAATTATTATCTTTTAAATGGGTACTTTATATTTTCTGCTAATTTAAAATGTATTAATGGCTATATTAATGTTAATTTATAAAATGTTTTTTTTTATATAAAGAATATGCTGTTATACATTTAGTTAATAAAATAAATAAATAAATAAATTATACCATATTCAAAGACGGTGAAGAATTTGGGTATTACCTATTGATGGTATTGCTATTGCCTATACTAGACTATGCTGATGTCTGCTACCTTGACGTCACTGAAGCCATCCTTGACAAATTAGAGCGGTTGCAAAATGTATGCATTAGATATATCTTCAACGCGAAAAAATTTGACCACGTCTCTGAGTATAGAAGCAGACTTCATTGGCTTCGAATATGTGAACGTAGAAACATGCATATTCTTTCCCTTCTTTATAACATCCTCAACAATCCTACCTAACCGAAAAATTCAATCACTTAGGAAGTCATGGTCTTTCACTCCGTTCCAGTCAGGATAGTAAAATTGCGATTCCAACTCATAATTCTTCTTTCTTTACTTATTCCTTCATCGTTCATGCAGCTAGACTATTGAACCAGTTCCCGCCAGACATCAGAAATGCACCAACGGTTTCTACCTTTCAAGTGTCTCTGAAAAAGCATTTCATGTCCTTAAATTCCTAGTTATCCTAGGTCTCATCCCATCCCCTCCTATCCTTCGCTCCTTGCGAATTATTCCAAATCCTAATTTTATTTTTAAAAATGGCATTTTTGTTAATTGATTAATTTTTGTTATGTTTTAAGTTTTTCCTATTTTTTTTTGTTAATTTTAAATTTATCTCTTGGCACCTAAATTTTTACACTTCCACGAAGGTTGGCTGTAAGAGATTGTATTTTAGGCAACAAGTCCACCTTTTGTATGTTTCTTTTTAATGTGCAATAAAGAATCTATATCTATCTATCTATATACTTTCAGATTGGTCCCATTTTTATTAAAATCCTGCTCGACGATGGGATCCATGAGAAATTGAGGGAACTCCTCAAATAATATCATATGCAGTTGAAAATTGACATGTTGGTTCAATTCCGAAGACATTTTTTTTAATGGTTCATTAGCATGACCTGCCATACCACAGCATGACCTGATTCTACATCGTGGGTTGGCTCCCGACGAGAGAACTCCTCAACGGTTAACAGCACAGACACGAAATTTTGTATATGCATTCAATTACGACAACATATTTTAAGTTTTACCAAGACAGGACTGCAGCACCCACGGTTGGCTTCCAACTAGGGAACTCCTCAACGGTCAACAGCACAGACACAAAATTTTGAATACGCATTTAATTATGATAGCCCGTTCTAAGCATAACCATGAAATGGCTGCTGACCTTCTAAAAAAAATGAAGTGGGTTTTTTATTGTTAAAATTTTCTTTCTTATTACATGCTGACTATATGCATATATGAAGGCAGATATATGCATTTTTACCCTCCTCCCCCCGAGACGAATAGGACTATTTTCAGACTGAAGTCTGTGTATGTGTATGTGTGTCTGTCTGTCCGTTTAGTTATCTCTTATACAAGCGATACAAAAATAAATAAATTCCGACATACATTTTAATTAAATCATAAAGTCGAGCCGCCCGAGGCTAGCCGAGAAACAAATCATATTCAAAATTGCCATTTTTATACCACGGAAATACTACAAAGTACTAGATTAGACTCGGTGGGGGGGGGGGGGGGGGGGGGGGTAGTTGGAGGGGGGGGGGGGGTTAACAATATTATTTTTCTTCCGTTTTTCTTTGTATTCCGTGGGTTTTTATTCCGCCTTATGTAAAATACTTTAAATTCTAAGAAAATAGACAAAGTACCTATGGATGTAGAAAGTTCCGGACAAAAATATTCATCTTCTTCCTACATATCTATCCTACATATCCTATCCTATCCTACATATCCTACATATCTACGTTAACTACATATCTTCGTTATAATTATCATTAAGGTAAAAATATCTATCAATTATGTTATATATTATATATATATATATATATATATATATATATTGTATATAAATATAATATTAGTGTTATATTACTATTATGTTATGTATATTGTATATGTGTATGTGTGTGTATATGTGTGTATGTTTATATATATACATGTGTATATGTATGTATATATATATTATTATATTTTTTTTAAACACACGGCTGCTACTAGACATCCTTCACTAGACTACTGCCTCGACACAGGCCCAAGCCTAGTGAGGCAGTAAAATCCACATGAGCCTGTACCTTTTTTTTTTTTTATCAATGATTAATTAAGTATTAATGTTAAGAACTACTAGTTTTTTAATCAATAGTTCGTAATTAATTAATTATATGTTATTATTTTTGGATAAATAAAAAAATAAAATAAAATCTTCCGATATTTTTCTACTTCGCCTTATCTAGAGCGCTTTAATAGATATCCAACTGCTTAGGATGCAATAGGAGGTTTGAAGGGGTTGGGTTTAGGAGGCGTTGAGGGGGGGTAGCGTTTGGTGTGTAGCGTTGGGTGGGGGATTTGGGTGTGGGGTCTAGGGGTGGGGGAATAGGGGGTGGGGGAATAGGGGGTGGGGGAATAAGGGGTAGGGTGAGGGGAGAGGTTTATTGGTAGGGAGGTTAAGGTGGTATTATGAGGGAAAATGGGGGTTGGCGGGAGAGGGTGAAGGAGGAGGAGGATGAAGGAGGTGTGGGGACGGGGGAAGGATTTAAGCGGGGGGGGGGGGGGGGTTGAAAGGGGTATACGCGCTGGGGGTTGTCTGCTTGCCGGGAAAGTCTTGGGGTGACAAATCTGTTTTTTTAAATATGTCTGACAAAACACATGGAGCACTAGCACTCCGATAGAGTTGTCATCAGAGAGCATTTGAGAGGCTCTAGTAGAATTTTGACAACGATAAAAAATCGATTGTATCACTACAAAATTTTCCCGGTAAGTAGCCAATGACTTACGGGAGGTTTTGAGCATGATTTAATTTTTTTTCGGGAGGAGGACTATAATAAAATCATTCATTTTATATTAGTACTAATATCGGTAAATATCCAGTGGACTCTTCGACTGTTAGAGGCGCGAGTATGATATGCCTGTAATGCAGTTTGCGAAGACATTGGGGGCGCGTCGGCTTCGCTCCATTGAAAGTTGATCGAGTATAAGCCGGTGTGACTTTAGGGGACGGAGCAGAAAATCCAGCGGAGCAGACGACGGTAAATGTGGAGGAATTTATGACGTCGTTCCGTACCGCATGCGGTAAACGGAGTAAATTTATTTCGCATATTCAATCCAACTCCCGACTGGTGAACTAGAAGCGTTAAAGTTTATATTTTCACGATTCTGCTCTTCTTTATACGCGTTGGATCGAGACAAGGCACACATAAAATAAAATCACATAACACATAAGTTAGAAGTATGTAGGATGTCCTTATGTACTACAAACGGAGCCACCTCAATATAAATAGAATGCTTGCATATAAATACTTACAAAGAATTTTTTAATTACAATTTCTTCTAGAAGCTTTCGATATTTGGAGCAGGAACTACTATTTATTAGAAGTCATACCTTTTAAGGGGTGTTGATTGCTACAGGCGAACCCGCTACTCCATGGAGTGAACGCAATGACAATGGACTAGATGATCCACAGTCAAGCTAAGCCAACAGCCCGTAGCGCTCCAACGCCTTACCAAGAAAAGGTTAAGAACCCAGCGGCAGCGGGCAAACCTCCCGCCCTTACTATTCGACGGATTTCTCCATCCTCCAGTCTGGTAACAGATTTGAGGTCGCTTGCGCTGCCTTTAGCTGACCTAAACAGTTATTTTAAGTTCGAATTTATCGTGTACCGAGGCGCCCTTTTCTAGTCGTGATCAAGCGGGATCGGGTTGCTAACCGATCGTTTTAAGGATCGAAGACGTCAGATCGACAACTATCCCCGTTGATTAGCGACTACCCCAGATATACGCCGGAGTGCACAGTCGATTAGCTAAGCCGCATGGTCTAATAATGAAAATTGCTGATCAAATACAGAGCGAAATGTCTGTAGCCATAATTATCAACACAATAATTTTATAGTCAGGACAATAGATAATCGTGTACTAAAAATATCAAAATTGAAATTAATTGACAAACCTAGCAATATAGCCGTCGTCGATAAAAATTAAAATTAAGCTCTTTGGCAAAGTTAATTATCAGGAATTTTCCATTAATTTACATTGGGACGCACTTAAAATATAAATTTAGCATTATCCTAATCTCTTAACCCCTCCTCTCGCGAAGTAAAAACTCACCTATAACTTTTGCGCGCGACATATTCGGGCAAAAAATCGACGCGAGTCAACGGCCTTGAGAAAAACGACCTTAACTTATAAACCACTAAACGGATTAAAAAAAGATAAAGAGAAAAATGATCGCATTGAAATTTGACATATAAAACATTATAACCTTATCTCGTAAAACAATTAAGATAATAATGAATAAATATTACAAAATTGGCAAACTGAAAAAACTCGCCTATAAAATCATTTCGATTTTTTTGTCACAAAATACGTAAAATATGCAAAAATTGTAAATACAGTTATGTTCTTTATTAAATGCTTTACCAAAAAAATATTTTTTTTCTACTTATTTTTTTACAAAAATATTTATTTATGCAGCCAAGAAAATTTTTATGTATTCTCGTAAAAAAAAAAAAAAATCATTTTTAATTTGTGACTACTTATGGTATTTTTTTATATGAAATTCTTTCAAAATAACTTTATTACTACATCACACTTCTTAGAAATCACACCAGAACTTTGAGCTTTGTCTGATATTATAGAAAAATCTAAAGTTTTGAGAGTTTCCGCGTCCGAACTTAATAATAAACTTTGAATACTCATAATATAAAATTCGTTAGATTTTTTCAATTATATTGTCTTATCATAGACTTACTATATGTCTAATAACTAATTACTATACTCCAAAGAGTCACATTTCATCGAAAAACTATGGAAAATCACACTTTATTCTCTCATAGTAATTATCAAAACAAGTTTCTTTGCGCGATTCATATTACAAAACAAGATATAATGTTCAAAATACGCCTAATTATGTGATAACTTAGGATGTAAATGAAGCAATACTTATTTTGTTAGTAAATTAAAGCGACATTACCACATATTTCGCAATATATCGGGATATTTCATAAACATTACAAAATAATAACAACCATTTTTTCGCGAGCCGTTTGTTGTCGCCGAAGTGTTTTCTTTCTTTAAAAATTCGTGAAAAACAGCAAATAGACTATCTCAAATGACTAATCCTCATTCCGAATCTACTTAAAATGCAAATTACTCACTGTTCTCCGGTAAATAACACTCAAAAACTGCACACACACACTTTTTATCACCAATTTCGCGGAGGCGTACGCGGCCGTGCGATTAGCCGACGGGAGACTAGGCGTTTGACGTCTATGCTCACTTTTTAAATCGTTGTTCGATATTGCCACACGGAAATCTTGAATTAAAGATATTTTGGCCATATCGTTGCGCCCTCAGAAAGCATATAGTACGACGTTTCGAATCGTAAATTGCATTTTTCGCAGCGGCGAGCTGTCATATACTGGATTATTGACTAAGCTAAAAGGACCCTTCAAATGAAAGGCGTCCTTTTGGGGATGCAAGTTTTAATACACTGAAATGAAAGGCGTCCACTTGGTCCAGTGATGTAATTTGTAGGCCAAATTTGTAATTTGTCGCCATTATTATCTTAATTGATTTACGAGATAAGGTTATAATGTTTTATATGTCAAATTTCAATGCGATCATTTTACAGTTCTTCTTTTTATGATCCGTGTAGTGGTTTACAAGTTATGGTCGTTTTTATCAAGGTCGTCGATTTTGCGCGCGAAAAGGTCGCGCGCGAATGGGACGGCTGAATTTTTACTTTGCGAGGAGAGGGGTTAAATAAGAATTTTTTGAATTCTCTCCAAGACTTCTGATATGCGTTGGGACCTTGTTATAATAACACAGGCTTTGGTGAAGGAAACTGTTGCGCACCTTGCTAAACCAGTGCCGATTAAGAAGTAGATCAAATTTATTTCTTGTATTGTGTTGATGGAAATCGCTATTCGCCGGGGTTACGGATATAAGCTTACTGGCGAACATGATTATTTGCTGGATATAGCACGAGTAAATCGCCATGATTACCGATTCGATGAAAAACGGCTTACACGAAGTTCTTGGAGAAGCTCTGTAAAGACTGCGTGCAGCCCTTTTCTGGAGGATAAGAATTCTCATGGAATTTGCTGCCATTCCCCAGTAAATTAGGCCATATGTCATCAAAGAATCGAAATAAGCAAAGTAGACAGATTTATCAGCATCAAAGCAGTAAATTTCTATACATTTTTATTGCGTAAATAGCCCTCCATAGCTTTTTACTAAGCTCTCCTAAGTGATCGGACAATTGCAATTTTTGGTCGATCTGCAAACCTAGGAATTTAGTAGAAGAGACATTTTCCAATTCGTCGGTTCCAAAGAATGAGACTATATTATAAGAGTCAGACGGCCGTAAAGAAAAACATATTGTTTTAGATTTTGAAACATTCGACGAGAGTTTATTATTTTGGAACCAGATTGCAATTAAGTTTATCTTTTCATTCATTCTTCTTACAAGCTCGTCTCTATTTTATCTCTAAAAATAAAGGACGTGTCATCGGCGAATAGGATACTCTCATCATCTACGGACCTAATTCAATCAGGGATGTCGTTTATATAAACCAGAAAAAGAAAGGGGCAGAGTATAGAACCTTGTGGGACACCTTGTGGAAAAGTAAGCGTGTTGTTGCTGGACGCACATTAGCGAATCACCAGCAACAAAATATAAGCGATTGCGCCATCGGCGACTTTCCTCTACCAGGTAAATATATAAGAACAATTTTGAAAAGCTTCAATAACTAAAGAACAAAAACTAAAAACTTGCATTTTTAACCGACTTCAAAAAAAGGTGGAGGTTATCAATTCGGTTGTATTTTTTTAAAATGTTTGTTACCTCAGAACTCTGTCATTTATGAACCGATTTGGAAAATTTTCCTTTTTATTGAAAGGACATACTTTCAGATTGGTCCCACTGTTATCAAAATCCTGTTCTGATGATATCCATGAGGAATTGAGGTAAATTCTTAAATCATATGAAGTTGAACATCACAATGTTGGTTGAGATCCAATGGCATTGCAATTTTTATGGTAAGCATGAACTGATTCTACAGTAAAGAGTTTCAAGGCGATAGGTGAGGGCAGCAAACCCCGCCCACCGCCCGGGCAGTTATAACGACGAGGGTCGTCTTGTCTGCCCGGGATGTCGTGCTACGACAACCCTGCGCGTACCAGAAGGGTAAAAACGCGCAGGGGGTGAAATAGGGTAAACCACACCCCCGTACCGCCCCGAGAACCCATTTATTAAAAAAATAAAAGGTATTTACGAAAAAATAAAAAAATTACAAAATATTACAAAATTTAACGAGAAAAGAAACAACAATATCGTAAATTTAGGAGCCGGTAAGCGGGGTAGAGGACGCTCCAGAACAATGAACGTGAAGGCGCACTGTCCGTGGGCAGGTCTCGGAGCAGCCACGGGGGGGGGGAGGAATCCCTGGATCCTGCAAAGAACTGATTCTACACTCAGGGTTTGCTCTGGACGAGGAGACTCGTCAACAGTCAACAGCACATACACGAAATTTTGTATATACATTAAAATACGACAGCCCGATCTAAGTTTTACCAAGACATTACTGCAGCACCCAGGGTTGCCCTTGAGCGAGGGAACTCCTCAACAGCCAACAGCACAAACACGAAATTTTGTATACGCATTCAATTGCGATAGCCCGTTCTAAGTTTCACTAAGACATTGCTGCTGCACTTTTATAAAAAATCATTTCCGTGTTCAGCACTCTTGAAAACATAAATATGAACCGTTTTCATCAAAGTTACACAAAAAAGGTTGACTTTTGTTGGCCAGTGTAAATCAAATCAAATCATATCATATTAATTAAAAAAAACAGTTTAGGGTGTAGAAAATACATACATGGAATAAACAATTCAAATGCATCAATTAAATTAAATAAATTAAGATAAATCCCTAAGTTAAAACTCACTCAAATTGTACAAACATTTAGATTACAAATGGTGTTTCGTTCGTTTTCTAAACTCAACATAAATATTAATTAATATCTTTTGAATTTTGTGGCAGCTTGTTATAAAAATGTACGCTTCTATACATCGTTGTGCGTTGGAACTCTGAAGTAGCAACCTGCGATAAATGGATATAAAGTGATATAAAGTAATACGCTGAAAGGGTAGCAGCCGGGGTAAAATACACCCCAGTCGACCACTGAAGGGTTAACAGTATCGAATATAACAAAATATCGGCCTCCCTGATTAAAAGCACTTACGACAATGGAGTACAAAGGGCGTATCAGGTAGCTGCCGTGAAATCTGTCTCTAGCCGTGCCTTGAGGTATCCCAAGCGTTAATGTCAATACCCTCTCCTCCCTCTTCGCTGAATTCCGCCTCCCTCTCATCAATCCAACCTCTCTGACAAACACCTCTAGTCTCTGTGTCAGGCCGTATTTGATTTCAATAAGTCATATGCAGTGCTATAAGTATGTATATACCTACATAAAATCGTTGGTTCATGACTAAAGATCGCAAACACTATTCATTGAAATCACTTTAGAACGAACAGTAATTATCGACCTCTCTAGTGATGGAACCTGTGATTCTTTTATCTGTGATTTTATCTGTGATTTTACTTATTATTAAAGCGCTTAAAAAATCGATATGAAGACGGAAATAACCATTTTGACCCACCCTCCCCCCTAAGACGATTAGGGCCATTTCCACACTGAAGTCTGTTTGTGAGCCTGTATGTATGTGTATCTGTGTGTGTGTGTGTGTGTGTGTGTATTTCTCCACGATAGCGCCAAAACGCTTCATCCGATTGAGCTGAAATTTGGTAAGCAGGCATCATTCGATCATGGCAAGAGTCGAAAAGATTGTACTTGAAATCGGTCCAACAGAGGGCGAGGTAGTTATATTTAAGTCTCGAATTATAGCAGTTAGAGACTTGAAGTTCAATACCCAGATGCCTTGTTGGACCGAAATCAGGTTGATAAATTTTTGTTGGAATATTTTGTATACAAGCGAAGCAAAAATAAAAAAAAACACCGCCGTATATAAGAAAATACCATATTAATTTTGGAAAAATACCATTTTAATACCACGAAATTACTACAAAATACTAAAACCTATTACTTTTGCTATTGCCACGAGTACAGTTACTTGACAGAATCGCTATCGGGTGGGGGGGGGGGGGGGGGGGGGGGAGTTGGCGGAGTTGGTTGTTGTTTGGCTTTGAGGAGTTTCTTCTTGCCGGGAAAGTCTTGGGTGAAAACAACCGATTTTTTTTATATTTAAAAAGATGCTACACTACGCCTCCTTCATATTTAGTAGATTAAATTAAACCTTTCTCCACTCGTCCAATTGGTGGCTTCGTCACAATCACTGGCTTATCTGTTAATGCATGAGCAATCATTAACACCAAGTACGATGGCAAGGAGGAACTTCCTAGACTTTTCTCTTGCTCTCTGAACAATGACAACGTTGGCATTATCCACACACTTCTAGACTTCAAAGTCTTTATTTTTAAGAACAGCAGCTAACATCTTAATAAGTTGTTTCTTGTTCTCACTGTTGAATAGAAAATTTTCTTGATTTTCGTAAACTGTAATTATAATAATAATAATAATTTTATTCATTCAAAAACATAAATTTACAATTGTATTAGTTGCAGAATCTGACTAACTAGGCTGTAGCCCGTACCAAGGAAAACTCTATGTATGGCAAAGATTTATTCATGTGCACATAATATTAAAATGAAAAATAGAAATTATGATAAAATATAAAATAGATAAGCGAATTCAAATTAAACAATTATATTTGAAATAGTGATATAGCATGGTCATGGAAATAAATATTAATATAAAATGTCGTAATATGAATTTTGTAGAACAAATAAATAAATAGTATTAAAATATAAAGTTTAGTGCAATGGAGACCTTTACTTTAAAATATGACTTATTGTCTTTTCGAACTCATTTCTACCAAGTTGAAGTAAATGTTGTGTAACTTTAGATTTTAATTGGATTGACTTAGTGTTTTGGCATGTTTTTATAGATTCTTTTAGATTGTTATACATTTTTGATCCTATAAAGCCAAAGTGTCTTTGGGGGATTGATTTAGTAATGTGAAACATTTGGTCAGATGGTTAGAAATTTTTGGTTAATTTTTGGTGTTCATATTCTTTTAAGCTGTTTAAGAGCCCGCGCAGACAGAAAAGCGTTCGGCGTTCAGCGTTCAACCCACGTTCGTCCGGTCGGAGTTCTCTAGAGTTCTAACGCACACAGGAGTAGGTCAAAAACGCTGCGTTCCATTTACGCAAGAATCGTTATACGTGAAACATGTACGACAGCTCATCTTCCGAAGACGAAGCATTGCTTTTGTGGAGTCTAGACGAGTGTAATAAAAAAAGAAAATACTGGGTACACCCGATTAACACTGAGCGAGGCAGAAAAGGAGAATTCAGTGTTCTTTTTCCTGAATTGCTTGAAGATGAAGAAAGATTTTTTATTTACTTTCGGATGTCAATAAACAGCTTCAATGAATTACATAATTATATAAAAAGTGAAATAGAAAAACAAGACACCAACTGGAGAAAGGCTATATCTACGAAAGAAAGGCTTGCAGTATTTTTAAGGTAATTTTTATTTTAAAAACAAAGTAAGCAAGGAAATTGTATATAAATTCGTTATTAAGTGTGTATGCCATTGTCTCATAATAGTTAGATGCATTTTGTGTGGCTGAATCCTGAGATATAGTAGTAAGAGGAGTATTAGTAGTTTCCGTTTGAAATGTGGCATTCGGTAGAATTAGTACTTGAGGAACAGCTGTAGATGAATTTGAACTAACAGCTGAATGTTGTCCTTCGAATTCAGTGGATGATGCGGGCAAAGGGCTGGGTATTGAATTTTGCAAAGCACTAAGGAACTCGTATCTCCCTGGAACTGATGGCGGCGCCGTTTGAGGATTGCTAGAGCGACCACTTGCTTCATATTGTAGTTCGTACCGGGCAAACAGAGTCGCTATGTCTAATTTTATCATACTTTGCATTCTATTAGGAAGTTTTTTGAAAGTTTGAGCGTAGCTTAAGAAGAAATGGTCTACTTCGTCACATTTCTTTTGTTCGTTTTTCATACGAAGGTATTCTAGTACTGTATTAGTCGGTTCTGTGTTATTTTTTGCTTTCCTCTTTCTTATTTCGGATCCACGATTTTCTGATACTAAGACCCTTGCAACTCATCCCGAGAAGAATTTATGTTTTCTTGTGTGCTTGAATTCAGGTTTTCTTGTGTGCCTGAATTCAGGTTTTCTTGTGTGCCTGAATTCAGGTTTTCTTGTGTGCCTGAATTCAGGTTCTCTTGTGTGCCTGAATTCAGGTTTTCTTGTGTGCTTGAATTCAGGTTTTCTTGTGTGCTTCCCAGTTGTGATTGAGAATTACTATTGATATTAGACTCTGTTGGTCTACTTTTATTGAAATCGTCTAGAAACCTCATTAATTCAGCCCAGGGCCAATTTTTATACTTTTTATAAGCTTGACCTGAGAAAACTGCATTGCTCTTCTTATGTTTTGTGTAATTGTCCTTCAGCACTTTCCATTTAGAACTCCAATAATTACCTGTAAAAAAAATTGTTTCAGATACCTTGCGACAGGAGATAGCTATAAAACAATTGGTCATTCATACCGCATGGGATTTACAACTATAGGTGCAATAGTTAAGGAAGTAAGCCAAGCTATTTGGAAAGTATTACAGCCCATGTATATGCCTTTCCCCACGGAAGAAATATGGAAGCAGTCTGAGATTGGATTTAATGAGAGATGGAGATTTCCAAACTGTATTGGCAGTATAGATGGGAAGCATGTTTATATAAAATGTCCACCCAATACTGGAACATTACATTTTTGCTACAAGTACAATTTTCCAAAGATCTTCTTTCTATCACAAACTTGTTAATAATCAATTGAACAATCCCCAACCAAAGCCACTACCAAATAGACATCAGCCAGTGCCTCACGTTTTTATTGGTGATGGCGGATTTAAATTAGAAACATTTTTGATGAGACCTTTCCCTACTGATGTAGCTATTCATGATGAAAGAAAACAAAATTATAATCAAAGACTCAGTAGTGCAAGGCGCATAGTAGAAAGTACCTTCGGCATTTTGGTTCAAAAATGGAGGTCGATTTTAAAGACATTTGAAGTGGATGTAGACACGGTGGTAGATGTCGTTCAGGCTGCGTGTTGTTTGCACAACTATCTAAGACATAAAGGAGAACTTCATATTACTGAAGAATATAATAATAGTTTGGATCAAAATGCTCAAGCCTTCAGAGCATTCCAGCCGACCAATATCAGAAGCAATTTAGCAGCTTATGCGGTTCGGGAAGAGTTTATTTCGTATTTTAACTAACTAAACGCAATACAACTAATATTCTTTTCTGGCATGTGACTTTCAAATAAATAATAATAATGTTTTTTTATAATAAAAGTAATACTGATGTTTTATTTTCACTTACCATCCTCAGTGCCCATTTCCGTGGCTATTTCAAGCCATGCTGCTTTTATTTTCTGTCGATTTTTGTAATCTTTGTGAGCGAGGTCATACAGAAACTGCCTTTCCCTCACTAAATCAATTAATTTTTCTGTAGTGGAAGCCATCTCGAACTCAGAACGCAAGCGTCGGGCGACGCGTTCTTTGTATTTTCGGACAGAGAACTCAGAACGCAGGCGTTCACACTGACCGGCGCGGTCTGACTGCCGTCGTGTCTGCGCGGGCGCTATGATGCTACATTATTTACAAAGAACGCGGAACGCAGAACGCGGAACTCGGAACGGCTGAACTCTTTCTGTCTGCGCGGGCTCTAAGTCCTTGTACCCGTCGATTACTACTATCGCTTGTCCCCTTCTATCCCTCTTACCTGAGTCATCATATGTTTATTGATTTTTACATTTATTATACATCATTTTCTGCTGGTTTTAATATTAGATATATTTGAAACAGGGTTCCTTTATAAGTGGTTTTAATAATAGAATTATATAATTTTTACCGTAATCCATGTTATCCCATTAGGTTAAGGTTAGCTGTAAAATATTGCTTTGGCGCTATAAACTCGCTGAATAGTTTCAACAAATAAAGCGTGACATTATTATTATTATAAATTATGTGGTGAAAATTCCGGGCTTCAGTTCCATTTTCTTCATCGACACGTCAACAAACGTTAGGTTCATGTTTATTTATTTATTTATTTATTTATTATTTATTAGTTTCAAATAGTATTCAAGGGCATTACAGATGAATCCAATTCGCCCTTGAATATTAAAGCTAGAGTGTAAGTCTAAAAATAAATGACTATATAACTAAATTAATGCTAACATTGAACAAGAAAAAAACATAAAAATATAAAACTAAATAAAAGACAGATTATGATAAACATGAGATAGCAGGGAGTTGCCTTTTTAGCTGCCAAAGGGATATACAAAATATATCTATTTCTGTGGGTAAGGAATTAAGAAGAGCTATAATCCTTCCCACTGGCCTGTCTACAAAAATATTTGTACGGTGGTACGGCACAATAAACAATAGGGACGATCTCCTCGCTGTGTAATTTACCGGTACGTACAATTCAAACTTACATAGTATCTCTGGTAAATAAATAGTTCCTTGAATAAATTTATATGCAAATATAATTAGTGAAATATATCGACGCGTTTCAAGGCTGTTGTATCCTACCATTCCTAGCACAAAATCGGACGGAAATAAGTATGGATAAATATTGTATTTTCTGCAATAAATATATCTTAAAATTTTTCTTTGAATACGCTCTGTTGAATGTTGAACCATTTGGAGCCCCTGATGCTATTAAGACCATTTCCAGATGGAAGTCTGTCTGTCTGTGTGAATTCCTCCACGATAGCGCTTAAACGCTAGATCCGATTAAGCTACAATTTGGTATGCAGGTATTATTTGGTCATGGCAAGAGTTGTGGTTCAAATTGGTCAACCATGGGGTACTAGTCATATTTCGATCTCGAAATAATTGACTTATACAATTGAAATTTGTTACACAGATGCCTCGTTTGGCCGAAATCACATTGTGAAAATTTGTATGAGATTTAATATTTAAATTCCGCCATACATACACATTAAATATTAATGCCATCTACTGGCGCTTGGTCCAACCCCGCCCTTTGACGAGAAACGAACCGCGACGACTGAGGCGTCGTAATAGAATCCAACCGGGTTCGTCCGCCTGTCGAGAGAGGGCGCTTATTGACTTTATTTGTGAAATTGTTATTCAAATGAAATCAGTCCTTGGCTACTTGCCGGAAAAGTCTTGGGGTGACACATCCGATTTTTTTCCCTGTAAACGGCACATGGTTAATTAAAGACCAGTATTCACGTAGTAGTATGATTTGCGGTAATGTGTCCTCGATCATTTATGTGTACCCCAGGACTCAAACTGCCGCATTTCTGTTAATGAAATGTCCGTCAGCAGCACTTGCTCACTCAATGCAGTAGTCCAAGAGCCAGCGACATAAAATTGCAAGTTTTGGAAAAGCTGATATTTTCATATCAGACTGTGTCTTGGACATAGAATTGTGGGGTACAGTCAGCAGAAAGAAATCGAAACATATTCTCAGAGTGCTTTATAATTTTCAGTGGCGTCAGCATCTCAATGCGCGGCAGTAGATCGATGGGTCATAGACCGATACGTGATATGTATGGAGATGCTGAAGCCACGCGTTCGATTGTGAAGCAGTCTGACCATATATTTCAAGTTCTTTATTGCATCCAGTGTCTACTGATCCATTTTCAGCTTTAAAAAACCCTTAAGGGTTCTTGTAACGGTTAGCAACATATATAATTTTGCAACTACTAATAATACACAAGTGTTATATTTTTCACATTAATTCTGTCTGACCTCATTAATAACATAATTAGTCAGAATTCAGAAATGCGTCTTTCACGCTCAGCATTTTTTATCGAACGTTTCTTTCAATCCCACGCTCGTACATTCCGACGTCATTCTGAACATTTCAACGACAAAATGTTGGCTTTATAAACCGCAATTTTACATGTACTAAATTACTCTCAATCACATCGATCGATGGTAAGCGCTTCTGTTTACATTAATTAAATAGTTAATAAATTATTTAATACTAATGTTTGTGTTTCTCTACTCTCTTCGACGTAAAAAATACGGAAAAATCGACGTAAGATTGGAAGCCTGGTTTTCGAACACCATTAGAAAGAGCGACCAAGCCTCTTCCAATATGCTAATTAAAATTACACTTTTCCTAGTATGGTAGTTCAGGAAGAGATGGACCAGCGAGAGAGACGAACCACCTAAATTTCTCCCGAACTACAATATTTTTTTTCAAAACTGGCAACACTGAAGTGGTCCTGTCGAACCAGCTGCAAAGTGTACAAAATAATAAGGTCGTATTTTGTTTTGTTTTGTAGAAAAACTGTGAGAAATGTTACGCGTATGTTTTACCGATGCACGAAAAAAAAAAGCTCCCAAAAAAAGTGGTCCATCTTTCCTCAACTTACTCTATGCCATAGTACGGGCCAAAGGAATGTTCCGGTGAGGCAATAAATCATTAGGCCGATCCCGCCCCTTTTACTACCTGCTTGTAGGGATGCGTGTCGCAGCATTCGCAGATTATCTATCAGATTATTATATTATTGAGATTGAGCAGCGAAACTTTTGTCGGGTCACTTTTCAGTTCGTCATAAAATGACAAAATGTTATGTATAAGGCACCGAATCTGCATGTTAATATCACCCTTCAACTACAGGTTAGAAAATATTGTCTCCATTGATCAACTGGTAGGCAAGTAATGATGTTTTATACGCGCAGCATTTCATAATAATATACATATGTGGGACTCATTATTACAAAATGCCATGATAACATTTTACTAATGACTGTTCAGATTTTAGAAATTAATAATGATGCCATTATTAATAATATGCCACAAATTAATAATATGCCATGCTATGATAATCAGTTATCTATTAAGTAGGTACTCATTTAATAACTCACATCACATAATTAGGTCATTATTTAATTACTCTAATTATAAAATAAAACTTAAACCGAAAAAAATTATAAATATAGCAATCGGTACTATAATAAATGCAGATGTATAATACTGTTTCATTGAGCAAGCGTAATTCATCGATAAGCAATATCGACGTTAGCCGCATCCTTGTTGACAGCTCGGTTTATTACCCCCATCGGAACGTTCCTTTGGCCCGTACTTTAGCGCCAGGTGTCCCGGAATCTAGCCTGCTGACTGTACCCCGGCATACTATGGCCAAACTACTGTCTGATCTGAAAGTATCAGCTTTTCCACAACTCTTGCATTTTATTGTCACTGGCTCCCTAACTACAACGAATCCGCGCAGACATCGTTTCCACTCTTTTTATTTCCCGATCCCTGATTTTAAATTGCCGGCTTGGATTTCGTTCGGCGTTATGCAAATTGCGCCTTAATTGTCTTAAGGCTCGAGAGGTGGCCGGGCGCATTTTCGCCCGACCGCTAAGAAAGTCGGAAATTCCATTAGAGCAGCCGACTAGACTGTGGCCGCATAATGGACTGCACCGACTTCTGGTACTCTTTTTTGCATAAATGCATATTTTCAAAGTAGCGAAAAACGCGGCTTGGATTTATTAAATTTAGAGTGGCAACGGACTTTATTTAATTCAGCCTTTGAGGGAATGCTCTAAAGATATCTGAAGCAAAGCCGAAACACCGAAATCTCTATGCATATGGAGACCGGGTGTATTTGCATAAAATAAACATGAATGCGCATAGCAGCACTTAACTAAAACAATAATTTAAAGAATTAAATAGGTAAATAGTAAAAACAGATTTTTAAAAACAAGCATTTATTAAAATGCTCTGTCCCGAGACAACCCTGGGTGCAACAGCCATGCCTTATTGGAACTTATGACGGGCTATCATAATTAAATGCTAAACATAATTTCGTGTTTGTGCTGTCGACCGTTGAGGAGTCCCCTCATTAGAAGCCAACTCTAGGCTCAGCAGCCCTCTGTGAAACTTAGAACGGGTTATCATAATTTAATGCTTATACAAATTTTTGTTTCTGTGCTGATGAAGCAGCCATGTCATGGTAAAATTTAGAACGGTCTATCGTAATTGAATGCGTATAGATGTTGTCTTTCTCGACATCAAGGAAGATCTAGCCACCAGGGTAGAAAGGCTGCAAAATATCTGCATTCGATTCATTTACGACCGAAGAAAGTTTGACCATATTACGGAGTACAGAAGAAGACTTACGGAGAGATACGAGAGTCCTAGGTTTGCTCTCAGAATCCTGAAGGGGGGCCGCTCCGAACTATCTTATAAGTAGGTTCAACCCTCTATCTTCTTACGGGCGCCCTCTGAGATCTGAAGACAACCTACTGCTCTCGATCCCTAGACACAGTAGTGATTTCTTCTCGCACTCTTTCTCTGTACGTGGAGCCCGTCTCTGGAATGCTTTACCCACGCGTATAAGGATAGCACCCAGTTTGTTTTGCTCCAAACGCAGGCACAAAAAATACTTGAACATTTCCTTATTTTTCCATAGCAAAGCTCATAAACATTTCCTTATTTTTCCCTAATTTTTTTTCTCCCTATTGCGTCCCCTGCGTCATTATCTATTTATATATTTATTTAATTTTATACAATTCATTAAAAATTCATAAGTATCACTAATAATCATATCAACCAAAAAATATATAATTAAAATTAAAATTAAAATTGAACACGGCCGATTTATTGTTTGTTTTTTCTTAAATTTATTGTTTTGTTTTCCTGCTGAATTTAAATGTTTAAAATTCAATTTATTAGTTTATTTTTACAGCATAACATGTTTTCCACTAGATTAGTGTTAGCTGTAATATATTTGAGCGCCTTTTTGTTTGAGCAAATAATGCGTTTAATTATTATTATTATAGAAGATTGTGTTTCCGTGCTATTAACCGTGGAAGAGTAGTCTCGTCGGGAACCGATCCTGGGTGTAGAATCAGGTCATATCTATATAATAAAAATGAGTCGGGTTTTATGTATGTTACCTAATAACTCACGAGCGGCTGGCCCGATTTGAACGATTCTTTTTTTGTTTTGTTCGTAATCATTTCGGTGTTGCTATAGGATATAAAAAAATTGGAAAATCTCTCGGAAAAGTGAGAAAAATGAGAAAAACCAAAAATTATTTTAGTACCGAGCTTGATCATAGATGGCGTTGTTTGACAAGAATAAAAATACGAAAATTCGAAAATCAAGATGGCGGCACGGTGCAAAAACTGACAGTTGACAGTAAGTTGAATTTTACGAACTTTTCATAGCGTTTTCGTGATTCTGAAGGTAACTCAACTGAATTAACTGAATTTGTGTAATTCGCGAATGTTTTTGCAGGTTTTACAATCATTTTTCACAGTTATACTCTTGCACAGACGATCCAATCTCAGCAAGGTGACCGCTCGAGCAGGACGACAAAGAGAGGTTCGACCAACTGAAAGCGATGAGCATCGCCAAGAATTGAATGAAGCGGCACGGATCCGTAATGTTGCAGTGCGAAGACGATTGAATATGAGACAAAACACATACAGAGAGGCATTCTATTATAATCTGGCGATTATGAATGCATGGAAATTGGAAAAATGGACCATTTGTGCCAATGTTGCAATGCCTTTAAGTACCGCCACGAACCACTCGGTTTGTGTTGCGCAGGAGGTAAAATGAGATTAACGCCATTAGTTCCACCACCAGAGAAATTAGGATCGTTGGTGTCTGGAAATGCACCAGATTCTAGGCATTTTCTGCCGTACATACAATATTACAATAACTGTTTCCAAATGACTTCATTTGGTGCAACACATATTATTCGCGACAATTTTATGCCCAAATCTGAAAAAAAAGAGAAGAAATCAATGGAGAGTCAAACAAAATCGTACTGTTTACACACTTTTCTCTTCAAAAATAAACAATCTTTAAATTTGTAATAATGTCAAACAACTGTCAATGAAAATTACCTAAGTTAACGTCATCTGCTGCCAAACGAACAAATTCGCCCCGCTCGACGGGCCTTGTCCCAGGCCCGTCGAGCGGGGCTGCACTTGTGACGGGCCCACTGACCGGGCTTTTAGAAAGTGACGTCGCAGGCTGTTACGCAGAGTGTGACGTCGCAGCCAGAGTGTGCCCTGCGGCAATTATCTCAAAACGATTGCGCTCCGCCGTGCCGTCGCCCTACGCAGTCGGTTGCCGTCAGTGCTCAAGAAAACGGTGCCTCTGAAATCGGTTTTTATGGAATATTTGGGATTTTTGCATGTATTCAAATAGATACATATATATAAATAGGATAGAAAACGAATTTACCGCGTGAAATTTGTAGGACCCCTACAAATTTCACGCGGTAAATTCGTTTTCTATCCTATTTATAATGTCAAACAACCGCGATAGTCTTCGATTTCATAGATACATATATATTTTTGGAATGTACTCAATCAGACCTTTCATTTACCTAATACTACATAGGATATATTTATCTTAATTTATTGACATTTCGACATTTAGACAATTCCTTTTATGCTCTTTGGGCAGTTATGACACTAGGGATGACATGACGATTCTATCAATATCACACACTTCGAAATCGGTTCAAGCGTTTAGAAGTCATGGTAGAATAAAGAAACAGAAAACTTACATACATGAATCCTAAACACATTGCACGTTTTTTCTCGCACTCTTTCTCCGTACGTGGAGCCCGTCTTTGGAATGCTTTACCCGCACGTATAAGGATAGCATTTCTTTCAAAGAACACTTGAAGCCACGCTCATAAACTTGTCCCTATTTTTCCATATTTTCTCCTGTCTATTGCGTCCTCTGACTCATCATAGGTTTATGGTTGGTTTTCTTCTTAAATTTATTGTATTTTTTCTGTTGACTTTAAATGTTTTAATTGCCTTTATAAATTTAATTTATTAGTTTATACCGCATAACATGTTCTTCCACTGGGTTAAGGTTAGCTCTAAGATATTGCTTTTAGGCAATAAGCTTTTTGATTTAGCAAATAAAGCGTTTTATTATTATTATATCATTTTGTTTGGCATTCCTGCAAAAATACTTTAAAAAGCATCGTACTCATCAATGTAAATTAATATATTATAGTATTTTTTATTGGCGATTGTTTTATTATAGTATATTTTGGTAATTTAAATAATTATGGAGTAAATTACTGTTTACCATTCTTTGTTAATTGAATATTATTCATATTCATATTCATATTCATTTTATTAGTATACTGGTATACAAGTCAGATACAGATTAGCAAACATTCATACATATTAGCAAACAAACATTTTTTTTATCATAAAGAAAATATAAAATAAACAAAACAAAACGAAGGAAAAAAAACACAAAATAATGTAAAAAGATGAAATACAAGACAAAATGCAAAGAGATATTTAAATAATTTTACCAAAGCATTTTAGACTTCACTCGAGTAATAATCGTCCAGTGAGTAAAACGCCTTATCTGTAAGGTATCTTTTAAGGCGTCTCTTAAACACGTCAAGAGATTGCGCCCGCCAAATGTGCTCGCTGAGTTTGTTGTAAACCGCTGGGCCGGCGATATAGGCTAGCCTCTCCGACTTGGATAATGCATGACCTACCGAAAGTAGCATGCTACGGGATCTTGTTGGATACTGATGATGCACACCATTCACTTCAAAATCGGCTAGATTTCTGCGAACGAACAGCGCTACTTCCATTATATAAATGGACGGCAGTGTCATGATGCAGAGATCTCTAAACAGAGGCCTAGCTGGCGTATCAAGCGCCACACGTGCTATTGTGCGGACTGCACGCTTTTGCATAACGAAAGCCCTCTGTCGGTCGGCTGCTCGCCCCCAATTTAAGATTAATTTAAAATACTTGGTCATTTCTACACAATTTTAAAGTTTTTATGAAAATAAATACTCTGTATTCTTTGTATTCTCCATACTACATATGCTTATGAGCAGAATATCATATCCTGTCCAGGCAGTCAGTTGTGTAGTACCCAAATCAACCCCCGCATCGATCATTAAAGTATTTATTCTGGCAAAAAATATATGGTGCCTATTTTTTCATATGTTCGAATTATTGACCGACGATTTCATAAAAAAATGAGCAATCTAACATGTGAATTTATATTAGTCTGGTATCGGTTAAGTAATTAGTTAATGCTCAGTTAAGTATAACCTGAGTACAGTGCGATACTTAAATATTGATAGTGTAATAATGAATAAATATATAAATGTCACATATATAAAAAAAATATATAATGTGTAAACAGAACTCTATCGAATTCTACAACGAATTCACAATATTCAACAACATTTACAACAACGAATTCAACCCTACGGTAAAATAACGCCTACAAAACAATAGAGAGATTCGGAAAATACAATTGAAAATCTGAATCAAATACATGCTAAGATTATACAAGTCATCCAAACTGAAGCAGAAGTAAATGATGTCTTTTCTACGAAAAGAAGTTTCGAAAAAACCATTAAACAAACGCCAAGGCTAAACATTAATTGAATATGCCAATACCACGATAAGACTTTCTATAAAGGACATATAAAAAATGTTTAATCGATCCAGTAAAAATGAAGATAAGTTGAACACTAATATTCTATGTAGATTTTATATGTAAACAACAGCCCATATATCTGTCTGAGCCACTCACGAATCTCACTAAATTTCTCCTCGCGCAAGCTAAGAAAAATGCAGCTGGGAAAAAATATAAATATGTTTGGGTGAAAGCAGGTACAATTTATGTTCGTAAAGCAGACCGTGCAAATGCTTTATCAGTCTTTAAAGAAACCATTTTTTAGCTATTCTTTAATGTTATCATTTGCTTGCACATCCGTTAACAAGTAAATATTTTAAAATGAATCAAAAACACGACTGCTGTTACGAAAAGTGAACTGCTGTATTTATAATAACATATTTTTAATGAAAAATTTGTGATTTAAATATTTATCCATATAGATACATACATTTTTGGAATGTACTTAATCAGAACTTTCTTTTGTCACTAAACACGATATATTTATGTCAATTTATTGATATTTAGACATTTAGATAACTATTTACTTGATCTTTTGACAGTACCTCAGACATAACGGTTCTAATAATATCACATTCTTCTAAATCAGTTAGAGCGTTTAGAAGTTATAGTGGAATAAAAAATAAAAAAACATACAGGGATGAACCCTGAACACTTTACATGCATTTTTTGTTGGGCAGTCGTGTAACAAACGAGCATCACTTTGACTTGTCACAAAATTCCACTACTAATATCTATTATATCTAGAGGTCAATACTAAGTATTGATGCTAAGGGTCATATTTTATACTTCTACTATGCTTTTCTAGACATTTAAATAAATATTGTATAATTAACATTATACTAATATTAACATCGCTATTTATTTCGATTCCAATCACTATTTTCATAACAATGTCGATTTTTTTAAATCGATTACTAATTATTTTATTATGTGTTTTATGATGGTTATTTAAAAAATATTATTTGCAGACTGACTTAGAGTGACAGACGTATTAATTAACATATCAATTACCTAGTTTTTAGATTAATGATTCATTTGTACATACCTTGTTTATTATCCTAAGGTAATTGTTAATATTATTACATACAATTTTTTTCTAAGTTATGTAGTTTGAAGTATGCACAACCCACTGCTTACTTGGTACGCTTGCCTTAGTACGGGCCTAGGCCTAGTTAGGCGGCGTTGATCCGAAGAAGGTGTTGGGTTTAAGTTAAATAATATGGAGAGTGGACTGTAAGGAAGGTTGGTTATTTTAAATAATTATAATCATCATTGTGGAGAGGAGAAGGAATCAAAGTTTACGCACCTTTCTATTTTTCGCGCGATTCCTTGCTGTATTTTTCACTCCAAATGTCTCCGAATCTTCAGCTGGTCAGCTCACGAACGCGTAAATTACTATATAATCACAGCACGATAAACAAGAACACTCAAACCAGGAGCACGTCTGTTTCGGCCGGCGTGTAATTTCTCACTGATTGGGGGGGTAGGTAGGAGATAAATATATATATGACATGGTATAATTAAAAATTGCCTAACCAGAAGGACTGGGCTGCGGTACTCTCTTTTTGCTACTATTTACAACGGAACCTTTATTGATAATATTATAATGTAATCTAATTTAAAAAATGCGCATTTCTTTAAATAAATAAATAAATAGAATAAAAATATACATTGCAATTTTTTATATTATAAATTCCACTATTTTATTTATACGACAATTTATTACACTCACAATGGCTATTCAAATATTCACTTCTTTATATACCTATTCTAAATTGAAATATTACCCTACAGATTCAAAGAAGGGAAAATTCCAGTTTGATATTTTTACAGGACTATTATTATCGTATAATATTGTTATGATTACCTTATCCGGCTGCTACTGGCTTTAGCTAGAGATTCCCGCCTTAATATTTTAAAATCGATATAGATAAACATAAAGCCATTGACTATAAAAGTATTGAGATATTATTTTCTTATTTAATATACACATTTAACATATTTATTTGCGGGATTTCTAATGATCTTTCGGCGATTTAAACGTTATATTAAACAATACAAATATCAATGTATCCCTTGAGACTCAGGATCCCGATATAACTAAAAATATAGCGAATAAGAAGAACACTATTAAATTATTTGCAATGAACACGTAGTATTAATGTAAAAACTTTGTCAACGTATTGTCCGGGAGCCGGCCATACGGACAGCTTAAAGGCTAGCATTCACAGGCGCGTCATCCGCTGAATTTGTCGCTGGCGACAAGTGCGCAGTTCATATGCAAATCTGCGTGTGAATGTTATAGCCTAAGGATAAACGTAATATGCTGAGACGCAGGTGACGCAGGACGACATAACACAGATTTTGCTAGGCAGGGCAGTAGAGGCAGACATATACCACGGGCGTATACTGCGACGCAGCTAAATGACACGGATACATTAATTCGCGTCCTAGCTAGTACAACAAATAGACAGTTTTCGAATTGACGAGTAAAATGACTTTAAAATCAAAGTCTGATTATGAAATTAATTAGTTGTTGATACTTTACAATTTGTCAAAGCGTAGAAAAAATAGTTGGAAAATGATTATCTTAAAAAAATGCTCTACTAATTGAGAATTTGTACTGTAGAGAATGTTATCCGACAAGCAATTCTTGAATTATTTTTGGTTAGACAAAACTCAATTTGATTATGTTTACAACATTATACCTGATGAAATTCACAAGGAAGGATGCAAATCTTGTCCACAATATGTAACTCTTTAAAATTTAAAGAGTTTAAAGTTTAAATGTCAGACATTTAAAGTTTAAATGTCTTTTTAGAATAATCTGGATGACTTGTAGTATACAATCATGGCTCACAATTAACTATTTCAATTAAATGTTCCGTCGTTTTTGCAGCAAATTTAAAATATCTAGCTAAAAACACGTTTCGCCCTGCACATGTCGCGCATAAATCTGTGCCGGCACTAAAAAGAGGCGCAAAGCAGCGTAGACAATGTCTGCGTTGCACATATATGAAACATATATTCAACAAGTATATATAAAGAATAAAAACGCGACTGCCGTTACAGTTATTTCTGTTGTATTGTATTTATAATTATTTTAAATATTGTTTTTTAATGAAATATTTGGTGTTTATAAATATAAATATATGTATATTTCCGGAATGTACTCATTTGAAACTAAACACGATATATTTATATTACCTTATTGACATTTGAACATTTAGACAGCTAATTACTTGACATTTGAACGGACAAGGTACCCTATAATACTTGGGAGGATATAACGGTTCTCACATTTCTAAAACGGTCCAAGAATTTATAAGTTATGGTGGAATAAAGAAACGGAAAACAAACCTAGATGTACCCTGAACACACTACAATCCTTTTTTGTTGGAAAGCCGTCTGAAAATGACTACGATCCTAATGTTTCTTAATCCCAAAAAAGTATAGAACTTTTGGTGAGTTATTATCGTTAGGTTGTTGACTTGACTTTCCCAGTTCATCTTCTCGTCGATCGTTCTGCCAATATATAGTTTGTAAAAGACTAAGAAGGCTGTATGAACCCTCGAATGAGTATCGCGAATTTTCCATCCCTAAATAGGCTCCAGTTCCGAAGCGAAGCGATATCTGAATGCAGCGAGTACACTCGAACTTCGAGCGAAACTCACCTAATCAGTCGCCAACCACAACTTCCCCCGCTTTGTGCAATGAATCCGCGCGGGCAGCGCCCCGTCCCGTTTCATTTGCAGATATCCACATTAAATTCCAGGCTTGGATTCGCCCGAGGTTATGCAAATTGCACCCTAATTGTCTTAAGGCTCGAGAGGTGGCCGGGCGCATTTTCGCTAGACCTAACAGCACTAGAGAGCGACCGGGTCAACATAATAAACTGCACTGCGGGTAGGTACTCCAGATATAATTCCATTGCTTTTGGTATACAGCGTTTAGATTCGATTAGATTGTACTAACCCAGCCGGGAGCTAATGGGCCCTTGCTAAGTTAGCCACGAAGACCCATTCTTTTCAGGGTTGGTCACACTCACTCATTAAAACCCATCCGGCGGCCTCCACGCATGAAGTGCGAGCCCGGGCAGATCTCTGGCCTTAGGGCTAGTTTCCCCTAGGAGTCAACCTTCTGGCGCTTACGGACGGGCTGTGCACCGTGCGGCGTAAACCAATCGATTGTGCACTCTAACTAACAGTCGGGGGAGTCTGGAAGCAGTACTGTTTCCTATAGAGCGGGGGGTGGTTGCGGACCTTACGGCGACGTTCGCCCGTTGTAGTGACAACTCTATTTATTCGAATAAAAGCTTAAGGCGTCTAGGTTGTTGTCCAAATTTGTTCATAACCTTGTCATTAAATTTAGTGTTCTCCTTTACTCTTTTCTATTTTATTAGTTAATAGTATAGTGTGTATATGCAGATGCGTCTCCCTAAAAGTAATCCTGGCCGCGGCCATAGATTGACACCGTTGGTTTCACTACCAGAACCATCAGCATCATTGAGTTCCGGAAATGCACCAGATTCTAGGCATTTTCTGTCGTACATACAATATTATAATATGTGCTCCACCAAATGGTCATTTGGAATGAATTATTGTAATATTGTATGTAAGGCAGACAATGCTTAGTGGTTGTTCAACGTGTAAATAGTTGGACAACGGCGGGATCAAACCGTAAATAAATTATACTAAAATAAATAAATAGATTCCAATATGTGGGTACTTTATAAAATGAGGCGAAATCGATGCGCGCAAATCCCTCAAACATCAACACGTAATCAGACATATGTCTGTAAAACACCGACTGACCTGTGATGATGATCCTCGTCTATTTGGAAGTCGCAGCACTGCTACGGACCCTCGAGGTGCCTGCTGGTGGATTTCTCATGCAAGTATCTTCGAAATTGTCACACACGACCCACTCGACGCGGATTAGTTATTTCGCGGAGTTTTATTCTGATTTTGCGGAGCGGTTGAAGAAGGCGATAAATAAAAGCGGTACAGAGTCGCGAGAGTATGCAAAAACTTCTGAAAACTATATATGCTGTCGTTCTGACAGCGCGGCGGATAATTATAAAAACTAGCGGGGGGTAGGCATTTTCGAGCAAACGCAGTACTGGCAGCGTTGAAGTCGTTCTTCTTCTTCTTCGGAATCAACATCTGTCGGTGAAGGCGAACATCCACATACACTAACGAAATGCTGATTCAAAAGATACTTCGCGCGCAACCACTTAGAATCTGGTGCATTTCCAGATACCAACGATCCTAATGGTTCTGGTGGTGGACAAATGATGGACATTGAAAATCACCAGCGATACTTTGAATTTGTAATAATGATGCTGAGTATGCTGCTTCCAAAGAAGAATAAACAAACAATGCAAACGTCAAACAACTATAAATGAAAATTACTCCAGTTAACGCCATTTGCTGCCAAACGAACAAATTCGTAGCGAGACGAAGTTCGCCGGGTTCCGCTAGTAATAATTAAAAAATCGGTTATCTGTAAAGTCGGTTTACTGACGATAGTTGAACGTGACAACGTCATAAGAAAATACTGATGGAATGGTTGCATTTGAAGCAGTTTCATTTAAGATTCTGATATTGTTTATTAGAAACACCCAAAAATATATGCTTTTATACTCACCGATTTGACTACAATATGTAAATGTATTATTGTATAGCAGTATAATTGTATAATTGTTTATTGTTTAAAGTTTATTGTTTTTTTTTAATTTCAAAGTTTGAAATCTCAAACTGTTAAATAACGGTTTGAGAAGCGTTTGAGCACGCTGCGCCATCTAGCGGTAGGTATTACGTCGTAAATAAACAATATCAGCGACACGAGAAACAATACCAACCGCTAATCGTAATGATAGCTTTTCATACTTTTTTTTTATTTTTTTAATAAAAGTTGCTTACTTTGTTGCACTTTGTTGTACCCACAAGAAAATTGTCCGTTCAGTAATAACATTCCGTATATCAAGGTACATATAAAATTATGTCAAGAATTTAAATCAATCTAGTGATTATCATTCGTACTATTTTAGACTGATGTTAGTAAATAATTCTTGTCGCAACCGGTAGATGGCAGCATTTATATTGAATAATAAATATAATAAATGGAACGCCTCAGAGCGAGGTAACGCCGCATGAGTCATGTTTTTTCGTGCGTGCAGCAGGCTCCATCGATTTATAAGACGTTGTCACGTCAATAAATAAATACGGCAAAATTGCACTGGGCCAATCTTTACTTTTTCCGCTCAATGGATGCGGTGCGCTCACCGCAAAATCGAATGGAGATTTCCCACTTTCCGTACACTCTTTGAGCCCGCTTCTGCGGAACGACCTCGAGATTGCGCTCAAATCAGTTTGCAGGCAAAAGCAAGGCTGTTTCAGACGAGCATTACCGATAACGCTCAGGCATTGGAGAAGTGAATGCTTACAGGCGTTTGTAAACTGAAAATGGTGCCATTTGTAGAGTATAGAGAAAGTGATAATATGCACTGTAGCCTTCTTGCAGGAAAGCTGCAAAGGTTAATATTAAAGAACAGGTTAAATTTGGAATTAGGCGCCGGAAAAAAACTACAAACTAGCTTGAGCAATAAAAAAAATAAACAAATACATGGGTCGTGAAAAGGTAAATTATTAAAATTCCGTTTTTCGATCTGGTTTTTCTTAAAAAAACTTCTTCTTAATGTAAGGCCTAGTACAAAACAGATTTTATCATTTTATCATGCCACAACTCCATTCGTTCAATCAGATGGGCCGCTCAGAGTCTTTATTGTTTTTCAACGTATATGCCCTAAGAATTCATACATTTTTGCATTCGTTCTAACCATTGTAAATAGCAATATGGACTAGTCTTCCTTAGTGGAGTCTGTCAATATGGACCAGTCCTTCTTAGTCTTCCCTTCAATAACTTTGTGGAACGTATACACTGCCGATAGTACGAATATCCTGACAAGTATTTTTTTTTGACAGTCTCAATTAATTGACGTACGGTATCAATATTAGATTCGGTAACTGCGGTAACCGCAGATTCGGTAACCGGATCTTATAGATGATTACTTCAACTTCTAACCTCACTCAACCACGCATACACAGAGCTACAAGATAGGGCTTCATCGCCAAATACCAATTGAAGTCTCTAGCAATTCTTTAATTGACGTAACAGCGAATAACGTAACAAATCATTGCGCGAAAATTTCTCGATGGCCTGCGGTGAACGGCGAGCTAAAAGAAGACAAATAGAACAACTACGTGTATAACATACAGCTTACGATTAATAACTATTCTATGAATTAGATAATGGACATTTCATTAACGTGTCAGTGCGATTATTACTCAAACAACGACACACTTACAAGATTCGCGCGAAGTCATAAAGCGCGCATAAAACTCATTTCAAAAGTTTGTCAATTTTGGCGGGGCAATAGATAAGACAGTCGACAGGCATCACGGCGCCCTTAGCATCGCACAGTGTTTTGTTTTTTTTATACAATTTACAAGTTACGGTATTAAAGATTTTTTAAATATTTTATTCTTGTACTATTTTATATTTATTTTATTACGCTTGGATTATTTTTAAATGTATGTTGATCATTTCTTAGACTCTCAATTTTGTCCTATTTTCTAAAAAATCCTAGGCCTGTAATTAAAACTGTCGTTTGTTTGGGAGCTAATGGGCCCATGATGAGGTGGCCACGATGACCCATGTGTTCAGGGTCGGTCACACTCACGGGTCAACACCCATCCGATGGCCTCCACGCATGGGGTGCGAACCTGGGTAGGACACTGGGTCAACCAGTCTCCCCTGGGAATCAAACCTCTGTCGCTCCTGGACGGTCTGCGCACCGAGCGGCGCAAGCCAATCGACTGTGCTCTCCGACTAACAGTCGGGGGAGTCTGGGAACTATATTGTTTCCTATAGAGCGGGGGTGGTTGTCTACCTTACGGCGACTGCTCTTGAAATGACCATTGGCCATCCGATCCCGGTTCAGAGTCGGGCAAAGGACGCCTTGGTCCGCGATAGATTCGGTGCACACCGTTTCACCGCTTCGTAAGGGAGAGGACCGCGCAAGCGACCTCGAACTCGGAACCAATCGAGAGACCGGAGAAATCTGGTCACAATTGGAAGTGAGGGCGCGAGTATCTCGAGCCCGCCGGGTTTATTCCTGGCTCACTCGCGGTAAGGCGTTGGACTCTCACGGGTTGTGACGTAGCTGGACGTAGGATTGTACTGTCCAAAGTCTTCTACGTTCACTGCAGGGCGACAGAACGACTAATCGTTAAAACGTCCTGTGGTGACGGGCTCGCCCGTTGTAGTCGACACCGCAAGATGTACTGTGATGGACCATTTTGTATAAAAACATCTGTATCTCTTTATCTCATATAATTATGCAATAAAGATCTATTCTATTCTTTTTAATTCAGCGAAATACCTTGTTTATTTGTTTGTTTTGTTTCTACTCTTTATTGTGAATTTTCACGATTGGCGAATTTATTGTCTTACGACAATTTCTTACAACCAATCCTATTATGAAATATTTATATGAATGTGTACGTGTACCATGTGTGTAAGTGTGTGTCTTGTTATTGCATTCGATGGACAGGATTGAAATGCAACTCTGTTAATTTTATTCCAACGGAAAATAGTAACCCAACTAGAGTTGCCAACTACAGCGGGCGAGCCCGTCACCTCAGGAAGTTTTAACGATTGGTCGTTCTGTGTCCCTGAAGTGAGCGCAGAAGACTTGGACAAAAAACAGTCCACCATCGAGCTCCGCCACAAGCCCGTAAGAGGCCAACGCCTTAACCGCGAGATAGCCAGGAATGCTACCCAGCGGGCTTACACTCACGCCCTTACTTCCAATTGCAACCAGATTACTCCAGTCTCTCGATTGGTTACGAGTTCGAGCGCGGTCCCTTACGAAACGGCGAAACGGTGTATACCGAATCTATCGCGGACCACGGCATTCTTTGCCCGGCTGTTCACCCAGGATCGGGTAGCCGATGGTCGTTTCAAGAGCAGTCGCCGTAAGGTCAGCAACCACCCCCGTTCTATAGGAAACAGTGCGACTCCCCCGACTGTTAGTCAGAGTGCGCAATCGATTGGCAATGCCGCACGGAGCGCAGACCGTCCAGGAGCGCCAGAAGTTTGGTTCCTAGGGGAAACTAACCATAAGGCCAGAGTTCTACCCAGGCTCGCACTACATGCGTGGAGGCCGTCGGATGGGTGTTGACCCGTGAGTGTGATCAACCCTGAACAGAATGGATCCCTGAACAGCAAGTGCCCCTTAGCTCCCTAAAATAGTAACCCAACTTGCGGTGTCAACTACAACGGGCGAGCCCGTCACCACAGGACGTTTTAACGATTTTCTCGTTCTATCGCCCTGCAGTGAACGTAGAAGACTTTGGAGAGAACAAATCCAACGTCCAGCTACGTCACAACCCGCAAGAAGCCAACGCCTTACCGCGAGATAGCCAGTGTTACCTGGCGGGCCGACCCTCGCGCCCTTGCTTCCAATTGTGACCAGATTTCTCCGGTCTCTCGATTGGTTCCGAGTTCGAGGTCGCTTGCGCGGTCCTCTCCCTTACGAAGCGGTGAAACGGTGTGCACCGAATCTATCGCGGACCAAGGCGTCCTTTGCCCGACTCTGAACCGAGATCGGATAGCCAATGGTCATTTCAAGAGCAGTCGCCGTAAGGTAGACAACCACCCCCGTTCTATAGGAAACAGTGTGACTCCCCCGACTGTTAGTCAGAGTGCGCAATCGATTGGCAATGCCGCACGGAGCGCAGACCGTCCAGGAGCGCCAGAAGTTTGGTTCCTAGGGGAAACTAACCATAATGCCAGAGTTCTACCCAGGCTCGCACTACATGCGTGGAGGCCGTCGGATGGGTGTTGACCCGTGAGTGTGATCAACCCTGAACAGAATGGATCCCTGAACAGCAAGTGCCCCTTAGCTCCCTAAAATAGTAACCCAGTTAGGAATCGAGCCCGTAACCTTACAATGTAAGATCATGCGACCCAGTCACTATGCCACCGGGCTATGTTACACTGTGCGCCGGCCGAAAAAGGCGACGTATTGGAATCTCCGCTCCGGGAAAATCTTATTTCGCCACAATTTCCCGTTTTTTTTACATAACAATTGCGCGCAGAGCTTTCGCGCCATGAAAGGCTGAAATTTTCGATATTATCATAATATCCCGGGCGTCCCGCGCCTATCCACATAAAGGGAGCCGCAATATTCTGCGATTTTTATTTCAGCTTAATTATATTCTTCTTCCATCAGAATAATATTAGGCAGGGCGAGCAGAGATTGATTAGACTGGGTAAAATATTTTAAATCTAAAAATATACATCAATGAAATGACACGTCGTACGTCGTTGCTATAGGCAACTAAGAGGCAGCCCTGGATCTACGATTTTCCAAGCCCGGACAAAAACTTCACATTGGCGCGGTCGTCCCTCACCTTCAGCAAGCAAATCTCTGCAGTGCGATAATTTACAGTCTGTCGACATACGATACCAGTCTACAGCACCCGCTTCGGGAGATAATGGGCCCTGATAGAGTTGGCCACGAAGACCCATTTGTTCAGGGTCGGTGTGACCGACCCTGAACAAATGGGTTTTTAAAAAGTATTTCAATTTCTCTCCTGTAAAATTGCCTAAAGTGCTATTATGTCATTGTAGTACCAAATGAGTGATATATAATTATTGGTACAACCAGACAGAGATCAGCTCGGCTGTCGGGTCAGGTCGTCAATGTTCGGATTTACATTGTCCCCACTTCACGATTGCCATTTTCATCCGCTGGGGTTCTTTGCCACATAGCCAGCGGTTTATGCTGTGTACTCCTATGGGGAACTAAGGGGCCCTGTTAGAGATGGTTACGAAGAGCCATTCGTTCAGGGTCGGTCACATTCACGGGTCAGCACCTATCCGGCGGCCTCCACGCATGAAGTGCGAGCCCGAGCAGGACTCTGGCCTGAGTAACCTTACGGCGACTGCTCGTGAAACGACAATCGGCTACCTGATTCCGGGTGAATAGACGGGCAAAGGATGCCGTGGTCCGCGATAGATTCGTTAGACACCGTTTCACCGCTACGTAAGGAAGAGGACCACGCAAGCGACCTCGAACTCGTAAAAAGTCGATCTGGTTGCAACTGGTTGTAAGGGCGCGAGTGTCGGCCCGCCGGGTAACATACCTGGCTATCTCGCGGTAAGGCGTTGGCTTCTTAGGGGCATGGGGCGGAGCTTGAGGGGGGACTGTTTAGTCTTCTTCTGCGCTCACCTCTGGATTCGAGTGTCGACAATCGTATATAGTATCGTCGCTTCAGAATCCGGGGGTAGCATGCTATAAATATAACTGATATTGTTATACTGCAAAAAAGGCGGTAAGATAATTCAGAGGTATAGGACAAAGAGAATTATGCAAACCTCTCTTTAAAACACTACGTATTCTCACATTTTTTGGTATATAAGTTCATGAACGTTTATGCGAATGTTACAAAAGCAAAAACATGTAACGCACGCTAACATACATTACCATGATACGAGGAATACATCCCTAAACGTTCAGGCATTGCACCCATAAACTGCAGAATTACAGCGTACTACTCACTACATAAGTCTCAATTTCTATAATAAATTACCAGAAAACATTAAAAAATATTCAAAATTAAGACAAATTCAGAAAAGTAACGAAAAAATATTTAATTGAGAAAAGCTTATATGGTCTTTAATATATATAATAACTTTAATATATATAATAGACTATATTATCTGTTAGAGTTTTAAAATCTATTGATATTAGTCTTATTTGTGGTTTGTATATTATTATTCTTAATAGTAATTTATTTTCTGACTCTTATTTCATTAAGTAGATTTTGATTATTAATTATAATTTTTTTAAATATTTTTTTTGATTATTTATGATTATTTTGATTATTTATTATTTGTGATTATTATTTTTTTGTTAGTGATTTTTTATGTATTCTTGAGACATCAATTGACATTTTGTAGAAAAATGGATTGTAAACATGTTTTTTTATCCTTCTCGAAAAAACGCCTAAAATGTAGGCCTCTAGCCCAGAATATCCCCTTAATACAGGCTTTTCCTATAAAAGTGATAAAAACCCGCCGTAGCCGAACATTTCAGTATATTTCCAGGGCTCTAAAATCGGTATAGTCTTGAATGAGTATACACATTCAAGACTAAATAAATAAATACTACTAAATAAACACATGCATAAATAAATAAATAAATACTAAAGAAAGAGTATTGACTACTGATTCGTATGGGTGAGAAGTGGGAAAATTAAAACTTTCGACTTTATAAGAAAAACTATTTTTTCGTGAAAATATATAATACTAGCTGCGCCCCGCGGTTTCAGCCGCGTGGTGATGGAAAATTGTGATAATGATGATAGAAAACTATATATCTATATAAATTATAGTCTATGTGTTATTCTGATGTGTAAGCTATATTATTGTAAAGTTTCATCAAAATCCATTCTGTAGTTTTTGCGTGAAAGAGTAACAAACATCCATACATACATTCTTACAAACTTTCGCATTTATAATAGTAGTAGAACTAGCTGTTGCCCGCGGCCTCGATTCGCGTAAATTTTTGAATCGATTTTTAAATTTAAGTGGGGTAGCGTATGTTTGTCTTTTTAGACACTACTTTTAGATTTATTTATTTATTTATTTATTTAGGTACTTAGGATTAGGTATACAGTTCATTCATTGGTCATGTAATCTTATAATAATTATATAAATTATTTAATAATTTATATAATTATTATAAGATTTACATAATATAGGGAGGTTTAACTCATCTTACATGACCTTTACTGCCAATAGCACATCTAACTAGGCGATAATTTGGCCCGTCTCTAGATGTGCATATTTTTATGCAATTTTAAGAAATGAAGTGTTTTTTTTTTAATAAATTATTTGGACCCACCACCTGTACACATAAATATACCAATTTTATAAAAAATATAGCTATGTAATAAATATATACATTTATAGTTGTAATTTAATTAAGAAAAATAGACAAGTGATACTAAATAAATTGTCGTGCGTTGCAAAGAAGTTGATCAGAATTTACATATCCCTTGTTAAGTAGCCATCTATTAAGGTTTGCTTTAAATATTTTTATGTTAGGATAATTTTTCATGTCTTCACTAAGGGAATTATATAATTTTGGGGCTATGTAGAATATAAGTCTCTGGGCAAATGTTGTCCTGACTGACGGAATTATATAATTGATACTCGCGGACATTCTTGTGTTCAGATTGTTTTGAGTTCGGGCGTGGTCATCTCTAGATTTGTAGAATGCAAGAAGCGCTTGCTTAATGAATAACTGTTTAGCTGATAGCACATGGGATTGGGAAAATAACAAGGCAGATGGATGACGTCGGTTTTTCCTGTGAATTACTCTCAATAATAATGTCGCGCTTTTGTCAATATATCCAGATTATCATTAGTAGTAGCGCCCCATGCCGCGACTCCGTAGGACAAAATACCCTGACACAAGGCCATGTATACCATTCTTATGGTTGTTTTGGACAGAATGTTGCGCAGCCGAAGAAATACATAAACCAGCTTTCTAATTCTCGAACTCAAATTTGCAATCTGATTTTCCCAACATAGCGTCTCATCTACCGTTATGCCTAAGTAGGAGACTGTTGCAGATTTGCTTAATTTAGTACATACACATCTATTCTTATCCAAGCATTTGTCGGTATGAATGGCAAGTGTTTGGTTGAGAACCTGGCTGGGTTGTATAGTGCAAGAGTATAGTCCCCCCTCAGATGCACGCTACCTTCTCGTAGACGTACGCGTCTTGTTCTTCGCCACGCTTTACTAATTTCATTATATCCTTATAGTTATACTACCTAAACACTATTTTTTTATTTTTTTATTTGTTGTTTTACCTCCTCAGGTTGGAGGTAATGACCACCCAAGTGGATGTATCTTTTACGCATCAGCGGGCCACACTCGCACATGAGGTGCTGGGGAGTTTCCTCTGCTCTTTGGCAGAACCTGCACATTTTTGTGTCTCTGAGCTTGACGTTGAACATGTGTTTGTTCAGGCCACAATGCCCCGTGAGCGCCCTCACCAGTATGCGTAGATTGTCCCTATTTAGCGATAAGGCCTCACGGGGGCCGTCTTACGGTCGTAAGCCTTAATAAGCGCTTTGGAATGATTCAACCCTGGCTTGTTGTTGCAGTGGTTGACGGATTGTTCTAAACACATTTGTTTGAGCATTAGGTTTGCAAGGCTTTTTGTACGCCACAGCAGGGTTCAGGGCCGTATAACGTTCCCTTTGCTCCCGTCTTAGCAAGTTCGTCGGCTTTTTCATTTCCCTCGATTCCTGCATGGCCGGGAACCCATCGTAGAATTACCCTGTTCTTTTCAACCAGGGAATTCAGTAGTGATATGCAGTTTTGCACTAGCTTTGAATTAATGGTATTCGAGGCTAGTGCCATAAGAGCTCCTTTGCTATCCGAGTGAATATAGATACGGTGGTTGGCGTAGTTCTTTTGGAGGTTGATATCCGCACATTCAATAATGGCGTATACCTCCGCTTGGAATATGGAGGCGTATTTCCCCAAGTTTACACTTCTTTCGAAGTTTGGTCGCTCTCCATATATACCACAGCCTACGTCAAGTCCCGATTTGGACCCATCAGTATACCATTTAAGGCTACCGGCCTCCCATTGCAGTTGGCTTTTTAGCCAGTCGTCTCTGGGCGGCATTTCTACTGTAAAAAGTTTTCCAAAGTTTAGGAGTGGAAGCATGGTGTCTGATACCATGTTGAGGGTTGGATTTTCACTGACTGATTCAAGAACTGATCTTAGTGCTTGTGAGATCCAGTTTACCTTCTTTTGGGCAGATAGCTTGTACATGCTGGCTTTCGCCACCTGTTGCAAATGAATGTGTAGGGGCGGTAAGTTCAGCAGTGCATCTAGAGCTGCTCCAGGAGTGGAGGACATTGCGCGCGTATATGGACACAACAGATGAACTCCGCACAAAATATAACCTCAATACAGGCTCTGCCTAGTGACGTGTTAAAATCTCGTCGAAGCCGCACTCTTCAGTATATTTCCGGGACTCTAAAATATGAATTGTCTGTACGAGTAACTAATTAAAAGTAAATTAATTATGTAAAATAAGGAAGAAATAAATAAATACATATTTTAATAATAAAGTAGGCTAAAAGACTACAGATTCGGATGGGTGAGGTGTGAAAATTTACAACTTTCGACTTTATAAAGAAATGTTGGCTATTGTGCCAGGAAAAATAAAGAAAATTTCCCTACTTATAAATTCTCAAAAAAGCTGTGAATTATTAACAGCCGGAATTAGCTACGAGGAAATAGCTTTTTTTAATTGTATTCACGTTTCCCACGAATTCCGTCAAGGTTCGTTTGAAACGGGCTAATTACCGAGATAGGGGAAGATTTATGTAAAAAAAAAGCGAAATAAAATTTATCGCCAAGTTTTGCTTTAAACTTCTGGCTGCTACAATATAATGCGAGCATAATATTATCAGACTTCCTGAAGGAGCCTACGGTCTGCGGTACTAATTAGACTTGGGCGACTCCTTCGATCACTCATATTACCGAAACCTTTATTTTAATTAGTATAAAAAAATTACTTCGTGCGTTGCAAAGTAATATTTCTGACTATTTAAGTATTATTCAAAAATATATTATTTTATATTTGCGACCTCATACATTTTAAAATTTATTTTATTATAAATTCTCAAATCATGTCCATCGAATCCAAAAAATGCATTTTCGGAAAATCTTTGACCTATGTGTTTTTGTTCTTTTTTTTATTGAATTAAATTGAAATATATATTTTAACTTGTAACATGGGCATTTTATATATAATTGTATCCTCGGACTATTTAAATTTGATTCTTTAAATATTTATTGCGATATCATTTTTCCATTTATTTCGATTCGTTATTAATATTATTAATATTTTATTGTATTTATTACGGCATTATATTATTATGATTCAATTTGATTATTTCACCATTTACTGAATGTTATTTTTCCAGCACACTACAGCTACAGTTACATCACACTACACTACTCTATAGTTACATCACCGTACACTCAAATTACAATGTTTATTATTATTAGTTAATTTTTAATATTATTTGATACCTAGCATATTTTTTAAATTAAGTATTCTAAAGTATGCACAAGCCACTCTCCTTGGTACGCTTGCCTTAGTACGGGCCTAGACCTAGTTAGGCGGCGTTGATTTCCAAAAATTTTGGTCTGCGGTGTTTTCTATTTTGCTATTATTTACATTTAAGCCTATAATGTTAAACTTATAATGTACTGCCCTAAAAATCTGCTTTTCTTTAATAAATAAATAAATAAATAGAATTACATGAAAGCGTGCGCACTGCGGAGAAAAAAATCGGTCCGGATTTAAATTCTATGGAATGCTGCAGATTGGCTGCGGTGCGTGGCCGCACGTATTTTTCCACACTATATTGTTATGTAGAACCCAGCGCACTATGGAAATTGTCACACAAATCGCCTGCAGAGATTTGCATAGACAATGGATGACTAAAGTGCGCCGTAATAACAATCTACCGTAGTGCGCAGACTTCAAGAATGCGTTGTTTTTTCGTTCAGCGTAAAAAACGTACCGCAACGCACCCCACCGCAGTGCGCGCCTGGCCTAGAATATACGACAGCAAATATATATACTCAAATGAAAAAAAATCAAAATTCTTTATTTATCTATAATATTATATATATTTTTAAATTCAAAGCCATCCTAACTAGGCTTCGCCTGTACTAAGGTAGGCTTAATATAAAAGAAGGTAGAGTGGTTTTCGTAACTTACTATATATATCTTTGTATACTTTGTACGCAACAGGCAGCAATTGACTGCTAATGAGGACTGTCACTCCATAGCGGGCGAGATAGCGATAGGCATACCGCAGGGATCTTGTTTGGGTAACACTCTGTTCCTATTATACATGAATGATATTCCATCTGCCACATCGCAAGCTGAACTGATTCTATACGCAGATGACACATGCGCAGTAATAGAGAGCGAGAGTGTACCATCGTTAACCAGCAATACCCAACTTGTGTTGAATGAGTTAGGTGCATTGTTTGACGCTAATGGCCTGATACTCAACATTAACAAAACTAATGTTATGTATTTCAGCCTTAGACCTACTAAAACCGAAATACATTTGACCGTCAATAACGAAGAACTAACTCAAGTATCCTCAACAAAGTTCTTGGGATTCGTAATCGATAATGAGTTACGATAGCACCTACATATTGATGCTTTATGTGATAAATTGGGAAGAGCGTGCTGTGCACTCCATCGCATCGCTTCATTCCTCGATTTATCCACGCTGCGCATGTGTTACTTTGCATATTTTCATTCACTGCTAACCTACGGCGCGGAGTTATGGGGGCGAGCAGCCGACAGGCAGAGGGCCTTCGTTATGCAGAAGCGTGCAGTCCGCACAATAGCGCGTGTGGCGCTTGATACGCCAGCTAGGCCTTTGTTTAGAGATATCTGCATCATGACGCTGCCGTCCATTTATGTAATGGAAGTGGCGCTGTTCGTTCGCAGAAATCTAGCCGATTTCAAAGTGAATGGTGTGCATCACCACTATCCAACAAAATCCCGTAGCATGCTACGTTCGGTAAGTCATGCATTATCCAAGTCGGAGAGGCTAGCCTATATCGCCGGCCCAGCGGTTTACAACAAACTCAGCGAGCACATTAGGCAGCCGCAATCTCTTGACGTGTTTAAGAGACGCCCTAAGAGGTACCTCACAGAGACGTTTTACTCACTGGAGGAATATTACTCCAGTGAAGTCTAAAATGTAATGCTAAAATGCTTTGGTGGCTAAAGTGTTTATTGATTTCTTTGAATTTTGTCTTATATTTCCTCTTTTTACATTATTCTTATATTTTTTTGTCTTTTTTTTTGTTTATTGTTATTTTTTCTTTACGATAAAAAAAATGTTTGTTTGCTAATATGTATGGATGTTTGCCAATCCGTATCTGACTTGTATACCAGTATACTAATAAAATGAATATGAATAATATAATATGAATATATTATTATGTTAAATTTAAGATGATAGATATGTCTCCAAAATAATAAAGCGTAATAATATTAAATTTAGGTATATACATATAAATATACACGTACCTACATAAATAAATACATACTTTATAGATAAATATGTAAGATGTCGTCTGTCGATCACTTCTTATTACAAGCTTTTATTTACCTTGCAATGTTTGTCTGTTTGTTTAGGTCAAATCTTGCAAGAATTAGAACCACTTTCTCTTATACTGTCAAATTGAAATTCTACACTGTGGTTCAGTTTCGATGACAATGCATTTTTATGGTAAGCATGACCTGATTTTGCATCCAGGATTGGCTCCCGACTAGGAAACTCCTCAACGGTCGACAGGACAGAAAGGAAATTTTGTATACGCATTCAGTTATGATAGCCCGTTCTTAGTTTCACTATGTCAAGGCTGCTGCACCCAGACGGTTGGCTCTGGACACAGCATTTTGATAAAAGCTGGTTTTTGAAAATGTATTTTTACCATTCACTTATTTTATCTTACGTTCTAGGTGACTTAGTAAGCAGATTTTATTGCCGTATATTTAGACGATTTGTAAGAAAATGATTACTTACGCAGTAATACTTCAAAAATCTCCCGAACCAGATTGATGTAGACGCGGAAGAATGTCTCGCTCTCGGTCAGCCACCTAAACGCAGTGCGATAATTTACAATTGCCAATAACAAAATATACAATAATAAATTTATAATTCTCAACACGATAAAGAATTGAGCGCCCTCTTAGAGCGACGAAAATCGTAAATCTAATCATACATCAGAATCCCAGCCCTGAACCCACCTTTGATAAAAAAGATTTTCTCAGACATCTCAGACCCTTTAAATATCTTGAAATATGTAATGTCAATATATTGTAAAAGAAAATATTTTCAATATTAATCTAATATTCTGCTGCGAGCTGAGATGAAATGGAAGAACGTCTGGCAAATCTGTCTTTTATATTCAGGTGAGTGCATTGACTGCACTCTGCGTATTTCTCATCAATCACACTTGTGGGACTTTCTTCATCTGAAATATACGTAGATTTTGTGATTCTGAAAAGAACTATCAAATATTAGAAATTTGAGATACACTTTATTGAATTTACTAGTGTAAAGTTTTCCACATTAGAATTTATATCCGATAAGCCTAGGTTATATATGCAATGCTTTATGGCACGGATTAGTTTTCTTTAACCCCTCAAATGTGAGGCGTCCCTTAAGGGATGCCTTGGCAAAATGTATACAAAATGTATATATATTTATATAAATGTAAATATAAATGTAAATGTGCGCCGCTTTATAGTAATCCGCTCTATAGTAATGCTATAGCTCTATAGTAAACCCCGCTCTATGTAAATGTAAATGTAAATGTAAATATAAATTTATATACATTTTGCCGTGGGCAACCCGAGCTAATCGCCATTCATTTGAGGGGTTAAGAAACAGTGTCAAAGGAAAAATAAGAATAATACTGTTATGTTACACATTTAACAAGAATAAAATAAAATAAAATAAAAAATAAAATTGCTAATGGGCACACTGTGGGAGCTAATGGGCCCTCGAGTTGGCCAAGAAAACCCGTTCTGTTCAGGGTTGGTCACACTCACGGGTCAACACCCATCCGGCGGCCTCCACGCATGAAGTGCGAACCCGGGCAGGACTCTGGCCTTAGGGCTAGTTTTCCCTAGGAATCGACCTTCTGGCGCTCCTGGACGGTCTGCGCACCGTGCGGCGTAAGCCAATCGATTGTGCATTCTTACTAACATATTGAGATGTCAACCACAACGGGCGAACCCGTCACCGCAGGACGTTTAAACGATTCATCGTTCTATCGACCGTGCAGTGAGCGTAGAAGACTTTGGACATAACAAATCCGACGTCCAGCTACGCCACAACCCGTTAGAAGCCAACGCCTTACCGCGAGTAGCCAGGTATGTTACCTGGCGGGCGGCACTCGCGCCCTAACTACCAATTGTGACCAGATTTCTCCGGTCTCTCGATTGGTTCCGAGTTCGAGGTCGCTTGCGCGGTTCTCTCCCTTATATATATGAAGCGGCGAAACGGAGTATACCGAATCTATCGCGGACCAAGGCGTCCTTTGCCCGGCTGTTCACCCAGGATCGGATGGCCAATGCTCAATTCAAGAGCAGTTGCCATAAGGTACACAACCACCCCCGCTCTATAGGAAACAATACAGTTTCCAGACTCCGCCGACTGTTAGTCGGAGAGCACAATCGATTGGCTTGCGCCGCTCGGTGCGCAGACCGTCCAGGAGCGCCAGAGGTTTGATTCCCAGGGGAGACTGGTTGACCCAGTGTCCTACCCAGGTTCGCACCCCGTACGTGGAGGCCATCGGATGGGTGTTGACCCGTGAGTGTGACCGACCCTGAACACATGGGTCATCGTGGCCAGCCCATCATGGGCCCGTTAGCTCCCAAAACAATTCTTACTAACAGTCGGGGAAGTCTGGAAGCAGTACTGTTTCCTATAGAGCGGGTGTGGTTGCGGACCTTATTGCGACTGCTCTTGAATCGACCATCGGCTACCCAATCCTGGGTTAACAGCCGGGCAAAGGATGCCGTGTTCCGCGATAGATTCGGTTTACACCGTTTCACCGCTTCGTAAGGGAGAGAACCGCGCAAGCGACCTCGAACTCGTAACTAGTCGAGAGACCGAAGTAATCTGGTCGCAGTTGGAAGTAAGTGTAAGAGGTAAGTGTAAGGGCGTGAGTGTAAGCCTGATGGGTAACATACCTGGTTATCTCGTGGATAAGGCATTGGCCTCTTTACAGCATGTGGCGCAGATTGACGGTGGACTGTTTTGTCAAAGTCTTCTGCGCTCACTTCACGGGAGATAGAACGACCAATCGTTAAAACTTCCTGAGGTGACGGGTTCGCCTGTTGTAGTTAACAACTCTATTTGTTATGTTACAGGGAGCTATTGCCGTGGACCGCGATAGATTCGGTAGACACCGTTTCACCGCTACGGAAGGGAGAGAACCGCGCAAGCGACCTCGAACTCGTACCCAGTCGGGAGACCGGAGTAATCTTGTTGCAACTGATAGTAAGGCCGTGAGTGTCGGCCCGCTGGGTAACATACCTGGCGTTGGCCTCTTACGGGCATGTGGCGGAGGTTGACGGTGGACTGTTTTATCTTATTATAATTTGTTTTATCTTATATAATCTAAATTATAATTCGATATTCCTGAAACCCACATCTGAGATGGAAATAGCCAAATTTATAAACTCATTGAAAAATAAAAAATCCACTGGGATAGACAATTTTCCAGTTGATATACTAAAGAAATCCAGTGATATTTTATCTAAACCCCTCAGTATATTATTTAATATGTCGTTAAGTAATGGTGTCTTTCCTGAATGCTATAAAATGGCAAAAATAGTACCGGTCTTTAAAAAAGGTGATATACATAATATCGAAAACTATCGACCCATATCTTTATTGACCGTATTCTCTAAGGTTCTAGAAAAAATAATAGAAGTCAGGATACGTGAGTTTTTGAAGAAAAATAATATTTTGAGCAACACACAATTTGGTTTTATGAAAAAGAAATCGACCCAACAGGCAATGTTGAAGTGTTGCAATCAAATACATACATGTCTAAATATGAAAAGGTATTCGGCTGCCATTTTTTGTGACCTCAGTCGAGCCTTTGATTGCGTCCAAACCGATCTTCTACTTGCAAAATTAGACTATTATGGCATCCGAGGTACGGCAAATAACCTATTCAAGACTTATCTGCAAAACAGAATGCAAAAAGTAGAAATAGCCAATATTGGCAGAGATCTAATCGAGTCCGTAGCAACTTCCGAAATACTTACTGTCAATATTGGAGTACCCCAAGGCTCAATTCTTGGACCGTTGCTTTTCATTATTTACATAAATGACCTGAGTCCAAATCTATCTAAATGTGAAGTCACCCAATTTGCAGACGATACTAGCGCTGTAGTTGAAGCTGACAACATAAATACGCTCACTGCCAATCTCAATACATCTCTTGGTGAACTTGATGATTGGTTTAATGCGAACAAGATGTCTCTAAATATGTCTAAAACTGTTATTTTAAATTTTAATAGCAAGACATCATCTATAAAAGTTAACTACCCGGTTGAACTTGCCGAATCAGTTAAATTCCTCGGACTACATCTGGATGCAAAGATGTCATGGAATCTACATATAGAGCATGTTAAGTCAAAACTTTCGTCAGCCTGCTATGCTCTATTACGCATCAGAAATTGTTTGGAGAGAACTGAAGTAATATCGGCCTATTACGCGCTAGTTGAGTCACACCTGCGCTATGGTATTCTTTTATGGGGTAATGCAGCACACATCAACAGTGTATTCACTCTCCAGAAAAGAGCCATACGTGCGATAGTAGGTATTGGTCCACGGCAGTCATGTCGTGAACACTTCCAAAAACTAGGGATATTGACCGTATATGCGATTTTTGCTCAAGAAGCTCTTTGCGAATTCTATTGCAATAAGAGCTCGGCCATATCCCACGAGGAAGTACATCGGCATGACACCAGGAATAAAACCCTGTATCTCCAACCGTTCGTAGCACGTACTGCCAAGTTCCAGGCGACTAGTCGATACTTAGGCCTCAAACTTTTCATTAAATTGCCCGAAAGATTAAAAGAAATTTAAAACATCGATATTTTCAAGAGATCCATCCGAGTCTATCTGCTTAAAATCAACATGTATGCCCATAACGACTTCTTAAAATATTTTGAAAATACATAGCATCGTATCTACCCATTTAATCTAATACATATTATTTACCGTTAATTGTTTTGTTGTAAACTGTTATCATATAGTCTATGTTTTCGTAAATTGGTAAGTTTAAAACTATATATTGTATATCATCTATTGAGTAACTAATTTAAGATTAATTACTGTCATTCCTACACAATTGTATGGTTGTATTGGAAATAAATACCTTTTACTTTTTTTTTACTTTATGAGCTCACCTCAAAGGAGACAGAACGATCAAATGTCGTTAAAGTTCCTGAGGTGACCGGTTCTCACCCGTTATAAGGTTAAAGGTCCAGTTTAAAAAAAAAATGATAAAAAATTAAATGTTATACTTTGGACAAAAGTATAATTTGATAAAGGTTTCAGTATAATAATATTATTAATAAGTTCTCGTAAGCAAGTAATAATTACAGAAAAACATACAAAATTACAGAAAAAAATAATGACACACAATCATGTACCTTAAAATCGTTGAACATATCTTAGTTAGAATTAAAATATTTTTACTATGGAGGTTTAACCATTTATTAATGCACTTTATTTATGGGTGACATTTTACCATATACCTTTTTTTACTACAAATTAAAATGTAATGTAGTCTATACTAATATTATAAAGAGGTAAAGTTTGTGACGTTGTAAGAAGTAATCTCTGGATCTACTGAACCGATTTTGAAAATTCTTTTACCAATAGAAAGCCACTAGAAAGTTATTTGTAAGTGTCATAGGCTATATATTAATCCGAAAAATGGAAAGACTTTTTCGTGGTAGTCGGATTTCCAAAGTAAGTCGGAAAAAACGGTCGAACGGAAACGTTTCTAACGAACGCTGTCTTAACGATGAGAGATATATGATTAAGTTCTAGAGAAAAGTTGTAGAGCTTCATAATGCCTACAAAAAAGCCAGCGACAGCATATGTCTAAAATTTATATGTAAGTCACAAAAAGTATGTAGTTTTTTATATTAAAAAAATAATTTTAATCGTTAGGTCAAGTTTATTGGTCATATTTTCAACAATTATAAATTCATATCAAAATAAGTAAATTTATCGTCTCAAGTGCTTAAAACAAAAGACTTTTTCGTTTTAATGCATATAATTTCACTTTTACTGCATAAATGGTTAAAGAGATAGGACACTCACAAATAAGATACTCACAAGAAGACACTCACAACAACGGTATTAAAATCAAATTTGCATGCAAATATATACATACATATGCAGTAAAAATATAACCCTTATTTTGGCAGTCAGGAAATAAATCATAGCACTCAGTAGGTACTAACCGAACCACACTCATAATTTCATCACAAGTAAAAAGTTTTACCGCCCAACGAAGTGGCACGGGTCAGCTAGTCAAATATATTTTGCTTTCCATGATAATTAGACCGATACGCAAACGGTGATCGAGTACATTCGGGACGCGTCCTGTGTCACAAGTAGTCAACCAGTGTGTTTGAGCCTTTATATCCCACAAATCAAGTGTTCCGAGTATTTGTTTTCAAACACATCTATGGGCAGACGCGGCTCAGTTACTTTCGCATTATATGTTTGGCTGTTAAACTACCGCGATATTCTACGATTTTAGAGTTACTACCTTGCTCGTTGAGTGTGTCGATGTAGCGTCGCTTCGAGATGAAACAAGTGGAGAGGTTTATTTCGTACGTCGTCGCGGGACGGTAGAAGTGGATGTTGTTGTCAGGGTGGTTTTCCTCATATTTACCAACCGCTTGTCATGCGCGTGCTTTCCACTCGAGCACACCCCATGCATGGAAAATGCAGATTTTCCGCTTTACGGCGTAACTCGCCCGCCTTGCATTCCAAGAGAATTTCCCGACGGTAATTGGCAGCAGAACGCATGCCGGGGCGGCAGGCTAGGTGGGGTTTCGTATCGAATCAAACGGATGGAATGAATTTTACGTTTTTAACACACTTTTATTAGGTCGACCTGTATGTAACTATGTAATGGAATCTAAGGTAGCTAATTTAACCATCTTCCAAGGATCGTAGCGTCATGAAAATTGGGAGCTGTATGTAGTTCTGATGACAATGCAATACTATGGTACTGTCGAACTGATCTGATGATGGAGTCGGAAGATATGAACTGGAACTTCATGATGGAACATCGTATCATAGCTATGTTTGGACTTGTTAGAATAGTCTTGGAATGAACTTTGACCACGATTAGGTTTCAAGGTCTGATGATGAAGCCGGAAGATAGGCACTGGCATTCCATGATGGAATATCGTATCATATCCGTGTGTTTGTGAATATCGTATCATAGCCCAAAAGCGTGTTTTCAGTGTTTTTTTTTAAAAACTATTAATTTATTTACAAGCATTGATTTACCTTGCAATGTTTGTCAGTGTGTTTGTTTAGGTCAAATCTTGCAAGCAGAATTAGAACCACTTCCTCTTATCCTATGAAGTTTTACACACTGGATTAGTTCCGATGACAATGTTTTATATGTTGAGTATGACCTGTTTCTGCAACCAGGATTGGCTCCCGATGAGGGAACTCCTCAACAGTCAACAGTACAGAGAGGAAATTTTGTAAACGAATTCAATTATGATAGCCCGTGTTAAGTTTCACCATAACATGGATACTGCGCTCAGGGTTGGCTCCCGACGAGATAACTCCTCAAAGGTCTACAGCACAGACACGAAATTTTGTATACGCATTCAATTATTATAGCCCATTACAAGTTCGCTGGCTACGCCCAGGGTTGGCTCCGGACGAGGGGACTCCTCAACGGTCAACAGCACAGAAAAGAAATGTTGTATACGCATTCAATTATGATAGCCCGTTCTTAATTCCAATATGACTTAGCTGCTGTACCCAGGGTTGTATTGGGACAGAACATTTTAATAAAAAGTTGAATGTGTTTCTACCATTATCTTTATTATTATTTTTATCTATTAAATTTTAATCACAGTTACAAATGTAAATGGAATGAAATGAAATATATTTATTGTCTAAATTATAGTGATAATGCAGCAGATTATGTGTTTCATAATTCCCTGTTATCGGAAAATTTTGGATGGAAAGAAAGACAATTTTATTTATTTACTAAGTTTAGTAATAACCAATTAAGTAATAGAAATATTCCTTATTCTACCTAAAATATATAGTAAATAACAGTAATTACAATAAAATTAAATTGTTGGGTTTAAGTTTATATATATAATGGACTGTGAGGAAGGTTGGTTATTTTAAAGGGATTATAGGCATCATTGTGGAGAGGAGAAGGAATCAAATTTACGCACCTTTCTATTTTTCGCGTAAATTCCTTGCTGCAATTTCACTCCAAAATATCTCCAAATCTTCGGCTGGCCAGCTCACGGACGCGATAATTACTATCACAGCACGATAACGAGAACACTCACAGGAGCACGTCTGGTTCGACCGGCGCGTAAATTCTCACTGATTGGGAATTGGGAGGTAGGTAGGATATAAATATATTTTATACGGTATAATTGAAAATGGCCTAACCATAAATGATAAAAAAACAAAATACTAACCAAATTCGTAATGTTCATTGAATGGTCCTGAAATAACATTATCGAAATATTGTAAAAAATGCATTACCACAATAGTCCATTAGGATAAATATTCATTTAACGTGTAAAAGCTTTTTCCTATAAGCCATTTCTTCAATGCTGTGGTAAACCATTTTCCCTCTAACTCTCTAATATTTACAGGTAGGTGGTTTTAGATTTTTATTGAGTTGTATAACATTACTTTTTAAATAAAGTTAAATTTGGCTTTGGTGCTTGGAGCTCATGTTTATTCCTCGTATTGTAGCCGTGTTCTGCATTGTTTATGCTGAAATACTGCTCATGATTTCTAACAAATTTGCAGGTTTCCAAGATGTATACGGATATGAACGTCAGCACAAACTCCTTTCTAAACAGTGGTTTGCAGCTTCCAGTCCACGGAATTCCACATATAACTCGTAAGCATCTTTTTTGTAACATGAATATTTCCTCTGCGTTTACCGAATTGCCCCAAAGCGTAATTCCATATTTCATACGGCGTAAATATTTGCATAATATGTCATAAAGGCTGTTGTTTAATCTATAGTTTGTTTTAGAGTTCTTAGCGCGAATCTTATAATTCTTAGAATTTTAGAATTCTATAAAATGTTTAACATAATATCTCATCTTACTCTCCCCTAAAAATCCCTCTTTTTCTGTACTGATAATCTTGTACAAAATAAATAAACAGCTGTTTAATGACGTAATATATTTTTCATTTTTTTCTAGCATATTCTTAAAGAGAACAACTGCATAAAAACCAGTTTATTGGTTTTTAAGTTATGTAATAATAAAAAGAGAAGAAACCACAGTTGTTGTTGAAACTGTAACGGCCCTTAAGTACCGTCACATGCAATCAACAAATGCATTGATTTCCAGTGAAATACACTGACATAAATTCTGATATTTTGCTACCTCGTGGAGCGATGAATCAGTACGATGAAACAATACTTTTACGCGGAATATTTTGGATTGCATCATATATCGGCCTATATAAACCGGCGAAAACGCAACCAAAGTATCATTCCCCGAGTGATCACCTCCCCCAAGGTTGCTACGGCATACTCGGTACCCCTCTCACGAGGTCGCTCAACGAGTCCCGCTCCTTGGTTTCCTTTTCCGCCCTTTTCTGATCGAGAAGCATCAGTCTGCATCCCCACAGACTCGAGCAGTGCCCAGTACGAGATACTAGGAGCACAAGTAAAATCCTTATCCTCACATCCTCGTAAATTCATTCATTCCGCGAGTTACTTCATCCGCGTCAATATTACCTATTCGGGAAGCGTTACAACTGGCAATATCGAACTCTCAACCAATTCAATAAATACCTTCTGATTCACCCAAAATCGCCTTTTAATACGGAGATAACCCGCAAGTTGGCACCACCACCTCAAACCGCACAACCTGGAGTCTAGTGAGGCGTGGTCCCTCACAAAACCATCGTTGTCAAGGGTAGACAAGGTAATCGTCACCCGATTTTCAACGGGTATGCGGCAAGCAGCTGCTGTTATTTTGCAGTGGGCGGCAGGCAGGTTCGGCGCGCGCAAAATTAAAAAATTTACCGTGCATACAATTCTTATATATCTTCGGGAGCTAATGGGCCCAGTGCAGTTTGGCCATTTTGACCCATGTGTTAGGGTCGTTCCAACTCACAGGCCAGCACCCATCCGGCAGACTCCACGCAGGTTTCTAGCCCGGGTTGTGATTGTGCCTGCGGGCCAGTTCCCCTCGGAATCGTCCCTTGGGTGCTCCTGGACGGTTTGCGCACCGCGCGGTGTCAGCCAATCGACTGTGCATTCCGAATGATAACCGGGTGTCTGGAAAAGAATTTGTTCCCTATAGAGCCAGGTGTTTTTAAACCATATTGCAACCGCTCTTGAAACGACCAGTCGGCTACCCGATAACGGTGTAGTTGACATCTCCAATGGTATCTTTGGTAGCGAATGGTTTCGTGCAGCTTGGACCATGAGATCCACTGTGTTTTCGAGTCGGCCCAACTCACAATTCGAGTGAGGCACTCAAATCATCGAGTGAGGAACTACCCCGGGAAGGACTCACGCGTCCCAGGCCTCACGGCTGGTGGATTGGTTTTCCCTGGGGCAAGGCCCTCCAGCGCTACTGGACGGTTTGCGCACCGTGCGGCGTCAGACAAACGGTTGTGCACTCTGACTATGGAAATATACTGTCTCCTAAGCAGACTCTCCTGTGTCCTGTCTCTGACCATAAAAATTTACTGTCTCCTCCGTTTCCAGATGGAGATATGCTTCCAAACTGGTAGTCAGGGGGCGAAGCTGCCTACCTTTACCTTTCGCGGTTCCGGAGCGGTGTCGTCCGAGGCTGTTTACCTTTCGCGGTGACTCGCCGTAAGGCGTTGGAAACTGTCAGGCGAGTGGCGTAACTAGACCGTGGACTGTTTTCACCTCAAGTCTTCTAAGCTCACCTCACGGGAGACAGAATGATCCAATTTCGTTAAAACTTTCTGAGGTGACGGGTTCGTCCGTTGTAGTTGATAGCTCTAGTTTTCTCCTGAGCAGAGGGGGTGGATGTTGACCTGTTGTCATGCAACTCTTGAAACGACCTGTTGGCCACCCGATCCCGAGTGGTATGACGGGCAAAGGACGCTCACTGTCCAGGTCCAATAAATTCATATTGAATTACCTCTGTAATTTTCTATGCACAGTGCGGTACTTAGCAAAGTATACATAAAAAATAAAATACAAACGAAGCTGCCATGGAATTCACCGACCGGAGTCAGGCCCATCATAATACTATGTTTACACTTCTGCGGGGCGAGCAGTGGATTCCGGATTAACGACCGGCTGTGGTAGGTTAAGTACAGCTGTCTTACCACATGTGAGATTGCACCTTACGACCCATTCACTCCTTCGAAGCCATAGAATTTGAAATGCGGTAATCGCGGTTTTAGATATTTTTTCTAGGAAAGAGTTGATTATTTTTCTGGAAAGATCGATATCTTTAAAGTGGTGAGACAGGGATTTAGCTGGCAGGCCACCAGTGCTAACTTCCACCGCTTGAAGGTGAACAGTGAAACCGTTCCGGGTTACGGCATTTGCAAGATCATGGTATTTATTTAATTACTAGCTGACCCGTGCCCACTTCGTTGGGCGGTAAAACTTTTTACTTGTGATGAAATTATGAGTGGGGTTCGGTTATTACTGAGTGCTATGATTTATTTCCTGACTGCCAAAAGAAGGGTTATATTTTTACTGCATATGTATGTATGTATTTGCATGCCAATTTGACACTGCATATGTATGTATGTATGTATTTGTGAGTGTCTTCTTGTGAGTGTCTTATTTGTGAGTGTCTTATCTCTTTAACCATTTATGCAGTAAAAGAGAAATTATATGCAGTAAAAGGGAAAAGTCTTTTGTTTTAAACACTTGAGACGATAAATTTACTTATTTTGATATGAATTCATAATTGTTGATAATATGACCAATAAACATGACCTAACGATTGAAATTATTTTTTAATATAAAATACTACTTTTGTGACTTAAATATGAAATTTAGACATATGCTGCCGCTGACTTTTTTGTAGGCATTATCAAGGTCTACAACTTTTCTCTAGAACTTAATCATATATCTCTCATCGTTAAGGCAGCGTTAGTTAGAAACGTTTTCGTTCGACCGTTTTTTCTCCGACTTACTTTGCAAATCCGACTACTACCAAAAAGTCTTTTTATTTTTCGGATTAATATATAGCCTATGACACTCACAAATAACGTGCCTTTCTATTGGTAGAAGAATTCGGTTCAGTAGATCCAGAGATTACTTCCTACAACCTCACAAACTTTACCTCTTTAAAATATTAGTATAGATTATTTAATGACGCGATTTTAATATTGATTATCTCGCCAGTTCGATAAAGCGCTCAATTTTCTTAGCGTTTCAGATGAAAAAGAAACAAGAGCTGGGAAGCGGCAGCAGGCTCGGCGGTTGAATTTAAAATATCCGCAGATGTAAGCGGATTGTGGAAGGAAGAAATAACAAAGGAGCCGGAAGACTCTCCCTCCTCGGGCCTGATTGAAAACGAAGCTTGTCTGAGAGAGCAAACAGTACCTATCACTCCCTCTTTCGTGCCCCCCCCCCCCCCGCTTCTCTCTCTCTCACGCACTCATTTACGAGGGAAGTCTTAGCCTTTACTATCAAAGGAAGTCTTAATTATAAATCCTCGCGCAGGAGCTAAAGGAATCGGGTTCGTGCGATTCAGAAATAAATCCCGGTAGTTTCTTTAATGGACTCTTCTGAAATGATGCTCCTTATAAAATGATGATGATATAAAATATAAATTAAAAATGCTCGTAAATAAAAATGCTGCTTGCGGTATGTTTTTTTTAATATATAATTTATTTTACTATTAGTAATCTCTAGTAATAAAAGTTTTTACTTTCCTGGCACTAGGAAAAGAACTGTAAACCCGCTAAAAAAATAAATGAATGAATGAATGAAAATCTATTTATTGTTCAATAAAAATAAGGTATTATACAATGGCGTACTTATTGCTATATTGCAATATCTTCCAGTTAACCAACATGCTGATGTGAAAAGAACAGTTGGCAAAAATTGAAGTACAATATGAATAAAATTAAGAAGGAAATATATATTTTGACACCCCCTGATACGATTGTATAAAGTGTCTATGTGTATGTATATGTATACGGGTGTACCGAATTTTAAGCCTCTAAGTTCAATACTTCGAGATTGAAGTATTATTGGCGCGTCCTCTGGTCGACCGATTTTAACCACAATCTTTTCAACTCTTGCCATGACCAAAATTAATGATGCCTGCATGCCGAATTTCAGCTGAACCGGATGAAGCGTTTCGGCGCTATACTGGAGGAATACACACACATACACGCACACACACACACACACACACACACACACATACACACAGAAAGACTTCAGTCTGGAAATTGTATTATTTGTCTCTGGGGCGAAATATATGCCAGCATTCATCTCGATTTTTTCAGCGCATTCACAATACTTTACCTTCTCGTCTTTTGGTAGGCCGTTAAAGTAATAATATAAAATTAAATCAGTCCTTGGCAAGTACCTAGGGACTGTTTTTTTGAAAATTACGAGTAATTTCATAAATAAAATCGGTGACCGCCCTCTCTCGGCCGGCGAACGAACCCGATTGGATTCTGATGCATTCGCCTTGAGGGGCGCGGTTTGTTTCTTGGCTAAGGGCGGGGTTGGGTCTTACTAACTTTATATGTGTTTTTGACACCTTGCACATAACTGATCACTTACATGGGGTTTTGGTATAGTGTAAAGTAGTAAAAAAAATAAAAGATGTAAAATTTTTAGTTTGATATTACTAAGCGTCCACAGCTTTGAAGTACGTAGTACGTAATTTCACATATCTCATTCGTACCTCCCCTCGTTAGTCATGTGCGCTAGTCTCCTTATTCGATTAGTGATGCAATTTGAGTTGAGTGTTTATTTCCTTCCATGATACTTGTGACGCGTGCGTTTGTTTATTACCTTTATTATACGTGTACAATACTACGCTGCATACGCAACCTGTTAAGAAGTAATATGACATTTACGGATCGCCTTAATGTTTATAATGAGCTACCAAGATGGGGTCCGCTAACGTGAACCCCCATTTACTTTCCATGCCCCTCGGTCATTTTTTCTCGCTGACATGGACCCCTTGCAATTCGAAATCGACCCCCAGGGGTCGACCACTTTGGGAATCACTGGTCTAGATATCAATTCGTACATCTATACTAATATTATAAAGAGGTAAAGTTTGTGAGGTTGTAGGAAGTAATCTCTGGATCTACTGAACCGATTTTGAAAATTTCTTTTACCAATAGAAAGCCACATTATTTGTGAGTGTATATTATTGCGGCTATATATTATTCCGAAAAATTAAAAGACTTTTTCTTGGTAGTCGGATACCCAAAATAAGTCTGAAAAAACGGTCGAACGAAAACTTTTCTAGCGAACGCTGCCTTAACGATGAGAGATATATGATTAAGTTCTAGAGAAAAGTTGTAGAGATTGATAATGCCTACAAAGAAGTCAGCGACAGCATATGTCTAACTTTTATATTTGTAACAAAAAGTAGTATTTTATATTAAAAATATAGTTTAAATCGTCAGGACATGTTTATTGGTCATATTATCAACAATTATGAATTATTATCAAAATAAGTAAATTTATGGTCCCAAGTGTTTAAAACAAAAGACTTTTCCCTTTTACTGCATATAATTTCACCTTTATTGCATAAATGGTTAAAGAGATAAGACACTCACAAATAAGACACTCACAAGAAGACACTCACAAATACATACATACATATGCAGTAAAAATATAACCCTTCTTTTGGCAGTCAGGAAATAAATCATAGCACTCAGTAGTAACCAAACCACACTCATAATTTCATCACAAGTAAAAAGTTTTACCGCCCAACGAAGTGGGCACGGGTCAGCTAATATTCTATACAATAAAGAGGGTGATTTTTATCTTTCGATAGGTAAAACTCGGTTTTTACTTTCATCGATCTGGACGGATCTAATACCAGAAAAAATGGTTTATCAAAAGGGAAGGTCCCGTGTATCATTTATTAGTATGTTGTCGTTCTCTTTCTAACATATAATCACGCGTGGATGCTTGAAAGGGATAAATAATATTCTGTTTTATTAGCTACGCCCGGATTATTACCATTGCAAATTTTCAAAGGGCTCGATTACGTTTCTCCGTGAACTAATATCGGAAAGTATTTTATGTGAAAAAGACGAGCAGTGCGTCAGAGGGTAATATAAAATAAACAATCATTTATTTTCCCGCACAAAAACTACCCGCAGCACATAAAATAACCTGAATTAATTTGAAAGCATTTCGTCCGGTCTTACATTATATCCCTTTATGGTCGATTGGTAGTTGTATGCTGGAAAAGTAATAGTAATTCAGTTCATATTCTGCTCTAACGCGTGTCTCACTGAAACGAACTAATTCCAATTTTAGTTCATGAAGAAAAGCAAACCTTCAATGTTTAAAATGTATGAACTAGAACTTGAATAAACTAATGCCTCTACAGAAAGAAGTATATGTAAACCTAATGAAGTTGTGAATAACTTCAAGCAAATGTAAAATGACGTATTCTACAATGGGCTCGATTGCGTTTCTTCGGGAACTAAAATCCGAAATTAGTCCGTGTGAACAAGACAGGGCAATACGTTAGAGCGGAATGTTAAATGAACGGTTGTCACTTCTTCGCATTAAAACTAACCACAAAAGATAAAGCATCTGAATCTAACACCGCACGAAATGTGTTCAAATTTATTCGGACGAGTATAAGTTCGACAGGTATTTTTTATCGGCGATCGTTCGTTTTATATTCCGCTCTAACGTATTGCTCTATCTCGTTCAATTGAACTAATTTTAGTTTTGGTTCACAAAGAAACGCAATCGGGCCCAGTATAATATTCCTCTAGTGAGTAAAACGCCTTATCTGTGAGGTATGTACCTCTTAAACACCTCATAATTACGTATTAAATACGTATTAAATACTGCCTAGTGTGCTCGCTGAGTTTGTCGTAAAACGCTGGTCCGGCAATATAGGCTAGCCTCTCCGACTTGGATAATGCATGATAATGCAAATTTTTCAACTCATTGCCAGCAGAAATTAAAATACTTCAAGAGGTTGCATTTAAGAAATGCATAAAAAGAAACTTAGCCATGCATGCTCTCTATAATTTGGTTGAATTTGACAAGGCCGTCTTAGTTTTTAAAAAATAAATTAGCTTTTATCAAATTTGTTCTGTATTTTGTCACCGTAGTTTTGATTTCATTGTAAAACTTGTTGTTTATTAACTGATTATTTTAAAATTTCTTGATTGACTATTTTTAAAACTTATCGATAGATTATTTAAAAATTTTGTTTACATTTTTTTTTTTTGTTATTTGAGTCTGTAAGATTGAATTTTTATAATTGATCCGATGGTGTCTTGCTTTTACATATAAAAAGTATATGTACACGTAATGAAGTTGTAATAACCTCTAGAAAATGTAAAATGACGTATTCCACAGTATGTACTTTTTGGAATTAATAAAATATGACTATGACTATGACTATGACTATTTACCGAACGTAGCGTGCTTCGCGATCTTGTTGGATAATGGTGATGCACACTATTCACTTTAAAATCGGCTAGATTTCTGCGAACGAACAGCGCTACTTCCATTATATAAATGGACGGCAGCGTCATGATCTTACTATCAGATCTAACTACCTGCCTAATCATTAATCATTACAGATTAATGATTGATTTATGTGCTAAGGCCCTTTTCAGTGGATGTACAAATATTTATAGTCATGAAATTTAAGCCAAAGCACAATTTCTTGGAAAATATTTCGAAATCACACAACTAGCAGAATTTTGGCGAAAGATTGGTAGCGAATATCCATTATTATCGGGAAAATTCTTGAAAATACTAATCGCATTTCCCCCAACTTACAGTTTTGAAAGTGGAAATTCGGCAATGGTAACAATTAAAACAAAAGCAAGGAACCGATTAAAATTGGAGCATGACTTACGATGTACATTGGCCGAAACTACACTGAATAATAAAGAAATTGTTAGAACTTATCAATATCAAGCGTCTCACTGACTTGCATTACTCCTTGATTGAATAAAACATGCTAATAAAAAATCTTTAAATGGTTATGTTAGTTTTAATTAATATATATATTTAAGACCCTTCTTATCGCGGGGTAAAAATTTAGTCGTCACTTCTGCCCGGGACAGTTTCGCGCGTGAAGTCGATGGCCTTGAGAAAAACGACCATAACTTTTAAACTGCTATACAGAACGTAAAAAGAATAACTGTAAAATGATCGCATTGAAATTTGAAATATAAAATATTATATCATTATCTCGTCAAACAATTAAGATAATAATTAATAAATATTTAAAAAGTTGGCATTTTCGCAGCGCGGAGCGCCCTAACCAATATTGGTTAGATACAATTTTAGCATTTGTAAGCGTCTAACCAAAAATGGTTAACTCACTTATGAAGAGCAATAGAGAATATGCAATAGCTAATTTGTTTTTAACGCTTTTATTTGCTTGACCTGTATGTAAGTACGTATCTAACTATATATTAATGTAGCGGAATCTTTCATGTTAATTTTCAATAACTTCCTGACGTCTGAATAATTTGTAATTTTGCAAATGTATAACGGTGCTTCCTCACCGGGAGCATTCGCCTGTAATGTAACATTTTAGATTCGATTTTGAGCATGTAAGGGAAGCAGTATACGTTATAATACTGCTTCCCTGACTGACGAGCATTCGCCTGTAATGTAACATTTTAGATTCGATTTTGAGCATGTAAGGGAAGGAGTATACGTTATAATACTGCTTCCCTGACTGACGAGCATTCGCCTGTAATGTAACAAAGATTCGATTTTCAGTTCTGGGCGTTTCTCAACTCTAGTAAGTGGTGCGCATGTATGTTACAAGTTGTATCAAAATATTACAGATCATTACAGATCTCCTCCCTACCTGATGTAATGCTCAAATCTGTAACGTTATATTATAGGCGAACGCTCCTGGTCAGGGAGCACCTTCAGGGTTCGATGATAATGCAATAATTTCATAATTTTGACATAATGCTCTGACCAGTAACATCATGATAAAGAGAAAAAAAATACTGATTTTACAGGTTTGACATATAATAGGCCATTTAATAAAAGTAAATATTTTCTTTTTTTAGAAATAACTTACAAGTAAAAAAAAACAAAAAGACAAAAAAGAGAAAAATACGAAGATTAATATAAATAAAAATCACGCTTTCAAAGCGATGTGATATAGAACTTATTAAAGTTAAATGATTTTGAATGGAAAAAATAATGTATTTTAAAAAAATCGGTTGTGTCACCCCAAGACTTTCCTGCCAATTAGCCAGGTACTTAATTCATCTGAATATAAATTTCATAAATCCTACCACCACCACCTACCACAACCCCAACCTAGCGCCAAACTTTAACACCCTCCCCCCCTTCGATGATGACGACAATGAATTCGAAATCAAAATCTAAATCTAAACCGACACCAAAACCGAAACCCAAATCGAAATCCAAATGAAAATTGAAAACTATCGAAAACGAAATCGAAAGTCGTATACAAAATTTTGGGACTATGCTGTTGACCGCTGAGGAGTTCCCTCATTGGGAGCCAACCCAGGGTACATCAGCCATGTCATGGTGGAACATAGAAGAGGCTATCATAATTGAATGCGTATACAAAATTTTGGGTCTCTGCTGTTGACCGTTGAGGAGTTCCCTCATCGGGAGCCAACCCAGGGTTCATCAGCCATGTCATGGTGGAACATGGAAGAGGCTATCATAATTGAATGCGTACACAAAATTTTGGGTCTGCTGTTGACCGTTGAGGGGTTCCCTCGTCGGGAGCCAACCCAGAGTGGTCGGATTTCATTCACAATTGCTTTTCAGCTCTTGCGATGACCAAATGATGCCTGTATGCCAAATTTCAGCTCAATCGGAAAAAGCGTTTCGGCGCTATCGTTGGATAGTACACACAGACAGACACACGGCAGTGCATCCACAATACTTTCCTGAAACAGGAAAGTAAAAGCGTGTTGTGCCTGTTATAAATATTTCGTTGGTAGCTGTTTGAAAATATAGATTTATCTTAAAAAATAAATTAGAAAGCATCTCGCGCTTTCTTCAATTATTTTTTTTTTTGCCAATCACTTTATTCTTATTTTAAAATTGTTCAAATTAGTATTCAAAATATGTTTTAGTCCACATTGCTATTGAAACGTGATTTCTTTGTTTTTTTTTACAAAAAAAATATTTAAATAATAATTATTTGGGTATTTGTAATATCTAGCCCGCTTCAAACGTAATAGCCTCAAAAAGGTAGGGAACTACTACTCTATACCGATGATATAACTATTTTCCAGTATACCGAATATAGATATTGAAGCTAATAAGATGTATTGCTAATACGACTTGACAATTCATATTATTTTCGTTGAATATTTTATTACTATTACTTTTTCATTATTTTTGCTTACTATTGTTTAATAATATTTGACATTTTATTTTATTTAACACGGTTATTGAATTTCAGTATTTTATTTTAAATATTTCCTATTGGGATCATTAGTTAGTGACTATCCTACTAATATTATAAACGCGAAAGTTTGTATGTATGTATGGATGTTGGTTACTCTTTCACGCAAAAACTACTGAATGGATTTTGATGAAACTTTACAATAATATAGCTTACACATCAGAATAACACATAGGCTTTAATTTATAAAGATATAGTGTGAATTATATAAAATATAACGATAACTGTCAGGTAAGTAGGAAAAAAATCTAAGAAATTGACATTCGAAATTTAAATTCTATCTTACTATCCTACTAATATTATAAACGCGAAAGCTTGTATGTATGTATGGATGTTTGTTACTCTTTCACGCAAAAACTAATAAATGGATTTTGATGAAACTTTACAATAATATAGCTTACACATAAGAATAACACATAGGCTTTAATTTATAAAGATATAGTGTGAATTATATAAAATATAACGATAACTGTCAGGTAAGTAGGAAAAAAATCTAAGAAATTGACATTCGAAATTTAAATTCTATCCTACTATCCTACTAATATTATAAACGCGAAAGTTTGTATGTATGTATGGATGTTTGTTACTCTTTCACGCAAAAGCTTCTAAATGGATTTTGATGAAACTTTACAGTAGCTAGCTATCACATCAGAATAACACATAGGCTATAATTTATAAAGATGTATGGTTTTCTATCATCATTGTCACAATTTTCCATCACCACGCGGGTGAAACCGCTGGGCGCAGCTAGTTAGTTATAATTTGTAATGGTGACGGTAATATATATTTCTTTGTTCTCTTTTTTCAAATTGCCGAATATATGTGGATATAAAACAAGAGAGCTCGCTGCCTTGGAATAAGTCCTGGCCTTTGATTGGGCAGTAGAAGTACATACATAAATGCTAATGCTCATATCGGCCGTGATCAATTTTTATTTCAATTTTAATAATATAAATAATGTTTATTGATATGAATATTAGTGATATATTTGCAATTATTTATTTTTATTTATCTTAAACAACATGATTTACAGACGAATGTCCATGATATTCGGTATACAGTACAATAAAACGTGCAGGAAAAACCAGTTGAACCCATAGCCGTTGGCTCATCGCATACCTAACTGAGCAAGAACGCCAGTATCTAAGGATGCTGATATTTGACTTAGCATATTGCGAGCTGTCATGTATGACGTTCGGTTATATAATTATTATTGGCATAAAGTTTAAAACATTAATTCTTGCATAATACAAATACACAAGCACAAAGAGTTATACCAACATACATAAAAAAATATAGTAATAAGAAATTATTATTAAACCCAACACCAATATATAGTAATACATAAATACAATAAATACATATTTAAAATAAATATACATACTAATTTAAAATACTAATATACACAAAATGTACACAAATAAATTAAATTGAAATACCTATAGTCTTAAACCTCACATATACGTCTATTATATTTAGAAATAAAATGAAAAAATCTAAGTATTTATTAATTTTACCTAATAAAAAATTCTGTGAAATTCCGTTTTATCATAGAGTGGTCCTTTAACAATCAAGCACTTTTTATTCCTTTTTTAATGCTACCATGTTAACTAAATTTTGTATCGTAATTTCTATATTATTATAAAGCATAATCTCAAAACCCTTAATCAAAACCATCTATTATGCTTTAGTCAATAGTGTACTATCATATGGGATCATTAGATGGGGTGGTGCGTCACTTTCAGCTCTAGATTAAGGCTCAAAAGTCAATAATTAGGGTAATCAATAAAAAGCCTTTTAGGTTCTCCAGCGACCACTTATTTAAAGACTTCCGAGTCCTAGACATACGCCAATTATATGTGAAAGTATCAACAATATTTTATTACACCCACACAGAGCGGCATATTATTAAATCTGACACTACCAGAACAAGCGCAGTTACAGCCATGCAACACGATGTCCCCCTTAAGAAAACAAAATTCGCCCAACGACATTTTTCTTTTCTAGCTGTCCGACTACACAATAGAATAAATTTGGAATTAAAAGTGAAGTTAGATACCATAGGAACGAAACGGAAAAATTGGTTAATTATAGTGCTGTATAAGAATACCTAACTACATAAAATTACTACCTTTATGTATATATATATATATATATATATATATATATATATATATATATATATATATATATATATATATATATATATATATATATATATATATATATATATATATATATATATATATATATATATATATATATATATATATATATATATATATATATATATATATATATATATATATATATATATATATATATATATATATATATATATATATATATATATATATATATATATATATATATATATATATATATATATATATATATATATATATATATATATATATATATATATATATATATATATATATATATATATATAAAATATATACATGTAAAATATATGTATATGTATAGATTATATGTATAAATGTATATATATATGTATGTATATGTGTAGATATGATTATTTAATATTATTATGTATATTATGTTAGTAAAATAGACTAAGTATATGTAATATCTGTGTAAATATAGAGCTACCATATAAAACAATGCCACATTAAGTTACACTTAGCAACTAAAAAAAAAAGGAAAAAAGAATACATAAAAGTCTATTTTAGTACGGGCATCACTTCAGCAAGGTAGATTATAATCTTATTAACCTAGTGTTTTAAATGTGTGTGAAATATTAATAAATAAATAAATAAATTTATAAATGAATTGTTAAATTAAATCAATAAATGAATAAATTGATTAAAAAAGAATAGGGCATGAATAGCAATTTTTTCGCATCAGTAAGCTTCCGTTATGCTCGCGATTTTCCCAATAAATAAATAAATATTTTTCACATTATATCTCACCTCTGCGCTGTGCGCGTCGGTATTTCCACTTCTCGCGAATGCCTCTTGGATTCATCATCCGCGCTTTTGTGTCTCCCTCGGAATTTCCCCGAAATGCCTGAAATAAGAAGCCGTCTCGGGAATCCCCTCCCCCGTCTTCATTCTCTCATCCGACCCCTCCGCTCAACGGGGACACTTAGGAATTGAGATTTTCAATACGCCCACGAATATTTAGCCAATATTCACACCCGAGCGAATTGCCCCGTTTGAGGGTTTAATTTTTCCGCGCGAAGCGGAGCGGATGACAGATATTAAACACTCGTCACTGGAGGTGTGTAACGAAGCGTGCTTTTGGGGATAGGAAATTCGAAAACGGACCGCCTCACGTTCGCTCCTAACTAAGGCGATTCCCGATAAATGTAAACATCTGTTCCACGCTGCAAAATTTTAATAGATTTCCGTTTAAAATATTGAAATTTCAAGACGAAAAGTTTCTGTAATACTACTAATGAAGCGGCCTTACTATTTAAAATAACTTAAATGTGTTTTTTTTTCTTTTCAAACACGTTTTTCTTTCTTCTCTTCCGCAATAAAACGGGTAGTTGTGCCCATTTCTAATATATACATGGAGAATGAGTTTTTTTATTGGTGATACTCTTGTAGTAGGTTAATCAGTGCGTGCAAGTAAGCCACTTTTAATAAACATTTTTTTATTTTTTTATTTTGAACTTTGAACTGTGCACGCTGCGCCATCTAGAAGTAAGTAAAATACCGCGAATGTTGTTTGTTAGCGATATGTTACCTACTCCAAATGACGCAGCAAGCTCAACAATTTTTATACTTTTTTTTAATATTTTTTTTTCAATTTCCAAACAAAAAAATTTTTTTTTGAAAGCCTTCTGGATTTATTAGCCGCGCTTTTGTGGTATCCTCGGAATTTTTGTCGCGCCTAAGCCAGATTTATGAAATTTTTGCTTTCGCATTCGATGAGCAAATCCATATCTCAAAATTCGTATTTTTCTAGGCGCTTAGTAAAACACCTGGTCAACAACTTGTTATGGATATTTTGATTTCTAAGGGGCTCTCTAGATGATTAAGCATGCTTGTCAAGCTTCGCGTCGCGGGCTGGAATGGGATCGTAAACCCCAGGAAATATGTATTTTTTTTTATACTTGCCAAAAATGCCTAATTTTGTAGTTTATACAAGGGAATCACGTCATTCATCAATCAATTACGTCTAATTCCCTGACTCCCTGGTATAAAATTACAAAGTTAGAAAAAATATTTGCATATTTTCCGCGGTTTACGATCCCCTCCGAGCCCGTCACGCGAAGCTTGATGAGCATGCTTGATCGTCTAGAAAGCCCCTAAGGCTGTGTCTTTTTATAACAAAATTGGATGTTATATATTGCACTATTCTCTATAGCGTTAGGTAGCACCTACCTGGGTGCATACAACTTTAAAAGCGTAAACCCCTCCCTAACCAACCGCCAATTTCCAGCATGGCAATTTCCTCAAAGTGCTTTATTGAATCTACGACACACGCAGTAAATTTCAAACTGAAGATTGAAGGTACCACTATTTTTTACTATAAAAAACGTAAAATGACACAAAAAGGTATGTCAGGCTTACCCATTCATAAACCCTAGGCACGCCACTGGTCTAGAGAGCCCTTTCGTTGCTTTGCTCTAAGGAAACGCAGGGTCTGTCGAACATAAGGCAGAAATCAGTGAGGCCATCTTCGAATTGTCGCTGTTCGCCACCCCAAAATGGAGGACAAATAAGAGGATGGCGGGTAGAGCGAGGCGGTAATTCAATTTGGTGAATCGGTGGTGGATGGCGTCGCGTTGCGGCGCCCAGGCGTCCCGACGCCGCGCCGCATAGTGTGACATAATCTTCAAATTAAAAATCATATATGATATTTACTATATTATCATACTAGCTGTTGCCCGCAGCTTTGCTTTGCGTAGTTTCGAATCGATTTGTTAATTTAAGTAGGGTGGCTTTTATTTGCCTTTTTAGACGCTACCTTTAGATATAATGAAATTAGGTTCAGAGGTCTTCTCTTTTAAATTTATTTATTTATTTATTAGTTGCATATACATTCAAATGCAAGAGCACAAAGAAATATAATTTACAACCCAGAAAATACCGCTATATGCTTTTAAATTTAGTCTGAGCCAAAGGCTAAATTACGCATAAATTAAATGTAAAAGTCTGTATTTTTAATGTGCCGAGTAAAGTGAAACGGAGCCCGCCTTGCTAGGCACTCCTGTGATAAGGCGAGCTCACTTCCTTAGTATTATTGGAGTGCCACGGTTGTGTCAGAAAAAGGAAAACAAATTAAATGTTATATATATTGACTAAATGAAATAGGTAGGCAAGATAAAAGTAAATAAGTAAAATCGATGCAAAATGTTAACTTCACAGAATAAAAGCAAGAAGTTTTAATTAAGTTTGCAATATTTGACCTAAACAAAATAACAAACATTGCAACTGAAATAAAAGCTTGTCCAAAACACATCATACACTCAGGAACGCTCTATTGTGGGCCTAACCATTAACGACGTTAAAGGTAACATCATTGAGTCTAGTAATAACGCGAAAAGTTTTTTTGGCAATGCCTTTCATTTGCTTAGCTTTATCACACGCGAAAGATTTTCTGAACGTATAGTCACCCCCATGACTTACCGATTAGGTACTACTGGACGCGTGTATACGTAGCGTCCCAGTGCCTATGCCGATCCAGCGAGGGTGCCCAGTGACGCTGGATCCAGCTACTGGATCAATGTAAATCAGCCTTAACTGAAAACAGCGAATATAGATATACGAGGTAGCTTCAGTTTACCATCGATTTTAAATGTTTACTTTTATACAATACAATACAATTTAGATCTGCTCCAGTAGGTAGGCTTTCCTACACTTGGATGCGTCTTTGCCTCTAAAATTTTAAGTAATGTAATTAATAAAAAAATATTAACTATCATGATATAGTTGTGGCAATATTATTTAAATTGAGTAAATTATAATCGATTGAAAACCATCGATAAATAGAAAATAATCTAATAATCAAAATTGCTAATCAAAAAAAGTGCTCAATATCATAATTATTATGAAGGCAATAATATGATGGTCATGAAAATACATAAGCGTATACCAAAAATATTTTAATTTAAATTAATTGTTAAATGTAGCAATATAGCCGTACTTGATAAAAATAAAAATAAAAATTCCGCTCTTTGGCAAAGTTGATTATCATTAATTTTTCTTTATTTTACATTAGGATGCTCTTGGAATAAGAATTCAGCATTATCCAAATCTCTTGTCATGTACTGGATTCTCGACTAGGCCATTAAATAGGATTTTTTTGAATTGGTTCTCTCCAAGACTTCTGATATGTGGTGGGACCTTATTATAATTAACCCTTCCTATTTGAGTTAACCATTTTTGGTTAGACGCTTACAAATGCTAAAATTGTATCTAACCAATATTGGTTAGGGCGCTCCGCACTGCGTAAAATGCTAACTTTTTAAATATTTATTCATTATTATCTTAATTGTTTGACGAGATAAGATTATAATATTATAAATTTCAAATTTCAATGCGATCATTTTACAGTTATTCTTTTTACGATCCGTATAGTAGTTTAAAAGTTATGGTCGTTTTTCTCAAGGTCATCGACTTCACGCGCAAAACTGTCCCGGGCAGAAGTGACGACTAAATTTTTACCCCGCGATAGGAGGGGTTAAACAGGCTTTGCTAAGCCTGTGCCGATTTAGATGTAGATTATTATTATATTTAGATTAGATAGTATATATATTATATTATTATTATATTATATTCAAAACATAAGACTTCTGAAGCATAATATTATTATAATGTTGAACAGATTAGCGCCGTTGTCAGACCCTCTCGAACGGCGATCTTGACTTGCTGTACCCTCAATATCACACTCGACTTTCCACCTCCCTCCCCCTCTTCATTTTATCGGTGAAGACTACCGCCTAACCCATCCCTCTAAAAAGCATCCACCCCCTCTATTAGAGGACAAATCAAATTAGTGTCGACGAGTGAAGAGCGGCGGGACTTTAGCCGTTGGCTGGATGACGAGAAAATTCCGCACTTTAAAAGTTAGACTGACATATTTCATAACCATGCTGGAAATTATGCGGTCGGTTAGGGAGGGGTTTACGCTTTTAAAGTTGTATGCACCCAGTGAGGAGGTACGTACCACTATAGAGAATAGCGCAATATTGTTCATATTGTACAATATTGTATTTTGTTTTGGCAGTTGGCTCGAATGCGAACTTATATCGGAAAATAATACATGCGAATGAGACAGAGCAGTACGTCAGAGCGGAATATAAAATGAATGATTGTACCTTTTCCTACAAAAACTATGAAATGAAAAATACCTTTATTGTACTAACAAAAAAAAATACATGGGTAAAGAAAACTTAAATTCTATTTTAACTTAGTACAAACGGCGGGCTTATCGTTTCACGATTTCTTACAGCCAACCGTGTAATATTAAATAAAAGTATCAATACAGCTTACATACATAAACATATACACATAAATATACATATACATACATCCAAATATATATACATACATAAAAACATATAATTTATAATATAATATATGTATATTATAATAATAAATACATAGAAACTACAGATAAATAATAATAAAAATAACTGCTTATATAAAATGATAGATATTACAAAGTTCTTATGCTTCTATCCAGTCAACAACCCAACGAAAGGGGGAAGGGGGGAGGGGATAGGGGGAGGGTTGGTTCTTAGTTGATATTTTGAGGGAGAAAATGTTTTTTCAGTAACGCCTTGAAACAGGGCAAGGATGTTGCATGACGAATAGCATGCGGAAGCTGGTTCCAAAGTCGAGCAGAATGGACGCTAAATGAGTTAGTGAAAAAAGAAGACTGATGTAGTGGAATTGCTATGGTGTTGTCCTGGCTTGACCTGAGTGGAACACCATCCTCCAAAAACTACCTCCCCAACATAAAACCATCTTAAGTAGTTTAAAGACATTTCGTCCGGTCTTACATTATGCCGCTTTATCTTCAATTCGTAGTTTTATGCGGGAAAAGTGACAGATTCATTTTATATTCCGCCCTAACGTATAGACCTGTATCTTTCGCATTACTTATTTCCGATTTTAGTTCACGCAGATGATTGATTTTAGTTCACGAAGATACACAATCGGGCCCAATATTATATAAACGCTCTTGTGGCACCAAGTGTGTACCTGCTTTCAATTTTGTTCCAAAATTTGCTTCAATTTATTTATTTATATTTTTATATTACAAAAAATACATCTGAAGACGATACATATAATTGCATATAATTTATTCAGACCTTATGTGCAAAGTTAGAAAAAATATCTTAGTCCAACGCCTTACAAAATATCTTAGACAACGCCCATTGGTGTTGTCCTGACTTGACCTGAGTGGACCACCATGACTTCCTATCGGGTGAATGAGGTTTTTGAGGTAAGGAAGTGCTATGGGACTATTTAGGACTTTATATTATAAAGGAGTTAGAGGGCATGCAGATTTCTGCGCTCACATTATTATCAAATAAATAAAAAAATATACACGCTTCTACAGAAAGGCATAAAACGATTCTAGAAAAAGTAGTACATAATTACAAACTTTTATTTAAAATATACCAATGGTCAAATGTTACACCAAACATATGACAGATAACTTGAAACTGTTGGTGATATTTGACGAAAATGCTTTACATAACTTGACACTTTTATCGCAGAAATTTTCCTGAAAGTTTCGCGTTTTATCGAAATAAAACTTCGCTGGAAATAAAACTTCGCTGAAACGGGGTAATCGAAATGGGATTTTAGCTAAATATGACAGTGCCTTCCTTGAAAATACGGGGAACACATTGAAAGCATAGCACCAACTGTGACTCGTGCGGAATTTCAAATTGTATGATCTAATAGATGGCGCTGCGCTCTAGCTAGGACATAATGCTTGATCGCCTAAAGGTAATTCTTAAAGCTGTATATATAAACTCTTAGAGATCGATTTACAATTGTAGGGGGTCCATGGCAGCGATAAAATATGGGGTTGCATTTTATGTAAACGGGGGTCCACGCTAGCGGACCTCATTTAGGCAGTTCATCACAAACATTTAAGCGTACCGTAAATAACGTATTACTCCCGAAACAGAGTGTGTGTACAGCATAGTATTTTAAACACATATTAATCACAATAAACCAATGCCCGCGTCACAAGTGGCATAGAAGCACATCAACACGCAACGCAAATCGCATGACAAGTCGATTGGGAAGGCCAACGCACATGACTAACGATATAAACGGATGCGCTTCAATGAACGAGCAAGTGAGTTTTGTTTTTAAAGGTCACGGTTACTGCACAGGTGGCGCATTAAAGAGAACCATTTCCGATGAGTGTGAAATGAAGAGCGGTGTTCCTCAGGGAAGCATCCTGGGACCGACCCTTTTCATTCTATATGTTAATGATCTCCCATCTATAGTAGCTCACTCAAATATAACTTTGTATGCAGATGACAACAGCATAAGCTTTGCAGATGCCAAAATAGAGAATGTAGTGAAAACGTTAAACTATGAATTGGCTCTGTTGAATACCTGGTTCGAAAAAAATAATCTGTCACTTAACACATCTAAGACAGTATCTATCTTCATATCTTGTAGAAAAAAATAAGGTTATGACCAGTCAAAATTTAATTATCGGTGCAAACACAGTAGCCAATATTAAAAGCCATAAATTTCTGGGTTTAGTTTTAGATGAAAATCTAAGGTGGAATGCTCACGGAGAGGAATTAAGCGACAGACTTTCCAGCGCCTGTTTCTTACTAAGGCAAATACGGAAACTGATGAGCGTTAAACACACCAAAATAATATACTTTGCCTATTTCGAGTCAATTCTTCGTTACGGGATTCCCTTCTGGTTACAGTGTACAGTAGTTTTAAGGCAACATATTTTCTCTCTCCTAAAACGAGCCATAAGAATATTGATAAACCTTAACCATAATGAATCATGTCGTGGTCACTTCAAAAATCTCAGTATTCTAACGCTACCATCACTATACATATTTGAAAGCATAAAATTAATATTAAAAAACATAGGAAAGATTCTGATGAAGACCCAAAAAGAAATTCACTCGCATTTCAACAGATGTAGGCACAATTTAGCATTACCCCGTCCATCTCTGGAATTATTCAAAAGGGATCCAAATTATGTTGGAATGGCGTGTTACAATAAACTGCCTGAGAATATTAAAATTATATGTAGAAACGGAAGAATAGCCCAATTTAAATTAAAGGCTACCTTATGGCGAGAGAATTATATGATATAAACGAATTATAATTAGATGACTGACAATTTCCATCTTGATTTTATTTATTCAACTTGACATTTGTACCATTTTATTGATTATTATATTATTTCTATTATTTCTAATTGTCTCCCATAATCAATTATATTTTTTATTTATAGAACCATTTAATTTTAATATTATAATTTCATGACTAACTGTAGTTATAAATATCTAATATAACTCAATTATGTGGTGAGTCTCTAATGAAATATTTAGTACCTATACATTTTAAAGCGGCTATATAAAGTGTATTTAAACAACTATGTATAAGTTTTTGAAGACAATAAATGCGATTTGATTTGATTTGATTTGGTAGCTTAGAAATGAATTACATTATATTACATTTTCCTCGTGTCCAATTGACGGATAAAACCCACTCTTGAACGTGTCAAAATAATTGTGTCAAGCAGCAAGTCTCACAGCAGCGTGTGAGTAATTCATTTCTGGATGTTTCAGGCGTTAATATTAATCGCGCCCACTAGGTTTTGCCTTTAACACCCTTATACCACAAATGCGCAGAGAGAGTTATTTTGTGCTAGCGCTGCGTTAGTATGTTCTCCGTCGCCGGCGCGAGCTGAGGTAGAATCTGTGGTTGACGCTTCGTCATCGCTGGATTTTTATTGGTCGAACCCTACAAAATTGACCATGCCTATTTATTTTCGTGTCCGCCCATTTCGGATATTTTCTGAGGTCTCATGTCGCCTTAATTTAAAACGTAAAAAAACGTTTCTTATGTTTTTTGTGGTTTATGTATTTAATCATATAGATACATGTATATTTTCGGCATTATTTAGACCTTTAATTTGATATATTTATCTTAATTTATTGACATTTAGACATTGACACAATTATTTATTTGACATTTGGACAGTTAAGGAACCCTGAGACACTCGGGATGACATAACTATTCTAACACCACACACTTCGAAATCGGTTCAAGCGTTTAGAAGTTATGGTGGAATAAATAAACGGAAAACATACATACATGAACCCCGAGCACATTGCGCTCCTTTTTGTCGAGCAGTCTATTAATTTTATTAAATTATATAAACTATTAATTTTAATAAATAAAAAAAACACTAAAAACACGCTTTTATAAATGCACGTAAAAACCATAAATTATTTACATGTCAATATACATCGTATATAGATATAATATCAATATTATTCTATTTACAATCTCAATGTGCAGGTCTATATACATTTTATACAGGCACCTATGTCAATATTTACACTATTTACACTCAATATGTACAAGTCAATATATATTAGGTTTGTTATAACCTTGAAACCTGATCCTGTTCAAAGTCCATTACGTGACCTTTCCCACAAGTGCAAACACGACTATGATACGATATTCCATCATGGAATGCCAGTTCTTGTCTTCCGGCTTCATCATCAGACCTTGAAACTTAATCGTTGTCAAAGTTCATTACAAGACCTTTCTAACAAGTCCAAACACGGCTATGATGCGATATTCCATCATGGAATGCCAGTGCCTATCTTCCGGCTTCCTCATCAGACCTTGAAACCTAATCGTGATAAAAGTTCACTCCAAGACTTTTCTAACAAGTCTAAACACAGCTATGATACGATGTTCCATCATGAAGTTCCAGTTCATATCTTCCGACTTCATCATCAGATCAGTTCGACAGTACTATATTATTGTATTGTCATCAGAACTACACACAGCTGCCAATTTTCATGACGCTACCATCCTTGGAAGATGGTTAAATTAGTTACCTTAGATTCCATTACATAGTTAGTTACATACAGGTCGGCCTAATAAAAGCGTGTTAAAAATGCGTTATTTTATACCAACGGAAAATGGTGACCCATCCGGGAATTGAACCCGGAACCTTACAATGTAAGATCAGGCGACCTAGCCACTATGCCATTAGGCGATAACGTCTTTACTTACCAGGGAATTGATATTTAGTATTTTATATGTTATTACAAAATATTTCAGACAACAAAGATTATATCAAAACAAAAATAAAATAGAATGAAACGCGGTAGACTTAACTTTAGTAACATTACACCCGGCCATACTTCTCAATTTCTTCGTCTAAAACTCTGGCGAGCATTATCGTGGCTAATTTGCTAATGCTTCCCTTTTATCTTCAGAGCAGGGAAAATAAAAGTTATTTTCTCAATTTCGCGGCGATTTTAATTTCTCAACGTAGGAAAAGAGAAAACATTTTTTACATACAATAAGCGGGGTTTTGACTACTTTAGTTAGGTGGGGAAATTTTCGTTTCATACATACATTAAGGAACTGATCAACAAGGAAAACTTGGGTATTATTATACAGTAGAGCGGTGTCGACTACAAAGAGCGAACCCGTTACCCCAGGCAGATCGTTATTTCAGCCGTGGGACTAAAGTAGAAGACTTAGAGTCAAGACATGTCTATCTCCGCCAACAAGCCCGTTAGAGGCCAACGGCGGGCGGGCACCGGGAAAGGTAAAAAGCGGGCAGCCTCGCCTTCTAACTACCAGTTTTGGTAGGATATCTGCGTCTGGAGTTAACCTTTAAATTTACCTCTTCCCTCCCGACTGGGTACGGGTCGCTCACGCGGTCTCTACCTGCTGTATTGCAGCGGTAATTCAATTTGAATTTATCGCGGACCTGGGATCGAGATGGCATGACAGCAAGCCTGGGGTTGATGTTAGGGGGCCAGCAGCACCGGGGGTTGATATTGACCTGCTGTCATGACACTCTTGAAATGACCTTGAACCACCCGATCCCATGTGGCACTACGGGTGAAGGACGCCCCCCGGTGCCTCGCCCTAGGGTGTTGGCCTTTAACGGGCTTGTTGGTGGAGCTGGACAGTAGATTGTATTATCTGTAAGTCTTCTACGTTCATCCCTACGGCTGAAAGAATAATCACATATCGTTATACCAGCCTGGGGTGACGGGTTCGCCCGTTGTAGTCGACAACTCCCTACTGTGAAATTTTGGTTCGAATATATCATATACAAGCTACACTAAAAATATTGAAATTTCCTCATATATTTTAAACATATATTAACGCAATATCTTAACGCTTGGCCCAACCCCGCCCTTAGCGGAGAAACGTACCATGCCGTGTTGCAACGGTTGCAAATGGTTGCAACGGCATATACGATTTTATCTATTACATTATTATTTAGACGAAATATGTCCTTTTCTACTTGCCGGGAAGGTTTTTGGATTACCTAACTGTTTTTTTAAAGGCTATTTTTAATACTTTCTTGTTATTTTCTATGATATACGGGGTGTTATTACTGCACGGGCTTTTTTTCTGTGGGTGATCAGTACAACGAAATAAGCAACTTTTAATTAAAAAAAATGAAAAAAACTGAAAAATAAAAAAAAAAATAAAAAAACTTTGTTTGAAATGAAAAAAAAAGAAAATTTGTTTTTTTATTTTATGATTAAAAAGTATGAAAAGCTGTGATCACGATGCGCTATCTAGCGGTTGGTAAAATGTCGCTGATATTGTTTATTTACGACTTATTACCTACCTTTAGATGGCGCAGCGCGCTCAAACACTTCTCAAACCTTTATTTAACAGTCAACTTCTTCAAAAATTTCAAATTTAAAACAAAAACAAAAAACAATATATTTTTTTTGGTTTTTCCATTTTTTTTAATCAAAAGTTGCTTAGGTACCACGTTGTACTGATTCACCCACAGAAAAAAAAGCCCGTGCAGTAATAACACCCCGTATAATGCTTATGTATTGAGTCGTTCCTTTATAGTGTAAGGTTGTAGGTTATGTGACTGAGACATAATATAATTTATTCATTCTGTTATGTTTATGTAAGCTTGAGGGCTGTAACTTTCCTTTTGAGGTAAGATTTTCTAGCTATGATTGAAAAAAAATGGGACACTGATTCGAAATCGAATTCTTTTGCAGTGATCTTGTGTATTCAACTCTTGCCGGAACCAAATGATGCCTGCATGGCAAATTCCAGCACAATCGGATTAAGCTAATCTTGTGTATATACATAGGTTAGTTATAAAATATTGCCTGCAGGCAATAAACTGGCCATTTCTTAGGAATAAAGCCATTTTATTATTATGATTATGGAAAAAGAGTAATTAAAAGGAGCAACAAAAGCGATAACAAATCGCGTTTTTCTGTTAGGATCCAATTTTCAATAGTGGGCGATATTCTCTTAGCATTTTTTAGTGGGGAGACAACATTCTAGACCAATTTAAAAAGTGTCGACAAAGCCTGCAAAGCTCAGCAAGCCGCTGCGAAATCATGCAAATAGAATCGCGACCAAAATACGTTTTTTTGTGCAAATTAGATTCATCGCGTCAACCATTCCATTTTCTTTGTCAGTTCATTATTTTTGCTGACGGGGGCCTCGACATAGGAAGGGCAACGGGTTTTCTTTTTGAAAAAATGTATTTTTTTTTGATGACTACCTAATTATATAATAATAAAAATAACATATATCTTTATTCGGGAGTTAATGGGCCCTTGCTGAGTTGGCCACGAAGACCCATTCTGTTCAGGGTTGGTCACACTAACGGGTCAACACCTATCCGACGGCCTCCAGGCGTGAAGTGCGTGCCTGGGTAGGGCTCTCGCCTTAATACTCCTGGACGGTCTGCGCACCGTGTCACATTCCTAGCCTCTTACGGGCTTGTGGCGTAGCTAGACGGTGGACTGTTTTGTCCTCAAGTCTTCTGCGCTCACTCCAGGGAGATAGAACGACTAATCGTTAAAACTTCCTGAGGTGACGGGCTCGCCCGCTGTAGTCGACAACCCAAGTTATATCCTTATTCGGTTCTTAATGGTTCTGTACAGTTCTTGTTCTTGTGACTGATGGCCAGACTATGGTTTTTAAGTCGGCCCGATACACGGTTCAGCTCCCATCTGGTAGCCTCCTTAAAGAGGGAGAAATATAGAGGCCCGATGACATAGTGGTTAGGTCGCCTCGCCTAATCTTAAATTATAAGGATCCGGGTGCGATTCACGGCTGGGTCAACAGTTTCTGTTGGGGTAAAATTAACGGATTTGCATCTCGATTCTGTCAATCGAATATAATAAAAAGACACACGCTCATATGTCACGCGCACACACACACATATAAATACGTTGTTGGTTAAAATATGATAGGTAACCCGCCCATTGTGAAATTTCATAATAAATAGTAAAAACGAACAAGAGGGACTAACCTGCAAAGTTTTCTGTAAACGCTGTAAACTTTTCTGCGGCTGTAATCTACATTCGTAGATAGTTGAGATCGTAAATTCCGATCCGGAACAACACCTAGGGAGAACCTGGGCGGTTTGCGCACCGTGCGGCGTTATACAATCGACTGTTCTAGCCGGCGAATAACCTGGTAAATCTGGAAAGGTACGTTTCCTAAGAAGCGGGGGTAGTTGCCGATCTATCCTTAGATACGATTTGATGGCCATCCGACCCCGAATGACCTTGACGGGGGGCTACGTATCCGCAAAATTTTATCATAATATTCGACAACGAAGCAAAATTAAAATAACACAATAAACTCCTAAGGCAAAAATAAACTTATCAATAATTGATGATGATGCTGGTGATAATGAATAATGATGATGATAAAAATGATGTGATGGTTTTTAGCTATAAATACGTAAAAAACTATAATAAATAACATCCGATAATGTCGCAAAATATTAAATACTAGCTGACCCGTGCCCACTTCGTTGGGCGGTAAAACTTTTTACCTGTGATGAAATTATGAGTGTGGTTCGGTTAGTACTGAGTGCTGTGATTTATTTCCTGACTGCCAAAAGAAGGGTTATATTTTTACTGCATATGTATGTATGTATTTGGATGCCAATTTGACCATATTAACGTTATTTGTGAGTGTCTTCTTATAAGTGTCTTATTTGTGAGTGTCTTATCTCTTTAACCATTTATGCAGAAATAAAATAAAAATAAATAAAATAAAAAGGGAAATTATATGCAGTAAAAGGGAAAAGTCTTTTGTTTTAAACACTTCAGACGATAAATTTACTTATTTTGATAATATCGCCAATAAACATGACCTAACGATTTAAATTAGTTTTTTTAATATAAAAAACTATTTTTGTGACTTAAATATAAAATTTAGACATATGCTGTCTGTAACTTTTTTTCTAGGCATTATCAAGCTCTACAACTTTTCTCTGAAACTCAATCATATATCGCTCATCGTTAAAGCAGCGTTCGTAAGAAACCGTTTCATTCGACCGTTTTTTCGCTGACTTACTTTGCAAATCCGACTACCCCGAAAAAGTCTTTTCGGATAATTATATCGCCTTTGACACTCACAAATAACGTGGCTTTCAATTGGTAAAAGAATTTTCAAAATCGGTTTAGTAGATCCAGAGATTACTTCCTACAACGCCACAAACTTTACCTCTTTATAATATTAGTATAGATATAATAATTTCTAAGGCAAAAATAAAAATATAATTACTCAATGATTATGATGGTGATGATGATGAATATAATGATTTTAAAGATGAAGCAATGATTTAAAACTATATATACCAAGGAAAAACTATATTAATATTCAGCAATGAAGCAAACTATAAAAAATCTCTAATAACTTCCAAGGCAGAAATAGAATAGAATAGAATAGAATAGAATAACTTTATTGTGCTATAAAAACATAACTTAATGAATACTACGGTGGTTTTATAAAAAAGACAATTTATGCACAAATGGCGGACTTATCGCTGTAGCGATATCTTACAGTCAACCATTAAACTTATCCTTTCTCGAAATCACCACAACAAATTTTGACGACCTTCTGCATGTTTAAATACGACATTGTATCCTTTCATTTGGTATGTGTTTCATCCTTGGCGACGCTTGGGCCACAATTGCCTACTTGCCTTTCAGCTCAATCGGATAAAGCGTTTATGCGCTATCGTGGAGGAATAATCTCTCTCTCTCTCTCTGTCTCTCTGTCTCTCTCCCTCCCTCTCTCTCTCTCTCTCTCTCTCTCTCTCTCACACACACACACACACACACACACACACACACACACACACACACATACACACATAAACCCTCACACAAAGGCTCACAGACAGATTCCAACCACAATATATTGAACACTTGCCTTTAAAATGTCTGCATGACAAGCATGATTTCAGCTCAATCGGATAAAGCATTTATGCGATTTCGTGGAAGAATACTTACACACACAAACACACCCTCACACACCATTAGATACACACACACACACTGACTCACACACATCCTTCAGTCTGGAAATAGTAAAATGTATATATCCTACATCTCGAAAAAAAATGGCGTTTTCACAGTACTCCTGCCGGGAAAGTAAAATGTATCGAACCACCTTTATTCTCATTGAGAATTCTTAATTCTCAAGATTCTTAATTCTCAAGAGCTATAATTATAATTAATTTCTGTCGTTTTGTCGAGAGGGCTTCAGATTATTCCTACTTGACACAAAATAATACTGACACTAGGGCTAACGCCGATATTTCTTCTCTCCCATCCGATCTGAACACCTCACAATAATAATTTCATTGGCACGATTTAAATATTGGAGAAAGAACGCGACGAGACGTTTAAATTTCCCGCCGCCGAGCGCCACGTTTCCTTCCAGGGCACGGCCCAAGCGCACCGTGGGTACAAGTCAGAAAAATGCTCTAAATAAAAAAACACAAAATATCACTTGAAATTGCTCACTATTCGGGTCATTCAATATCACTACTTCAGCTCATTAAGGTGACATGATAATTGGGAACGACCATATTTGAAGAAATTTAGTGATTTTTTTGGAAAAATATAAGCATTAATTTAAAAAAAGTTTCTAAGCAAATCCCTCGATAATGAACTAATTTACAATTTATTTATTTATTTTTTATTTTTATTTTTATTTTTCAGAAAACTTACAGCGTTTTATACTTAATACTAACACATAATATATACATCTAAGGCCAATTAAAAGTTTTCACAATTAAATTAAATCTATTGTTACAGCGCAATGAGCAATGATACAAATGCAGGTTCAAGTAAGGGGAAAGGGATAGGGTAAGCTAAGTAAGTAAGATAATCCATATTATGAGTTATGTAGATGTATAATATATGATGATATATAACGTATATACATATATACATACATACACGTGCACAAACAATAAATTAATATAAATGATACGATACGGTAATAATAAAATGTAAAAATATAGTTAATATAAATATATATATATATATATATATATATATATAATATACATCACAATGTATTTATAATGTTAATATACATATGAACTTTTATAGAGAATATTATACTGACTAGAAAGCATTGTTATAGTGTAGTGGTGATTGCCACAGCCTACGTACCCAACGGACGAAGAAATACCAATCAAACCCGAAGGCTGTTTATCGTATTTCTAATTTCTTCGAAGCAAGTATTTGAAGATAAATTAAAAATATCCACACATTGAAAGTTGAGGTTATATGATCGAAGTGCTCTATAAAAATACATATTTTGACCATAATTGGTATTGACTCTCGGTAGATAAAATAAATCTCGAGCCCTGGTCTTATTGTTGGGGATTCGGTAGGAGATTCTGCCAACAGAATAGGGACTGTCTATTTTATAATTAATAATATTGTACAGAAAACGTATATCATATTGGAGGCGCCTATCCTCGAGTGAGTCCATGTTATGACGGTTAAGTCTCTCTGAGTAACTTTCGGAGGTTTGAAACGATTTAAAATCAAGATGTCTCATGAAGTACTTCTGGAGTCTCTCAACTCTATTTTTATAGACTGTATATTGAGGCGACCAAATGATAGATCCGTATTCGAGAATACTGCGTACATAGGAGAAGTATAAAATCTTAAGGGTTCTTACATCGCTAAACGGTTTACACACTCGCTGGATGAATCCTAACATTTTATGAGCTTTTCCGGTAGCATAGTCGATGTGTTTATCAAACAGCAGTTTATTATCTAATACTAAACCCAGATCGCGCACCTCACTCTTTTCAATTAGGGGGATATGATTGAGTTTATAAATGAAATTTATTTTATTGTTTTTCCTTGTGAAAGTGATTTTTTGACATTTTGAAATATTTAATGTTAACTTATTCCTAACACAATAGTCGTAGAACCGGTCGAGGTCTCTTTGGATGGAGACGCTATCCTCGATGCTATTTACAGACTGGTAAATTTTTAAGTCGTCAGCATAGGAGATGTGAAAACTATTGGAGAAACAATTGCCTACGTCGTTGATGAAGATATTGAAGAGCAATGGTCCTAAATGAGACCCCTGCGGTACCCCAGATGGGACCGATTTAGACTCATTGCCTTGGACATTAAGGCTTCAAACTGATTTCGAAAACTTTCATGCGCGATTACTCCTACAATATAAGTGGTGAGTGTGTTTTATTTTAATTTATAATGACTGGTGAATTCTCTAGCGTCGCGCTTAGTCACATTTTTTTTATTTAGACCCTACATTACATAAATACAGTTAATTAAAACGTGAGAGCGTTCTGAGAGTTAGGCTAACTATGCTTAATCACCACTGCGCCAAGACAGTTATTATGTTCTAGCGCTGCGATCGAACATTTAAGGATGATTCATGCTACACCGGACCGGGGCCGGGCCGGGCCCCGGCCGGGACACGGTCAGACATCTATAGTATACTTTTGTATGAAGCAATTCATGCTTGGCCGTGCTCCGGCCGTGCCCGGCCGTGCCACGACCGGAGCACGGCGTCGAAATGGCGGTGGATATTGTTTTCCCGGCTCCGGTCTGCTAATCGTTCAATGGGAGAGATGCTTCAGAAATCTTGAATTTTGTTTGGTTAAATCACGTTTTATTTTTTCCAAGAAATATACTAAAGCATTCTTTAGACATCCTAAAATACCCGTAAAATTTGCTCTCATCATCTATTAATTCCTTGTAGAGCGTGGCGAATTCTCCCTCCGATTGTCGTTTTCTCCAGGCTGGATGTACACTCCATCTTCTTTTATTAGATTCAGTTCGTGTTTCCAATACTTCATCTTCAAAGGCAATTGCAATAGCTGCCAACTCAAGTTGTGAAAATTACATTAATAATCAAGCGAAAATAGAAATTAAAATATATTATTATCGCCAAAATAGATGGACGCAACACTAGTTAGGTAGATAAGTCCGCCATTTGTGCATAAATTGTCTTTTTTATAAAACCAGCGTAATATTCATTAAGTTATGTTTTTATAGCACATTAAAGTTATTCTATTCTATTATATTCTACTAGTTATCGCGGACATGGCCGTGGGATAAATAAACTCGGAAACAGCCCGGTCACGCCCGGTGTAGCATGAATGACTGGCCCGGCCGGAGCACGGTGGAAACGACTCGGCCGGGGCCCGGCCCGGCCCCGGCCCGGTGTAGCATGAATCATCCTCTAGTATGCGTGGTCGCCGGCGCGAGCGGACGGAGAATCTGTGCCTGACGCTTAGTCAACGCTGGAATTTTATTGGTCTGAACCTACAAAAAAGACCTCGCCTATTTATTCGTGTATCGGATATTTTTCTGAGGTCGCCAAATGGCTATGTATTTGGCGTTTATATACCAGTGCTTAATCCTTCGAAAGCCAGCCATTCCGACAGCAAATTTTGCGCAAAAAACTACGCTTCTCCTGTGTATTATTCTTTGGTCGATTTTGTTTATGAATTTTTAACAAAATCGTTTTTTTTATGAATCCTCTACTATTATATACCTAATATGTATCATGCTAGTTATGTATCCTACTAATATTATAAACGCGAAAGTTTGTATGTATGTATGGATATTTGTTCCTCTTTCACGCAAAAACTACTGAATGGATTTTGATGAAACTCTACAATAATATAGCTTACACATCAGAATAACACATAGGCTATAATTTATAAAAATATATGGCTTTCTATCATCATTATCACAATTTTCCATCACCACGCGGGTGAAACCGCTGGGCGCAGCTAGTATTATATATTTATATAATATTATTATATAAATATATTATTATATAATATATAATATTATTATAAAAATATATATTTATATATATATATATATATATATATATATATATATATATATATATATATATATATATATATATATATATATATATATATATATATATATATATATATATATATATATATATATATATATATATATATATATATATATATATATATATATATATATATATATATAATAATAATAATAGCACTAGTATAATAATATAAACAGCTACTATTATATATTTATATATATTTATATAATACTAGCTGCGCCCAGCGGTTTCACCCGCGTGGTGATGGAAAATTGTGATAATGATGATAGAAAACCATATATCTTTATAAATTATAGCCTATGTGTTATTCTGATGTGTAAGCTATATTATTGTAAAGTTTCATCAAAATCCATTCAGTAGTTTTTGCGTGAAAGGGTAACAAACATCCAAACATACATACAAACTTTCGCGTTTATAATATTAGTAGGATTAGTAGGATATACTTCGTCCAGAGTAGCTAATTTTACCAAACAATCGATCGTTTTCTCTCAAATATGATTAAAAATTGATTTTGACTTATTGAGCTGTTACTTTATATTTATTATTTATTTAAACCTAAACCTTGCTAAATATTACACTATACTATATAAAATTCTTGCTAGGTTTATAACCAAATAATTATTATAAAAAGAACTTGAAATCCGAATATTTTCAACTCACGACGGCATGTTTTTAATTCACAAAAATTTATTTGTAGGGGGTGTTAGTGCATACATACTACATATATACTATGGCGGTAGCTTAATCAATGTCAGGCGACTTTTACCGCAGTGGAGGGAGGACTAGAGCTGATAATTGCATAAATAGAGAGATCGTCTTCGCGAATTGTCACAACAGAAATGGCAGTCCAGAGGTTAATGTATGCGAGGCAGCGCCTTACAGAAACCGAAACTAATGCTGACATTCACTCTCCCTATACCCGCGGTTGTTTCTTTTATGCGTACCCCTAATACGACTGGCACAGGGGAGCTAATGGGCCCTGTTACAATTAGGACACTAGGACCCATGTGTTTTAGGGTCGGCCAAACTCACGTGTCAACACCCATCCGACAGCCTCCACGCAGAAGTGCGAACCCGGGTGGGACTCTGACCTGCGGGCCAGTTTCCTCTAGGAAACCACCCTTCGGGCGCTTCTGGGCGGTTTGCACACCGAGTGGGGTCAGCCGATCGATAGCCGATCTTTGTTTCCTAGAGCGGGTGTAGTTGTTAACCTTATAACAACTGCTCTTGAAAGGACCAATCAGCTACCCGATACCGGGTAAAGAGCCGGGCAAGGATGCCGTTCTCTACGATATATTCCATAGACACCTAATCCCCGATACAAAGAGAGAGGACCACGCAAGCGATCTCAAACCCGAAAATAGTTGGGAGGCCGGAGAAATCGGGAGGCAACTAGTAGCCAGGGGGCGAGGGTTACCTTCCTAGTGCCTCGTAGTAAGGCATTGGTTTCTGGCGGATTTGTTTTTGCTAGGTAGTAGATTTGTATCGTCCTCATTATCCGTTTATCCGTATCTTATAAGAACGAGTATTATCCGTAAATCTTTCTGGGGTGACGGTTTCGCCCATTGTAGTCGACTACCTCAAATGGCAAATGAACAGAAAAGCTACATTGGTACTTAGCAATACATTCTATAATCTATTCTCTACTGATAATAGTTAGCTACAGGACATAAATTAAAAAAAAAACAATAAGGATATGATTATAGGTCTTTATATCATCTAACCGAATTCGAGGGTCATGATTTTTCAAACATTGTACCCATTTAAATGATAATGATGATCAAGTGATGCTTATTAGCAGTCTGTTCTGTAATTTAACGGAACTTTAGACGTATGATTTCCAAAACTACTTACAACACAAAGCCTTATTGCCTGCTTATTTTATTTTATCGTATATTTGTAGTTTTAGTTTTTAAAAGTATGATGTACCTAGCTTTAATTTAATTATTTAACAATTTACTGACTACTTTTGGCATTATGACCAATAACTTTTAGTACGTATCTATTCGTGTTTGTTGAAGACATTAGGAATACAATAAGAATCCTTTTAAACATAAATTGATCCATCATCACGAGTGTTAAATAGATATAATATTAGGCATTTACTGTAAGTTTTTAGGTGGTATAGTTTTAGAGATATTATGAAATTAGTAATGCCTGCAATCACCTCAAAATGCCTAGCAGGCGGCGGTGACTGCCGGCCCAGATAGGCCAGCGTTCAGCGGATGGCTGAGGATCGAGAGGAACAAGAGGCGCACGTCTAGGAGATAGGTGACATCTGAGGGGGGACGTCTTGCACTATATATCTAAAGGTAGCGTCTAAAAAGGCAAATAAAAGCCACCCTACTTAAATTAACAAATCGATTCGAAACTACGCGAAGCGAAGCTGCGGGCAACAGCTAGTATGATAATATAGTAAATATTATATATGATTTTTATTTGAAGATTATGTCACACTATGCGGCGTCGGGACGCCTGGGCGCCGCAACGCGACGCCATCCACCACCGATTCACCAAATTGAATTACCGCCTCGCTCTACCCGCCATCCTCTTATTTGTCCTCCATTTTGGGGTGGCGAACAGCGACAATTCGAAGATGGCCTCACTGATTTCTGCCTTATGTTCCACAGACCTTCAATCTTCAGTTTGAAATTTACTGCGTGTGTCGTAGATTCAATAAAGCACATTGAAGGCTTGCTACTGCTAGACAGAATTTAACATATACTTATCAGCAGTCGCATACCTGCGGTGGCTTTAATAAATGCCGTTTTAATTGGGCGAGTGAAATCAAGTTAGGACAGAACTCACCACAGGGGACAATTTCTGCAATTGTTTATCAGGCAATAAAAACCTCAAATCAATTGAAAATTGTCACTTGTTCGAAAGAAACGGAACTAAATACGGAACACGATCGCATTCTACTTCCATAACGCAAGCCTGGCTTAAGAGGCCGTACACGAAATTTTGCTCATTTAGTGAATTTGCGTAATTTTGCAGACGTGAATTTAAGGTTAAAATACTGTATTTCTATAAGTTTTATTGCGCAACAAAAAAGATCATTTATATTATTGTCTAATGAGTGAGCTACTTTTTTGAAAATTGTTATAGAATTTTGATTAATTGACCTTAAACCGGCCACTGTTTGTGAATTTTTGCTGTAAGAGGTTTAGAATATAACATATTTACGCATCGTTTTACCATCCAAACGGTATGAAAAAATTACAATGTATTGTTGTGAAAGTACTCTATATAATAAGTGGATCACTTTTTACTACTTTCATATAAAATTGTTGATAAAAAAATATTTAACTTTATCAATTTTTTTAGAAAATGGGCGAAGAATTACTTTTGATTTTGGCCTTTTAGAACTATCGTTCATAAAATAAAAACAACAGAAATAAACTTTAGTTCAATATCAATCCATTTCCTCCAAAAAAAATGCAAAACATTAATTAAAATTGGCAATAAAGTCTTTTAAAACAATCTAATTCTCGCGTTATGATACTCGCCTATGATACGATTCACGCCTCAAGTCAGCTAGTCCCCGCCGAGCGCTTCCAAAGGGTGGACGTTTCTCTTTGGCTCCGAAAATCCTACCTACCTATAGTTATATTATACCATTTATTATAGAGGTATCACGGCCCACATCGATTTCGTACACGGCCTCTTAAGCTGGAATTACATTATTGTGTCGGGGCGTGTCGTGACGCGCCAGAAGTATATCGGATCCATACATTGGTTATGGTTAGAGTTATATTACTAAGATGCCGCGTGTCGTGGCGCATTGTGTCGTGACGGCGATCGCTCGTTTCCGATCGGCGACAGAACGGTGGTGGGGGTTATGGCGCGTCAGAACACTCCACAGAAGTGTGATTCTGAAAAGTTCGCGCAGTACGGCGCGTCATAGAATGTATTTCCTCAAATTGAATTTTTGTAATTCTGAAAATTGATAAAATCTATCTTCATCGCTCTCTAGTTCCTTCACTAGTAAATGATATTCGCTTCGACTCCCTCTCAGTCTATTTACTGGATGAACCCAATATCATCTCTTCTTTCTTTACTTTTTAAGTAAACTTAATATAAGCAGACACGCAAGATTTTCTTCAACATCACTATGCGAGTCGGTGGTAAACATTGTAGACGGACGCGTGCGTATACTCCGAAGGCCACCGCTGCATTCATTCGAAATAGCGTCAGAGCGCGCCCCGACACGACAGAATAGTGTGCACACTCGCCGTCACGTCAGAGCGCACCACAACACACCACACCACAATAATGTAATTCCGCCTTTAAACGTCAATACAAAAGTCGTGTAGATACATATATGGTTTTGGGTAATTTGCCAGAGGTTAGAATGAAAGGACCACTTATTTTGAAAGCCCTGTTGCAAGCCCATGTGTTTGAGCTAGATGACTAGATAAACTGAACTCGGTAAGATTGCAGCAAATTGTCGCTATGTGGTTGAGGATATAGAGCAATACGCTAGAGCGGAATATGAAACGAACGATCTTAGATTTTACCGCTTTAAAACTACCTGTCGAACTTAAAGTTGTCCGAATAAGTTTGAACACATTTCGTGCGGCCTCAGATTCAAATGCTTTATCTATAGTAGGTAGTTTTAAAGCGGGAAAGTGACAACCGTTCATTTCACATTCCGCTCTAGCGTATTGCCCTGTCTCGTTCACATGAACAAATTTCTGATTTTAGTTCACGAAGAAACGCAATCGAGGCCATTGTTTATATAAAACGAAGCAAATAAGGTGTTTTATTAAAAGTTAGCTGACCCGTGCCCATTTCGTTGGGCGGTAAAACACTTCACTTGTGACGAAATTATGAGTGTGGTTCGGTTAGTACTGAGTGCTATGATTTATTTCCTGACTGCCAAAATAAGGGATATATTTTTAATTCATACGTATGTATGTATTTGCATGCCAATTTGACTATATTACCGTTATGACACACTTATTATATAACACTTGAGACGATAAATTTACTTATTTTGATATGAATTCATAATTGTTGATTGTTATGACCAATAAATATGACCTAAAGATTTAAATTATTTTTTTAATATAAAAACTACTTTTTATGACTCAAATATAAAATTTAGACGTATGCTGTCGCTGACTTTTTTGTAGGCATTACCAAGCTCTACAACTTTTCTCTACAACTCAATTATATATCTTTCATCGTTAAAGCAGCGTTCGTAAGAAACGTTTTCATTCGACCGTTTTTTCTCCGACTTACTTTGCAAATCCAACTACCACGAAAAAGTCTTTTCATTTTTCGGATTAATATATAGCCTATAATACTCCCAAATAATGTGGCTTTGTAATGGTAAAAGAATTTTCAAAATCGGTTCAGTCGATCCAGAGGTTACTTCCTACAACCTCATAAACTTTACCTCTTTATAATATTAGTATAGATAGATTACGACACGGTCTCTGTTCCATACCTATGTCGTATTAAATCTTAAACTATTTATGCAGTAAAAAGAAAAAGTACACGTCAGACGATAAATTTACTTATTTTGATAAGAATTCATAATTGTTGATAATATGACCAATAAACCTGACCTAACGATTTATATTATTGTTTTAATATAAAATACTACTTTTTGTGACTTAAATATAAAAGTTAGACATATGCTGTCGCTGACTTTTTTGTAGGCATTATCAAGCTCTACAACTTTTCTCTAGAACTTAATCATATATCTCTCATGGTTAAGCCAGCGTTAGTTAGACACCTTTTCGTTCGACCGCTTTTTCTCCGACTTACTTTGCAAATCCGACTACCACGAAAAAGTATTTCTATGACACTTAGGAATAACATGGCTTTCTATTGGTTAAAGAATTTTCAAAATCGGTTCAGTAGATCCAGAGATTACTTCCTACAACCTCACAAACTTTACCTCTTTATAATATTAGTATATATGTGTAATTATTTTATTAAAAATGTGTAATTATTAAATATAATATTTTGCGATTTCATCTTTTTCAGCCACGTATTTTAACTTAGCTGCTATATAATGAAACGTTACACCCGTAATAAGCTTACGTTTGGTAAAGGGTTACAAAACATTTCGCAGGTGGGAACAAAATTACCCTTTTAGTACGAAATTACCCATTCGCTTTTGAGATACTCTTGCGAGTTACCATTGCCATATCAAAAAGGAAGCTCCACCCCGCCCACCCCCTCCCTTTCCCATTTCCGTGATATCCACTGCTAATATTGGCACAACTTCCGCGGTCGTTCTTATCGACATGCTTCCGGTGTCCAAGACGAATCCAATTATCTACTATGAAAACCACGAACAAACAATACGAAATTCTCTCAAGCCGGCCGAGGAAAGGACGATAAGAAACGAGAGACGAATCAAGTCAAGTGAATAAAACTGATTATTCTCTTAGTACAGTTTTAGTTTCAGTAAAAGGGTTCCGTACAAAAACCTACAAACAGAACCATATTGTTGAGATTTTGCTAGGTCAGGTAAATGGAAATAATGAAAACGAACGGAATAATAATTATAATCAGTCAATAAGACCATGGAATTCAACACTAATAAATAATACACAAAATTATAAAAAAAAAAAACCCGACTTCAATTTTTTTTATTAATGCAGCAGCCATGTCATGGTGAAACTTAGAACAGGCTATCATAATTGAATAGGTATACAATTTTTTTTGTCTGTGCTGTTGACCGTTGAGGAGTTACCTTGTTGGAAGCCAACCCTGGGTACCGCAGCCTTGTATTAGCGAAACTTAGAACGGGCTGTCGTAATTGAGTGCATATATAAAATTTGGTGTATGTGCTGTTGACCGTTGAGGAGTCTCCTCGTCGGGAGCCAACCCTGGGTGCAGCAGCCATGTTATGGTGGAACTTAAAACGGACTATCATAATTGAATTCTATACAGAATTTTGTGTTTGTGCTGTTGACCGTTGAGGGGGAGCTAATGGGCCCTTGCTGAGTTGGCCACGAAGACCCATTCTGTTCAGGGTTCGTCACACTCACGGGTCAACACCCATCCCGCGGCCTCCACGCATGAAGTACGAGCCCGGGCAGGACTCTATCCTTAGGGCTAGTTTCCCCCAGGAATCAGCCTTCTGGCGCTCCTGGACGGTCTGCGCACCGTGTGGCGTAAGACAATCGATTGTGCACTCTGACTAACAGTCGGGGGAGTCTGGAAGCAGTACTGTTTCCTATAGAGCGGGGGTGGTTTGTGGACCTTACGGCGACTGCTCTTGAAACGACCCTGATGTGGGTGAACAACCGGGCAAAGGATGCCGCGGTCCGCGATAGATTCGGTATACACCGTTTCACCGCTTCGTAAGGGAGAGGACAGCGCAAGCGACCTCGAACTCGTACCCAATCGAGAGACCGGAGTAATCTGGTCGCAATATGAAGTAAGGGCGTGAGTGTAAGCCCGATGGGTAACACACCCGGTTATCTCGCGGTTAAGGCGTTGGCCTCTTACGGGCATGTGGCGGAGCTTGACGGTGGACTGTCTTGTCCAAGTCTTCTGCGCTCACTTCACGGGAGATAGAACGACTAATCGTTAAAACTTCCTGAGGTGACGGGTTCGCCCGTTGTAGTTGACAACTATATTTGTTGACCGTTGAGGAGTCCCCTCGTTGAAAGCTAGCCCTGAGTGCGGCAGCCCTATTACGGTGAACTTAGCATGGGCTATCATAATTGAATGCGTATAAAAAATATCGTTTCTTTGCTGTCGACCATTGAGGAGTCTCCTCGTTGAAAGCCAACCCTGGGTGCATCAGCCCTGTCGCGGTGGCACTTTGAATATGCTATCATAATTGAACACGTATACAAAATTTCCTTTCTGTGTTGTTGACGATTTAGGAGTCTTCTCGTCGGGAGCCAACCCTGGGTGCAGAAGCCATGTCATAGCGAAATTTAGAACGGGCTACCATAATTAAATGCGTATACCAAATTGTGAGTCTGTGCTATTGACCGTGGAAGAGTATCTTCGTCGGGAGCCGATCCTGGGTGTAAAATCAGGTCATGTTCACTATAAAAATGCATTGTGGTCGGAACTGAACCAACATCTAAAATTCAACTTCACATGATAAGAGGAAGTAGTTCTAATTCCGCCTGTAAGATTTGATCTAAACAAACTGACAAACATTGCAAGTTAAGTAAAAGCTTGTAAAAATAGGTCAGTAGGTTTCATTTATCTGTTTACCTTTGCTATAATTTTTATCGCTTTTTTTAATAAATAATGGTTAGAGGTACGGAATTTTTGTTTTCACGAAATAGATGCGAATTTATGCAAAATCTCTTGAAATTTGAAAATAATGATTAAACACAACAAATAAAGCCAACTTTCATATTGGTTAGTTATTTTCCGATCTGTGGCTCCAAAAACATTCAGAGAACATTCTCAAAATGAGCTAACTGATGGGTATAATCTCTTTCATCGCCTATTGCTTCATCAGTAAATAGGAATGAAGATGCAAATGTTAAGAACATATTCTGGGGTATTTAATTCTGCCTTTCAACCTTTGCTGAAGCAGCGTTACAGAGTTAGTTACTTCTACGCTGTTAGTTGAACAGCACAAAAGCAGAACGCTTCTTTATTAAATATAATGTCGCCGTTACGGATAGAACGATTCTAAATGGTAAAATATTGTAAGTGCAACAACTTTAGCTTTTAAATAATATTAAAAATACATTTTAAGTTTATTAGAAAGGTATTTTTTGTGCAGAGTATGCCAATTTTACCCAAATTTCCATTTTTCATTTTTTTTTGCGAAATTTCTGTTTTTTTTTCGCGAAAATTGTGTATCTATAATAATGGTACCTCTTGAGAAGCACAACAAATTCCGTATACTGAAACCGCGAAGTAACTTTGAAGTAATATAAGAAAGACGATTCGACGTAAGAGAAATATATAATAATATTTCTTTATGCCATCCTTCTGGCCTTGTGTTGCCTTGTATTAACGAAATGCTAGTAGGGAGCGATATACTTATTTCTAATTTATAATGCTCAGCAGTTTAACACACTTTAAATGGGTGTCAGGCGTCGCCTAAGGGCTTCTTGTCCAAAACATTATTTGGAAAGTTTTGATTTGTGAGATCTAAGGCGAACTTAATAGCGAGTTCATCCAAGCGAATCGCTTCAAGATATCCCGAAAAACTTGTTCAGCGCCCTCGAAATGTATACCGCCTTTTATTGCGAAACAAGATTAACTTATATTAGAGGCTCCATTCGCACCAAAGTATCTGTAACATGAACAAAAACAACGTTCATCGAAACTTCACAAGTTCTTCAAATTTAAATATCACAAGTTCACTGACATGTGAAAATTATGTAAAATTTTCAAATGTTTCTCGAAAATAAAGTAACAAGTATTTTTCTGGTTTTTTTTAACTACGGAATTTGGTAGTAATTCCCACTCTGGGTATGGTATTTTTTTTTTTTTTTTTTTTTATTAATTTCATTTTGTAACATGTACTTTTAAAATTCAAAGCCATCCTAACTAGGTCTCGCCTGTACTAAGGTAGGCTTAATATAAAAAAGTATAGTGGTTTACGTAACTAGCTGTAATACATCTTTGTATATTATTATGGTACATTTGAGAAGTTAAAAATAGAATAAGAAAGCGTAATAATATTAAATTTAGGTACATACATATAAATATATACATACATATATAAATAAATATATACTTTATAGATAAATATAAAATAGTACTATATATATATATATATATATATATATATATATATATATATATATATATATATATATATATATATATATATATATATATATATATATATATATATATATATATATATATATATATATATATATATATATATACATATCTCACAAATCGTGCACGATTTTAATATATATGTTATTAATGTCTCAGTTTCTTTCATTCATTTTACATGATTCATTTTACATGATCGTGTAATTAATTATTATATACTAGTAGATTGTCAATTTTTAAAATTGTAAAAACATTTTTTAAAACTTTAAATAAAAATATAAAGTCTTTTACAAAAAAAATGAGCTGCTAAAATATCCAAGTAGGTATAAAAGCAACATACAAATAGTCAAAATATAAAAACAAATAGTCAGTTATAAAGCAGTGAAATTAGATTTTTTACAAATATAAACTTACAACAACAAAAAGTGTCCACCACTAAATTTTTACCGATTTGCCGGTGATATTTTGACAGATTTACTCTTGTGACTTTTCAATTTTCTCAAGTTACAAGTTTGCATTAGTGAAAATGATCTGAAATTTCTACCCAACCCCAGAGTTAGGTGAATTCTATTATTTCCGTATTATATTTTATTATTCGTCCAAAATCAGCATATGGTACTCTTCCTCGAATTTATTTATTTATTTATTAATATTTCACACACATTTAAAACACTAGGTTAATAAGATTAAAATCTACCTTGCTGGAGTGATGCCCGTACTAAGGTAGCTATTATGTATTCTTTTTCCTTTTTTTTTGTTGCTAAGTGTAACTTAATGTACATTGTTTTATGTGGTAGCTCTATATTTACACAAATATTACATATACTTAGTATATTTTAGTAACATAATATACATAATAATATTAAATAATCAAGTATACACATATACATATATACATATACATCTACACATATACATACACATATATACATATATACATTTATACATATAATCTATACATATACATATGTTTTACATCTATATACAACATAAAAGTAGTAATTTTATGTAGTTAGGTATTCTTATACAACACTATAATTAACCAATTTCTCCGTTTCGTTCCTTCCTAGCTCAATCAACCACTCCGTCATAATTTTTCTTCCTCGTATGGTATCTAACTTCACTTTTATTTCCGAATTTATTCTATTGTGTAGTCGGACAGCTAGAAAAGGAAAATGTCGTTGGGCGAATTAAGTTTTCTTATTGCAATTTACCGTCACCCAAGAAGTCAAACAATTTTGTAGGCTTTTACGAGTTATGCGGCCCATTAACATTATGGTTAGGTCTGCTGATCTTACATTGTAAGGTTCCTGGTTCCCGGCTAAGTCACCATTTTCCGTTGAGACAAAATTATCGGAATTGCATTTCAATTCTGTCGATCGAATGCGGGAGCTAATGGGACCTTTTTGAGTTGGTCACACTCACGGGTCAACTCCCATCCGGCGGTCTCCACGCATGAAGTGCGAGCCCGGGCAGGCATCTGGCCTTAGGGCTAGTTTCCCTTAGAAATCAACCTTCTGACGCTCCTGGACGGTCTGCGCACCGTGCGGAATAAGCCAATCGATTGTGCACTCTGACTAACAGTCGGAGGAGTCTGGAAGCAGTACTGTTTCCTATAGAGCGGGGGTGGCTGCTGACATTACGGCGACTGCTCTTGAAACGATTATCGGCTCCCCGATCCTGGGTGAACAGCCGGTCAAAGGTTGCCGTGGTCCGCGATAGATTCTGTATACGCCGTTTCACCGCTTCGTAATGGATAGGACCGCGCAAGCGACCTCGAACTCATAACCAATCGAGAAACCGGAGTAATCTGATCGCAATTAGAAGTAAGAGCGTGAGTGTAAGACCGCTGGGTAACATACCTGGTTATCTCGCGGATAAGGCGTTGGCATCTTACGGGCATTTGGCGGAGCTTGACGGGGGACTGTTTTGTCCAAGTCTTCTGCTCTCACTTCACGGGAGATAGAACGATCAATCGTTAAAAGTTCCTGAGGTGACGGTTTCGCCGGTTGTAGTTGACAACTCTATTTGTCGATTGAATGCAATAACAAGACCCACATTCACATACATGCTCATCGCACACATACATATATATACTTTATAGTAGGTTTGTTTGTAAGAGATTGTCGTTTGATAATATACCCGCTCATCGTGAAATTGCACAATAAAGAGTAGAAACAAATAATATAAAAACAAACAAACGAGTTCAGTATTTGAGATTTCGGAAGACATTGTATAAAATGGAGCTAATGGGCCCATGATGAGGTGGCCACGATGACCCATGTGTTCAGGGTCGGTCACACTCACGGGTCAACACCCATCCGATGGCCTCCACGAATGGGGTGCGAACCTGGGTAGGACACTGGGTCAACCAGTCTCCCCTGGGAATCAAATCTCTGGCGCTCCTGGACGGTCTGCGCACCGAGCGGCGCAAGCCAATCGACTGTGCTCTCCGACTAACAGTCGGGGGAGTCTGGGAACTGTATTGTTTCCTATAGAGCGGGGGTGGTTGTCTACCTTACGGCGACTGCTCTTGAAATGACCATTGGCCATCCGATCCCGGTTCAGAGTCGGGCAAAGGACGCCTTGGTCCGCGATAGATTCGGTGCACACCGTTTCACCGCTTCGTAAGGGAGAGGACCGCGCAAGTGACCTCCAACTCGGAACCAATCGAGAGACCGGAGAAATCTGGTCACAATTGGAAGCAAGTGCGTGAGGGTCGGCCCGCCAGGTAACACTGGCTATCTCGCGGTAAGGCGTTGGCTTCTTGCGGGTTGTGACGTAGCTGGACGTTGGATTTGTTCTGTCCAAAGTCTTCTACGTTCACTGCAGGGCGATAGAACGAGAAAATCGTTAAAACGTCCTGTGGTGACGGGCTCGCCCGTTGTAGTTGACACCGCAAGTTGTATAAAATGGAATAACTTCTTCGGGATATAGGATACTTAGGAAATATTCTAACTGTATATACTTACATACATATCCTACTGTGTTTGCTCCATTTTATTAATTTCACTATGATTTTGGAACATTTCTGTTGAAATATGATTATATGATTTGAAATATGATATGAGTGTGATTGTTTCATAATTTTGGGTGTGATTATTATTAACAATTTAAATTGGAATGCACACATAGCAAACCTTTGCAACACATTGTCATAAGCCGTTTTTGCTATTACGAACGTGAGGTTTTTGGTTGATGAACAAGCAGCAACTGCTGTAGATCACTTGTAATCAAGCAAAATTATCGTATAAAATATAGCTTTGGGGATACGCCCCTGATTTGCACCGTGTATTATTGCTACAATATCGAGCTGTCAAGGCAATTTATATTGTATATCTGCTCATTTATTTAAAAGAGGAAAATTTTAACTTTAGCCTCAGAATATATATTTCAATGTCTGATTTATGCAAATGATAGTATAGAAAATTGGGATATACACGGTTATGGACATAACGATAATCATTCCTATTGACGTTCCGGGTTTTTTTTTATTTCAATGGCTTCCCGGATCAAAAAAATATGTGAAGAAAACGAAAACGTGCCTAAACGTTAGTTTTAGAATATGATATACTCTGCTTAAGGCCCTTGCTCAAGAATTATTATAATATTTTGATGGGTACGTAAATACTATTCATTCCGGGTGCGAACTCATTACTGAAAATGCATAAAATGGAAAGCAATCACTCTAATTGACAGCGTGTTATTAGCAGATGATTTAACTCTCATACTTGACCCACGGCTCCATTTATGATGCTAATGATAATGGATCTATTCCAATTAACTTCCAACAGAATGTTGCCAGATTTATTACATAAAGCATTGACTTTATTATTACACTCTACCACTATTAAACAGCTGGAGGACAAAAATTCAAAAAAAAACAAGGATATCCTGATAGGCCACCCTTTCTATGATCTGATCAAATTTGAGGGCCATGACTTTTCAAATATTGTGCCCATTTTAATGACGAAAAAAATAGAGCCTAATTGTCTGGCTATTTTATTTGGTCTTATAATTTGTACATTTAGTTTTTAAATGCATGGCGTAGCTTTAATTGAATTATTTAACATTTTACTGACAACTTGAATATTACGATGAATATTTTTACTACGTATCTTTTCGAATTATTGACTATTTCAAATATTAGGCTTCTATTTTGATTATTTATATTTATATTTATAGTTTTATAATCTAGTAGTTAAATTCTTGTAAGTTTAGTAAAGAGTAGTGACGAGACTTACTACCTAACGCAATTATTTTGACACGTCCAAGAACGGTTTTTAGCCCTCAATTGGACACGAAGAAAATGTAATGTAATGAATAAGAATAAGAATAAGAATAATTTATTTCCAAAAACCCGATCTGGTTATAAAAATTACTTATCTAATGGTATTTCTACAAATAAAATTACAGTTCAAATTACTCATAAAATTATAAGTCTATAAAAAACCTAAGAATTGATAAAACACAGAAATTCAAAAATTCAATAACAAAGACATAAAAACTAGTAAAATAAAAAAACAACAGAAATAATGAGAAAACATAGAGAATCAGCAATTCAATACCAAAAATATAAAAAAAAAATACGTTTGGCACTCGGGGACTGCCGCGGTAAAGCTATTGCATAGCATTTTTAACAACTTATGCAATTATAATTATTTATTTATTTTATTTATTTTATTTTTCTGATATCAGATAACTGCGCTCTATCGGAAAACGTTGAAATTATTCCGAATCATTTGCGGCTGCAAAAGCAAATGATTCGGAATAATTTAAAAGTCTTCCGATAGAGCGCCGCGCACGATTTTTTTATTCGATAAAGCAAAAAAACCGGATAATTCGGAAAAATTCGTTGATAAAAAGATAGATAATTAAATTGTCTTTAAACTGGTGCAGGTTTCATATATAATACGCCAGATAGTATTTGCGTAGTAGTCGTTTTTGTGTTCGGTTAGACCTAATTTCAAAAATTAATTACACTATATAATATCGACACAGTACCTCACGATAGACTAATCACGAAACTTGAGAATCTCGGAGTTTTAGACGTAGAGTTGGACTGGTTTCGTAGCTATATAACTGGACGCACGCAGCAAGTTAAAATTGACAGCGAGACAAGTGAATCCCTGCCGTGTTCATATGGGGTCCCACAGGGCAGCACACTGGGCCCAATACTCTTCTTAGTGTACATAAATGACCTATGCCAGCTTCAAGTTCAGGGCTCCGTACTGTCCTACGCCGACGACACTGTGTTGCTATTCTACGGCGACACATGGACGTCTTCGTTTGACAGGGCGACTGCGGGACTGAAGCTGGCTAAACGATGGCTTGACAATAATCTTTTGACGTTAAACGAGTACAAGACTAAATATATGACCTTTAGCATCGACAATAGACATCATCCCAATACTAACCACCATATTACGTTACATAAATGCGACTACATGAACTGTACATGTTTACCACTTGAACGCACGAACACAATAAAATATCTAGGAATAGTCATTGACCAAAATCTAAAATGGACACAACACATTGAGGCTACGACTAAACGGATTAGAAAGTTGATTTATATATTTAGAAATATAAGAAGCATACTCAACATTAACCTACTACGGACTGTTTACTATGCACTGGCACAGACTCTACTTACATACGGACAAATCGGTTGAGGCGGTATGGCAAGAACAAATCTTGACCCACTGGTCAAAGCGCAAAAGGCTTTGCTCAGAGTCATTAACAAGAAGCCGTATCGCTCCCCGTCAGACGACCTATATACAGACATTAAAGTACTTGACGTACGCCAACTATACATACGCGCTGTTCTGAGGAACACGGATAAAGACAAACCAGAGCACAAACACAACACTAGACACAAAGACAAAGAGATTCAACCAAAAATGAGGATTGTATACGGACAACGACACTACGCATATCTCGGACCTAAACTCTATTATATATTTAACTCGTACACAGGACAGATATTAAACATAACCGACAACCAGTTCAAGAGACGGGTGTCTCATTGGCTCTCAAATTATACTAGAGATGAATGCGAAAGTATGATATATTAAAATATTTTATTTCTAACCACAAATTATAGGATATATAGATGTAAATTATGGATATACAGATATACAGATTATAATATTTTATATTTTATTATGTTATACTATATTATATATAAATATGATACATTATTTTATATGTTATAACATATGATATTATATTATATTGTAATATGTTATATTATATTATTTATATTATATTATGCGAAATTATATTACGTATTGTTTTTAAGACGGAAGAAAGACAGCAGGCAAGGCGTACAGGCTCAGCAAATAATACCACAGAACTTTGTATCCATCACCCCAAAACAGGCGTACCTATACCTATTGAGGTGATGTAATCCTGACAAGTTAATGCCCTTTCTCGATTTTCTTCTTATGTATTCTTTTAAATTGTGTTAAAAAAATGAATGCAATCTTTTTTATGTAACTATAAAAAAAGGATAAATAAATAAAATAAAAAAAAAATATAAACAAAATCTAAAATATTCAAAGCTAAGAATATTAGGAAAATGTTCTTGTTTAACATATATGTTTTTCGAATCGTAAGCAGTACTGGTTTAGACGTAATTATCAGTTTAAAATCATTAATTTTCGTTAAAAAATTTCTTCATTCGGTCGCCGCGCTGGCCTAGGCCCGCGATAAAAGCTATGCAATAGCTTAACTAGAAATGTAACTACTCATCTTGATTATGAGATTTAGAAATGTATCATAGTTTCAATTTGTTATTTTGTCAAAAACTAACTTAAACTAATTCACGCTTTAATCGAAAAATAAAAGTTAATACAAATTAAACAGAAAATTAACCGTTTTATTTGCTATACATGAATATGTGCATTTCTGATAGTCGATTGTATGAATTCATTTCGGAAACCGCATAAAATAAGAACTTGTTTAGAAATGTTTCGAAAACCACATAACCGATATATTTTTTATTTTTTTTAGGAAATTATTACATTTTCGACTGTTTCTATATAAATCGTACATAAAAGTAATATTGCATTAGATTTTAAAAACAGTAACACAAAAGATATGAATATTTAAAGAAAATCAGTTTTTATCTCTCCTGTAAAATTCACTTTTTGGTACTTATTTAAGTTGTTTTCAAAATAACTAATCCAATTGTACATACAGTTCAGACCTGTGTAGTAAATATTTCAAGTAACAAGTAAATATATTAAAAAGAAAAAAAACAAGATTGCGTTACAGAAAGTGAACTATTGTATTTATAATGATTTAAATCACGGTTTTTTAAGAAATAGTTGTGGTTTATGTACATATATGTACATATAGATACACGTATATTTCCGGAATATATTTAATCAGATAATTCATTTGACAAGAAACACGATGTATTTATGCAATTTTATTGACATTTGGATATTTAGACAAACTACTTGCTTGATAATTGGACAGTTAGAGTACTCGGAATGACATAATTATTCTAGGAATAGAACACAATTCTAAATCGGTTCAAGCATCTAAAAGTTATAGTGGAATAAGTAAACGGAAAACATACATACCTAGATAACCTCTGAACACATTACACTCCTTTTTTTTTGGGCAGTCGTGTAAAAAGAACCACAACTATCATCCTTCTTTTTACCAGGTCTTGTAGACTCAAGATTTAATTGAAGCTCTTAATAATTACGGAATAAATCCGAATGGAGGGATTTAATTTCATTAGGAGGTTAATTATGTTTGTTTTGCCATCATAATAATCATAATTATAATCATTTTTAATTTTCATAAATGACTAGGTACAATCAAATAGGTAGATAACTACTTTGTTGAAATCGTCAAAAATATACATATTAGCATTATATAATACGTATACGATTTTACGTATACGTATTAGGATATTAGATAAAAGTCGTAAATGTCAAATGGAATAACATAGTAAAAAAAACATATATGTCAATAATGTCATCCCGCTTATTTATTTTATTTAAGAATTAATTACTATAAAACATTGTTTTGCTTACAAAAATAACAGGAACCGAATGGTAAAACCTTAACCTTTTGCTTATTTGATTCTCTCACACAACTGAGACTAGCCCGTTCTAGGATGGCCAGGACTCTAATATTACAATCAAGCTTGATCGCTTGATTGCTTTCAAAAGTTTTAGTAAAAAGCTAATAACACTAAATTGCCCTAATATGTGGTTTTCAAAATAATAATAATAATAATAATAAATATTAAAAGTTAATATAATAAGTAAAATGCAATTCCATTATATAATCGGCAATAAATATAATAAAAAAATCGAATAAATAATATAAATAAAGTTATATGTGATAAAAGAAAGAAACAGTCATTTTATATTTAATATTGTTAAGTAATATAGGATTTAATATTACAATACCTAGTCAAAAAAAGTACAATTCATTGTCAAAATAATATATAACAACAAAGTCAAATAACTTTTGATAGTTAGTCCAATGTTAAAATATACCTACTCAAGATACATGTTTAAAAATATGTTAATAATTTGTGCACCTAAGTGTCATTAAACTATTATTTCTAACATTTGATGTATGGTTAGTCTGTCATGATTCGATAACCATTTCCTTAATTTATTTTTGAATTCCCTAAATGTCAAATTCATTTTTATTTCCATATCGATCAGATTGTAAAATCTCGGCACAATGAAAGATTAGTATCTTTGTCCAAATGATGTTTTCATTCAGGGTATTATTAAGCTTGTTTCGTTGGCCTTCGGTTCTGAATTATTCATAAATTTTAGTTATTGTCTAAAAATAGCCTTGAGAGGGAAGTTTTTAGAAAAAGTTGCCTACAATCAAGGACTTTAGCTTCCTTATAAAGTTCATTAGTTTGATGGCGATATGGTCTACGTAGAATAATTTTTAACCCCTCAAATGTGAGGCGTCCCTAAAGGGATGCCTTGGCAAAATGTATACAAAATGTATATAAATTTATATAAATGTAAATATAAATGTAAATGTGCGCCGCTTTATAGTAATCCGCTCTATAGTAATGCTATAGCTCTGTAGTAAACCCCGCTCTATGTAAATGTAAATGTAAATATAAATTTATATACATTTTGCCGTAGGCAACCCGAGCTAATCGCCATTCATTTGAGGGGTTAATATACATTTCTGCGCAAATTTATTAAATTTATATAGTCAAGGGTTAAAATTTCTTAACAGGAAGTTCAAAATGACCTTTCGCCGCCTGTACATCTTGGTTCTATAAAAGATAAATACATTTAAGGGAAATGAATACCATGAATCCAATACTTTATCAAGCCTGGAGTTATTTAAGGAAGCAATTTAGAAATAAATTAATTCTGCCAAAACCCACGCAACAGTCTCTCATTTCTGTCATGACACAAAGATGTTGTCATAAATAGATAGATAGGAAACTCTTTATTGTGCTTAATCCTGCAAATATGTACACATCATGTGCACACATGTGCACACATCATATATTGGACAAACTCTCACAGTAAATATTTAAATAACATGATTAACTTGAAATTAAGCGATTTATGCAGGGAAAAGTCATATACAAAATAGTATTTAAAAACCAATTGTTTGTACCAGTTTTTCCAAGTGTTGCCAAAGTTAGACCAAAATATATACCTTGTGATTTAGGTTCTATTAATATAGTACCACACGAACAACAAGATTGTTGTAGTACAAGTAGTACAAGAGCAACTAGTACACGAATAAAAAAAAAAAATAATAAAAAATATTAACTTTTAAATCTAAATTTATATATCAATTCGAAAGCAAATTTGAAAAACGAGGAAAAGCATTTGAATCTGCATGGACATAACACTCGCAATAAAAATAATGTAGTAATTCTCAAAGTGCGGCTTTCTTTACACCAGAAATCATTTTTATATTTGGGGTTTAAATTTTTCAACTCGTTGCCAACAGAAATTAAAATACTTCAAGAGGTTACATTTAAGAAATGCACAAAAAGAAACCTACCCACCCATGCATGCTCTCTATAATTTTGATGAATTTCACAAGGCCGTCTTAATTTGTAAAAGATAATTTACTATTTGCCAAATATAATTTGTTTTTATTTTTTTACTGTAGATTTTATTGTAAAACTTATTGTTTATTAACTGATTTTTTTTAAATATTTGATTAACAATTTTGAAAAACTTTTTGATAGATTATTTAAAAAAATTTGGTAATATTATTTTGTTATTTGAGTATGTTCGATTTTGATTTTTATAATTGATCCGAAGGTGCCATGCGTTTATATATAAAAAGTATATGCACACTTAAAGAAGTTGTGAATAAATTATAGAAAATGTAAAATAACGTATTCCACAGTATGTACATTTTGAAATTAATAAAATAAGACTATGACTATGACTATTGCTCTGATACATGTATGAATTTTGAGGCGCGCATATTTAAAATTTCACTTATTCAAAATATTATACTCCTAGTTATTCAAAATATCTTGTTATAATATTATAATCAATGAATAAGTGAATACTAATATTATTAGTAGATTGTTAACCAAAAGTTGACCTTAGGTAAACTCCATTTAGTAAAGTGGTATATAGGAGGCAATATTTTCTCACGAAAGATCATAGCGGTATCCTCAGCAACTCCGTGTAATAATAAATTATTTAAGTCGTTATGAAGACTACTGAAAGAATTGGTCTAATAGTTATTTACTTACCAATAAATACCAATGTCTCTTATATTACAGCTCTAAGACAATGCTCTTACCTGTAAACAACGAAAACATAAAATTAGTAACTTACATATTATGCGAAAGTAGTGTGATTTATTTTTGCTAAACAAATAGGGAAAATATAGCAACTGATTTATTTGAAACTAGTTTTTCCTGTAACGGCCAAATTGAGAGAACGGCTACGTGTAAAAATTTGGTTGAGGTGTCTAAAAAAAGGGCTCTCGGTCTATAAATATGTCATCAAAAGACAGAAAGAAAAAAATCCATAACTTAAAAAAAAGTCAAACAAGTGTTTTATCCTGTAACAGCCAAATTGAGAAAACGGCTAGTTGTAAAAAAATGTTTGAGATATCTAAAATAGCTATTGATATGTAGATGTGTCATCAAAAGAGAAAAATAAAAAATGTCATAAAAACAAAAAATAGAAACATCTATATTAATTTGAAACGTGTTTTTCCTGCATTTGCCAAATTGAGAGTACAGCTAAGTGTAAAAATTAATATTTAGGCATCTAAAAAAACTCACGGTCTGTAGATCTGTCATCAAAAGACAATAATATAATAGAGTTGAGAGAGTCCAGAATTACTTCATGAGACATCTTGATTTCAAATCATTTCGAACCTCCGAAAGTTACTCAGAGAGACTTAACCGTCATAAAATGGACTCAGTCGAGGATAGGCGCCTCCAGCATGATATACGTTTTCTGTACAATATTATTAATATTAAAATAGACAGTCCCTGTTTCCCAAATTCTGTTGGCAGAATCTCCTACCGAATCCCAAATAATAAGACCAGGGCTCGCGATTTATTTTATCTACCGAGAGTCAATACCAATTATGGTCAAAATATGTATTTTGATCGAGCACTTCGATCATATAACCTAAACTTTCAATATTTGGATATTTTTAATTTGTCTTCAAATACTTGCTTCGTAGAAATTAGATATACGATAAACAGCCTTCAAGTTTGATTGGTATTTCTTGGTCCGTTAGGTACGTAGGCTGTGGTAATGGTTACTACACTATAACAATGCTTTCTAGCCAGTATAACATTTTCTGTAAAAGTTCATATGTATATTAACATTATAAATACATTAAAAAAAATCGAAATTTAAATTCTATGTGTCAACATATTTTAAAATTTTCTCCCCTCTAAATAATAATTAAATAATAAATTTAGTGAATATAGTGCAATTCTACAGTTTTTTGTCCGAAGGATCTTGTCGATCTGAGCTGTTGACTTTAAATATTCGACCAGCGTGTCTATGGACAAAGTCGACCATCGAAAACAAGCGAGCTGTCGTTACTCGCTGGGGGCAGATCGACTTTGCTGAAGATACATCCGACGACTTACTTAAGGTGGTGGTGGATTTGATTGACCAGCCGACCTGTCGAAGACTATATGCAAAGACTCTCAGAAGGAGGTTACCGCAAGGTATAACGGACGATCAAATCACAATTTTGTATAATGTCGGAACAAGAGATTGTATGCTGTGTTCAACACAGCCCCATGAGGATAAATCCAATAATGCATCTTCTACATCACCGCCTACTACAACAACTACCAATAAGTCACCGATCTGTACAATAGCTCCAGAAAAACCTTAAACATCACCACAAGCCATAACTACCAATTTCATAAATGACAGTGTGGAAAAACGAACTAAATCCGATAAAAAGATAGCTCTGCAATATTGAGTACAAATTTAACAATGACAGCCATTGCTGTGTTGGCGATTAATTAATTTATTTTATTTTATCTGCATCCAAACTTTTCTCTGGTCGTAACGGTCTCCGTTCCATCGGGTTCAGAAGAGGGAGGAAGAGAGAGTGCAACCGTGGTCGCGCGCCCACCTGTGCACTATAATATAGCCTGCGCACTTGACTGCTTCCGAAGAATGGACTCTGAGAAGATTAAAGAAGTCACTAGAATCTACAATGCAGTCGCTATGGCCGAACACGGCTAGAAGGATATATATATATATACATTGTGATGTATATTATATATATATTTATATTAACTATTACGTTGTATTATTACCTTATCGTATTATTTATATTAATTTATTATTTGTGCACGTGTATGTATGTATATATGTATGTATGTTATATATCATCATATATCTTAAATACATCTACATAACTCATAATGTGGCTACCCTATCCCTTTCACCTTACTTAAACCTGCATTTTTTTCATAGCTCCTTGCGCTGTAACAAAAGATTTAGTTTATTTGTGAAAACTTTTAATTGGCCTTAGATTCGTATAATATGTGTTAGCATTAAGTAAAAAACGTTGTAAGTTTTCCGAAAAATAAAAATAAATGAAATAAAATAAATAAATAAATAAAAAGACATTTTTTTAAAAACTTTACGTTTAATAAAGTGACCATCGACTTCGACGTGTTTCAGCTAGTTTATATAAATGTGATTTTAAAACAAGTAAAATAATTCCAAAAAAAACTAAAAAGACGACCGATGATACAGTGAAATTCGTGCTAGTTATAATTATTACAAGAAAAAAACTTGTTCGCTCAGAAAACACGTTTTTAGTTCGTTAAACGATAGTCATTGAAACAAAATTCAATTTGCGGATGCTCCGTTACGGCCCCATTGACGCATGTTACCTCTGTAAACATCCAGTGCTTAGAGACGATTGCGCATTCTGTGATAAGCATAATGCCCATAATCTATTTAATCAGACATTTCATTTGATAATGGAAACGATGTGTTAATCCTAATTTATTGATATTTGGATATTTGCATAGTAATTTATTTGATATTTGGACAGTTTAGGTAAGCTATGATACCTGGAATTACATAACGATGCTAACGATACCACACACTTTTAAATCAGCTCTTTAAGGCAATGTTTTTGATTAACGTTGTTTTCACACATATCAAACCGTTTCGTCAGCGCACGCCGATAAACCAACTCACCAGCTAAACTTTTCTCTGACTTGATTTTCAAATATTTTGATTTCGTATTGAAAACCAATATGTATCGCAATAAAATACATTAAATCGAAATAAAAATAAAAAACCTCCAATGCACAATGAAATGAAAGAAGATACTTCAATCTTAATTTCTGGCAGAGAAGTTTATACTAAAGACTATATAATAATATATTTATATATATATATATATATATATATATATATATATATATATATATATATATATATATATATATATATATATATATATATATATATATATATATATATATATATATATATATATATATATATATATATATATATATATATATATATATATATATATATATATATATATATATATAAGGTTTGTAAAGAAATCCGTTTATAGGATCATATATATATATATATATATATATATATATATATATATATATATATATATATATATATATATATATATATATATATATATATATATATATATATATATATATATATATATATATATATATATATATATATATATATATATATATATATATATATATATATATATATATATATATATATATATATATATATATATATATATATATATATATATACACAATGAAATGAAAGAAGATACTTCAATCCTAATTTCTGGCAGAGAAGTTTATACTAAAGACTATATAATAATATATTTATATATATATATATATATATATATATATATATATATATATATATATATATATATATATATATATATATATATATATATATATATATATATATATATATATATATATATAAGGTTTGTAAAGAAATCCGTTTATAGGATCATATATATATATATATATATATATATATATATATATATATATATATATATATATATATATATATATATATATATATATATATATATATATATATATATATATATATATATATATATATATATATATATATATATATATATATATATATATATATATATATATATATATATATATATATATATATATATATATATATATATATATATATATATATATATATATATATATATATATATATATATATATATTTGATTGTAAATGTGTAAATTATTATTTTTTCAAATTGAAATTATGTTTATCACTAAATAAATGATAAAATAATGAAAGGGCACTTATCTGGTCTGTGGTGACCAGGAGCGACTCCACGCCTTTTTCGTTTTCTCTTCTTTCAGTATTTGCGGTTTCCTACTGTGCCTTATTCGAACCTTTCTACTTTATCCTACAGCGGCAACACAACAATGCGAAAGACGAGAATGAATGCTGGAAAATAATAGGCGATTAGTGTTTCTTAAATATTAATGATTTTTATAAAATGTATATCAATATTTCGGCTCAGCCGTCGTCAAGATATATGACATTTCTGAAATCGAACAATTCGTTGAAAATTTAAATTCAAGGAATCGAACAAAAAGAAATGGATTAATAATATTTTACACAATTTAGTTAAGGTACCATAACCAACCGTGCAAAACGTTATTTTAAAATGAATGATTATAAATTAAAAGAAAAAGCATTTGATGATTATGATAATTGGATAAACCTTATTAATTTTGCCTATTGAGACCGGAACCTTTGCAAGCGCCTAAAATATAAATATAAGCCAATTCCCAAGATTTGACGTCCCTTTCTTTTGCATTATCCCCAAGGCATTTTATTATTTTAACTTTAAAACATTGATCAAAAGATAAATTATGCGCCCTGGCATGCAAAGATATTGGGAGTTGGCTTTCATTTCCTACACTAGCCCTATGATTATTTAGTCTAATATTAAGTGGTGTTGTTGTTTCACCGATATAAAAGGCATCACAAGTCCTGCACAGAAGTTGATATACTATATTTTTTGAAATACAACTGCAATGAAAGGGAACCCTGTAACTATTAGTAGTATTTGGACTGGTAAAAAAAGGACTTAGATCTAACAGAGGACAAGTTTTACAACGTGGACGACCACAAGGTTGAGGCCCAAAAGTATTATTACCAATAGAGAAATTTTGATTATTTTTTGTTTTGTTTAATATTTTGATCTAATATTAGGTGGTCTGCGGAAAGATAAAATTGGCGGTGAATCTAAGAGATCCTTAGTGGATGCATCATTAGAAATGATGGGGAATAAATCAGATAATATATCTCGCAGTTTCTCAGCACCAGGAAAATAAGTGGTGCTAAGAAAGATTTTATTATTATTATTATTTTTATTTGAAGAAATTTTAGGTTTTGGTATATATTTTACTTCAGAGTTTAGAATATGTTTATCCAATAGAGGAGCAGGGTATTTTCTTTCAAGAAGAGATTGCTTTAGATTATTGAGATATTTATCTAAATTTTCTTTGTTGTTAACTAAACGGTGTCCGCGAATGGACATTGAATAGGGAATGGATCTCTTGGTGTGAAATGGATGACAGCTATCAAAGTGTAAATACTGTTCTTTATTTGTAGGTTTTATATGAATCGCGGTTTTAATTTTACCTTCGGAAATTGTTAAATCAACATCTAAGAAAGTAATTTGTGATTTAGAAATGGTATGAGTGAAATTCAAAGGGCCAAAATTATATAGGTCGTCAAGAAAGGTTGTTAGAGTAGTTTGTCCGTGTGGCCAAATCATTACTATGTCGTCAATAAATCTATACCATAATATGGGTTTTAAATTTTGCGTTTGAAGAAAATTTTGCTCGAATAATCCCATGAAAAGGTTGGCATACGAAGGAGCCATTGTTTATCCAATTATCATAATCATCAAATGCTTTTTCTTTTAATTTATAATCATTCATTTTAAAATAACGTTTTGCACGGTTGGTTATGGTACCTTAACTAAATTGTGTAAAATATTATTAATCCATTTCTTTTTGTTCGATTCCTTGAATTTAAATTTTCAACGAATTGTTCGACTTCAGAAATGTCATATATCTTGACGACGGCTGAGCCGAAATATTGATATACATTTTATAAAAATCATTAATATTTAAGAAACACTAATCGCCTATTATTTTCCAGCATTCATTCTCGTCTTTCGCATTGTTGTGTTGCCGCTGTAGGATAAAGTAGAAAGGTTCGAATAAGGCACAGTAGGAAACCGCAAATACTGAAAGAAGAGAAAACGAAAAAGGCTTGGAGTCGCTCCTGGTCACCACAGACCAGATAAGTGCCCTTTCATTATTTTATCATTTATTTAGTTATAAACATAATTTCAATTTGAAAAAATATATATATATATATATATATATATATATATATATACCTATATATATATATATATATATATATATATATATATATATATATATATATATATATATATATATATATATATATATATATATATATATATATATATATATATATATATATATATATATATATATATATATATATATATATATATATATATATATATATATATATATATATATATATATATATATATATATATATATATATATATATATATATATATATATATATATATATATATATATATATATATATATATATATATATATTTATATATATATACATATATATACAATATATGGGTAATCATCTCGAGAAAAAAATTGCGAGCTCACAATACTTTCCTTTTGTCAGAAAAGAAAAACGCATGACTGCCTGCAGATGAGATAACTGAATAGACAATAAATAAAAAATATTTCATTCCAACAATTTAAAACAAACACAATATTATTATAAAAGCACAAAATCAAAATAACTTAGTTACGTAATACTCATCAATTATTTATTAATTATATTATATAATATGATAAGAAACTAAAATCCCATTTACAATGTCAATCATTCTTACAGAAGGTTGTTATTAAAATTTAATAGCATTTGCGAAATCATTTCAGCTTAGCAAAAACCCTACGTTTTCGCGCCGTTCGCATAAGCCCCATAAATTTTAGTCCCGGCCGTTTAGTTTAACTTTAAACGGGACGCCAGCCTCTATTTAATATGCAAAATTAATGAAACGGGATGACAGCAGAAATGATTGATGCCTGAAACGTATTCCGGCAGGAGAGGATGACGAGGAACGTTATAGGTATTCATCAAAACGACCTAAAATTAGCCGTTTTGGAATTTTCTGAACATACACAAACTATTTCACTTACTAAATATTATAATCAAGTCAGATGGATTTGTTATTGTTCTTTACAAATCAGCTGTTATTACAAATCAGCTGTTGACAGGCGGCCATTTTTTTTCCAGCTGTTATTATGACAGCGGCCAATTCCTGTCAACCTCACGGCACCGCACATAAATTGGCTCCTAATGGTTGCGAGCCGCTTGGGCCCGATGGCCCGCTTGTGTCTTTGGGTTGGTCTAACTCACGGCTCAGCTCCCATCCGGTGGCCTCCTGGAAGATGGACTTAACTTGGGAGGGCTGATGTGAACTCTGCCAGTGGCTGTAGCCTGCAGTCAGACAGTTGAGATTAGACATGCGGATCTAGGAAAGCAACTCAGGTGGAACTGGGCGGTTTGAAACCGGGCTGTGCCGAACCACGTGTGGAGGCTTTCCAAGTTGTGGGGCTTTCCCACGTGTGGCCTACAAACAGACTCAACCCTCCGGGTTGTAAGGCCAAAGGTGACGTCGGGCGGCGTTGGCGAAATCCTCTTCTTTAACGTCGCTCGGGTCGTGTCTAATCCGCTGTAGGTAGTATTTCCGGGACTTGCACTCGAGGTTTGTATTGTTAATAAAAAATAATAATTCTGATGTTTTTAAAAGCTTCTAAGCCATTAAAGATTTTTATTTACTTTAAAAATGAAGTATATTACACTAGTTACGAATTTACAAAGCACGCTCGAAAGTGGCCTGTCGCAAGGCACGCTAATAATGATCTCCAAGACACGCTCGAAAAATGATCTGTCCAACATCGGCGGGCGCCCTCCATTATATAGGTACGACCGCCGCCGTCGGCCGCGTGGTGGGGGAGGTTTGTTCCCCGCCCGGCACGCGGTTGTCGGCCGGCGTACTATTGTATGTCGTTTTGTGAAGTTTAATATAATATTATTGCCTTCTATTTTACTAAAGTTAAGGGTGTACATACGACCTTAAACTCTAACTTATATTAACTTATGATTATTTTACATTTATCTTTTAATAATCATAATTTATTGCTATGTCCTATTTTAGGTTGAATTTTACATATCTTCACCAGTTATTGGCCGATTTGGCTCGGACAAAGTCTAAAAATTAAATTATATTATTCTAAACATTTAGACATTTTTATGGCAGCAATTTTGTGGTTTTTTTGTGATCCAATATTTAAGCTGGCGCTTTTCAAAATATGAGTCATTCTTTGTACCTACCTGGCTGGCGGGGAGGGTCGATTTTACAATCGGCGGCGGGGTTGCCTAATCCTTTTTGCCGGCGGTGTATTTAGGGTGAGTTTTTATTACCCTTTTTAAATGCACGTGCTGGGATATTTCCGACGTTTCCTTTGTTTGCGAGCCAGGTTTGTTTTCGGGTTGACGTGTAATTTCGAAATTTTTGGCGTTTCGCTTGTAAATATTCCACTTTTAGTTTAAAAACCATTAGCCCCCGCTTTTAGTGGAGCTAATCCGGGTATACCGATATTGTGTGCTAAGTGCACTTACTGCCATAAATAATATTTGTTGGTTGGGGATTTTTGATGCGCTCGGGATTTTAGGCATGACAACAGAATATTTGTTATGATGTTTATCATCATCATGCCTGCCCGATATTTCATCTTTCTTCCCGCAACATCCCCCTCTCCGCGAGACAAGTGTTTTCTCCTCACTCCTCTTCTTCGGGAGGTGAAATTGTTGTTCTCACTTCCTCTTGGTGGGGAGAATAGATTACTGCCACTTTATGTACTGGTCTTTTGTACGACTTTCCGCGACAGCAGATCGTTACTGAACGTACTTGCTTATCGGGAGCGGTATGTACTTGCTCTATTCGCCCTCGGAGCCAAGTATTTCTGGGTAGGTCCGCGTCCACGAGGATGACTATGTCTCCTATCTGGACGGGTTTTACCGCGTCGTGCCATTTTGGTCTCGTCGCCAGCGTCGGGAGATATTCGCGTACGAATCTCGACCAAAAATGGTTTGCCATTATTTGGGCTTTTTGCCACTGTTTTTTTAGGCAAAGCTTGTCGTTGTCAATTACGCCTATGTTGAGTCGACCTGATGACGAACCAATCAAGAAGTGATTTGGCGTAAGACTTTCGTCGTCTTGGCTGTCGAGTGAAACATGGGTTAACGGGCGAGAATTTACCGAATGTTCCGCCTCTGCCATTAATGTTAATAATGTCTCGTCGCGAGGAGCTTTTTCCTTTAAAGTGATGGAGAGAGCTTTTTTATGGATTGAACCAATCTCTCATAAAAACCTCCCATATGGGGGGCTGTCGGAGTGTTGAATCTCCATTCTATTTCCTTCATAGCGCATTGTGAACTTACGTCATCAAAATTGACATCTTGCAGTGCCCGTTTCAACTCGTTATTGCTCCCGTGAAAATTCGTTCCGTTATCGGAAAATATTACGGACGGTGTCCCTCTGCGTGCGCATAGTCGCTTTATTGCCATCATTGTGCTGTCCGTTGATAGTGAATGGACGATTTCTATGTGGACGGCTCGACTATTCATACAACAGAAAAGCATACCGTACCGTTTTTCCCGGTGTCTTCCAACGGTGACTTCTATCGGCCCGAATATGTCGGCTCCGATATTGGTGAACGGTCGTATGTGATGAGCCAATCTGATGTCCGGTAAGACCGCCATTTTGGGTGGAATTGGCTTCGCTCTGTCAATCTGACATTTTCGGCAGTCGCGAGTGATTTTTCGAATCGCTCCCCGGAGTCGCAATACCCAATAACGCTGTCGTAGTTCATTACAAACCCATCCACGTCCTTTGTGACCGGCTTGCTCGTGCTGCCATTTCATCAACAACTGGGTGTAATGACTACGCGCGTCCAGTATTGCGGGTTGTTTTACCTCGGGGGCGACACCGGCTAAATTTCTATGCGACCGCCTACTCGCAGGATCCTATTCGTATCCAGGTACGCATTTAGGTTTCTTATCCTGCTGTTTTATGGTAATTCTTTATTGCTTTTTAATAATGAAATTTCCTCGCTGAAATCTTGTTGCTGCGAAACCCGAATCAGGTAGAGGTCCGCGCAAGCAAGTTCTTGTGGGGTTAAATGTTTTGTTTTTTCGCCGCTGCGTTTGCAGCGTTGTACGAATCGAAATATCCATGCTACTGTACGACGTAACCGTTCTAGGCGTGAGAATCGTTTTGTCTCGATTAGTGAAATAGTTTTTATCGAGGTCATTACGTTTATCGGTCGACGTTCTTCTTCCTGACCGTATTCTGGTGATGGAGATTCATCATCCGCGGTTGATTCCCCTGGATTTAATTTCGATACATATTCTTTTTTAACAAAATTATTTTTTATGTCGCATTTTTGAGTGGCTAACGGCTGGTTGTTAAGCAACTTATTCTCTGTGGAATTTGACCGTTCTTTCGCCATCTCGCAACTGTCTGGCAACGTTACCTTGTCGCTTTTCCAAAGCAGTCCGGTACTCCAACGATTGCCTTCTAGCTTCGTTGTGTCGTGAAGAAGCGTCTCGGCCCGCGCGTTCATAACGGCCTTATGGGCGCGTATGTGCGTTCCTACTTCTTCTACTTCGAAATACGACCGGATGATGTCGTCCATCCTTTGGTTTGAGCCCGCATTCCGTAAGTGGTTTACGGCGCGGCAAGTAGACAAATCACCGCCCCCCTCCCCCTAATGTCCAACCAAGTCGGCAATAGGTTGCTATCGGAGCTGTCGGGGGACCGGTTTTTATCGTTCTGGGAATGATTAGATCATAATGATCTATTCCTATTAGAATTTGCGGTGCTCCTTCAAAGTCGCAAAACGGTATGTCGGCTAAATGAGGCCATTTAATTAGCATAGATTTAGCACAGAATTTTTGTGCTGGTAAATCCAGCTGTTTTATGGTCCTGGCGTTACGCAAATCATAATATTTTTTACCTTTCAGCGGTCGGATCTTACAGTTTATTCGCTGCGTTGTCGCGTTCGCGACTGACATGCCCGAGGCGCCTACTAAATTTAAGGGGCTAATTTCCCCGTGTTCTCCTATTTTATCCGTTATGCTCTGATCTATTAATGTGATTGAAGATCCTTCATCGCATAACGCTAGCGCTTTTATAACGCCTTTCGGCCCCCGTAGTTCCACGGGCGCTACCCTTAGAATCATTTTTTCCGATCCGTCCCACGTATTAGCTACTGTATTAGGGGTATTTTGGTCGTCGTTCGAGGGCTGATCTTTTTGCGCGGCATTATTTTTATGTAATAATTTGTGATGAGGCCACTTACAACCTTCTATCCCACACGGCTTTTTTACGCTACATTGCGCTTGGCGGTGGTCTTTTCTAAAACACCGTGTGCATAAGCGTTTTTCCTTAACCCATGTCCAACGTTGATTTATTGTCATTTTTTCTATTTCGCGGCATTTAGGGGTTAGATGATTGTTTCGCCCGCACTTTAGGCAGGCGTCTGTCGACTCCTGAGTGTCTGTAGCAAAAACTCTTTTTTTGCTCGGCATCTCGGATCGATTGTTACTATACTTATTTTTTGAATATTTTTTTACGGGATCTTCTTGAGAGGCGGCGTCTATTATTGTCTCTAACCAGTTTCCGTAATCTAAAAGAGTAGGATGCGGTCCATGGCCGGCGGAGTACCACTGTAACCGCAAATGTTGTGGCAACTTCATCACTAATTCTTTTAGCAGCGGTGGATTTGTGAGATACGCAGAATGACCCATATTTTTTAAAGCATGTACGACATTACAAACGGTAGTGCCGTACTCAACCAACTTAAATATTGAATCACTCACCAATATTTGCTGCGTACTGCGTGCTTCCTGCATGAGCGCGTCGATGCGAGCGCCAGGTCTGCCAAAACGGCGTTCCAGCGCTCTTCGGATCTCCGGGACATTGCCGGGATCCAGTAACATCGCGCGTACTGCCTCGCGCGCGGGTCCTCGCAGGCTTTGTTGTAGTCGTAGCAGATTGTCCGCGTTGGTGAATCCGCACATTGTCGACCCCTGGTCGAATAGTGCGGCGTATATTGGCCACTCCTGCATGCTGCCGTCGAATTGGGGAAGGCTGCGCAGCATCTTCGCTCGGGTCTGCATCATGTAGACGTCGGGCGGGCTGCATTCTTCCTCTTTCTTCATCGTCGGGACGTCGCCGCTCGGACGGGCGTAATTGCTCGCTCGGGCGGTGTCACTCGGTCGATTGGCGGTGGCGGCTGCTGCGTTATCGGCGATCGCTTTCGTGACGGCGCTCGCGACGGCTCGTTGTAAAGCGGCGTCGCTCGCCTTTTTGTCCGTGGCGTCGTCGTCTTTTAACTGCCGCTCGTAGGAGGAGGCTCTTGGATGGGAGTTGGCGGCGGCTGCGGTGGCGGCGATCGCTTGCGTGACGGCGCTCGCGACGGCTCGTTGGAATGCGGCGTCGCTCGCTGTTTTTTCTGCGGCGTCGTCGTCCCTTAATTCCCGCTCGTTCACCCATTCCTCTGTACGTCCGGTCGTTAGTCGGCGGCTCTGTCGCTCCGCTCGGCTGTCGGCTCGGCTTATTTGGTCGTCGTCGTCCATATATAATTCTTCCTCGACCTCTGCCTCTATCAGGAGTTTCCGTAGTTCGAGTTGTCGGTCGATCCGTTCGGATTCGATTCGGTGAGTCTCGGCTGCGAGTTTGGCGGCGGATACCGCTTGGGCGGCGTTCACCGCGGCTGCGGCTGCTGCTGCGGCGTCGGCTGCGGCTTTTTCCTGGGCGGCTTTCGCTGCTGCGGCTGCAGCGTTGGCTGCGGCTTTTTCCTGGGCGGCTTCTATCTCCGCCTCCAATTGTCGCCTCCTGATGGTGGTGGTTGCTGATCTGGACGATCGATGACTTGTCATTGACGGCGCCCTGCTGCTGGTAGACTGTGCTCTGCTGGCTGGTCTCTCAGCGGTCGTCGTCCCAATTGTAGATCTTGCGGCATCTTGTTGATCGGCTCGTAGTTCTTGCCTGTGAGCGTCGATCTGGCTTTTGTCGCGTGCTTTGTCCGCAATCCTTGCGCTTCTTCTAGCGCTCTCTGTCCGTTCCGCGCTCGTTTGACGCGGCGTCGACATTTCGGAGATTCTTCAAATTTTTGTAAAAATTAAAAAAATATTTTTTATTATTTTTTACCTCGATGGACCTGCTTTCTGCTTAAGGTCCTGATTTCCTATCCCGTCTCGAAGGACCAAGATGTGGAGGCTTTCCAAGTTGTGGGGCTTTCCCACGTGTGGCCTACAAACAGACTCAACCCTCCGGGTTGTAAGGCCAAAGGTGACGTCGGGCGGCGTTGGCGAAATCCTCTTCTTTAACGTCGCTCGGGTCGTGTCTAATCCGCTGTAGGTAGTATTTCCGGGACTTGCACTCGAGGTTTGTATTGTTAATAAAAAATAATAATTTTGGTGTTTTTAAAAGCTTTTAAGCCATTAAAGATTTTTATTTACTTTAAAAATGAAGTCTATTACACTAGTTACGAATTTACAAAGCACGCTCGAAAGTGGCCTGTCGCAAGGCACGCTAATAATGATCTCCAAGACACGCTCGAAAAATGATCTGTCCAACATCGGCGGGCGCCCTCCATTATATAGGTACGACCGCCGCCGTCGGCCGCGTGGTGGGGGAGGTTTGTTCCCCGCCCGGCACGCGGTTGTCGGCCGGCGTACTATTGTATGTCGTTTTGTGAAGTTTAATATAATATTATTGCCTTCTATTTTACTAAAGTTAAGGGTGTACATACGACCTTAAACTCTAACTTATATTAACTTATGATTATTTTACATATATCTTTTAATAATCATAATTTATTGCTATGTCCTATTTTAGGTTGAATTTTACATATCTTCACCAGTTATTGGCCGATTTGGCTCGGACAAAGTCTAAAAATTAAATTATATTATTCTAAACATTTAGACATTTTTATGGCAGCAATTTTGTGGATTTTTTGTGATCCAATATTTAAGCTGGCGCTTTTCAAAATATGAGTCATTCTTTGTACCTACCTGGCTGGCGGGGAGGGTCGATTTTACAATCGGCGGCGGGGTTGCCTAATCCTTTTTACCGGCGGTGTATTTAGGGTGAGTTTTTATTACCCTTTTTAAATGCACGTGCTGGGATATTTCCGACGTTTCCTTTGTTTGCGAGCCAGGTTTGTTTTCGGGTTGACGTGTAATTTCGAAATTTTTGGCGTTTCGCTTGTAAATATTCCACTTTTAGTTTAAAAACCATTAGCCCCCGCTTTTAGTGGAGCTAATCCGGGTATACCGATATTGTGTACTAAGTGCACTTACTGCCATAAATAATATTTGTTGGTTGGGGATTTTTGATGCGCTCGGGATTTTAGGCATGACGACAGAATATTTGTTATGATGTTTATCATCATCATGCCTGCCCGATATTTCATCTTTCTTCCCGCAACACCACGTTTTAACTATAAGTACTATATAAATGTTGGGTTTCACAGTAAATACTGGTTGTATTAATACTGGTTTTATAACAATGCTAATCGATATACAATTTTAATAGTAGATCGATTATCGAGTTTTACTATTTTAATCGAGTTTAAATTAAACTATTTTAAATTGTTTTGTTTTTTTTCTGATTTGAATTTATTTGCTGACATTTTAATTTTTCACTTCTAACTTTAATTTAATTGTTTAGTTTAAGTATTTAGTCATTTTTAATGTGGTTTTGCAATTCTATTAATTTGTGCATACATGGAATATACGCCATTTTTATGAACACGGTATTGTTGCAAGCACATTCAAAAATAAATGTTTACCTTAGAACAGGTCTCGGCCTAGTTAGGTGACGTTGCCACTAGACTATGCGATGTATTCTTTTTTCTGCTTTTGATTCAATTTTGTAAGTATTTTTTATGCATAATTCCTACGCTGAAATTGTTTACTGTTATTTTTTAATATTTGCATTACTTGTATAAATAAGAATAAATCTAATCCGCTATATAATCAATGGTAATACTCATCCATTATTTGAAATGATATAATATGATAACAAACTAAAATCCCATTGACAGTGTCAATCATTCTCACGAAAGGCTGTTATTAAAATTTAATAGCATTTGCAAATTCATTTCAGCTTAGCACAAACCCTACGTATTCGCGCCTTTTTCATAAATCCACAAATTATAGTCCCGGCCGTTTAGTTTAACTTTTAAACGGGACACTTGGATGAATCACAAAATTAAATGCTTAAAATTTAATTACTAAAAACATATCTATCATGATAGTTGTCATGGCTGTAATATTATATTCAATATTACCTACTTACAAATAATTAAAATATACCTACTAATGTCATTAAAAGTAAGAGAAAATAATATATTCAGATAGAAATGCAAATTCTATGTAGAATAATCAAGGTAAAATAATTTTATTGTCAATCCAGTAATAAGATGTATAATAAATTATATGAGAATTAGAATGTCAGCTATCATAATACCGTTAATGTTAAAATTTTACAAATTTTTGCTAATTATCAAGATGGAAAATAAACTCGGAATTTTCAAACTCCCTTATACCATAAATTGGGTTTCTTACCAAATGGTACCTATTATAATGGTATGTGCCTTTGGGCATAGCCTATTAGGCCTTGCATTCTAGATAGACTCCTTAGGGTTCAAGTAAGCAACGTGATTCATAAAAATAAAAAATAAAAAAAGAAGTTTTCAGTCAAAAGAAGTAAAAACGACAAAATAATACTAAAACTATTATGTTGATATAGGTATGCCCTGCGGCACTGGCTAAAATTGCATTCTAATAAGCGGTGTCGTTGATAAAAGTAAGCGGTATCATTTATAAAATTACAGATGACAAATGAATTGCAAAACTATTATATTTATGTGTGCCCTGTGGGCACTGGATAAACCGTGTATTGTCTATATATGAATGTGTACGAAAAACGTCTACTTTGGAGGGATTCCAAGTAGATGTTCTTCGTCAGGGGTTTTATACGTATGACCTGATGCATGGTCGTCTTTTTCTACTGTGAGACATTTGAACAGGCAAATGTTTGAAGCCTTAAAGGTACGGTTCCGCCAGTGGCGATTTCTCCCAACTGCAAATATAGGTTAACTAGACTATGAGATAACAGATTCCTCTTCTCGACAAACTTTCTCATATCTTCGTCGAGTGAAGATCACAGGGATCTAATTTATTCTTGGCCCGTTTCATCGCTTCGTAAGGGAGAGGACCGCGCAAGCGACCTCGAACTCGTAACCAATCGAGAGACCGGAGTAATCTGGTCACAATTGGAAGTAAGGGCGCGAGTGTCGGCCCGCCGGGTAACATTCCTGGCTATCTCGCAGTTAAGGCGTTGGTCTCTTACGGGCTCGCGGCGGAGCTAGATGGTGGACTGTTTTGTCCAAGTCTTCTGCGCTCACTCCAGGGAGATAGAGCGACTAATCGTTAAAACTTCCTGGGGTAACGGGCTCGCCCGCTGTAGTCGACAACCCTAGTTATTCATTCTCTTCTAATTTATCCATTAAATTAAGAGCTATTTTATTGTATCCCATAAACCCCGATTGGCCTAATTCTGCTCAGAGATGAATAAACTCGTATATTGAAAAGCTGCCCGCTTGCTCCATTCAACACGGTTTGCAATATAATTGGAACAAATCTGGTTTTATGATTAGTTTTGAGAGGGCCGGAGCTAAATTTGCTATTAAAAGGTCTGGGGTAGCCAACGGTTTCGTGCAGCTTGGGCCACAAGATCCATTTTGTTCTCGTATCGGCTCCTCACGATTCAGCTCCTATTCGCCTTCTCGTGCGGAAGGCTACCCCGGGTAAGACTCTCGCCTCACAAGCTGGTGGACCGGGGACTGCATACCGGCGTTAATGGACGGTTTGCGAACCGTTCGGTGACGCCAATCGGTTGTGCACTCTGACTAATTGCTGAAAGAGTCTGGAGACGATGGAAAAATACTGTCTGGGGTGGATGTTGACCTTACGTCATGCCACTCTAAAAATGACCTTGAGCTACCCGATCCCGTGTGACACTACGGCAAAGGTCCGCGATAAATTCAAACTGAATTACCGCTGTAATACAGCAGGTAGAGGCCGCGTAAGCGACTTCGGACCTGTAACCAGTCCGAAGGACAGATGTATCCTGAAGGTTAACTCTAGACGGAGATATCCTACCAAAACTGGTAGTTAGGGGGCAAGGGTGCCCACGGGTACCTTTCCCGGTGCCTCGCCGAAAGGCGTTGGCCTCTAACGGGCGTCTTGGCGGAGCTAGAAGGTGGATTATCTTGTCTCTAAGTCTTTTACATTCATTCCACGGCTGAAAGAACGATTACATATCGTTATACCAGCCTGGGGTAATGGGTTCGCCCGGTGTAGTCGACACCGCCCTACTGTTAAAAGGTCTGGCTCTTAACGGTTTCGTTCTGCTTAGGCCTGATAGCCTGTCTGTGTTTTCTTAGATCGGCTCAACTCACGGTTCAGCTCCCATCTGGTGGCCTTCTCGAATAGGGACTAACCTGGAAGGACGTGAGCCTGGCTGCGGCTGTAGCCCACAGTCGTGGACGGGTTCGGGGATCACCTCGGGCGGAACTGGGCAGTTTGCGTGCCCGGCGGCGATAGCCAATTGACTGTGCAATCCGGAGGGGAGCTAACGGGCCCATGATGAGTTGGCAACGATGACCCATGTGTTCAGGGTCGGTCACACTCACGGGTCAACACCCATCCGACGGCCTCCACGCACGGGGTGCGAACCTGGGTAGGACACTGGGTCAACCAGTCTCCCCTGGGAATCAAACCTCTGGCGCTCCTGGACGGTCTGCGCACCGAGCGGCGCAAGCCAATCGATTGTGCTCTCCGACTAACAGTCGGGGGAGTCTGGGAACTGTATTGTTTCCTATAGAGCGGGGGTGGTTGTGTAGCTTATGGCGACTGCTCTTGAATTGACCATTGCCATCCGATCCTGGGTGAACAGCCGGGCAAAGGACGCCTTGGTCCGCGATAGATTCGGTGTACTCCGTTTCACCGCTTCATAAGGGAGAGGACCGCGCAAGCGACCTCGAACTCGGAACCAATCGAGAGACCGGAGTAATCTGGTCACAATTGGTAGTTAGGACGCGAGTGCCGCCCGCCAGGTAACATACCTGGCTACTCGCGGTAAGGCGTTGGCTTCTAATGGGTTGTGGCGTAGCTAGACGTCGGATTTGTTATGTCCAAAGTCTTCTACTCTCACTGCACGGTCGATAGAACAATGAATCGTTAAAACGTCCTGCGGTGACGGGTTCGCCCGTTGTGGTTGACATCTCAATATGTGCAATCCGGCGAATAAGCGACCGGTTGTTCTCGACCTGACGTTATCTATCCTTAGCAACGATGCGTTGGTCTCCCGATATCGCATGGCCTTGACGGGCAAAGGGCGCCTCGGCCCATGATAAATTCGAACTGAATTACCGCTAACGTTAGTTAGAGACCGCGCAAGCGATTGGAGGATGTACCTAAAGGTGCTCCTTTACAGGGAGCATTCCTCCTTACAGGGGATTGTAATGTAGCTTTTTAGATTCGATTTCGAGACGGTTACAAGTAAATATGGGCGTTTCTCAACTCTAGTTAAAAATGGTTTGCATTGATGTTACAAGTTGTATCAAAATATTACAGATTGTATCATTACAGGTTGCGCACTGTAATGCTCGGATGTAATGATCCCTTACTGATGTAATGATCGAATCTGTAACGTTACATTACAGGCGAACGCTCCCGGCGAGGGAGCACTTTATTATACAAAATTGACAATAAATAAATACAAAAAATCATTGACAGAGAGCCACCACTGCGATAGTGACTTATATACCGGCCATATTCCTAGTCGTATACAGGATGGAGGGAAGTCGGCAGGAGGGGGACTTGGCGTAAAATAAACACCCTCTATCTCCAATTCGACGGATAATCTCGGACTGTGATGTGTGTAAACAGACCCTTTGGGCTGCCCCTTTCCTTTATTCACGTTATCCCTTAGTGAAGTCGGGCCGAAGCCGGCTTTTAGCTCTTTTCGCCTAAATCTCAAGCAGTAAAGTTAATTCACCTAATGGATTCCGATAATAAAATCGAAAAATTTCTTATCACACCACTGCAAAAAATAGTAGTATTATGTGTTTAGGAGTCATGTATGTATGTTTTCCGTTTCTTTATTCCACCATAACTTCTAAACGCTTGAACCGATTTTGAAGTGGGTGGTAATGTAAGAATCGTTACATCATCCCGAGTGTCATAGGGTACGTGAAACGGACCGTGATCCCTTGCTCTCAAACAAAGAGAAAGCAGCGTTTTCAATATAAATCGCCGCGTTACGCGTTGGCCTAAGAGACAGTTATCATTTGACAGTATAGTCTTCATCTTCTCGGCCATCAGGAATAAACCCGATGGAGCGAGTGTTTGAAAAGTGTTTGAAATATTACTTTAGCAATATAAATTATACAAAGTGTTTAATTATTAGGTACTCTCCACAAAATATTACCGACTTTTAGATAATCGTTTTTAGTTCTTACGGATTTATAACACTACTGCCCAAAATAAAGTGTGTTATGTGTTTAGGATTCATGTATGTATAATACATTTTCCGTTTCTTTATTCCACCATAACCTCTTAATGGTAAAACCGATTTAGAAGAGTGTGGTATTGTTAGTATCGTTATGTCATCCCGAGTGTCATAGGGTACCTAATATAATAATTGTCTAAATGTTGAAATGTCAATAAATTAGGATAAATATATCGTAATATTAGTATTAAATGAAAAGTCTGATACCTCGGAAATAAATATGTACCTATACAGATAAAAACACAAATTGCAAAAATTCGATGAGCAAACCTTTTTACTATACGACTGTCCAACAAAAAGGTGTGCTATGCATTCAGGGTTCATCTACATATGTATGTTTTTCGGTTCTTTATTCCACCATAACTTATAAACGCTGAACCCGATTGAGAATTGGGTGATATTTTTAGAATCATTATGTTATCCTGAGTATCATAGAATACATTAACTGTCCGAATATACAGTAAGTAGTAGTCTAAATGTCCAAATCTCCAAATGTCAATAAATTAATATAAATATATCGTGTTTGTTATCAATTGTAAGGTCAGATTGAGTACATTTCGGAAATAGACATGTATTTATATGGAATATAAACTAAAACTGTTTTATAAAAAACCTGAAGAAAAATTATCATAAATACAATAGTTAAATCTTTTACTCTTTTTAATATATTTATTTGTTACTTGAGCACCGAGGGGAACGAACTAAAGTGCGGCGTCGTTTCAATATACCTGCCGCAGGGTTCAGGGCGAAAGTTATTCTCTTACAATGTAATAATAAAAAATAATTTGTAATTCGTAATAATTATTAGTAATATAAAATCGGAAACTATCGCGGTTGTTTGACATTATAAATAGGATAGAAAACGAATTTACCGCGTGAAATTTGTAGCACCCGACGTTTTGGTGACGTTGCAGCCGCCGTTGTCCAGGACAGAAAACATCAAAGCTGTCAAAAACGTTCAGCGAGAAAATCGGCGATCAGCTAACATATATTGTATAGCGGAAGTAACCACTGGATCCCACTGGATTTCAAAATCCCATTGTGCTATCCAAGGAACAATTCTACTTTCCTAGCATGATCCGGGAAGCCATTGAAATAATAAGAACCCCAAACTTCAATAGAGACGACGGTTACAAACTCTCCTCTACATGGAACTCTCTTTTTAAATTGTTCCCGCCGCCGAACGCCGAATGCAAAGACGTAAGACAGGATACAGTGAGTGTTGTGTGCAAGACGGATTTTCAAAATTCGCGCGCTCCGAGCTCGGCCCCCACGACCGTTATAACCTACACACAAGGCGGCAGCGAAATGCGGCCTACCCGCAAAACAACGGATTGACAGCTCTTCAGTCTACCCTGGACAACGGCGGCTGCAACGTCACCAAAACGTCGGGTGCTACAAATTTCACGCGGTAAATTCGTTGTCTATCCTATTTATAAATATTAGTAATATTAAATACTAGTAGAGCAAATAAATATATGTAGAGCAAAACAAAAATATCGAAATATATTTTTAAATTGTAATAAATGTTTTCTCTGCCCTACTTCTACCAAGGTTCATAAGCCAAAATGTTAAGTGATATTTTTTTTATTCCCAATACTCTTTTGCTCATAATATTATTCATAATATTATCGATCTTCGGTCTATAAAGATGCATTTGCAACTTTTCCAAAATTTGATTATTTTACTCGGAAATCATAAGTAGGTACTAAAAAACGAATTAAAAAGCCGGAAAAAATATATATTTTATTTTTTTTAAATCACCAGAGTTCGTTGGTCATTTGCGATATTTATAAAACTGTATATTTTCAAACCATATTTTATTTCTAATATTAAGATTCTGATGCCTCAATAACATGGAAAAATCTAATTTGTAAATAATTCGTTTTCGATAATTTATAAAATGACTTTAAAGTTATGGGACACATTAGGTCCCATGGTCCCAAAGGGTTAAATACTATCGGTGTAATTTTATTTCAACTAATAAAATTGAAATAAAATAAAATAGGAAACATACATATGTATAGGTACACACTTTAAAGAAGGGTTGCTTGTAAGAGATAGCATAATAAAACCGCTCATTATGAAATTTCGGAAATAAGTGTATTAACTACGTGTATGAAAATGTTTGAAAATATAAAATAACAGTATCCTAAATTTGAAACTTGTGGGTTACTAGACGTTAGCTGGAATACCGAAGACTCGAATCTCTTAGTGACAACTTTGGAGCTGTTATCTGCAACGGGAGAACCCGACACCTCTGGCTATTATAATGATATGGGAGCTAATGGGTCCTGTTACAGTTAGGCCACTAAGACCTATGTGTTTAGGGTCGGTCAAACTCACGGGTCAACACCTATCCTGCGGCATCCACACAGAAGTGCGAGTCCGGGTAGGACTCTTGCCTGCGGGCCAGTTTACCATAGGAGTAAACTTTCGGGCGCTCCTGGACGGTTTGCGCACCGTGCGGCGCCAACCAATCGATTGTATCAAAAATAAATAAATAAATAAATAAATTGTGCATTCCGACCGACAACCGTAGGAGTCTGGAAACAGTACTGTCTTCTACAGAGACAGGGAGTTAATGGGCCCTTGCTGAGTTGGCCACGAAGACCCATTCTGTTCAGGGTTGGTCACACTCACGGGTCAACACCTATCCGACGGCCTCCACGCATGAAGTGCGAGCCTGGGTAGGACTCTGGCCTTATGGTCAGTTTCCCCTGGGAATCAACCTTCTGGCGCTCCTGGACGGTCTGCGCACCGTGCGGCGTAAGCCAATCGACTGTGCACTCTGACTAACAGTCGGGGGAGTCTGGAAGCTGTACTGTTTCCTACAGAGCGGGGGTGGTTGCGGACCTTACGGCGACTGCTCTTGAAACGACCATCGGCTATCCGATCCTGGGTGAACAGCCGGGCAAAGGACGCTGTGGTCCGCGATAGATTCGGTAAACACAGTTTGACTGCTTAGTAAGGGAGAGGACCGCGCAAGCGACCTCGAACTCGTAACCAATCGAGAGACCGGAGTAATCTTGTCACAATTGGAAGTAAGGGTGTGAGTGTATGCCCGCCGGGTAACACTCCTGGCTATCTCGCGGTTAAGGCGTTGGCCTCTTACGGGCTTGTGACGTAGCTAGATGGTGGACTGTTTTGTCCCCAAGTCTTCTACGCTCACTCCGGGAGATAGAACGACTAATCGTTAAAACTTTCTGAGGTGAAGTGAATCGTTAAAACTTCCAGCGGGCTCGCCCGCTGTAGTCGAAAACCCAAGTTGTCTTCTACAGAGCGTGGGTAGTTAACCTTACTGCAACTGCTCTTGAAACGACCAATCGGCTACCCGATACCGGTCGAACAGCCGGGCAAAGTATCCGCGATAGTTTCGGTAGAACACCGCTACGTAAAGGAGAGGACAGCGCAAGCGACCTCGAACCTGTTATCAGTCAGGAAACCGGAGTAATCTGGTTTTAACTGGAAGTAATGGCGAAAGTGTCGGCCCGCTGGGTGATCTCGCGGTAAGGCGTTGGTCTCTTACGGGTGAGAAGCGTAACTAGACAGTGGACTGTTTTAGTCCCAAGTCTTCTAAGCTCACCTCACGGAAGATCGTCGATCTACAACTAATATAGTTAAAACTTCCTGAAGTGACTGGTTCTACTAGTTATTATAATCACGTAGATCGTTCTTTTAATTGTCTCTTAGTGACAACTATCTAAAATCGAAGACTATCGCGGTTGTTTGACATTATATATTTTATTAAACTATTGCATAGCTTTTATCGCGGGCCTAGTAGGCCAGCGCGGCGACGGAATGAAGAAATTTCTTAACGAAAATAATGATTTTAAACTGATAATTACGTCTAAACGAGTACTGCTTAAGAACATTTTCGTAATATTCTTAGCTTTGAATACTTTAGATTTTGTTTATATTACATAGTGTAATTAATTTGTGAAATTAGGTCTAACCGAACACAAAAACGACTACTGCGCAAATACTATCTGGCGTATTATTATGAAACCTGCACCATTTTAAAGATAATTTAATTATCTATCTTTTTATCTACGATTTTTATCGAATAATCCGTTTTTTTTGCTTTATCGAATAAAAAATTCGTGCGCGGCGCTCTATCGGAAGACGTTTAAATTATTCCGAATCATTTGCTACCGCAGCCGCAAATGATTCGGAATAATTTCAACGTTTTCCAATAGAACGCAATTATCTGATATCAGAAAAAAATATATATATAATTATAATTGCATAAGTTGTTAAAAATGCTATGCAATAGCTTTACCGCGGCAGTCCCCGAGTGCCACACGTATTTTTTATTTATTTATTTAATTAATTCAGCAACGCATTTACAATGCATATGCATCGTTTATATTCATATCAATAAACAAGTATTTATATTATTAAAATTAAAATTAAAAATGAACACGGCTGATATAGTCTACCCTGTTTTTTACATTATAATCAGTACCCTGGACAACGGTATTGGCAACATCTCCGAAACGTTGAGTGCTACAAACTTCACGTGGTAAATTCGACTTTTTTTATATTTATTATTATTATTTTATTTATTATTTATTCCGTAGCCGGCGATTGGGGAGAGGTCGCCCTCGCAGCCAATACGCTGCTGTCGGGGCCGCTGTATCTCGTACTCCATTCAAGATTCGCTTCCATTCTTGACGATTTTTTTCCACGTTTCGAGCAGCCCTAGCCGATAATCGTTGATTCTTAAGATCGTATTTGATGTTATTTAGCTAGGTTTTCTTCTGTGCCGATCGCTGAGTTCTCCATTCTGTCTGACGGTCTCGTCAAAGAAGTTTACGTGGTAAGCGAATATCGTTCATTCGGCAAACACGGCCGAACCATCGTAGCCGACGTTTTTTTACTTCTTCTTCGATCGTTTTTAGTAGATCGCGTCTTTCTCTAATGGTCTCGTTTCGAATTCGGTCGCGTAGTGAGACACCGAGAATCTGCCTCAAGCATCGCATTTGGAAGACTTAGAATTTGTTGAGGTCCGATTGTAGTAGTAATTTATTATGATAACTATCTGACTGCGATTCATAATATGTGACATTAACAATAGCAGTATGGCCCAAGTATTCCATTCTCTTGGGCCGCTTGCTACCTAGCCTACATTGCCTACTACCTAACACCTGTTGTGTGGGCAAAATAAATATGTGAAATGCCGCGTTCCGTATGCTTGTCGTAACTGTATTAAAGAAATTCCTTGGTTAGCCGCAATGGAAAATATCGCCCACTTCTCTTATATTAGTGGGTAGATACGTAGGTCTAAGGTCGCACGTGTATATTGTCGTTTCCCCCGTTTCCTGTACTTGATCTAATACGATATTTCATAGATGAATGACTCGGGGGGAGGCCTAGGGGGTCGTAAGAATTCGTTTTCTGGAATTCCGTGTCTCAAAGATGTAGGATGGCTATACACGGTGCGACCGTATAAAACTAATCCTCTACATGTTGAGTTAGGTATATCGCTGCCGAATTTGTAAAATACACACACTGGGCCGGATTGGGCAGCATATCATTATTTTTGTGTATTTAATATTCTTTATTAGCCGCATAAAAATATTTATTTTATTTTATTGGAAGTTCAATTTTAAAAAAGTACTAACTGAATAGGACCTCCTTTGGAACAGACAATGTAATGTCTTGTAATGTCTTCGTAATGTCTTCTTTAGGACTAGGGTTTTGGAACGATCGACCACATCTTCACACTTCGGCAGGTTATCCAAGAGTCCGAAGAATACAATAGGCTCCTTTATCTAGCCTTCGTTGATTATGAAAAAGCTTTCGACTCAATAGAACACTGGGCAGTCACCGAATCGCTACATCGATGTCACATAGACTACTGGTATATACAGATCCTGAAGAGCTTGTACAAAGCGGCAACAATGACCGTACAGCTGAAAGAGCTAACAGACACTATACCAGTCCAAAGAGGAGTCCGACAAGGTGACGTTATATCCCCTAAACTGTTCACCAACGCTATGGAGGATATATTCAAGACATTGAACTGTAGTGGCAAGGGAATCAACGTTGACGACGTGTATCTCAATCACCTGCGCTACGCGGATAATATAGTTATAATCGCTGAATGTGCCGAAGACCTACAACTCATGCTGGATCAACTATATCACGCGTCCCTGCGAACGGGTCTTAAGATGAACATAGACAAGACAAAGGTTATGGCGAAAGCCGATTTCACACCGAATCCCATTTCATTGAATGGACAACCGCTGGAGCAGGTGCAGAAGTACACATACCTAGGACAGGTGATGAAGATCGGCCGGGACTCGATGATGGCAGAGATAAAGCGAAGAAAACAATTGGGATGGGCAGCCTTCGGGAAGCTGAGCTTCGTGCTGAAGTCCAGAATTCCCCAATCGCTCAAGACAAAGGTGTATAATCAGTGCGTGTTACCGGCTATGACGTATGCTTGTGGGAGATGGACACTGCTGGGATGATCCACGAGCTTAAGGTGGTGCAGCGTAACATGGAGCGAGTCATGCTCTGCATATCGTTGCGCGATCGAGTCCGAAACGAGATCATCAGACAGTGCACGAAGGTGGTCGGCGTGGGTCAAAGAGTAGCCAAGCTGAAATGGGCTTGGGCCTGCCACGTGGCCCGACGACACGATGAACGGTGGAGCAAGCGCGTTTTGGAGTGGAGACCCCGGCTAGGCAGAAGAAGTGTGGGCAGACGACCGGCCCGATGGTTCGATGACATCAAGGAGACAGCTGGACCTGTCTGGATGAGGGAAACGGACAACCTATCCGGATGGAGAGTGATTGGAGAGGCGTATGCCAAACGGTGGGCGAATGCGCGCTGATGAAGAAGAAGAAGAAGGACCTCTTAGTAGGGTTTATTTAAGAGTATAGGCAGTGTTTATGATTGTTGGGTATAGGTATAGTTTGTTTTGTTAGTGTTTGGTATAGTTGTTATAGGTTGGATTTGTTTAACACGTTGAACGCCAAAGACGGTTGGACATTCTCACAGGCTGAGACGAACACTGCTGTCTGCCATTTGACATCTCGGAAAATAATGAGTAGATCGCTGTTTCCGCAGTCAATTCCGTTTCGCTGTTTAGAAGTCATCCATTATTTTACTGATTATTACTGATTTTTTTTTTGCGAAAAAGCAATTCAACTATTTTTGGACGATTCTATATTTATTGGTGTGGCCCCGGAGGAAAGCATGCTGTCGGACACATGTCCGTCATGCCGCTCAACGTGTTAAGAGAGAAAAAATACATTTGGTTTGTAAACCAAATATATAGGTAGCAGATTCAAAAAATATACATCCTACTTAAATTAATACTTCATAAAAAAGTATCTCATGGGACGTTTAAGTATTACGTAACGCAATTTGGGGGAAAGGGGGGCGTAACGGAATTTGGGGGGAAGTCTACGATTTTTTGGACTGCTGTACAATTACAACGAAATATTCCTGGCAATGCAACGCCGGCGTGTAACATACGCCATCGGTCAAATCAACACCGCGTTACATCAAATGTATCGGAACATTTTTGCTAAAGGCAGAAAGTGTCTTAAAAGATCACGCTGCATCGAGTGAAAATCGAGTACATTATATCGAGGAAGTAGTGGAGTACATCAAATGTGTGATACGTGCGTAGGGATCCCTACACTAAGAAAAAACAAAGACGTGACCTACTTACATACCTAACGATCTTCCAGACTAAAATAATGGCCAACAAGGACAAAATCGTGTATAACCATTCCAGGCTTGTAAAGCGTCGTTGACGACTTTACAACTCTGGCATTCCTGTCAGATTATACATTATTTTTATAAATGATATTAGTATTATTTTTCTATTTTCCCGGCCCACCAACGGACCAGGAAGGAAAGTATTGTGAATGCACAAAAACATATTTTCGAGATGCAGACGGAAATATATGAACTTTTTTTCTCAAAAGTGTTTTCTCAAAATTTTATCCGAAAGGAATATGGTGACCCAGCAGGGAATTCGACTCAAAACCTTACAATGCAGTCAAGCAAACTTACTAATATACCATTGGGTACATAGGGGAGGGCCAGGCCATATGACATACAATCTTTGGAAGTGGAAAAGGAGTTATAAAGAATATTGTTATGAAAATAAAACTTACACAGATTTCAACATTGGTTAATTGAATGCATGAATTTATTAGTTAAATTTGATAAAGCGGAAAGATTTTTGAATAAAGAATGTTTTACAAACATTCTAAAGTGTCATTTGGCCATGCAGGTGAATTGATGACATGCAGGTGAATGGATTACAAAGGTAATGATATAATGAATTTTCATACAATCAAAATGACATACCAGTAACTGGAGAAGGTACAAAAGAAGGTATGTTAAGTAAATAAAACTCAAAATACATTTAATTATCTTATTAAAGTACAAAGTGGCAATGCGTATGTACTTAAATCTATGTGAAATAACACTAAAAAAAGCATGTGAACACTAGCACTATGAAGAGCAAGTACTAAAGGCAAAATGACATACCTGCTATGTCATTTTGCTTTTTTGGGACGTTTGTACAAAAATAATAATTAATAGTTTTAAAAAAAAACATAAAAACCCGCTTTTATAAATGCACATAAAAACCACATCATCAGACCTTTAAACAAAATCGTGGTCAAAGTTCATTTCAAGACTTTTCTCACAAGTCCAAACACAGCTATGATACGATGTTCCATCATGAAGTTCCAGTTCATATCTTCCGACTCCATCATCAAATCAGTTCGACAGTACCATATTATTGTATTGTCATCAGAACTACATACATCTGCCAATTTTCATGACGCTACGATCCTTGGAAGATGGTTAAATTAGTTACCTTAGATTCCATTACATGGTTACATACAGGTCGACCTAATAAAAGCGTGTTAATAAATTTTCTTTGATAAATTCAAAATTTATATTGGCAATCTGACCTAATTAAGATAGCTGAATATGTGTTGAAAACATGGAAGTACAAAGAAATAACGCTAAATACAAAATATCACTAAAAAAATTAAAAAGAAATTGCGCTTACCTTGATTTTTAAGAGATAAAATCACATGGATAAACTCCAACACGCGTGGCGCCTCATTTGACAGCTGTTAATGTTTTACTTTGACGTTTATCAATCACAGCTAAGTGTTGCCACATACGGATTGCGCATTTAAGCTAAAATGCGGGTAATATTTGCAAATATGTCATTCTGCCTGGCTAACCACGACTTTATATATTTTTCAAAACAATCAATACTAATATCAGCGGACTAAAACTCTTTTTCTCGTCAATTTGTTAGAACATGATTTATAGCAAGAACCTTTTTCGGAAGGTACAGAACACTCGACGTGCCAAACTGACCGGTTTTTGAATTATTTTTTCGATGATCCCAATCCGTCTCTTCGGTACAAGGCTAAGTGTGTCGATCTATAGTAAAAGTGTGCTCAAGAAAAATATCCCTATGGCCCCAGTAGAGAAGCGATCGCTTTGACATATAACGTGGCATGAATGTTATTGATGTTAAACTTTGAATCTCTCGACCGAATAAGACGCCAGACGGACCTCCCAAAGGCGGGCTTCGCTGAGAAAAGGAATATTTTCTATCGGAATAAACTACGTCTCATCCTAGGGGATTTTATCATAGGACAAGTTCGTACGACTCTCAGTTGTGGTTTCATGAAAAATATTTGATGGAAGTTAATCAGTTTTTCCTTCGAGGCATTATTGATAATATTTCTCTCTGAATTCGTACCTAAATATTACATTTAATATAACATATAAATTAAATATATGTCTTCAAAAATATTCTAAACGTCTTTAAAATACATGTCTTGAGGACGATTTACTACGAGTTAGCCCAATCTGTGATAATATACGGACAACTAGGCTGGGGTGGTATGGCCAAAACAAATCTGGATCCTCTGACAAAGCCCTAAAAGCCCTTGATTACGGTTATAGCCAGGAAGCCATACTGCTACTCTAATGATCAGCTCTACAGGGACTGCATGAAGCAACTCCAACGGGTCAACGGCAAGCCGACCAGCAACGCTCTTAAACACGACACAAGACAGAAAGATAGAATGAGTACGAAATTTGGACAAAGACATTATATTAGCCTAGCAAAGAAACCATAACATATTTAACACGTATCTAGACCAGGCTAAAATCATACAAAACGACGCCCATTACAAAAGACTGGTAACATTGTGGTTGTTACACTCGAAGAGGGGGCACTGTGAGTAGTTAGTAACTAGCGTTATTAGGTATATAGATATTTTATATTAGTTATTATTGTTATTATCTTATTGGCCTTATAATTGTATTAATATATCTCCCATATGAGAGTAGATATCTTGTTTACTTTAATTTAATTTAATTAAATAACACAAGCTTTGTGTACTATATAAACTATAAGAGTTATACAATATACACTTATATATTGTATATAAGTCTCATTTTATATAAGTCTCATTGGCTCTCAAATTATACTAGAGATGAATGCGAAAGTATGATATATTAAAATATTTTATTTCTAACCACAAGTTATAGGATATACAGATGTAAATTATGGATATACAGATATACAGATTATAATATTCCCGCCGAAGCCGCACCTTTAGTAAATTTCCAGGGTTCACATTTTGTATGTACGACTAAATCATGTAAAATATACTATAGGAAATTTAATCATGTAATACTAGGGATAAATAAAATAAATAAATAAATAAATATGTTATATTTTATTATGTTATACTATATTATATATAAATATGATACATTATTTTATATGTTATATAAAATATAGCATATAAAATATGATATTATAACATAATGATATTATATTATATTGTAATATGTTATGTTATATTATATTATTTATATTATATTATGCTAAATTATATTACGTATTGTTTTTTATGAGACGGAAGAAGGACAGCAGGCAATGCGTACAGGCTCAGCAAATACCACAGAACTTTGTATCCATCACCCCAAAACAGGCGTATACCTAGTGGGGTGATGTCATCCTGACAAGTAATGCCCTTTCGCGATTTTCAACATATGTATTTTTTTTAATGTGAAAAAAAATGAATGCAATCTATTTTATGTACCTAACTATAAAAAATAGGATAAATAAAAAATAAAAAAATAACCCAATATTGCAGCAATTACCTATATACACCCAACAGATGAACGGAGAACTTAATGAGATGAGAGAGAACACCTCGATTCCGATGATAAAATCCCGTCGAAGCCGCACTTTTTAGTAAATTTCCAGGGCTATACGATCAGTGTATCTACAATTATGTGATATACAATCTAGAATTATTTATAATATGTTATAGGAAAATGAATAATATAAAACTTGGGATAAGTTTAATAAATACTAAATAAATAATGAATATATTCTCAATCAGATCGTAGTTTGTGCACTGCATTATATTCAGCCATTAGGAACGATTGCGTTTCTTCATGGGCTAAAATTGGAAATAGTTTCTTGCGAGCGAGACAGGCCAATACGTTAGAACGGATAATGTAATTGAATGAATAACACTTTCCAGCATAAAAGTACCAATCGAACATAAAGCGTCATAATGTAAGGCAGAACGAAATCTTTTCGATCTAATTCACATGGTTCTATTTTCGGTAGGTTGTATGGGGAAAGACACGATCGTTCATTACAAGCTTTTGCTTCCCTTGCAATGTTTGTCAGTTTATTTAGGTCAAATCTTACAAGCTGAATTAGAACCACTGAATCTATTTGAAATTTTTACATGTTGGTTCAGTTCCGATGCCAATGCATTTTTATGGTAAGCATGACCTGATTCTACGACCAGGGTTGGCTCCCGATGAGGCTTCTCACAGACATGAAATTTTGTACACGCATTCAATTATGACAGCCCGTTCTAAATTTCACCATGACATGGCTGATGCACCCAGGGTTGGCTGTACGTCACGATATGGTTTGTTGGGTTGTGTAAATGAGACAACGCTGTCAAAGATTTAGGTTGTTTTCGAGGAATTACTACTAAACACGTAAGTAATATCACCAACTTGGGTTGTCGACTACAGCGGGCTAGCGATTAGTCGTTCTATCTCCCTGGAGTGAGCGTAGAAGACTTGAGGATGACACAGTCCACGGTCTAGCTACGCCACAAGCCCGTAAGAGGCCAACGCCTTAACCGCGAGATAGCCAGGAATGATACCCGGCGGGCCGACACTCACGCCCTTACTTGCAATTGTGACCATATTACTCCGATCTTGCGATTGGTTATGGGTTCGAGGTCGCATGCGCAGTCCTCTCCCTTACGAAGCGGTGAAACGGTGTTTACCGAATCTATCGCGGAACACAGCGTCCTTTGCCCGGCTGTTCACCCAGGATCTGGTAGCCGATGGTCGTTTTAAGAGCAGTCGCCGTAAGGTCCGCAACCACCCCCGCTCTCGAAGACCCGTGTGTTCAGAGTCGGTCACACTCACGGGTCAACACCCATCCGACGGCCTCCACACATGAGGTACGAACCCAGGTAGGACTCTGGCCTTGGTCAGTCTCCCCTGGGAATCAAACCTCTGGCGCGCCTGGAATCCGGCTCGAAGGACCATGTAATGAGGTGCGGTCTCCTCGGACAACCTCTAAATGTCGCTGGTGAAGGATTGCAGGATTCCAGGTAAACGCCTTGTTCGTGGTGGCACAGATTTATTGTCGATTTGGTACAATACAAAGTACACGCGAGCGAAATATATTTATAACAAGCAGGAATTGCGGTGGCGACGATATCGACCGTCCGCTCCGATCGTATGGTAATCTGACGTCTCAGTGGCGGCGTTCGACCCGTCTTCCCTTCACTCGTTGGTTGCGTTCAGCGGCATCGCTCGATGTAAAGTTGCCACGCTAGAACGGTTTAGGCTAAGTACGAAACACCATTTGTAAAAGAGTTTTTGAGTAGTTTCTGAGATGAGTGGTTTCTGAGATTACCCCCTACATACAAACTTACAAACATTACTTTTTTATACTATTGTTGTTTTGTTTGTTTGTTTATATTCTTTTTTGTGAAAATGTCACAATAGGCTGGTTTATTGTCATATGACAATCTCTTACAACCAACCCTACTATGACGTGTTATATGTATGTGTGCGTGTAACATGTCTGTAAGTATGTGTCTTGTTATTGCATTCTATCGACAGAAATGAAAATGCAATTCCGTTAATTTGATCCCAACGGAAAATGGTGACGCAGCCGGGAATCGAACCCGGGACCTTACAATGTAAGGTCAGGCGACCTAACCACTATGCCACCGGGCCGTGTTGTTAGTACAGATTGACGTAGACGTTTATCCTAACCTCTAAAGATATATTATCATTGAGATATGCACCTGTTTTTAAAGGTGGGTATAAAGAGGTGGGTATAAGATCCAACCAACTTCGCACCAGTGTCTATATTACATGTAATAAGTAAAGTTTATGAAGTTTTTATTCCGATTCTTTTCCAGATCAATTGATATTTTTAAATTTTAAGTTTAAATATGTACCTTTAGTCATCCCTAGATCTACGATTTTTTTCCAAGCTGAGCAAAGAATTGACAATAGCGCCCTTCCCCTCTAGCACTTGGGATACATGATTTTTAAAAACTTGTTGGAGACTCGGTCCAACATACCCACAACAAAAAAGTAATTTCTATAGAATCGAAATCGCAAACACGCTCGAATAAACACGAGGCAGCTGCAATTGATTTCCAACTAAATTCGGCATTTTATGTACAGTCAAACGATGACTAATGTCATTTCTTCTGATCGATACGAATTGACACACTTATTTCTCACCCCACTCATAACTATTGCGTCACTACATACCATATAAAAAGCAGTACATTCGACACATATTTTATCATTCCCTGGCGGACAGTAACCGCTCATCTACAAGTACTCGCGCTCTTCATTACCTTCGAGTCAACCACACTACGCATATATAGTATACGCGATCATCATTATCTTCGAATCTATCGCGGCGCTTCACACTTCGGACACACACAACCACGACTTCACCACACAACCTCACCTCGCGCCCACACTACCTACATACCGGCGAAATATCAATGAAGGCGTTACGAACTGGCGACCTACTACATACCTTCTGAATAAATACTTCAACTTCAACTACAACGACTTTCAATAACGGAGAAAACTTCTTTATGAGAACCACCCTTCGCTTTCGAATAATTGGAGTCTAGTGAAGGGTGGCCACTCTCACACTGGTGACCCCGAGTGGCCACTCTCACAAACTCACGAGTCAAATATATTGTGTCGGACTTTTTGTATATAAACCCTTAAATAAATATGCTTTCTTTATTAGGTATTTTTTAATAACTTTTCCTTATGTGTAACATTAACATAGAATACATAAGTGATGATATGCACCTCCAATCCTATGGTCGCAGCAAATTTTACCGTCTAATATCGCTACAGATTTACACGTGAGCTTTCCTTTCCGCGAAAGAAACTATTACCACATCAACTAATAATTATAGTGACACGTTAAAAATAAAGTTGTTAACAAAGAAAACCAAAGATAATTACTCGCACACCTTATCAGCCACGTAAATTTCGACCGTCGCTTGACGTTTGACCGTACGGTTTTATTCGGCCCCGCTCACCTAGCCCCGTCCCCTTCTGTCTGCGGGGAGGATTTTTTCCAGACGCGACGGTTATTCCACTGCTAGGGACAATCACAAACACTGCGCACGCGTTCAAAATTTCATATTGTGTACCATTTTAAGGCATCTAAGACTCAATTGACTATGTAAATGTCCCACCCCTGACGATTCGTATGATGTTACAAACCTAAAAACGTATGATGCTTCATATCGATTGATTTTCAGTGAGCGTTATTTTGGTCACTTCTGTTTTAGCTTAGCGAGAATTAAGAATGTATGTGTCTACCGCTGCAACAAAGTCAATCTAGGTTATGCTTGATCTGTTGCACCGTTTCCATAAATAACCATTACCTACTTAATATTTCAGCGTACTTTTAGATACCAAGTATCAGTTATACGGATTTAGTATAACAACACAGCACCGGTAAAAATCAACCTCGCTTTCTCGCTTTCCCATCTTCTAGGTCTGTTAACGGTTATGAAATATCATTGTTATAGCGTCTACGTCTAGCTTTATTCCTGCCGCCTTCAAGACGTCTCTCATTTCATAAATCACTTTTACACTATCCTCGTTTAATTTCTCTTGTGCTGAAGGTTTAACTTATTACAAAAATTAAGATCAGCGAGATTCAATGGAAACCAGCTCCGTATCTAGGGGGGGGGGGGTGAATACAGTTACCTACCCCTAGGCAGATTTAAGGGGCACCAAAATCATGTATTTGAATAAACCATGTTTTTAGTAAAGTGCCTAGAATATTTGATTTTGGGACACATCCTGAGTTATAAATAAGATAGAAAACGAATTTAGAGAGTGGAATTTTGTATCACCCTACGTTTCGGCAACGTTGCAGCCGCCATTGCAACGCGGTAAATACGTTTTTTATCTTATTTATAATGTTAAACAACCGCGCTAGTCTCCGATTTCACATCCTAAGTTGGTTATGAACGCCTACAAAAATTCCTTCCCACCCACAGAAGGAGTCCAGGCTACACGAGCGGAGCCGAGTAAACCCGAACGGCCGAACATCAAGCGACCGTCAGTAATTATGTGGCTGATTAGGTGTGCCAGTAATCAGGGTTGGTTCTTGTTAACGACTGGGATCTTTGTTAACGACTACTCTTTAAAACATGTCTCTAAAATTATTAGTTGATGTGGTAAAAGATTCTTTTGCGGGTAACTTCACAACGCTTTCACGAACAACTTATAACATATATAACATGAGCACTTTAATAACAGGCGAGTAGGAAAAAATGGGTTATATAAAACAACCATGTAATGTGACTGATTTGATATTAATATTATAATATATAATATTATGCAATATAATACCAATACAAAGTCGGATGGTAGCTACTATTACAGTTATATTAGGCAATATAATAACATTCACACTCGGATAACAGTTAGGTACTTAAATAAGAAGTAGGAGATTTATTCAAATCTAGAATTAAATTCATGGAATCATCGAATATGTCTAATCCTTTACATGTGGTATCAAAAACATGACATATTCTGCTGATAGGTCTATTCGACACGATAGTACTATTGCAAGCGACAACAGAAAATTCAAATTCAAATTCAAATTCTTTATTTTACAAAAAACATAGTATCAGTTACAAATGAATTAAACCTAACCTAACTGGATCGCACGAGACGTCCGCACTAAGGTAGGCTCAGAATCGTATAATTAAGTACTGCCTAATGCTAAATAAAAAATTTCGTTGAGGAATGCCGTGAAAAATAAAATCAAGTAAAGTAAAATTTTAGTAAAAAAGAAAATTTCAAATTATCTAGAAAGGTATGTGATAATAATAATAATAATAATATATAATAATCATAAATAATAATAATCATAAATATATGGTAGGTTAATAATATTGTGTTAGGAATGTTAAGTTAGATAGGAATAAAGCAAATTAATTTTTCGGTTTCTTTCCTTCCCTGGGTGATCAACCAGTGGGTTAGTCTTTTTTTGTTTATATTTATTTTTATATTAATACCTTGAGTATAAATGCCGGGTATATCCTTAGTTTTATTGAACAACTTTGAATGAGTTTTATTGAACAACAAAATGATCAGAGCTTTTGTACGAGAGGTGCAGAAAATGTAAAGATCGTAATAATCGCTATAGATATAAATTGAATAATCGTTTATAAATCTACAAGTAAAAAGTTGAAAAAACTCTAAATAAATTGGAAACCTTTCAAAGTTTATTACTATTACCTTAAAATTAGGCAAAATATCACTTGATTGATTTTTCCTCAGATTTTGATGAATTTTAATAAACAACTTATATATTTTGAAATTTTATAAACCCCTTTAGGGGATATATCAACTTATCGATTTGAGTTTATTGAAATGACACTGGGACAAGTTATTTTAAAAATCGAAGTCTGAAAATCATTAGTCATTAACACCCTTTACTTAACACGAAGGTAACTAATTTAACCATCTTCCAAGGATCGTAGCGTCATGAAAATTGACAGCTGTGTGTAGTTCTGATGACAATACAATAATATGGTACTGTCGAACTGATCTGATGATGGAGTCGGAAGATATGAACTGGAACTTCAGGATGGAACATCGCATCATAGCTGTGTTTGTACTTGTTAGAAAAGTCTTGGAATGAACTTTGACCACGATTAGGTTTCAAGGTCTGAGATGAAGCCGGAAGATAGGCACTGGCATTCCACGATGGAATATCGTATCATAACCGTGTTTGGACTTATTAGAAACGTCTTGTAATGAACTTTGACCACGATTAAGTTTCAAGGTTTTTTTGGTTTTTACGTGCATTTATAAAAGCGTGTTTTTAGGGTTTTTCTAAACTGTTAATTTATTTTAGCTCATTGTTATCAATATTTCTCTGCTTATTTCTCACAAGCCACATAAGATTATTATATAAAACTTAAGGCACGTGGAATTTTAGACCAATATATAAATATTCTTGGAATATTTGTAGATGGATGAGGCCTGTCTGAAAAGTATCGGACTTTGAATTTTCCCGCACCCACAGTTGACAAGAGCAGGCGCCGACAAGCAACTAGTTGCCCAGTAACTTTTTGTCTCTGTCGCTGTCTCCTTGTCGAGATTTGAACGATGCGCAGACGGAAGCGACAGCAACGCTACTTTTTCGTAAAAAAAATCGCATTCATCGACATGGATTTCAAAGAGACGGTTGTGGTCTGTGCGCTTGTTCGTAAAAATCGAAGACGATGGCGAAAAAGGATATATTGGGTCCTCCATATGGAGTGACAGACTGACATTAGGAAAATTCCATACAAGGTTTAGTAAACTGAGAGCATTCCAAAAAAAAAATCCGACAAATTTATTGAATAACAACGTAATCAAATCGTAATCAAATTGGCCGTCTTTAATTTAGACACTTTTCAATTTATAAAACTACCGGATGATGCGAAACCGTCGCAAGGCCTGTACTTCGATGTGATTTTAGTGAGTGGTACATTTCCGTTGTCGAGCAAACAAAAACGTATTCAGCCTTATTTTACAACTGACTCTTTGTTATATCGTTATATCTATAACAAACATAAGTAAGTGGCTCTCTAGACGATCAAGCATGCTTGTCAAGCATCACGTCGCGGTCTGGGAGGGAATCGTAAATATTTTTTTAAATATTTACCAAAAATGCCTAATTTTGTAGTTTTATACCAACGACTCATGTCATATCTCAATCAATTACGTCTAATTAGCGTGACTCCCTGGTATAAGCTACAAAATAGGACATTTTTGGTAAATATTTTTTAAAAATATTTGAATATTTCCTGCGATTTACGATCCTCTCCCAGCCTGCGACGCGATACTTGACAAGCATGCTTGATCGTCTAGAGAGCCCCTAATACAGCAGAGGTAGAAGTGAAGATATACAAGTAAATATATCAAAAAGAATAAAAAACAAGACTGCCGTTAGGGGCTCTCTAGGCGATCAAGCATGATTGTCAAGCATGGCGTCGCGGGCTGGGAAGGGATCGTAAACCGCAGGAAATATGCAAATATATTTTTTAAATATTTATCAAAAACGTCTTATTTTGTGGTTTATACCGGAGTCACGTTAATTAGACGTAATTGATTGATGCAAAACGTCACTCCCTGGTATAAAACTAGAAAATTAGGCATTATTGGTAAATATTTAAAAAAATATTTGCATATTTCCTGGGGTAATACCTACGATTCTCTAGCAGCCCGCGACGCGGTGATCGTCTAGAGAGCCCTTACAGAAACTAAACTATTGTGTTGATAATTATATTTATTACGGTTTTTTATTGAAATATTTGTGTTTTATTTACGTATGAATATAGAGATAAATATATTTTCCTAAATGTACTCAATCAAACCTTTCATTTGACTTTAAACACGATATATCGAATCGAGATGAAGACTTGAGAAGATTTTGAGCCCCGCTAAGACGAAGGCCATTTCAAGATTGAAGTATATCTGCGTGTCTGTCCTTGTGTATGTATTCCTCCACCATAGCGTCCAAACGCTTAATTGTTGAAAACGCTTAATTGTCCAAACGCTTAGTTGAAAAGATTGTGGTGGAAATCTGTCCACCAGGGGAGGGGCCGCACTAGTCTGACTATCATCCTCAAAATATTGGACTTAAAGATTAAAACTTGGTATACAAGATGGCTTGTTACAAGCTGCAATAATATTTAAATATATTTTTATATGGCCAAGACGTTCATGTATCACACACCAAGTTTTTAAAAACCCTGTCCCAAATCGTTGGAATATCACCTATACAAATTGTACTAACAGAATTACAATTCCGCCATACAAATTTTATTTATTTATTTATTTATTTAAGAATTAATTACTATGAAACATTGATTAGCTTATAAAAATAACAGGAACGGAATAGCAAAACCTTAACCTTTTGCTTATTTGTTTCTGTCACCCAACTGGGACTAGCCCGTTCTAGGGTGGACAGGACTCCAATATTACAATCAAGTTTGCTTGATTGCTTGGTTGCTTACAAATATACAAGTTTTAGTAAAAAGCTAATGACACTAAATTGCCCTAAAATGTGGTCTTCAGAATAAAATAAAAAAATAATAATAATATTTTTTTTTATTAAAAGATAATATAATAAATAAAATGCAATTCCATTATTTAATCGGCAATAAATATCATATAAAATTCGATTAAATAAAATAAATAAAGTTATATGTGAGAAAAGAAAGAGACGGTCATTAATATTTATTAATATAAAAATACCTAGTCTAAAAAGTATAGGTACTTAATTGTCAAAGTCAAATAATTTTTGGTAGTTAGTTCAATGTTAAAATATAATTAACATATATGTTTAAAAATATGTTAATAATGTGTGCAGCTAAGTTTTATTATACTATTATTTCTAACATTTGATGTATGGTTAGTCTGTCATGATTCGATAACCATTTCTTTAATTTATTTTTAAATTCCCTAAATGTCAAATTCATTTTTATTTCCATATTGATCAGATTGTAAAATCTCGGCGCAATGAAAGAGTAATGTCTTTGTCCAAATGATGTTTTCCTTCTGGGTATTATTAAGTTATTTTCTAAAACTTGTGTCGTTGGTCGCCGGTTCTGAATTATTCCTAAATTTGAGTTACTGTCCAAAAGAAGTTTTTAGAAAAAGTTGCCTACAATCAAGAACTTTAGCTTCCTTATAAAGTTCATTAGTGGGATGGCGATATGGTCTACGTAGAATAATTTTTAATGTAAATTTCTGCGCAACTTGCAATGGCTCTAGCAGGGTTTTACCACATCCACCCCATCCAATTATGCCGTAAGTAATAAGCGATTCACATAAAGCATAATAAACAGTTTTTAGTGTTTTGGAATCCAGAATATTCTTCAGTTCTTTGAAAACATATCCAAGGATTCGCACCTTCATAGTCACGTTATGTATATGAGAATCCCAACGGAGAAAGCAATCTAGAGTGATGCCTAGATATTTCCAAAATATTTCTCTTTGTATAGGCTGACAGTTACAAGACTCTACGCTATCGCACTCGTGTATTACAATAGTTTTATTAGTAGTGGGTTGACCTCTGGTTGTTATACTAAATGGCATGTATTTGGTTTTGCCAACATTAAGCGTCGACATAAAGTTTCCTAGCCAATTTTTAACAATTTCCATGCCCTCGTTTGCTTTCTCAAATGTGTAATCCCAGTGTAATCCAAATGTGTAAATGTATGGATGAATCAAATAATTAATTTTGCTGCATAGGATGCAGCAGTTGGTTCGAAATTTGAATGTTTAACGGAGAATATTACGGCGACGCGCGTTTTCAATTCCATTTTAAAATTTAACGAGATGGCGTCCTTGGCTAATTGCCGGAAGAGTCTTAGGATGACATAACCGATTTTTTATTTTACCTTGTGTATAAATGCCGGGTATATCTTTAAATTCATTTAATAGTGACTGTGCCAAGTATAATAAATGTATTTGTGCATGGGTGTTATTCAGTTTGGGAACCTTGTGATTTCTATTTGTTATGTGGATCGATCTTGTGTTAATTTGATGCATTGTTTGCTGGTGCAATTCTTTACGTTGATGACAATATAGTATTATCGTTTTAGTAAACGTTAAACGTACGTCAGGAACAGAGGAATCAAGAAAAAGTTGTTCGGACGAGTATTTCAACGATTACGACCGAGTTTGGGCAGCTATTATGTGTGAAAATTCCCACACTCGTATTAACTCGGGCAAGGTTTAACTGCAGGAAAGATCACTCCTGAATATTTCTGGCGAAAATAAATACGATTTATGGTATGTGGAAGCGAGACAAAAGACATTTACGATGATTCAAACGAGGTACCACTCCACACTATCTCCCAATCTCTACAAATCGGGCGACATCACGCGATGTTTGTACTGTCCAGTGTTTTGAGCAGTGAGGTTGTGTGTTTTGAACGCTCGTTTCAGAATTTACCACACCATAGAACAATTTTGATATATTTTTTTTTTTATATTTGAATGTTTTAGTTAGTTCTATGCATTAATAAGGAATAATTATTAATTATGATGAATCAATATGTATTGATATTATTATGATAATAATTAAGATGCATTATTATTAATATACCTATTTTATTTATTTATTTAATTAATTAAACAGTTCATTTACAATGCATAAGTCTCCCTAACAAAATTTAACACGGCCGATATGAGCATTATTAGCCTGTATGTACTGCTGCTGCCCAACTAAGTGCCAGGACTTGTTTCAGGGAAGCGAGCTCTCTAGTTTTTAGTTCACATATATTCGGCGATTTGAAAAAAAAATAAAAAGGAAGAGAAGTATATATTTATAACCGTCGCCATTACAAATTATAACTAATAATCACTAAATAATGATCCCATTAGAATTTAAAAAATAAATAAAACACAGAAAATAAATAATTGTGTTAATAAAATAAAAAAAAATGTCAAATAATATCAAACAATAGTCACCAAAATTAATGAATAAATAAAAAAGAAGTCAACGAAAATAATAATAATAATAAGAATTGTCAAGGATAAGATTTAAGAATTATGATGGATTATTAATTTTTATGAATTTCCTTTATTTCTTAACCCACACTATGCATCAGAAAATCAACTTTCAAACCCATTTTGGGCCTGAAGTGGCTTTTATGAAGGATATACCATATAATATGTTCAGTAAATAAAATTTATTCATTAAATCAAATCAAATCGCATTTATTGTCTTCAAAAACTTTTACATAGTTGTTTAGACATTTTATATAAAATTTAAAAAAAAGTTTTTTTTTTATTTTTTTATTTATTTACAGTTTACTGAAGACGTTAGTGTTGATAACTGTAAACAGTCAAATGATATAATTTTATATTCAAATTTGGAGTTATTAGACGAAAATACCGAGTAGTTATGATAATGACTACAGATGTCGTTGTAAATACCCCTAAAATGGTCAATTAATGAAATAAGCTGGGTAATGTCAGAAAGTAGTCATATAATCAATAGAATTTACTCGTTATTTTCTTTTGGGTAATATTGAACGAGTATTTAAGGCGTTTGTCTGTATCTATTTAGTACTCTGAGAAAAGGGAAAAAGTAATTAGAAGTGGCTTGTCTGGCATTGTATTTTTAGAGTCGACGAAGCAACGTAGTCGTTACTGTTATATGTGTTCTAGAAGTTTCGGGTTAAATTCGGAAGATGGGAGAAGTGCTCATCGAAGTTACTTATTTCAAGCACACTAAATAGTCGATTATTAACCCTATTGACATTTTCCCCCTCTCCGATTCTCTTTTAAATTTCGTGAATTTCAATTGTAAACATCCTTATTTTATTTTATCTCTCTGTGGTGCATTAATATTGATGGCCAAAAAACTGTTTGGATATGACGTCACATGTGTATCAGTTTCGCATTTTATATTCAGACCTCAATTGAAAAGCGATAGAGAATGACGTCATCTCGCCATCTCGTATACGATCTTTAAGCTATAGATTAGGAAATCGGTTTTGTCACCCCAAGACTTTCCCGGCAAGTAGACAGACCCCTCCCCCACACCGCGCCAAACGCTTAACCCTCCAAATCCTAACGCTTACTACTTAATCCCTCTCAGAAACTAGCTCCAAAATACTCCAGGGATATAATCGCAGTTGGTTTCTGTCAGGAACGAGCCGTATAAAAAAGCGACCTCATTTTGTAATCAGAATCAACGAAAAGACAAATTCTATCGACCTTTTGCAAAATATGTGCAATTTCGAATCGCAACAAACTTGTACCGATATTACTATAGCTTTAAGGATATACTGCATATTACCGACGACATCTGCAAGCTGTACGCTGAAAATTTCAACAAACTAAACTTAATTAAACCTCCCTGCGTACAAAAATAATTTAAGAACATACATCTGGCCTAGCAATCCTAGCCATCGAAAATGAACCTCTCTATGAGACAACCTTTGATAGGTTAAACGAGGAAAAAAGCTTAACATGTAAAGCTGCAGAAAGATTAAATAGTAAAATAAATTATATAAAAAACAGCTTTTTAAAAACAATATTTTAATAAAACGCTCTGTTTCAATCCAACCCTAAGTGCAGGAGACATGTCATAGTTGAAATTAGAACGGGCTATCACAATTGAATGCTATACAGAATTTCGTGCTTGTGGTGTTGTTCGTTAAGGAGTCCCCTCGTTGGAAGCCAACCCCGCGTGCAGCAGCCCTATTGCGGTGAAACTTAAAACGTGCTATCATAATTGAATGCGTATACAAAATTTCATTTCTTGACAATTGTGGAGTGCGCTCGTCGGAAGTCAACCCTGGGTGCAGGAGCCATGCCATGGTGAAATTTAGAACGGAATTTAGAACGAAAATCATAATTGAATGCGTACAAAATTGTGTGTCTGTGCTGTTGGCCGTCCAAGAGTAGCCCATCGAGAGCCGATCCTGGACTTAGAATTAGGTCATGCCCATCATAAAAATGCATTCTTATTGGAACTGAACCAACAGGTAAAATTTCAACTTGATATAATAAGAGAAAGTGGTTCTAATTCAGCTTGCAAAATCTCACCTTAACAAACTAACAAATATTGCAATGTAAATAAAATGTCGTAATTAGCAGTGATCTAAGGATTAAAGGTGTATATACAGTCTGGCTTGTGCGTTATCTACGTTGGTTTTACATATGTATATTATATTAATGTCACACAATATAAGGACAAGTAGTTAGCAAACAGGTAATAAATAGTGCAAATATATTTAGGGGTTGTTATTTTGTCGGTCACAAGAAATCCCAACAAGTACAATTCACGAAATCTTATATTTTGAAGATATAGTAGATTTTAAATTGTTGTTTTAATTTATAATTCAATTTACCTTGCCAGTAAAATTTGAGTCATACTGATTATTTTAGCTTTAGAATTTTATTAGTAAAATTTTGTCGGATGCTGAATTTAATGCTTTGTAAAATTTGTAGTTTGATGTAGAAATTTTTTATGTCGATGCTTTTTGAAATGTTGCATTTCAAGATCACAAAGCTCAAACGGGTATTTTGGAAACGATGGTCATGAGAGTACTTAAGTACACTGCAGGAGCGCAGAAAATGGAACCAAGAAATGCCAGACATAAACGTCGGTGATATGGTCCATATGGCCAGGGTGATCGAGCGTTTAAACGAGATGTATATATGAAATGCAAACTTCCAACTTCCCTATATAGATTTACTAGGAGTCTCTTTATCACCGGGGAATATCACTCTTAATGTCGAAATTCAAGCTCATATTTTGCAAAATAAAATCTCTACATAAGAGTTAAATTTAACCTTTCGGTTACGTAACGACCAAATTGGTTGCACATCAGAACACCGTTGACTACGTAACGACTAATATTGGCGGCTTGCTCCCGGAGCGCACAGTAATATGGGTGTCCACACAAGGTTCCAACTTAGGACCCCTGTTATTTTAAATTTTCATAAATAATCTTTCCAATAGAATAAAATATAATTTCTTAATGTATGCGGACGATGTTAAAATGTATAATCAAATTATGAACATATCTGACTGCCATAAAATACAAAACGGCCTTGATTCGCTATTCACTTGGTGTTCTGGAAACAAAATGGCTCAACATAGGTAAATGTCACTCGATGTCCTTTTGTAGGAACAGGGGTCACGTTAAATACGACTATTCTATAAATGGTCATAACCTAAGCAATGTATCTAGCATCCGTGACCTAGGAATAACATTTGACTCAAACCTAAATTTCACAAATTTCATTTAAATTTCAAACCTAAAGATACACATTGAGAACATAGTCGAGAAAGCAAATAGGATGCTGGGGTTGATCATGCGGATCACTAAGAATTTCAAAAATCACAACAGCATGATCCTGCTTTATAACTCACTAGTGCGCTCTCATCTTGAATTTGGGTCCTTGATATGGAAACCATATTTTAAAACGTACTCCGATAGAGTCGAATCCATTCAAAGGAAATTTCTGAGAATGCTGTCATTTAAATGCGGCCTTAAGAATCATCTGACTGGCTACGAGGAAAGACTGACTGCTTTTAAATTTGTCACATTAGAAAAACGCCGGCAGGTTGCAGATTTAGTGTTCCTGTACAAAATTTTAAATAATAAAATCGATACCTCTTGTATAGAAAAAATACAATTTAACATTACTAAAAGAAGTCTTCGATACCCAGACTTATTTAAAACACCTTTAGCAAAAAACTATACCGGAGTTAATAACGTAATCCCACGTATATGTCGTCTGTATAACGAATTTCATCTTGACAATCGCATCGATATATTTCATGATAGTTTATGCTCCTTCAAAGCGTCCCTCTTTAAAATACTGTAATTCTGGTACTTTTTGTTTTTTTTTCCTTTTTTTACACATATTTCTTTAAAAATTCGAACATTGTTCATGCATTGTGGTAATTGTGTACTCATATAAAAAGTATATTGATGTAGTCATGTAACTGTAGTATATATGTATATGTCACTGTATGTGTTGTCAATATTCTGTTTGGGTACCAAATAAAGTAAAATAAAAAATAAAATAAAATAATATAATTTTCTAATTCGAACGCATCCTAAAATCCATACCAAATATCTAATTATTACCATAGATACATAGACGGCTGCTAGAATAATGTCGCGCGTCATTTCGTGGATATTTCTGGTAAAAATCCATTGTCAAACATCCTTTTTTTATTTTTGAGAAATCATCAAAATTTTTATTGGTTTTTAAGCTAATATCTTTATATTTTCGTATGTACATAAGCAAAACCAAATATTACATTTGATAGAGAATCTAATAAAGATCACGATATTATTTACAATCTCGAAATTGGGTTTCGTATTTTTCCGTAAGACAAGTACAAGTTAGAAACGCCGATTTTTTTTTTCACTTTTTCGACTCTCTCATATTTATTCATATATTATCTAATTGTTTTACACAGTGAGATTTAAATATTCTATATACGAAATTTTAATGCAATTATCGCACAGTTATTGTTTTTACTGATTGCTATAGTAGTTCCATAGTTATAGTACATTTTGTCGAGCGCGGCGATATTGCAAGAAATCCCAATAAATTGCCGCGGTCTGCCATGAAATTAAGCCACTACTCGAAAAACAATAAATAACGCTTATTACTTAAATCTGCAAAAGCCATTTCCTATTGGAGTGTCCTTTCTAAATTGTAAAAAAATCAAATGTTTTATATTATTTAAAAATACGATAAAAAGATGGGGCTCGTTATCAACCAGCCTTTAAATTAAATTAATAAAATATTTGTTCTTGTCAGCTCCGACGCCAACTAAAGTTTACCCTTTAAGTGGGATTTTTTTATTTTATTTTTTATTTTATTTTATTATTTTTAAGGAAACATACAGCTGTTACAATAAATTTGTTACAGAATTATTAGGTTAAAAAAAATAAAGCTAATTACATGTTTCCACTTAAACATTCATAATTTAAACACAACAATATAATTTTTTTGAAGAATTAACTAACACTCATAGGGACAGGTGGGAACTGGGAAGAAAGGAGTCATAATAAGTAAATAAAATTTTATGTAAATACACGTTCCATAATATAGACATACATATTATTTAAAGATATTCTTGAATAAATATTATTTATAATATATTATATATTGCGATTACAATGATAAATCAATACCATCATTAATAATTGCTTTCTTAAGAGCGAATGATGACGTATTGAATACGTCAATATCGCCGAGCTGCGTATTACAAATTTTACATACCCTATACATGAAACAGTTTTGTGCATAATTAGTACTAACCTGCGGAAGGTGGAATAACTCCGTTTGGCGAGTGAGTCGCGATGGTACACGGAAAGATATCATTCCAAGAAGATCAGAACAATCAATATAACCTGCCAATATTTTATGGAAAAACAACACGTCTGCGCATTTTCTTCTTGATTGTAAGGATTGAAGCCCATGAAAAGCAGCTGCTTCGTTGTGATTGGGAAAGGACAAGAAGGAGCGATAATTCAAATGTTTCAGGAACACATTTTGAATACGTTCAATTCTTTTTATGTGAACATTATAGCTAGGAGACCATATTTGAGAAGCATATTCGAGGTGACTGCGGACGAAAGCGTAGTACAAGAGTAATAGAGAATTTTTAACTGCGAAATGTTTTGAAGTTCGAAGTACGAATCCTAACATACTATATGCTTTTTTTGTGATGTTATCTATGTGGGAGTTATATAATAACTTACTATCTAAAAGAACACCTAGATCCCGGATTGCATTTTTCTTGGTTATCGAGAAACCATTGACAGTATAAATAAATGGTAGAATATTGTTTTTCCGCGTAAAACTAACGGTAGCACATTTCGCAGCATTCAGGAATAAGCGATTCGAGGCGCAATAAAGAGATAGTCTATCTAGATCATCCTGGACCAATTGACAGTCGTCAAGGGAATTAACAGGTGCGTACATTTTCATATCGTCAGCAAAAAGTAAAAACTTACAAAATTTAAAACAGGTATTTATGTCATTGATATAAAATGTAAATAGAAGGGGCCCTAAAAGGCTACCCTGTGGCACACCCGACGATATACTTGTCCAGTCGGATTTAAATCCTCCAATAACCACACGCTGGCAACGATTTTGTATGTACGATGCAAACCAACGTAGTAAATCACCGTGAATTCCAACGGCACTTAATTTTGAGATAAGATTAGTATGGTCCACCTTGTCAAAAGCTTTGCTGAAGTCAGTATAAATAGCATCCACTTGATTGCGTTTACTCATTTGAAGCGACAGGAAACTCGTAAACAAAGTAAGATTAGATACCGTAGACCTGCCAGATCTAAATCCATGCTGTTGGGGTAGAATACAATGAGTAGTTGCCGCATATAATTGATCGTAAACTATTTTTTCAAATAGCTTACTGATGATGGAGAGTTTGGAAATAGGACGATAGTTAGTAACATCAATTTTCGAACCTGATTTGTATACCGGTGTAACAAAAGCTTGCTTCCACTCGTCGGGAAAGGTGCCATAACAAACCGACCTCTTGAAAAGTAAGGTAAGCGGCAAGGCCAAAGTATGACCGCAGCGAAATATAAACAAAGGTGGGATACCGTCTGGTCCAGCACTTTTATTGAGATCGAGCTTGCTAATATACTCCTCCACCAATTCTTCAGTGATTTCAATAGACGAGATATTACTACCATGGCATTCGATATGAGCAGAAGTACTAGGACTAGCGGAAATCGGTTCAAACACGGATTCAAAATACTTACAAAACATATTACACACTTCCTCCCCTGACGCAGAGACACTACCTAAGTACGTTACTCTTTTAGGGACAGAGTCGGACTTCCGGAGGGATTTGGCATAAAACCAGAAGGACTTAGGATTGCTAAGAATATTTGTTTCAATTTTTTTAATGTACATTGCATAGCAATCCCTGTTTATAAGTTTCTGCCTGGACCTCAACAGGGAAAATTTGTTGTAGTCAAGCGGGTTGTGAAACCGTTTAAACCTTTGATGGTATCGATACTTCTCCTTGGTAATATTAATTAATGAAGCCGTATACCAAGGGGGATATTTGGATTCCCACACCAATTTCGTTGGCACATAAAGATCAATTACGCTAGCCAGAATTCGATAGAAACCGCTTAAGGCAGAATTAATGTCAGTGTTACATATAAGATCTTTCCAATTAAACACCGCAAGTTCAGCATTAATTGCGATATAGTCAGCTTTATTAAACTGTGTCACCTGCCTGCGCGAATCCTGAAGTGGTATCACGAGATCTAGGGAATATTCTATAACGAGGGCTCTGTGATACTTGTAATCCTCAGGAACTATCGGGTTGTCGCTAGCATAAACATTAAGATTTTCATTGCATAGGACAAAATCTAACGTTTTCCCCATAGTGATTGTCATGTAATAACAGTTTATGTCATGTAATACCCTTTAAGTGGGATTGTCATGAAAATACAGTAAGCAAAGGGGGTAAATAAACGCGTCTCTTATAATACTGAAGTATGTATATATTTTATACATTTCAAATTTCTTGCTTGCTTGATTGATTGATTTATTAAGTGATTGGTGGATTGATTGATTACTGAAAGGATTGATTGATTGAACGTATATTACTATATTACGAAATGTTATTTAATTTGGAAATATGCTGCGGAGATGACGCTAACTTTAATTAATTTATTAAAAATAATGACCCTTTTTGTTAAGGCTAGATTTTAATACCTATCATATTGTCGTGCCGGGGGGCTTTAAATTAAATCGATACTTAAGGAGTAAACTCCAATAAACTCCAACGCTTTAATTTACCTTGCAATGTTTGTCAGTATGTTTGTTTAGGTCAAATATTGCAAGCAGAATTAGAACCTTTTTCTCTTATCCTATGAAGTTGAAATTTTACACGTTGCTTCAGTTCCGATTACAATGCATTTTTATAGTAAGCATGACCTGTTTCTGCACCCAAGATTGGCCCCCGGCGAAGGGACTTCTCGACGGTCAAAAGCACAGAAACGAAATTTTGTATACGCATTCAATTATGATAGCTTGTTCTAAGTTTCACTATGACATGGCTGACGCGCGCAGGGTTGGCTTCCGACGAGGGGACTCTTCAACGGTCAACAGCACAGACACGAGATTTTGTATACGCATTAAATTATGATAGCCCTTTCTAAGTTTCATCATGACATGGCTGCTGCACCCAGGGTTGGCTCGGGACAGAAAGTTTTATTAAAAGCTTGTTTTTAAAAATGTGTTTTTACTATTAACTTATGAAATAAAGCAGTCAAATCCTCGTTATGGATTGGTAAATTTATAGTTTAGCCTATATGATATTGACAAGTGTATTAACCCATATATGCCTAATGATTCGAAAACGAAACAATAAGTAATACTTTTGTAAAAGCATCGGATATTCCTTTGTAAGTTCAGTAAAATCCAAAAAAAATGCCATCTTTTGAAAGAGTACGGAACTATCCCCTAATTAGCAGCGCAGTTTTAGCAGCAATTGACAGTTTTGATTGAAATAGTAAGCGGTGCAAATTGTTTTCGCGTCTTGCAAAAATCATGTCTCCCGAAAAAAAGTAAGTAATTATAGTTTATTAAAGCTTTGTACAAGTACCATAGTTTTGTAGTAAATTTTGGTAAATTATGGTTTTATTCGTGTTTTTATAATTAGTTAATAGTAATTTATAAATAGCTATGATATTTTTATAATTTCCGTTAATTTCCGTTAACTAATATACCTAGTTGCCAAAAAAATATATACTAAAAGTAATCAATACTGTTATAGGGACCTATCAACATAAACATATCTAAAAATAACCAAAATCGAATTCCCAAAATATTTCTGTGCTTAAATGGGTTAATAGCCAGATATCATTAGCAACATAAGATAAGAATGTATAATATTGTTAGCTGCGACGAAATCCATAAAGACTGCGGAAACACAAGCGAATATCTGTAAGCCGTAATACGATTATGAAGCCCGGCCTTTGAAATTAGATTGTGGTAGCAGCGCTTGAAGGATTTTCTTCCCGTATATTTCACCTAATTAGCCCAATTCTGTTGCCATTCTTCATGCCGCAAATAATTAGCAAGGCGATATGGGTAATTTGGTTATGACAAGTAAAGACGCCTACATATTAATATTATTATTTTTAACGAGACTTATCTTTCGTCGAGTGCTTCGGTTCGTCAAATGAAATCCGCTATTTTTATACGAATCCCCAAGCAAAAAGGAGTGTAATGTGTTCAGGGTTCATCTATGTATTTTTCAGGGTTCATCATAATTTTAGTTTTATGAGTTTTTTGATAAATAAAGCCTTAATTTAAAAAAAAACTTTCTAAGGGAATCCATCGATAAGGAACCAATTTAAAATTTGGACTCAAAAAAGTTGCTCATTGCCTTGGACATTAAGGCTTTAAACTGACTTTGAAAACTTTCAGGAACAATTACTCCTACAATGTAAGCGGTGAGTGTGTTTTATTATAATTTCATTATATTGACTGGTTAATTCTCTAGGCAGCACTTGGTCACATTTTTTATTTAGGTCCCAAATGAATTAAAATTTATTAAAACGTGAGAGCGCTCTGAGAAATACGCTAAATATGCTTTGCCATTACCACCCTTATACCACCACTGCGTAAAGATAGTTATTCTGTGCTAGCGCTGCGATAGAGCATTTAGTATGCGCTTAGTAGCTGGCGCGAGCGGATGTAAAATCTGCGCTTGACGCTTCGTCAACGCTGGATTTTTATTGGTCAAACCCTACAAAATTGACCCCGCCTTTTTTTACGCCCATTTCGGATATTTTTCTGATGTCTTATGTCGCCTTAAATTCTCTAACAGAGTGAACTCTCTGCCACGATCCGTTTTAGCACGTTTATTTTTAACGGCCGAATATTATGGTCATTTGCAGAGCGTTATATTTTAAACGCCAAAGTCATATATCACTATCTGATGACAGAACGATTGTTTATTTCTGCCCTTTATTTTGAAATTCCACAATCGACGGTTTAATTATCAATTTTTTCAATTTCAATTTCTTTCCAAAAAAATCTTAACAGATTGTAGAAACTTAATATTTAGGTACATTTAAATTACAGTATATTAGTTCGTTTTTACAATATTTAAATTTATCACCACGTACATACAGTTACTTCATTATTGCTTTTAGGGCATCCAAATCATTTTTAAGATTTATTTACTAAAACCACAAATTAAAATAATTGATAAAAATAATCAAGAAATTAAAATCAGAAAAAGTCAGAATAATTCAAAAATGCTACTTAAAATTGACAAAAAAATGACCAAAAAATTTGAAAAATTATTTAAAATTAACAAACTCATCGATCGAGTAAAAAGCTTTGTCTAATAAGAATTCTTTAAGTAACTTTTTGAATAAGCTTTCCACTTGAATAGTTTTTAAACTTTCTGGTAGCCTGTTAAAATAATATGGTCCTGAGTATTTTGTGTCTTGCCTTGCTGTGTTTAGTTTAATACATGGTATAAAAATGTTTAATTTATTTCTCGTATTTTTAGTATGTGTATCTGAAAACTTTTTATAATATGTTTCTTTATTCTTAAAAAACTCAGTTAGTAACTTAAAGAGATAGAGTGAGGTTAAGGTGAGGATTCTTAGCCTTTTAAAAATGGGTCGACACGACTCTTCTATCGTACGAAGATCTGTCACATACAACCCTACTGAATTTTGAGTGAAAGGTGTACCCTCTGAGCACTGCATTCTCCTTTTATAAATGGTCTCTCGGCCTAAGCGGATCGATGACAGTGGGCTCGATTCCGTATCTTCGTGAACTAAAATCGGAAATTAATTCGTGTGAACGAGATACGGCAATACGCTAGAGCGGAATCTAAAATAAACGTTTGTCTATTTTTAGCAATAAAACTACCCACTAAAGCTAAAGCATCTGAATCTAACACCGCACGAAATGTGTTCAAATTTATTCGGACGAGTGTAAGTTCGACAGGTAGTTTTTATCGACGATCGTTCATTTCATGTTCTGCTCTAACGTATTGCTCTATCTCGTTCGCTTGAACTAATTTCAGTTTTAGTTGACAAAGACACGCAATCGGGCCCGGTATGTGACGGCCATGTTGCCTCCTACCTTCGATGAAAAAAAGAACTACGAGGAGGTGAAAGACCAAGATAGAGCTGATACTTATATATACGCGGAAAAAATCCAATTTCTGGTCCATTATACAAAATTGTATAATCTATGTCTTTTCGTTTCCGCTTTCATAGCCCAATCCCCTATCATAACTCGCCGACACGTTAACGTAATCTGCAAAGCCGCGAGATTCGGCTAGGTCGAGATGTATACTTACTTATACATGTATTAGTTGGGGAGCCAGCGACAAAGAAGTGCAAGAGTTTTGTAAAATCTGATACATTCATATCAGACAGTATTTTGACCATAGAATGCCGGGATAGAGTCAGTCGGCAAGACTCCGGGACACCCGGCACTGGCGTAATTTGAAAGGTGTAATTTTGATTAGTACCCCCAAAGTGTTTTGGAAAAGCTGAAAATTCACAAGTAGACAGTGAATGCAATAAAGAACTCGAAAGAAATGGTCAGACTGCTTAACAATATAACGCGTCGCGTCAGCATTTATTTATTTATTTATTAATATTTCACAAACATTTAAAACACTAAAACACTAAACATTTAAAACACTAGGCCCCTTGGCTCGCGAAGTAAAAATTTTGCCGTCACTTATGCCTTGAGAACCTTGAGAAAAACGACTATAACTTGTAAACCACTATACGGATCAAAAAAAGAATAAATGTAAAATGATCGCATTGAAATTTAAAATATAAAACATTATAGCCATATCTCGTAAAACAATTAAGATAATAATTAATAAAGTTGGTGAACTTTACGCCGCGCGGACTTAACCCGTACAGGTCGCCTCGCATCTTAGCGGTTGGTAAGCGTCTAACTCCAAATGGTTAGCTCAAATCAGAGGGTTAAGATTAAAATCTACCTTGATGGAGTGATGCCCGTACTAAGGAAGACTTTTATGTATTCTTTTTTCTTTTCTTTTCTTTTTTAATTGCTAAGTGTAACTTAATGTAGCATTGTTTTTTTGTGGTAGCTCTATATTTACACGAATATTACATATACTTAGTCTATTTTACTAACATAATATACATAATAATATTAAATAATCATATATACACATACACATATATACATATACATCTACACATATACATACACATATATACATATATACATTTATACATATAATCAATACATAGACATATGTTTTACATCTATATATATATACATAAAAGTAGTAATTTTATGTAGGTAGGTATTCTTATACAGCACTATAATTAACCAATTTCTCCGTTTCGTTCCTTCCTAGCTCAATCAACCATTCCGTCATAATTTTGCTTCCTCGTATGGTATCTAACTTCACTTTTAATTCCGAATGTATTCTATTGTGTAGTCGGACAGCTAGAAAAGAAAAATGTCGTTGGGCGAATTTAGTTTTCTTAAGGGAGACATCATGTTGCATGGCTATAACTGCGCGTGTTCTGGTAGTGTGAGATTTAATCATATGCCGCTCTGTGTGGGTGTAATAAAATATTGTTGATACTTTCACATATAATTGGCGTATGTCTAGTACTTGGAACTCTTTAAATAAGTGTTCGCTAAAGAACCTAAAAGGCTTTTTATTGATTACCCTAATTATTCGTTACTCCATTCATTATTCCAGCATTACTCCATACATGTCACAAAAGTGAAGTCCCTTCAAATACGCCTGTACGTATTTATCGGTTACTATTACAGATCGGTCGAATGTGCCGCGCAATATAATGGATGACATGTATGGAGTAATTCTGAAGCCTCGGATTCTGTTGCAAAGCAGTCTGACCATTTGTATCGAGTTCTGCATTACATCCACTGTATACTGATAAATTTTCAGCTTTTCCAAAACTCTTTGGCGCTACTAATTAACCCTTCGGCTACGTAACGAAAAAAATTGGTTGCACATCAGAACGCCGTTGACCAATATTGGCAGCTTGCTTCTGGAGCGCACAATATTATTATTTTCTAATTCGAACGCATCCTAAAATCCATACCAAATATCTTATTACCATAGATACATAGACGACCGCTAAAATAATTTCGCGCGTCATTTCGCAGATATTTCTGGTAAAATTTCATTGTCAAATTAATTTTTCGAGAAATTATTTTTCGAGAAACTGGTATTATTTTTTTCGAGAAATCAAATTTTTAATTGGTTTTATGAGCTAATATCTAATCATTTTTGTATTTAAATAAGCAAAACGAAATATGACGTTTGATAGAGAATCTAATAAAGATTACGATAGTATTTACAATTTCTAAATAGGGTTCCGTATTTTTCTGTAAGACAAGTACAAGTTAGAAATGTCGAGTTTTTTCCACATTTTCGACTTTCTCATATTTATTCATAATTATCTAATTGTTTTACAAAATTTCAATGCCATCGTTGCACAGTTATTTTTTTATGATTGCTATAATACTTCCATAGTTATAGTACTTTTGTCGAGCGCGGCGATATTGCAAGACATTCTAATAAATTGCCCCGGTCCGCCAAGAAATTATGCCTCTACTCGAAGGGATAAAACACAACATTTCCTAGTACGCCAGCGCCAGGTGTCCTAGAGTCTGGCCTGCTGACTCTACTCCAGCATTCTATGGCCAAAATACTATACGATCTGAAAGTATCACCATTTACAAAACTCTTGCACTTTTTCTGTCGCTGCCTCTAAGATTATATTATGTCGAAATACCATCAAATGGCGGTAGACTCGTATATCGTGTCGCCGATATTCTCGGCTGGCTGAGCATACGATATAGAGATAATGAAAATAGCTGGCGACCAAATCGATTTCCCTCCATGACGACCCGCCCAAGATATTGCCTCGCACGTCTCTAACAACTGGCGCAGGCGATTATTTATAGATCGAGCAATCGGGGGATGATCCACTAACTGGGTTAGGTTCGTCACGGCATGCCATCTGAGATATCCAGTAGAATAAAATAGGATATCATAATAATAATAATAGGAAAAAATAAAAGATAAAATATTTGGGTAGAGCTTGGACACGCGTGGTGCATGCTGAAATTCTATCCCTTTTTAATTCTATTAAATAACCCTTCGAGTAGCGGCATAAGTTCATGGCAGACCGCGGCAATTTATTGGAATTTCTTGCAATATCGCCGCGCTCGACAAAAAGTACTATAACTACGGAACTACTATAGAAATCATAAAGATAATAACTGTAAAATAATACCATTAAAATTTTGTATATAGAACTAGCTGACCCGTGCCCACTTCGTTGGGCGGTAAAACTTTTTACCTGTGATGAAATTATGAGAGTGGTTCGGTTAGTACTGAGTGCTATGATTTATTTCCTGACTGCCAAAAGAAGGGTTATATTTTTACTGCATATGTATGTATGTATTTACATGCCAATTTGACTATATTACCGTTATTTGTGAGTATCTGCTTGTGAGTGTCTTATTCGTGAGCGTATTATCTCTTTAAATATTTATGCAGTAAAAGAGAAATTATATGCAGTAAAAGGGAAAAGTATTTTGCTTTAAACACTTTAGACGATATATTTACTTATTTTGATAATAATTCATATTTATTGATAATATGACCAATAAACATGTGATATGACCAATAAACATTAAATTATTTTTTTTATATAAAATACTACTTTTTGTGACTTAAATATAAAAGTTAGACATATGCTGTCGCTGACTTTTGTGCTCTACAACTTTTCTCTAGAACTTAATCATATATCTCTCATCGTTAAGGCAGCGTTAGTTAGAAACGTTTTCGTTCGACCGTTTATTCTCCGACCTACTTTGCAAATCCGACTACCACGAAAAAGTATTTTTATTTTTCTGATTAATATGTCGCGGAGCAACAAACATGCACAAAACCCACCTACTCTAAATACTATTAAAGGAAAGGACCGGAAGAAGACTCCACCCGAAGGCGGCAGGAAATGGTATCGCCGAGGTGCAATGGCGACACCGGAAATAAGGAGATGGCGATGTGCAATGCCATCACTAGGAATACCTTCCCCGAACGCCCAATAATCAAACACGCCTTAAGTGCCTCCAACGAGGCGTTTATTTTATCATCACAAACAAGCCGTCAACGAGAAGCTAAAGCAAACATCGAAATAATGGAAGAGAACAGTACAAACCGTCGCGAATCTATCCGCCGCGTTTCGCACGCAAAACGTCACGAAGAAAACAAACAACGAAAACCACATCGCAGCGACTTCTCAGCAGAGAGCTTTTCATCTTATACCACGGCAGTCCGAAGACTGGTGGCGAAGGGGAAGGTAACAACTGAGGGCGCCGCGACACAGTGTAAACTCAAAAAACACGAAAAAACTAACGCGCAAACACGAATCACTTCTGGCGACTTTCCAGTCCAGAGCCTTTCATCCGGTGGCTACTCGAAGTAGGTCGGGGGAGGGGTCGACCAGTGGCGTCCAGAAGCGATAAACGTGCGAAACTAAATGTGCGAAACACGACACAACTGAAGCTCAAGCGCCGCCCGAGGAACGTCAGCAAACGAGCGCAGACGGCGGGCGACTGCCGCACCGCGCACCGGACCGGTGTATATCTGGCGACCGACCGCGAGTGAAAGAGACGGCGCGAGGCGCGAGGGAGACGACGCGATAGTATGTAAGAGAATTTAATCAATCTGTACTCGGCATTTTGAGCAAAATAAACGGCAACTGCAATTCGAACATCGATCGCGAGTTTCATTCTGAACGACGGAAACCCTCGCGACAAATATAATATCGCCTATGACACTCACAAATAACGTGGCTTTGTATTGGTAAAAGAATTTTCAAAATCGGTTCAGTAGATCCAGAGATTACTTCCTACAACGTCACAAACTTTACCTCTTTATAATATTAGTATAGATAGTATAGATAATGAAATGTCATTTTGTAAAACAATTAGATAATTATGAATAAATATGAGAAATTCGAAAAAGTAAAAAAAAACTCGACATTTCTAACTTGTACTTGTCTTACGGAAAAATACGGAATCTTATTTAGAAATTGTAAATGCTATCGTGATCCTTATTAGATTTTCTATAGAAAGTAATATTTTATTTTGCTTATTTATATACAAAACTATTTAGATATTAGCTTATATAAACCAATAAAAATTTTGATGATTTATCAAAAAAAAATCTCGGAAAATATAACCTCATTAATTTACAAATACGCCGAAGACTTCGTATATTTCAGCGAAAAACAAAATAATATGGATTTTGTCAACGAAAAAGGCAGACATTTTGCATTTGTAGGCTTATTTATCCCAAAAATCTCAATAATTAGTAATGACGCCATAGCGATATACCGCACCCAATTTTTCAACTCAAAAAGACAGTTAAATTAGAATAAAATGTACATAAAATCACTGAATTCGGTTGATAAAGTGTTTTTAAATCAAATTTACTTACATTTCTATTCATATTCCAACTGAAACACTAAAAAAACACTAAAAAACTGTTCACGACCCGATATTTGACAATGACGACTGAACAGCGATGTTTGACAATAGAATTTTACTAGAAATATTCGTTCAATGAAGCGCGAAATGTATCTATGATTATAATGACATATTTGGTATGGATTTTAGGATGCGTTCGAATTATAAAATAAATTACTGTGCGCTCCGGGAGCAAGCCGCCAATATTGGTCGTTGCTCGTTACGTAGTCAACGGTGTTCTGATGTGCAACCAAATTTGGTCGTTACATAGCCGAAGGGCATATGTTTCATTTCCTACATTTATTAAGTACCTTTGTACCTAAGTAACTTATGCATTATTTATTTATATATTTAATATTTTTTAGCGCGTTCATAATACTTTTCCTAGTGCCGGGAAAGTAATAAAAAACTAATTTTATTGTCATTCAAGGAAAGCCTACACAAGTAACCATGGCTATTTTAACATGTTAAGACTTTAGAATAATTCTTACCCGGCAAATAATGCATCCCATATAAATAGAGCTATCGACTACAACGTGCAAACCCGTCACCTCAGGAAGTTTTAACGAAATTTGATCGTTCTGTCTCCCGTGAGGTGAGTTTAAAACTTAGGACAAAACAGTCCACCGGCAAGCTCCGCTCCATGCCCGTAAGAGCCTTAACCGCGATATAGCCAGGTATTATAACCACCGGGCCGAAACTCGCGCCCTTACTACCAGTTGCAACGCGATTGCTCTGGTCCCCTGACTGGTTACGAGTTCGATGTCGCTTACGCGGTCCTATTCCTTACGTAGCGGTGAAACGGTGTCTACCGAATTTATCGCGGATCACGGCATCCTTTGTCCGGCTGTTCACCCGGAATCGGGTATCCGATGGTCGTTTCAAGAGCAGTCGCCTTAAGGTGAACAACTACCCCCGCTCTATAGGAGACCGTACTGTTTCCAGACTCCCCCGACTTTTACTCAGAATGCACAATCGATCGGCTGACGCCGCACTGTGCACAAACCGTCCAGGAGCGCCAGAAGATTGACTCCTGGGGGAAACTAGCCCTAGAGTCCTGCTCGGGCTCGCACTTTATGCGTGGAGGCCGCCGGATGGGTGTTGACCCTTGAGTGTGACCGACCCTGAAAAAATGGGTCTTCGTGGCCAACTCCAACAGGGCCCATTAGCTCCCAATGCATCCTATACACAAGGGCGCTTTTCTAGCACATCCGCGAATAATAGCAAACACCCTAAAGCAAGTATTGGTACCAATATAATTCACCACATAGATAGCGAAACAAAACATCGCAAACCCCACTGCATTATTTATGACCACTTGATAACACCCCCGAATTTAGCTAATTATTACGCAGGATTATGATAATTAAACGCATGCATCAGATTTGATATACACACAAGGTTCAAATTAATTATACAGCATGTCCGCATGTTCAACCTCATAGATTTAAAAACACGCAGGGCCATTAACGCTATAGCATGTCTCCATAAGCTTTCGCACAATCGACTAGACAGCCCTGCAGCTAGTCCAGCAAATGTTCAATGTCGTGTGCCACCGCGACTAACGAGGAGCTATCATTAATTTTCTGTTACTGCATGAATTTAATGAAAGATTCGATCATATATGGTATATCTGTTAGGCTAGAGCTATAGACTATCGAATATCTGCCTATAGGTGGGTAATGTCCATCTAGGGATGGAAAACCATGAAAACCATCCCTAGCGATGGTTTTCATTGTTCTTCTTCGGGTTTACAAAGCTACGGTTCGTTGGCGGTCACGTCAGGCGACCGGGAGAGATATGTGTTTTGGTGAAAAGATCGCGATGGTTTGTCCACTTTAGACATTTCAGGTATCGGCCACGCCAAATTTCTCGGTCCCTCGCCCATGTGCTAAGTTCAACGATAACACGTGTGAACCCGAAGTAGAACAATGAAAACCATCCCTAGGGATGGCTTTCATGGTTTTCCATCCTTAGATGGACATTACCCACCTATAGGCAGATATTCATAATCCTCGGCTTCATCGAGTGGTCTCGATGGTTTATTGTCTAATAGCAGTTACTTGAATCATAATCATTGTTTTAACCCTTAACCAGGTACATCGGTCTCACAGACCGCTATGGTTTCTTAGAAATGCTTCCAGTCCGTCCCCCCGTCCATCAGTATTCTATTAGTTCCCGATGTGTCGGCGCACCCGACGATCGTGTTTATAGGAGCGTCTGTTTTATTGTTTAAGCGCTGGTTTAAAAAGTCGTCATTATTAGTAGCGGTCTGTGAGGCCTTCTGCGGAGGTACCGATGACCATGTCAGACAAACTCTGTCTATACACCAATAAGCGCAATACAGGCTATAAATGCATCAAATGCTCGGATCCTATAAGATTAGAGTGTTCTATGAAGGTCTGCAAAAAATGTGCTCCGAATACGACATAAGTGTTATTTATAATAAGATAGACAATACATATAATAATAATAAACTTTTAGTCATTGCAATGTCCTGGACATCAGACAGCTGTACATTAAATTGGCCTTACTGCATGAGCGGTTTAAAAGTCAACCAACTTTTAATGAGGGAGTGATATTTACGAGAGCAGTGCACTCAGGAGATATGCTGATACCACGTAAAAATACCACATATGGACAGCGCCACTACTCATTCATCGCTCCTAGGATTTATAATCACCTTCCTGAATCAATTAAGGCTATCAACACTATGACAACATTTAAAAAATCTGTCACGTCTTGGTTGATGAAGGAAGGGAGGATTAATATAGATAGAGCATTGAGTATAAATGTCTAAATGGTATATATGGAATGGTATTTATATATGTGATAGTTATTAAATTGACAGTTTATTATTATGACAGTTTGTATGGATGTTTGATTGACAGTTTGTAGTTATTAAATGAAAATGTATATAAACAATGACTTTTATATTATTTATATTTCCAAACCATTTCTTTATTCTATTAAATTGTAGGAATTGTAGGCCTTTCAATTATTTTATTTTAATTTATATTGAAATTTTTAGGATTATTTTCATGTTTCTGTGTAAAAAAATATTTATTTTTATTTACAAAAATTTTATTTCTTAAAATTACGGCGATTACCTTACTATATTTTTATAAAATTATGTTAATTTAAATGTCTGCCTTAGAACAGGCTATAGCCTAGTTAGGCGACATTGAAATGGAATATCTGGCAACAGTTTCTGGCATATCAGGTTTCAGTTTTTTGCTACTGGTTATTTTGTCTATTACATTGTACCTACATGTCCATGAACTGTAAATGTTTTTAAATTACGTAATTAAATAAATAAATAAATAAAATTTCAAAATAAAAAAGGCGAGCTTATTGCCTTGCGGCAATGTCTATCAGCTAACCTATAAGCTTAAGTTTATAATATAATTTGTTACGTTGGCTACACAAAAGTATACTAAAAATTAAAGTGATTAGAAAAAAAGAAACAGACAGAAAACGAAAAAGAAAAAGATATATAAAAAAGGAAAACTAAAGACTAAAATTAAATATCATCTAAATGTTATACCTAACTCTTTCCAGTTCATAAGATACCAGGCTTTTGATATTGGTACTTAAATAAAATGTTGTTAGGTAGAAGTGTGTTTTATAATCAATAATTCAAAATAGCGGTCCCACAGACCGAAGTTCCCTATTGCGTCATTTAAAATAATGTTCCCAGTAAAGGGTTAATCAATTAATATATATATAGTTTATAAATAAATAATTGTGGTGAAACATTTAACTGCATAGAAAATTTACTGCATAAATGTTTGTTTACATTGCCATTAAGTCTTTAATTATCTATCCATACATATCTACCTTTACGCCTGCAGATATCATTTGCTCCTTATTATGGTACATCAATGTTAATCCCATTGAATTTAACGAACTACGTTAATTAAGTTAATAGCAAACGTCGGCGATCTGATCTCGAAAAGCGACGGTATCGGGTTTCAATAGCGTTACTAACTAGGACTAATGTACGCAGTTACTGCGCCGATTCAATTCTAATTTAACTTTGATAACAGAGAGCGATTCGCATTCGTAATATCTTTCGTAATAGTATCTAATCAGAGTTTATATGCCAATTGATGTATATACTAGTAAATGACTGTAAATACGAAGTATACGAGTAAATAACATCATGATCGTCGATTCTTGTAAAAGATAGAAACGATGTCATGTACAGCCTGAAATAACTAATCACAGCTGAAAAGTGGAAATAACTTTTTGTGCCATATATATAGGCATATTTATTTATATTAAAACACTAAATCTCACCTTTCAATTACTGGGTATTTGACGAGAAAAGTCTATTAATACATATTATTGGTATTATATCATTATTACTACAAATTATCTCATTATTACTGTTCTTCGTATTGTATGTATTGAATTGCTTAGAAATAGTGTTATATACACCCGCGTCATTCCTTATCAGTATAAAAATGTTTGTAACCCTTGCTTTCGCCGCTGCCCCGCTCACTCGCCGTTTACACGCGCAAGATGATCACTTCAGATACCGGTTTCCATACTACATTTTCACTAGTCAGCTATGCTGGCCTATATCGTCTGCCTACCCTGATCGTACTAATTCTATTGTTTTGTATTTAATCATTCATTTATCACTCACAATGCTACTTACTAAATAAAATTAATCTCCGTGTTCCTTCCAAACTCAATAGATTTAACCCTGCTCCTCATGTTCCTCGTGCTGGTACCAACTATAGGCAAAATGCATTTCTGTGGCGAACAAGTGACAATTTCAATGATTTGATTAAACGCTTTGACTTTGATCTATTCTGTACGAGTATTAACTCAGCTAGGCAGCAGCTGAAAAGTGAATTCTTTAGCATTAATTGTTGAATAATTTTTGGTATATTTTTAATCGATAGCTTTAATTGAAAGGTCACATACGTTTCTACAACGTTACTTAAAAGTGAAAACCTTTAATTGGCTCTCTGTTATCCTACTCCTCTTTTTGTTAAATTATAATTAGCTGTTGGTTTTCCTAAAACTAAATAAATAAATAAATAAATTATTTATTGCACAAATAAAAATTAAATATACAGCTGATTGCCTACATTAAGAAATATATTAGATTGATTTTTACATTATCATTTTTATATGGTTGTATACAGAACTAGCTGTTGCCTGCGGCTTCGCTTCGCGTAAAGTATCCAATCGATTTGTTGATTTAAGTAGGGTGGCGTTTATTTGCCTTTTTTAACGCTACCTTTAGATATATAGTGCAAGACGTCCCCCCCTCAGATGCACGCTACCTATATCGTAGAGTACGCGTCTTGTTCCTCGCCACCTGCGCCGCCTTCCACTGAACGCCGACCTCGCTGGGCCAGCAGCCGCCGCCGTCGCCTGCTACATTTTTCGGGGTGCTTGCACGCGTTACTAATTTCATGATATCTCATAAAATTACTAATTTCATCAATCCCAATTATAGCGAAGCAGCTAGCTATCATGGTCTTCAATCACTACAATCAAGAAAAAAATGTGCAAATGTGGTGTTTTTCCATAAATTGTTGAAAGGTTACATTGATTATTCGGATCTTCTTGGAATGGTATCTTTTCGTGTTCCATCGCGACTCACTCGCCAAACGGAGTTGTTCCACCTGCCGTAGGTTGGCACTAATTATGCACAAAACTGTTTAATATATAGAGAACGTAATATTTATAATACGTAGCTCGGCGATATTGACGTATTCAATTCGTCATCTATCGCTCTTAAACAAGCAATAATTAATGACGGTGTTGACGTATCATTGCAATCGCACTATATAATATAATATTATTAATATGTATTTAAGAATATATTTAAATAATATGTATGATAATAATATGTATACATTATGGAACGTGTATACACATACAATTGTATTTACTTATATGACTCCCCCCTTCCCAATTCCCACCTCCTTTCATGTGAGTGTATTCTTCATAGAAAACTGTTAAGTGTTTAAATTATTAATTATTTAAGTGGAAACATGTTATTAGCATTATCTTTGAAACTTAATAATTTCGTACCCAATCATCATCATCATCATCATCATTTATTCATTCCATAAAAGCATTTCATAATACTGAGGAACATGTCAAATTTTATAATCATAATTTACCGGATGAGAAAACCGCTTTGATTAATTAAAAGAAAAAAAAATAATTGTAATCAGAGGTAATTACTTAAAAATAGTCAAATTTACAAAATAATCAATAATCAAACAATAAATAATGAAAAAGAAAAATTCTGAAACATGCGTAATTAAAAACAATGTCAATAAAATCTGAAACTTAGTGCGTAAGTTTAGTCATAATATGGTTATTTATAATCAAGCAATTGTGGGCGCAATATCATAAAAGTCGTCCAGTTTGTAAAGGGCATGTTTGACTAACTGATTTTTCAAGCAGATTTTATATGCTGTCATCTGAAGTCTTCTCGTCGATGACGGCACAGCATTGAACAATTTAAAACTAATATATAAAAATGTTTTTTGATATTTAGTCAAGCATACTTTAGGCAATAATACATTGTTTTTATATCGCGTATTATGGCTATGTCGAGTGGAGTGAAGCTCGCAATTTAAAAGATTCTCTTTGGCGTATAAAAGGCACTGATATATGTACATGGACGACATGGTAAAGATACCAGCTTTAATAAATAAAGGGGCGCAATGTGTTTCTCTGCTTACACCAAAATTTGTCCTAACGGCTTGCTTTTGTAGCACAAAAACGCGATGGATATCGGTTGCATTACGCCATAGTAGTATCGCAAAAGACATCTTTGAATGGAAGCAGGAGTGATACACACTGATCGCTGCACGTTCGCCAGCCAGAAATTTCACCTTTCTTATAGCATAGACTGCCAATGACAAAGTTGCACACAAATTATTGATATGTTGATTCCAGTTTAAATTTTCATCTAAAGTATTTAGTATTTCTGACAATATTTATATTTTCTGATTCCATTTTAATCGTAATGTTTTCGTCACTGTTTTCAGTAGTTGAAAATTTCATCGCTACCGTTTTTGATGGGTTTATGAAAACTTGATTTTTTTTCAAACCAAGAGTTAGCCACAAGAAGCTGCTCGTTTATCAGCAGCAAAAACAATGTTTTGTAAAAGCTGTTTGTTTCCTTAACAATAATAAAATAAAAATAAAAATATATCTATAACTATACAACGTAAAAACTGTAAAACTTACAATAAATGGCTATTTTTTTCTTTATTAACCACCTGTGATAATGGATTAATTTATTTTGATAACGATTTTTTTTTATTGCTTATGTCTTCAACAAACACTGCCTACTTAATTTTCTTATTTTTGGAAACATAAAATCAGTTGTTGTAGCTTAAATGTACACGTTGGATATATGCTGTTCCTGACTTTTTTTATATATCTCTCTGGGGCCGATGTTTTTGTCATATATTATTTTTACATATATCAAACCGTTTCGTCAGCGCACGCACGACACAATAAAATGTAGCCTACAGCACTCATCGATAATGGAGCATTACATTAGCGATTGAATTTATGAAATTGGATGTGTAGTTTCGGAGATTACTCCCTACATACAAACTTACAAACATTACTTCTTTATAATATTAGTATAGATTACGATGTTTCAATAGTAATTTCGTTGGATTACAAAGAATTTTGATAAAACTCCATTACTCGATTATATGAATCAACATTTTCTTCACATACTGTAGTTTCAACATGATTCGTATGTTCAACTATAACCGTACGCAAGGTTGTGACGTAATTAAAAAGCATTCTGTTTTAACGTCACGCCAACACCGTTACGCGTCATGTTAAATTTATACGTATGAACCACAGACCGAGTTATATACGTAATCCTTGTGGATAGATGCGTATTTTCGTGCGTGAGTCTCGACTGTTTCCCTTCCTCTCGCATCTCTCAAGCTACTGACCAAGCGAAACCAATCACTATCTATTGCCGTATAGATTTTTTTACCCACAACGATTAAGAAGTGCTGTCATATACGTAATTATATTACAAAAAAAATGATTTTTTATATGATATATGGTTTATTGTTATTGAAGTGTGGGCCAAATATTTTTTTTTGAAGATTAGTTGTTTTAATCATAAAAGTCGATAAATTTCGTCGACCTGTACATTGTTTTGAAGTTATGTATGTTATTATGTCGTTCAGCTGCAAAACCTCGACAATTGCATTTTCAATTTTGTCGAAGGAATGCAATAACAAGACACACACTAAACTGTCCAATTATCAAAAACTGCTAGTCTAAATGTCCAAATGTTAATAAATTAACATAAATATATCGTGTTTAGTTTCAAATGATAGGTCTGGTTGAGTACATTCCGGTAATATACATTTATACCTATATGGTTAAATAAATAAACCACATAAATTTTATGGAAAACTGTAATAAAAATAACTATAAATACAATAACCCACTTTCTGTAACGGCAGTCGTGTTTTTTATTATTTTTTATATATTTATTTGTTATCGAAAAACATGTTTTCCTATTAGGTTAAGGTTAGCTGTAAGACATTGATCTAAAGAAAAAAGCTCGCTGATTTGTTACGTCAAATAAAGCGTTTAATTATTATTATTATTAAATGTGTTATGGTAAAACATCCTTGGATGAAAATTGGAAATTACGCAAAATAGCCAGCCCGCATATAATGATGTTAATATTACAAGTAGATTAATGAGTTCCGCGTTAATTAAAGCACGAAGCCGACTCGTGGCAATATGATTACTTAGTAGCATCGTAAGTACTTTCGGTCGATTTAGTATCTCTAATCCTCGACTCAAATGGATACCTTTTATTTTGCTCCTCTCTTCACATTGTTACCGCTTTTCCCAGATTCCCCTCAAAATGAGAGTCTTTATCGGGAAGCGTAGGAGCCTTACTTGAGGTGGCTTCGCCATGATAACGGCTTGTGCACACTTATCAGATAAAATCCGTGGCTGTGTAATCGTAGATGTAGATTTCAAGGTATTTTAGAAGTACCACACCCACACTGTTATCACAGGTCGAAGGAATTAACACACAGCATTAGTAAAACAATTCTAGGGCAAAATCATACTTGTTGAAGTTCAGTGTTACATACAGCACGGCAAATACAAAAAGCATACATAGACACAAAAATACACACATTTGGCGTAATAAAGCTTATTAAAAACTCACCCTGTATATTATAAATAGGATAGAAAACGAATTTACCGCGTGCAATTTGTAGCACCCGACGTTTCGGTGACGTTGCAGCCGCCGTTGTCCAGGGTAGACTGAAGAGCTGTCGATCCGTTGTTTTGCGAGTAGGCCGCATACCGCTGCCACCGCTGCGTAGGTGGTGGGGGGCCGGACTCGGCGGCAGCGGCGGCAGCGGTATGCGGCCTACCCACAAAACAACGGATTGACAGCCCACTCAGTCTACCCTAGACAACGGCGGCTGCAACGTCACCGAAACGTCGGGTGCTACAAATTTCAGGCGGTAAATTCGTTTTTCTATCCTATTTTTAATGTCAAACAACCGCGATAGTCTTCGATTTTATATCACCTGTATAATTTGTAATTTCATGGGTTTACATATTTATGTATATTAATAAAATGTTCGTACTTCAATTAAATTCTACTGCATTTTTATATATTTTTTTAATTATTAATCTATTTTTATATTATAACTTTTAAATAAAATTTTACCAAAATTATTTTTTTATATCAAGTTTCGAACGATGCAAACGAAAAAATAAAAGACCTTTACTTTAAAATATTTCATTTAAAATAATGCAGATTATCAAAAGAGAGTGAGCGTAATATCGAACTTGTAATTTCATAACATTTCTAGATTTTTATAGAATTAGTTATTATAAATAAGATATAAACGAATTTATTGTGTGAAGTTTGTAACACCCGATGTTTCGGCGATGTTGCAAACTTCAAGCGGTAACTTAATTTTGATCTTATTTATAATGTCAAACAACCGCGATAGTCTACGATTTCTAATTAGGTATTCTTTCTCCCTTTTGCTTTTTCCTCGCCAAAACATAATAAAACTATCAAGACTAGTGTATTACAAAAAGGTAGCCCTATGATTAATTCTCGATACACTAAACCCTTATTTGTCCCAGTAAGTGTACATCCTCCTAGCGCACCCGTCCCCAATATACAGAATGATTGCTTTTTGTTTCGCAGCATTTTTCTTGTTAATCATTTCTAATATTATTACGGACTGGCATATAGAAAAATTGATAATATTAATTAAAACAGCTAAAGCTTTGGTTTCCTAAAAAAACGGTGCCGTTATCTAGCCGTTACCTATATGACGGCCGTTCTTAGGAAGTGGTGCGACCGTATTCAATCGTCGTCACTCAGTACTCGCTCTAGTGGTGTCTCCTGCAGCAGTGTAAGATGAAGCCCTAATAGTATATTTGGAAGATGAAGAGTCGAAAGACGAAAAAAACTTTTGGAGGAGAGTGTGATGTTAACAAATCGTAGTACTGAGGGTACATTTCAAATTTTAGTGCATCGCCATCTTTACTGTAATGACGAAAAAATTGGGCAATATTTTCGCTTGACACCAGTATTGTTTGATTATACCGATACTAAATCACACAAGAGATGACACCCTTCGCCTACATAACGACCAAATTTGGTTGCACATCAGAACACCGTTTGCTACATAACGACCAATATTGGCGGCTTGCTCCCGAAGCGCACAGCAATATTATTTACTAATTCGTACGCATCCTAAAATCCATACCAAAAATATTATTATTACCATAGATACATAGACGGCCGCTAAAAAAAAATCGCGCGTCATTTCGCGGATATTTCTGGTAAAATTCTATCATTATTTTTTTTTTCGTGAAATCATCAAAATTGTTGTATGTAAATAAGCAAAACGAAATATTACCTTTGATAAAGCATCTAATAAAGATCACGATAGTATTTACAATTTCTAAATAGAGTTCCGTATTTTTCCGTAAGACAAGTACAAGTTAGAAATGCCGAGTATTTTTCACTTTTTCGACTTTCTCATATTTATTCATAATTATCTAATTGTTTTATAAAATGAGAATTAATATTCTATATACAAGATTTCAATGCAATTATTGCACAGTTATTATTTTTATGATTGCTGTAGTAGTTCCATAGTTATAGTACTTTTTGTCGGGCGCGGCGATATTGCAAGAAATTCCAATAAATTGACGCGGTCTGCGATGAAATTATGCCGCTTCTAAACCATATACCCATTTTTGAAGTGTTATTTCGAGATTGCTCCACAAATTTTGCATCAACTGGGCTTGTCTATACTCCTTTGATTTAATATTGTACAAGGCTTCATGATTTTTGACAAAATCAATTAATTGTTCGTCATTTCGCTCGTCTAAGTCACGTTTCCAATGTTGAACTGAATGCTCACCACTAACTGCGAAAACCGGCCCTCTGAGGTCACCGCAACTGACGGCACCGCTATTTGACATTACCGTGACACTCGACGCTCTCTAGGAAACCAACGCCGATGGTTTTTATAGACAGCGTTTTGGTGACGTCAACTAACACTACATTACAGCTGCTAGATAACGGCACCGCTTTCTTAGGAAACCAACGCTTACGCTCAGTCTGGTCACAATACTCGCATACACTAGCGAGTGAGGAGTAGTGACTACAACGGGCGAACCCGTAATCTGGGGTGACGCCCGTCGTAGAAGATACCTCAAAAGTGACTCTCTCTGAATGAGTAGCATTTATCAGTCCCCTCGTTCTTACCTTTCGAGTATCCTCAATATTTACAGCGCAATTACGAGTGATAATTTCTGAAGCGAGCGAAATTCCGGAGTCAATTTTGCCGCCGCAACTGCCGGCTTGAAATCAAACGGCATTAGCATATCTCCCCTTTAAATAAAACCCGTCATACTTCGGAGGCCCGTCATACGCAGTTGCGAGGCTTCGAGCTGGGCTTGGATTGAGGCGAATATGCAAATGTGTGGCGGCGCGCAAGGCTGCTAAATTGGTATTATGAATACATTACTCGAGTGCCACCGTAATGGTAAGATGTCGGTAATGTTATATCGCATTAACCCCGGAGATGCTTTGCGTTTTCAGCGCTTTCGCGGTGCCTAAAGATCCGACCATCCTTAGAAGAATCGGTCTGTTTGTACCCGCCGTTTACTGCCGTGCTAGGACTCGCGTATTGTTCGCGTTACCGCGAGCTAGAACTAACATCGTTCAACACTCTTCACTGTGCGGACGCTCGTACTTTAAATGCACTATGTTTGGCTGAGCCAGAATTGGATATTTGGATGGTGAAATTAGCACAACTGCAAAGTACGGTAATGGTATTTCATAGCAATCAAGTAATTACGTAAATATGTAGTATGCAGTATAAAAGTTGTTAAAAAGTAGTACCTAGTATAATAACAAAGGTTAGATAATCATTGGATATATGTGTATAATCGTATATATGTGATTATACTTATTTTATTTATTTATTTTTATTTATTTTATTTTATTTTATTTCTGGAAACATACAGCGCATACAATATACATACGTGTGCATAAACATAATGTAAAAAAAGAAAAAACATTATGCAGATAATCGTTTCCTACGAATATGGAAAAAATAAAAAAAAAATAATAAAAAAATAAAAGTAACATATTAAACAGATTTCCGCATATTACACATTTGGATTTCCGCATATTACACTTAAAAATAAATTATAAAATAAACTAAATTCATATTAAATATAAAAATCAATATAGAAATCGATGGGAGAGGTAGGGAATTGGAAGTGATTAAAGAAGAAGGAGTTAGACGATGGTATTTGTATATGTATATAGATATAAATAAAGATATAGATAGGTCGTATAGTGGATATATAGATACAGATATTTATTGATGTTTATAGATATTTATAAATATATAATAAATATTTAGAGATATTTATAAATATTTGTAGTAGCTACTGATATGTTGTTGGAAAGTATATAACTAAGTGCGATAGGTATTAACAAGCTCGTTAGGTGCAATTGATTTGAATAACTCTTTAACGAACGTCGGTTGGTTGAGGTTGAAAATGTCGATGGTGGAGAAACGAGAGTCGTACGTGCACATCAGCCTATAAGCGATGGAATATTTCCCGTAGTTGGTATTGGCACGAGAGACCTCAAACGTGCGTGAATTGCGAATTAATCGCGGAGGAACGAAAAAACGTAAGTTTTCAACAAGGTATGGACTATCTATGGTATTGTGGATAACTTTATGTAAAAGTACCATATCAGCCAGTGCGTCGGTCTTCTAGAGCTTGAATACCGAAATGGTCCAGTCTGCTCTCGTACGTAGGAAGACAGAAGCGTCCGCGATAATTAATGAGTATTACGATTATACTTATGTATATGGAAATATAAGTATAATCGTTTTTCTCTAGCCGCTAGCGTATTGCTCTCTCGTTTGCTATAGTCTAGAATAATAGTCTATATAGTGAATAATAATGATAGTAATAGTAATAGAATAGAATAATAATAATAATAATACTAGTAAAATAATTATAATAGTCTATAGTAGAATAATAGTTATATAAAATCGAAGACTATCGCGGTTGTTTGACATTATAAATAGGATAGAAAACGAATTTACCGCGTGAAATTTGTAGCACCCGACGTTTCGGTGACGTTGCAGCCGCCGTTGTCCAGGGTAGACTGAAGAGCTGTCAATCCGTTGTTTTGCGGGTAGGCCGCATACCGCTTCCGCCACTGCGTATACATTCGGATTCGGTATACACCGTTTCACCGCTTCGTATGGGAGAGGACCGCGCAAGCGACCTCGAACTCGTAACCAATCGAGAGATCGGAGTAATCTGGTCACAATTGGAAGTAAGGGCATGAGTGTTGTCCCGCCAGGTAACATTCCTGGCTATCTCGCGGTTAAGGTGTTGGCCTCTCAAGGGCTTGTGACGTAGTTAGATGGTGGACTGTTTTTGTCCTCAAGTCTTCTACGCTCACTCCAGGGAGATAGAACGACTAATCGTTAAAACTTCCTGAGGTGACGGGCTCGCCCGCTGTAGTCGACAACCCAAGTTGCTTGCCCCGAGAAAGTCTCGGGGTGAAACAACCGATTTTTTTATAAGTGGTAGATGTTTGTGTTTTCACCTTGAAAGGTGACTTATGAATAACTGAACATACTTTATTCCGCATTGGTTAAAATTGCTGTCCTAATTCTGTTAAATGTAAAATTCTACGAAAAAAAAAATCTTGTTTTTCCTTCCGTCCCCGGAAAAGCGTAAATATTTTTCCAATTTTCATGTCGGAGCGACCGCGGCGAGAAGAAGAGACCAATCGAATTATTATCTTCATGCAAAATCGCCATTGTTGAAAAGGTCCCCCGCATAATCGGATTTCAGTCTGTGAAATTTCCGCAAACTTTCACTTATCGCGGCGAAACTTTTCCTTTTATTTATCGTTAGGGTGGGGATGGCGAGCGGCGAGGGGGGGGGCAGACATACGGAGTTTTTGCGCGCGGTGGGAAAATCGGCAGCGAAACCGCTAACAAGTGTCCCGGAAAATTATTTTTCCACTTATCAAAGAGAGAACGGACCCTTCCACTCGCCGTTTTCTCGCTCTCCCCCACTTTAATTCCCCAGGGTAAAACAATGAGCTCTCTTTTATGTATCTACTTATCAAATGTATTTACCGACTTGAATATTGTCGCTTTTAATTAATTTGATAATCTAACAAATTTTTAACGATGTCACTGCAGGATAGCTTAAACCATTGATTATGTAAGGTATTAGATTGCTCAACCCCGTAGTATGATTTGGCAACCTTTCTATTCCTGCGAAATGCAGGTAGCGGAGATGCTGATAGGCCACCCTTTCTATAATCTGGCCGAATTTGAGGGCCATGATTTTTCAAATATTGTACCCATTTAAAGTACTTAAAAAAGTAGAGCCTTATTGTATGATTATTTTACATGGTCTTATATCTGTGCTTTTAGTTTAAAATGCATAACGTAGATTTAATTTGATTATTTAAGATTTTACTGACAATTTGAATATTACGATGAATAATTTTACTACGTATCTTTTCGAATTACTAACTACTTCAAATATTAGGCTTCTATTTTGATTTTTTATATTTATAGTTTGACAATCTAGTAGTTAATTCTTGACTACCTATGTATGTTCAGTAAAGAGTAGTAACGAAAGTTACTACCTAACCCAATTATTTTGACACGTCCAAGAGCGGTCTTTAGCCGTCAATTGGACACGACGAAAATGTAATATAATGTAATGTAAAGCGCTGATAGCATTGACGGAAAAAGTACTAGCAAATATATTTACCACTAATTTAATTTAATTTATTTATGAATTAATTACTATAAAACATTGATTTTCCTTTCAAAAATAACAGAAGCCGAATGGCAAAAACCTTAACCTTATCCTTATTTGATTCTGTCACTCAACTAGGACTTGACCTGTCTATGTGGGCAGGGCCTAATATTACAATAAATTATGTAAAACTTTTATATAATGCTCATAAAAGTTGTTTGTCTTTAAATGTGGCCATCAAAAAAATATATCTATATATATAAAACAAAGTCGGTTTTGTTCGAACATTTATAACTCGAGAACGGCTGGACCGATTTTCATGGTTTTTTATTTGTTGTATTTGTCTCCGTCCCGAATAGCAGAATAACTAATAAAAACAAAAATTGAAATATTGTCGAAAAAATAAAATAAAAGAAAAAAAAATCCCATACAAAATGTAAATCCGGGTTTTTCTCATGGTCAGTTGTACGTGGCATGTTCACGTGTCGGCAAATCATCCGCTTTATTTATTTTTGCGCCTGATTAAAAAAAAAAAAAAAATGTCGTAATCACAATGTGCTTCAATGAAGAGAAATAAACTGAGTTCATCCCATGCTGCACCATATGTAAATACTTTAATTCAATCATGTCCTGCAGACACGCGGTAGATATACATATTTTTTTAACTTTTATATTTATTTTTGTGTTACTATCTTAGTAACGTAGTGAACTTAATATTTATTTTATATTCATTGTATTACTTTCACAAAATCATAAATTAAGTTCAGCTAATCTGTAACACGACATTCATTGACTGTTAGGCGGTACGAAGTTATTATATACGTATCATTTATTTTTATACGCCGCGTCAGCTAGTATATAAATAAATGATAACATTGATCGTAATTGGTTTTTTCATAGACGAGAGATTGATAAAAAAAAACGAATAATGCTAAGACTGTAGTTGAAATCGGTCCACCAGAGGGCGAGCTAGTCATACTTCAATCTTGTAATATTTCAATTAGAGGCTTGAAGGGGGGGGGGGTAAAGGGGTAATAAGAGATTTTGCACTCGGAGAGGGGGGGATTTTTCTGCTTGCAGGGAAAGTTTTGGGGTGAGGAAACCGATATTTTTTTTGTTGAGGACAGATTGATTATATAAACTTAATATTTTTTATAATAAAATCTAGTTATTAAGAGGGCTCCGAGCCTATGCCGCTACACAAATGTAGGTAATTTACGCTTGCCGGCGCGGCGGCGGCCACGCAGGTGTGACTAAATCGCATACATTGATAACGCTGAACAGACGGTCACCCGCCGAAGCGATGTAATCCGCATTTTATAATTTTATTGCTCATAGCAAATTGCAAATAACAAAAACTGCAAATTGTGATAAAAGCAAATCCTTTTGCACACGTATTTATTAGACCAAAATGGTCGATTTGACCCGCCGTTCCGACATATTTGGCCCAGCGGACTCAAAATAGCGGCCGTTTTTCAAGATGGTCGCTAATAAACCAAAATAATTTTTCTCATGCTGATTTTAATGACGCATGGGCCTTTTCGGCTATTTTGGGGTCGTATATTTCAAATATGGCAATAAAAATAACTTTAGTTAATTTTGAACAGGATTATAAACATTTTTAGCGAGTATTTACTTTCACGTTACCATTATGTTATACGCGTCTTCTTCGAGTATTTGCACACTGGAAAAGACGAATCTAAAGTCAAAACTGTCAAAAAAGTCAAACGAGAGAATAATTTTGTGTATGCTGTAAGTAATTTCTGAAATTTGCTACCCAGAAAACATGGAAAATTTGAACTATATAATATAGAATATGTGAATGGGTCTTTGACTTTGAATTTGTAGTCGCTGGCGTAAATATGACGACTACATGTGTTTTGAACAACCTTTGAACGTATTTTGAACCGATTTGAACATATTTGTACTTTTGGCCAGAAAACTTAAACTTTTGTACTCGGTGTCATCATCAGAACTTATAGGATCATGCTTAATGGATACACAGGATAATGCTTAAAACAATTATAACATTGTTATTGTCATCAGTACGAGGATAAAATGTATGTCGAGAAGGATAAAAAAACAGTAATTATTATAGGTATAAATAGCTACACCAAAACTTTAATTATTTCAAAAAGCAGTTACCTTTATAAATAAACTACTTCCGACGGAAAGAAGGTACAGATAGATTTCGCGGCTTAATGCGATTATATATTTTTGAACAACTTCAAATATGTAATTAAAATTAATAAAGAAATAAATTAATGAATGCCACTTTTAAACAGTCTCGAAGAGGAGTTTTGTGGATTTCACTCTGTGCTCCCCGGGATTCGCCCGTTGGATGAACAATTGGAAAGTTCACGAGCACCTTTCTTCTTCGGACCGCAGACTGGTGACATTTGGCATCGGCCGTCGCGTTCCCCCCACGCCACAATCCGAGTGGCGATACCGAACCGGCGACAATAACTGGGACCGGTTTGGTGAAGTCCTCTGCGAGAATCTTGAGGCCTTTCCATCGCCTTCTTGTAGTACCGCAGAGGACTTGTGTGTCGCACTTAATGCGGCCATCGAGTCTTCCTGTGATGCCGTAGTAGGGCGGAAGAAACCCCGCGGTGGTTTCGCGGCCCCGTGGTGGTCTTCCGAACTCTGCGATAATTTTAAATTTAATATTTTAAATAATGTAACGTAGCGATTGAAAATTAATGTGATTGAAAATTGTTATTTTTGTGATGTGACGCAATGATGAGATGAAAATTTTCTGCTGATCGATCAAGGTGAACAATGTATGAGATGAAGTTAAAATAAAGAAAAATAAAAAAACTCAAGTTTCATTTTTTTTTAAACTCTCTCTATACTATTGAATATCTATGATATTGAACATTTTCAAAGCCTATTTGATTTTAAAATGTTTTTCAAAGGATTTTATTTTTCTATGGTTTTAAAATATTTCTAAGTATTCTGTAGTTTTGAATATTTTCAAAGACTATTTGACTTTAAAATGATTTTCAAATTATTTTATTTTTCTATGGTTTCAAAATATTTCAAAGTATTCTATAGTTTTGAATATTTTCAAAAACTATTAGATTTTAAAATGATTTTCAATTTTTTTAAATTTTCTATGGTTTCAAAATATTTCTAAGTATTCTATAGTTTTGAATATTTTCAAAGACTTTTTGAATTTAAAATGATTTTTAAATTATTTAATTTTTCTATAATTTCAAAATATTTATAAGTATTCTATAGTTTTGAATATTTTCAATGACTATTTGATTTTAAAATTCCCGTGCTTTTTCTGGTTTAAATGACGTGTCGCAACCTTAAATCAGTGCATATCCTATCAATGCTCTTTGTAAGCTAAATATCTTACAGCCAACCACTTATTTTCAATTTACGAAAATGTTACATCTGCATGCCGAAATGTCCTTCGTTGCTCACTCCTGATGGCGAAACTGCTTTTCAAAATCAATATTCAAAATCAATATTCTACCTGTACATGGTTTATACGTCTTTCAGTATTTTTTTATTGAATTTCAGGTTTTTCACGCAAATTAACTAAACTATTCGAGATTACAAGTTTCGAATAGTGGTCCCTTCAGAAAATATTTTCAATTGTTTTACGCTTATTGGAGTCGATCTATTTTTTATATAATGAGCATCGTATCGATCGAATCTTGGGGTTTAAAACTATCTCATTTTCTTATATCTCGGACTGAAAACAACATCGCTTTCTCATGTCTTCAGACTGAAATTTCACGCTGATTCTATGGCGTTTCTCTAAAAACGAAATATGTTTTCTTACGCTTCCCCATTAACTAAAATACATGTAGAGTATTATAATAAGTTATAACAAAGATGGCATAAACATCCATTAATAAAAAACAAATATAAAAAATAAAATACTTACTGCTGTTTGCTTTCTCGTGACGATGCGTGACGACGCGGCACTGCGGTGTAGAAGAATAAAATATTACGTGAGCGGGAACTGATATGAGCTAACCGAAAAAGACGTGCTCCCGCTTCGAATAGCAGCAGGGAAGTGAATCTATTTCATAGCGCGCCTGTGTATTTATTAACGCGGCCGGCCCATACAAAAAATGTATGGAGAATCTGATACCTGATTTTCTGGGATTTATTGTATAAAATCCTATTACAATCATTGAAATTTAAATAGCTTATAGTGAAGATATGTCATTTAACTTTCTTTTATATTAATTTGTAATTCAAATTAGTTATTATTTTCCCAGTGAGGACTAAAACCCCGCGCCCATTTTTGTATATTTTCTCGTGTGTTTTTATAAAAAACTACGCAAACTATTGCCAAATTTATTAGCTCACCTTATAAATGACTTATTGATAAAAACGAGTGTTTTTTGTCACTGCTTTTATTAGCGTAGTTTTAGCGGAATAACAAAAACGCTAGACCCTAATTTGAGAAATTTCGTGCAGCACCCTCTTAAAGGCTTCTTTAATAATTTCATATAGCCTGATTACATGACGTTAACAAAAACCCAATTATTTAACCAATAATTTCAATACTAAAATCAAATATTAGTGTCATCTATCGCATTTTGTATTAGCCTGATTAAATCACAGAAATGATAGAATGCCATCTTTAAGTCTATCAAAATATTAAAGTACGTAATTATTATTTTACGTATTGAAATATGTACCTATACCAAAAATAAAAATTGACATCTTTAAGTAAATAATATTAAAATAATAATATATGATTTCAAAATTCGTTTACTAATTCTAACCGCATATACGTGCTACAGCGCATTTACAGTGCGCCGCCATACTGTTATAATACGAAAATCGTTATAATTAACATAATAATAGAAGATTAATCAATATATGAAACTACACGTGGCGTTTTCTTTCCTTGCAACATCGCCTTTGCTGAAAAGGTCTACCGCATAATCGGATTTCAGACTGTGAAATTTCTGCAAACTTTCAATTATCACGGCGAGGGGTGGTGTCATGAGACCCGAATAATTTTTAATATATCAGTTAATTTTATAGATTACAATATTATTATTTTACCAATATACTTCCGGACGATATGGAAAGATTTGTTTATTTAGTGGGCGCCAGCCCGGAAGAAGAAGAAGATTTATTTCGGATCTATGAACAAGTGCCAGAGTCCTTCCACCGTTTAGAATTTCTCTGGGGCAGGGGTATGTAGGCTGCGTCGGGATTTGCGTCGGTTCGCTCAGTCCATCTCAGGCACGGGGGTATTTAGAATCCCTTAGTGACCCAGTCTACGGTAAGATGACCATCCCTATGGGATGAACGGCCTTTTATGGATATTGAATTGCTAAATTATTTGAACCATTTCCCTTACTAAATAATATATTATTATTCTCGTTCGAACGCCCTCTAGCGGTGGCGCGGCGAGTTACTTAGCAAAGATTGACATCATTTTGCTCAACCTGCATTGTGCTACTAATGACCGCGTTTCGCCGCTAGATGGCGCGGACGCGACGGCGGATTCGGTTAATTTAAATTAAATCTTGCTGGAATATGCGCAAAATTAACTTGTAACATAAATAAGTGTGCTTTATTTTTCTTAGTAAAGAATTCTGAATTTAATGAATTTTCCCAAATAATAAAGGAAACTGATTTTAATATCTTATAAATGTATCTCAACCAATCCTTTCCTTTTATGGTTTTTTTATTCTATTTTATTTATGTGAAAAAAATGAAAATGAAATATATGATATATGATGATATTAAAATTGAAATTATTCTGATATTGAGATGATTATGAGTAAAATAAAAGATACTTTTCCGACCCAAATTTACTATTTATTTTTCTATAACCTGTTGCGAAGACATTTCCCGAAACTATATGTGTGATACTGAATATTTATATTATTTATGAAACTTAATTTTAATCCGTCGATCGTCGAGGCCTTGCGAGATTTTACGAGCGTACGTTACAATTATTACATTTTACCCGTGTTTCGATGAGCATTATTCGTAACTGGTTTTCCCTACCTTTTGCCCTACAATGATTTGGCAATTTTTAGTGTCGGGTACGCTGCACTTTCAAATATCGCAAACGACGGTAGTCTTTTGCTCTATTATTTTCCCTGATATTTAAATTTGGAAATATTACGTATTCCCTGACGATGACTCGCATTTATATTTTTCTACAATTTGGTATTTTACTTCATAAGCTATTTTATTAATTTATCTGATTTTTAATTGCCTCGGGAAGAACTCAATGCCACTCTGACTCCGCCACGTTTTAATCCCAAGATTGTCTAACGTGGATTTTAATTATATTTATATATTTTTACAGCCTACATTTTAAGTAGCGATCGTCGGAATGATTTTAGATTTATTGGCGGTGTCTATCGTTGATCCTATATTCGAAACTACGGGTTCCTATATTCAGAAAAACGGGTTAGCACGTATATGTCGTGCAAGACGGGTCTGAAGGACTAAAAGTATTGCACGATCGTGGTATTGCAAGTTAGAATAAAAGAAATTGAATTTTACTTTAAAAAAAACCGAAAATGAGAATATAATCTACTTGCCCCAAATAGGATGTGGAGATCACGCTGGAATGCTTTGCCTGCGCCGCACTTGATTCTAGTTATAATTTCTAAAGATGACTTTGACTTTTATATTTTATTCGTAGATGTAGGTAGGCCACTTCGAAGTCGTGAAATGAGCTCCGGCGGCCGGTAATCGCCGCGAGGCAAAAACCGACCGCCGCGCTGAAACGACGACCTCCCAGGCGAGTGCTTCGGGCCAAAAAAAAAAACAACTCTCACTAGCGATTCTCTACACCCGTGTTCCATCTAATCGCTAGTGATGCCTATTGTGCGATAAGATTCGCTTGTATCCTATATTATTGTTATTTTATTTTTGTTAACTAATTTTGGCAATAATTGTTTATTATATTGTTTGTTAAACCCGTAATGGTTTTATGACCATTACATGCCGGAAAAGATGTTCAGTCTTCGCCCACGAAGACCTTAAACACCAAAGACTAAACGAACTACTATAAGAATCTACCACCTAAAGCGTAGCCATCGCTACGGTTCTTTAGTTGCCGTGCTACGCTTGCTACGACATAAAAATTTCTAAAAGTTTTATTATATTTTGTCTTGACAGTTTAAAGTACATTATTATTAAGAGATAACCCCTGCTTCTAGTCTCCTATTATTTAAAGAAATTATATTTTATAATAAATTTTCCGAAGTTGGAAATTTTTGAGGTTTTCCGATTTTCTACTAAGTTATTAAAAGAAAGCTATTTATCCAAGTTAGAAAAAATGCTCTGCGAAACACGTCCTTTATAACCTTACATTTTACAATTTTGATACAGTGAATACAGTGGCCTGTGTCGTCTATTCCGCTCCGTCCAGGGTCTTGTCATTGTCTGCCGTTTTGCCGTATTTCCTTTTTATGAATTTTTCCTTCATTTGTGTTTGTATTAGCCCATATGATGCTCAATTGTCGTCTTTGCCTCGTTACGTCCGGAACTCGTCACCTTGGTAAGAGATGTAGAGAAGAAAGTCATATTAGTAGAGGTTCGCTCCCAAAGCTTTTTGCTTCGGAGCTTGAACACGAAAATGTCAATTTATACATGTAAATCTGGACACATCATCAGATGCTTTTATAAAGTCTATCGAAGTGTAGATGTACTGTTTCAAAAAAGGTTTAAAATTTTGTCCAATTTCTAACTTCTTTATCCCGTTTTTCCCATTTTTGCCCCTCACTGCACAAATGCACTTTTTCAAAAAGTTGCTACACTGGATTGAAGATCAATGCACTGTCGATTGGTATATTAGTCTCTATCTAAACAATGCAGTCCGCATTTTCTCTCACAATCTTGGGGAAATTGTCTCGTTCACGCGCTTGTCCGTTTTTGCTTTACTGGTCGGTCCACGATACCGTCCCTGGTAATACTGCAGGTCGCATGTTGCCGGTGCTGACGTCATAGGTAGTTTCGTCTATTTACGTGCCTCCTGGCCTTCCTGTTGCGGTGAAAAAGGAAATAGTTCGACTTTTTACCTTAGGTTTCTGCGTGGTCTGGAGTCGGATAAGCGTGATTGGATCTTATTTACTTCGGTCGATCCTCGGTATCTTCCTTTGCTATTTGTATGGGTGTGCTGCGCTTTCGAGGAGTCGTGAGCCATTGCTGCTGATCTCTGTCGTCTGCGTCGTGGCTCTTCCAGCTGCCATATAGCGTTTCCATTTTGTCCTTTTATTATCGGCGTCCTCTTTCTCGTCGCTCTGTCTCTTTCTGGAATGTATAATTTTCTTTGCTGCATCATATGGTCTCTTATTTTTTACTAGGATTGCGGTTGGCTGGCAATTCATTAGGAAGGGTTTGACAGGAAGGGCATATTCTCGTATACAACTTTATTTTTATTTCAAAAAATTTGACGGAACAAAAGAGACGTGCTTCTGCGTTTTCTTTACAAATTACAGAAATTTTTAAACTACTACATCTATTCTTACTATTTAATAAAAAAAACATTTTTATTTTACTTTTTTTTTTTAAACAAAAATTCTCCCACATTGCTTTTCAAATAAGCTTCCAGTAACTAAATTTAAGACTATATTTTATTAGGTGTTCGTATGGATACACCTTCCGATTTTTCAGATTTTCTTCTTCAAACAAGTGTTGAGGTTTTTCGTATTTCAATATTTAAGTAAAAAGAAAAATAAACATTTTGATAACGCTCCACTTCTTGTGAGAGCTTATCTTAATTACTACAAAATCAAATGTTACAAAGTAAATTATGTCTCAACGTCGATCTTTATTTATATGTGTGGCTGGCTTAATAAATTATGGGCAGATTTCTAGCGTGATATCTTTTTAAGAGTATGGAAAAATTGAAGAGTGTATATTTATATGAAATTTATGTGTTGTGAGACGTGGACAGTATCTCGCACTTTTATATTTAATTTATTAAAAAAATTATTTATATAATTTACACCAAGTAGTTTTGTTAATGGTATGTCATGGTGAGGGTTCCAATGACATTGATAATTTTTCATCTAATAGATTATTCACCGTCTCAGTGGTATTGGTCTCCCCGAGTGAAATATAAGATATATATATATATATGAGATTTCCCTTTTAAAAATATTTATAAGTTTTTTTGTATAGAAATGAACTATATATTGGTGACCAGTCTCTGTTGAAACAATAATAGACGTCGATCCACATAATTTTAATTCATGCGGAAGCGTGGACACTATAGTCTTTAATTTAATAGAAAAATATGGGAAATCTTTAGATTTTTTTTAAAAAAATTTTATGATACTATATATGGTGACTGTTCTGCGATCTAAAGCGCATATTAACTACGTAATTTACTCTAGTAGTAGTAAGTTAATAGTAAATCTTATATACCTTGTTCGGCAAGAATTTATTTAACTTATCAGGTTTTTAAGCCTTCCGAATTTAGTGTTTGTGTTGAACATATATTTTACTGAGATGTTATTATTGTTGTCTTGAGTGTGAATGATAAAATTTTCAATATTTAGCTTAAGTTTTTCTCTTTCGTGACCCGTTCATTCTACTTTCTTACGTCTGCATTCTAGGTCTTCCTGACATACAATCTTTCATACTACAACTGGCTGCCTCGTATTTACTATTTTTAACGATTCTTGACAGTACAAATGATTCCTCTCTATAGTATTGTACATTTCTCCAGAAATTACGTGTTCAGCTAAGATTAATTCGCTACTAACTATAAGCGTTTATGGACAAACTAATTTTGAGCAGCGTTTCAGCGGGACATAACGGAAAATCTATAAGTCTTTTTTGAAGAAAAAAGACAATAAAAACAATTCATGGTATGGAAAAATATTCCATGTCCTGATAAATTCAGGATCGGATGAGATCTTTCTGTAGCTATATGTTGTAATATACAATGGTTTTTTTTTATCGTGAGCCTTCTAGTCGCTAATTAGAAATGTCAGCAGTTTTTGCCATGTAATTACATAATAGTAGAAATAAATAATAATAGTAGAGTTTATTCATAAATGAATTTAGGACTTGTCCGTGAACAATTTTAATTTGAACGCGAACGGCTTAACGTCCGGTATACTCTATTTAAAATATAATACTATAAAATAATTTGTATCCTTCAGAGCTGATCAAAGTAAATTTTAATTCTACCTGTCAGGTGATGTTTACCATAGACGGGTATCAAGCACCCAGGTGTTTTTACTCCATGAGCAGGGTTAGATCACCGAACCCTTCTGATTTTGCTTATATGCAAATATATAGTATAAAATGATAGGTATAGAAGTATCTCAATCCTTAGACTTATCCGCATGGCTCCTTTTTACTATATTATATGTTAAATATATACATATATATGATATTTTATATAAATATATTTTGACGCGAAACTTGGTACTATTCTTTCTCCCTATTTTTTCCAGACAATCCGGGTTCTTAGCCGGATAAGATGTTAAGAAAAAAAAATTTTTTTTTATTTAAAAAAAAATTTTTTTTTTTTTTAATGATGTTATCTATTGTATGTGAAATTATATATTTATTTATTTTACTTATTGAAAATTTAGTGTTGTATGTGTTTTTATTTTTATCATGCTACGCCCTTATGTGTCTGTTACTTTTCCTTTATGTGTGCTTATTATTTTTTATTTTTTATTTAGCCATGAATACTTGTATCGAATACTTATATACTTTATCTGTTACATTTATTTACTTAATATTTTGTATTTTTGCTCTGTTTTTATATTTTTTCTTTTACTTTTCACTTGCAATTATCTCACGGTGTACCTAATATAGTCGTTGCTTTTTTGTGATTTTGCATATTCCGGATTACATGTGGATATTATGCGACTGTTATTTGCAATGTGAAATGTTCTGCGTATTTTTTTTGTGTGACCCTAATTTTTACACAGGTCTTTTATGTGGTACGTCCCACGATTTTTGCCGTGTTCGTCAACCAATACATAGGCTATGGGGGACTTTTTCGCGATGCTTTTGCATTTTGAATATCTGGGCGCTAGTTTGTTTGAGAAAAACTCTGCTTTTCGCGATTGCATGTGATTTTTCGCCCATACGAAATCACCGACTGAGAATTCGACGTGCTTTCTCCTCAGGTTATATTTTGAGGCGTTATTTTTGAAAGCTTCCATGAGTCTTTCCCGCACGACGTCATATGCGTCCGCGAGCGTCTCGAGTCCTTTTGCGAATTCCTGTGGACTGTCTATTGCTATTTTGGATTTTTCTTTTGGAATGAAACTAAACATTTTATGGTAGCGGCCATCAACCATTGGTTCACGAGCGTACATAAGGTATGATGGGGTAAAGCCTGTTGCCAGATTTTGATGATTATTTAACGCGTTTTGGATTAAAGATAAATGTTTATCCCACGATCTTTGATCTTTTCCTGCTAGAATTGATAAACTCGTTTCTATAGTTTGATTATAACGTTCGACTGCGTTCGATTGAGGAGCATATACGCATCCATAGAATAATTTTGGGATTTTATATTTTTCCTTAAAATTTTTGAATGCTTTTGACCTAAAATATGATGCGTTGTCTAACGTTATTACCGCAGGTGTTCCGTACGCCAGAAATACGTTATTTTCTAGGTGTTTGATAATATTGGCTGAGGTGGCTTTTCTTAACGGGAATAGCCAACAAAATTTTGTAAATAAATCGATCACAGAGAGTATATAGGTGAAGCCGCTCAGTGATCTTGGCATGGGTCCCACCAGATCTATACTGATCGTATGCATTGGAGTGTTCACTGTTTTTGGAGTCACCATGAGCCCATGTGCAGGTCCTGTCTTTATCTTGTATGCTTTACAAGTATCGCAATTTTTGACATATGCCTTGACTTCCTTTTGCATTCCGGGCCAATAATAATATGTTTGTAACTTTCTCAGGGTTTTGAAAATGCCAAAATGTACAGCAAACTCCCCTTCATGGATGTCTTTTATCGCCGATTTTCTGTCAGCATATTTGAGTACCAGTCTCCACGCATTTCGGAGGTTCTCACCTTTTTTGGGGCGAAAGTATTTGTATAGTTTTTCCTCCTCAATTCTGTATTCCGTGGCTGTATAAGGTTCTTTTTCTACGGTTTTGTACATCCGATCGTACCAATCATCTTTCGTGACTTCCGTGGACATTTCCATGCATGGGATTCTTGACAGTGCGTCCGCTACCACGTTCAGACTGCCTTTTTTATGCACGATTTCCATGTCGAATTGCGAAAGCAGGGTGCTCCATCTCGCCAGACGACCTGTGGGGTTGGTGAGATTTGTCAGCCACCTTAAGCTGCTGTGATCAGTTATTACTTTGAACCTGGAACCTTCTACATATGTCCTGTAATGAAGGACTGCTCTCAAAACTGCCAGGAGCTCTTTCTCTGTAACTGAAAAGTTGCTCTCTGCTTTGCTCAGTGTGCGCGAAAAGTATGAAATTGGCAAGTCCATTTCCTCTTCTTCCGAATATTGGGTGAGTGCTGCGCCTACGGCTATGTCACTTGCATCGCAACTTATGGTAAATTTCTTGGTGAAATCCGGACATCTTAGTATGGGGGCCGATATTAGCGCTTCCTTGAGTGTGTTGAAAGATTTTTCTGCCTCTTCGTTCCATTCGAAATTTACTTTGACGCCTTTCTTTCCTCCTGTGAGCTTGCATAAAGGTGCTGCTATTTTTGAGTACTCTTTTACGAAGCGTCGGTAGTAGCCGCAGAGACCGAGGAAGCTTCTTACACGTTTCACGCTATTTGGTCTTGGGAAATCTCTTACACATTCAATTTTTCCAGGGTCCGTTCTCAGACCTTGCCCGTCTACTACATATCCGAGGTATATAAGTTCTGGCCTACAAAATTCGCATTTTTTGAGATTTATTGTTAAGCCGGCCTCTTTCAGGTTGTCTCTGACTCTTACTAATGTGTCGATATGTTCGTCATATGTGGCGGAGGCTATTATTAGGTCGTCTGCATACGCGAATACTTTGCTGTCGTATTCCGGTCCGAAAATTCGGTCCATTAATGCTGCGAGATCTGATGACGAGTTGCATGTACCAAAGGGCATGCGTACAAATGCGTACATGCCTTTTCCGGGCACGGCGAAGGCGGTTTTCTGAATTGACGATTTTTCCATGGGAATTTGCCAGAAGGCTTTTGACAGGTCAATCGATGTTAGGTATTTTGAATTTCCAAGATTATCGAGGATTCGTTGGGCCGATGCCATGGGGTAATGGTTTTTTATTGTGACCTCATTTAACTTTCTGGAGTCTAGACATACTCTGGGCGTTCCGTCTTTTTTATTGACGACCAATATTACGTTCAATTTTATAATCTCCAGAATAGTGCTGTCTCTCAATTTCGGCGACAATCTGCTGTTGATGCTGTCAATTCGGGTGACGAAATCGTTCATCGTTTCTCCAATGTTTTGTTTCGTGTTCCGCATTTTATTTTCCAGACGTGTTTGGTAATTCAATTGCTCATATTTGTTTATCAGCGCGTTCTTCAGAATTTTCCAGGATGTTGCGTGATGTCTTATGCTTCTGAACCAGAAGAGTGATGATCCTTCGAGAAGGTCGGAGAATCCCTGTATTAGTTCCTTTTCCGAAACTCCCCTTGATTGAACTTTGTCCTCTATCGCGTCGATGAAGTCCAAGACAGGTGTGCTGCCATCAAACTTCAAATTCCATTTGTATAAGCTGGGTGTAATCTTGTGCTTTCCACTGTTCGAGGTTTGGAAGATTCCCGATTCCGCTGCTGCATCTGGCGTTTTGTTGCTGTTTTTCCTGGTATATAAATCCTCATCTTCGCTGTTTATTTCCGAAGTGGCGTAGATCCTCGAATTATTCGTTTTTTCGTAATGAATCGATTCTTCCAGTCTTGAGATATTACCGTGAGTTGGATTTTCAAAGTCTTGTTTTCCCCGTTGTTCCGAAATTTTGTTTTTCATATTGGTTTCCTCGCGTATATTTTCCGGTGACTGTTGACGTCGTGATCTAGCTGCCGTTTTTGTTTTCCTGGGTGCCATTTTGCGATTGCTTCCCGATATGCTCAATGTGTCAACCACTTACCAAATTTATGTGTGTAAGTGTTTTGAGAAGAAAAAAAAGAAATTAAATTCAAATCTTGTTATAGTTGAACAGTGTGAAGTCGTGTGTTAGATACAATTTAAAAATTTCAAGTGTGTAAGGTGAATGCTGAAAATTATTAGTACATATATAAGTGTTAAAGCTAGAAGATGATTCACATGAAAGAAATACAAGTTAAAGAGAAAAAAAAAACAAAATTAAAATTTATTAAAAGAAAAATTTTTTTTTTGAACCACCCTGTATATCAGGGTATATTTCTAAGTGTTGATTCTAAGTTATTATATGTTATTTAAATTTGCATGAGGTTAAGTAAGTTTTAAATTTTACTGCGTGTATTATTTTTTTGACACCCTGTATTCGTGTGCACCTCTAAGTGTAGTTCCTTGTTACCATAATTTAATATTATTATTTTTCAAAATTTGTTTGTTTCGTTTTTCCTAAAGTTTATTCCTTTCTTTACGTTTTTGCTTGCAGTGTTTTGTTTCTCATTCATTTACTTATTTTGTCACTATCAGATATATTAAACTTCCTGTAATCGTAATTTTCCTAAGTGCCTAAAGCCCATGTACTGTTCGACGCACACAGTAGTGTTCGTACGTATTTCTAGTTTTCACATTTGTTAGAGTTCCTTATGGTTCACTTGCGACGCTAGGTATTCCATGTCAATGTATAAGTGCTTGCAATTTTATATAAGAACAGAGAAATTTTTGCTATTAGTATAGTTGACGCAATGTTTATCTTTCGTTTATAAAAGCTAAAACTGAATCATTTATTAGAGATGTTATATGAAAATTGTATTTATAAATATTTTATGAAAATTTTATTAAAATTTTAAAGTGTTTTTAAGGGCGTGCCGGTGTGTAAACGTGTACGTGTGTGTTGTGTTTATTTTATATTTTTAAAAAAAATTAATTAGTACCAAGTTCGTTGCCTGTATAAAAATAATAATAAATATTTAATAATAGTTTCGCAACAGTAATATATTAATATTTTGAAAAGTTGCGATATATAAGAAAGAAAGGGTGGGAGGGCGGGAAATTTGTAGGCGACCAGCGTGATCGCTTTAAATCAAAAGATAAATTATTTTGAAAAAAAAAATTGTTTGTAAAAAATTGTTTCTAAAGTTTGAAAAAAAAAGAGCCCCACGAGCAGGCGTCAATTTGTCATGAGACCCGAATAATTTTTAATATATCAGTTAATTTTATAGATTACAATATTATTATTTTACCAATATACTTCCGGACGATATGGAAAGATTTGTTTATTTAGTGGGCGCCAGCCCGGAAGAAGAAGAAGATTTATTTCGGATCTATGAACAAGTGCCAGAGTCCTTCCACCGTTTAGAATTTCTCTGGGGCAGGGGTATGTAGGCTGCGTCGGGATTTGCGTCGGTTCGCTCAGTCCATCTCAGGCACGGGGGTATTTAGAATCCCTTAGTGACCCAGTCTACGGTAAGATGACCATCCCTATGGGATGAACGGCCTTTTATGGATATTGAATTGCTAAATTATTTGAACCATTTCCCTTACTAAATAATATATTATTATTCTCGTTCGAACGCCCTCTAGCGGTGGCGCGGCGAGTTACTTAGCAAAGATTGACATCATTTTGCTCAACCTGCATTGTGCTACTAATGCCCGCGTTTCGCCGCTAGATGGCGCGGACGCGACGGCGGATTCGGTTAATTTAAATTAAATCTTGCTGGAATATGCGCAAAATTAACTTGTAACATAAATAAGTGTGCTTTATTTTTCTTAGTAAAGAATTCTGAATTTAATGAATTTTCCCAAATAATAATGGAAACTGATTTTAATATCTTATAAATGTATCTCAACCAATCCTTTCCTTTTATGGTTTTTTTATTCTATTTTATTTATGTGAAAAAAATGAAAATGAAATATATGATATATGATGATATTAAAATTGAAATTATTCTGATATTGAGATGATTATGAGTAAAATAAAAGATACTTTTCCGACCCAAATTTACTATTTATTTTTCTATAACCTGTTGCGAAGACATTTCCCGAAACTATATGTGTGATACTGAATATTTATATTATTTATGAAACTTAATTTTAATCCGTCGATCGTCGAGGCCTTGCGAGATTTTACGAGCGTACGTTACAATTATTACATTTTACCCGTGTTTCGATGAGCATTATTCGTAACTGGTTTTCCCTACCTTTTGCCCTACAATGATTTGGCAATTTTTAGTGTCGGGTACGCTGCACTTTCAAATATCGCAAACGACGGTAGTCTTTTGCTCTATTATTTTCCCTGATATTTAAATTTGGAAATATTACGTATTCCCTGACGATGACTCGCATTTATATTTTTCTACAATTTGGTATTTTACTTCATAAGCTATTTTATTAATTTATCTGATTTTTAATTGCCTCGGGAAGAACTCAATGCCACTCTGACTCCGCCACGTTTTAATCCCAAGATTGTCTAACGTGGATTTTAATTATATTTATATATTTTTACAGCCTACATTTTAAGTAGCGATCGTCGGAATGATTTTAGATTTATTGGCGGTGTCTATCGTTGATCCTATATTCGAAACTACGGGTTCCTATATTCAGAAAAACGGGTTAGCACGTATATGTCGTGCAAGACGGGTCTGAAGGACTAAAAGTATTGCACGATCGTGGTATTGCAAGTTAGAATAAAAGAAATTGAATTTTACTTTAAAAAAAACCGAAAATGAGAATATAATCTACTTGCCCCAAATAGGATGTGGAGATCACGCTGGAATGCTTTGCCTGCGCCGCACTTGATTCTAGTTATAATTTCTAAAGATGACTTTGACTTTTATATTTTATTCGTAGATGTAGGTAGGCCACTTCGAAGTCGTGAAATGAGCTCCGGCGGCCGGTAATCGCCGCGAGGCAAAAACCGACCGCCGCGCTGAAACGACGACCTTCCCAGGCGAGTGCTTCGGGCCAAAAAAAAAAACAACTCTCACTAGCGATTCTCTACACCCGTGTTCCATCTAATCGCTAGTGATGCCTATTGTGCGATAAGATTCGCTTGTATCCTATATTATTGTTATTTTATTTTTGTTAACTAATTTTGGCAATAATTGTTTATTATATTGTTTGTTAAACCCGTAATGGTTTTATGACCATTACAGTGGGGAGGGCGGAGGATGGGGGGGGGGGGCATGCGAAGTTTTCGCGCGTGGTTGCAAAATCGGCAGCGAAACCGCTAACAAGTGTCCCGGAAAATTATTTTTCCACTGAATAAAACCTTCCACTCGCCGCTTCCCCCCCCCCCCTCCTTAATTCTGCAGCGGAAAACAATGATCTCTCATGTATGTCGCTACTTATCAAATGTACGTACCGACTTGAATAATGTCGCTTTCAAATTGGACAATTGGCATTTTTTAAAATATACTTGTGGCGTCTTCACCACAACAAATTGTACACCCCAGAGACTGGCCTGCCAAATAATATGGCCATTCGCAAAGGCAGAATATGTTGCCATTTGCAACGGCAAACAATGTTGCCAGCAAGTAAGACCCAAACGAGCGAACAAAAATAATCAATAAATAATGTAATTAGGGCCTAATGCTACAAATGGTCACCCCGACCTACAACGGTTGTCGACTACAGCGGGTGAGCCCGTCACCTCAGGAAGTTTTAACGATTAGTCGCTCTATCTCCCTGGAGTGAGCGCAGAAGACTTAGGACACAAACAGTCCACCGTCTAGCTCCGCCACAAACCCGTAAAAGGGCCAACGCCTTAACCGCGAGATAGCCAGGAGTGTTACCCGGCGGGCTTACACTCACGCTCTTACTTCCAATAGCGACCAGAATACTCCAGTCTCTCGATTGGTTACGGGTTCGAGGTCGCTTGCGCGGTCCTCTCCCTTACGAAGCGGTGAAACGGTGTATACCGATGCGGACCACGGCATCCTTTGCCCGGCTGTTCACCCAGGATCGGGTAGCCGATGGTCGTTTCAAGAGCAGACGCCATAAGGTCCGCAACCACCCCCGCTCTGTAGGAAACAGTACTGCTTCCAGACTCCCCCGACTGTTAGTCAGAGTGCTTCCAGTCGTTTGGCGAGCTTGTGGAGCACTGGGTGGCTTCTTGGGAAAGCATGAGGCCTCGGGATACCCCCCAGGGGGTACCCTCTTCCTTGGTGGCGTGATTCGGCGGCTACTTCCAGCCCGAAGTGCCCGTCTTTGTGTCCGTCTCTTTACCGCCCCGAAGGGCGTTTCGTTCTTTGCAGGATCCAGGGATTCCTCCCCCCCGTGGCTGCTCCGAGACCTGCCCACGGACCGTGCGCCTCCACCATCATCGTTTCTGGAGCGTCCTCTACCCCGCTTACCGGCCCTAAATTTGTTATTTGTTGTTTTATTTTTTTATTTTGTGAATATGGTAAATTTAGTATTATTTTTGTAAATTTTTACTTTGTAAATTCTTTTATTATTATAAATAAATGGGTTCTCGGGGCGGTACGGGGGGGGGGTGGTTTACCCTATTTCACCCCCTGCGCGTTCTACCCTTCTGGTACGCGCAGGGTTGTCGTAGCACGACATCCCGGGCAGACAAGACGACCCTCGTCGTTATAACTGCCCGGGCGGTGGGCGGGGTTTGCTGCCCTCACCTATCGCCTTGAAACTCTAAACTGTTAGAGTGGGAGTTAATGGGCCAACCCAGCATGGGCCCATTAGCTCCACTCTGACTAACATCTTGCGGTGTCGACTACAACGGGCGAGCCCGTCACCACAGGACGTAACGGTTAGTCGTTCTATCGACCTGCAGTGAGCGTAGAAGACTTTGGACAATAACAATCCAACGTCTAGCTACGCCACAACCCGTGAGAGTCCAACGCCTTACCGCGAGTTAGCCAGGAATAAACCCGGCGGGCTCGAGATACTCGCGCCCTCACTTCCAATTGTGACCAGATTTCTCCAGTCTTTCGATTGGTTCCGAGTTCGAGGTCGCTTGCGCGGTCCTCTCCCTTACGAAGCGGTGAAACGGAGTACACCGAATCTATCGCGGATCAAGGCGTCCTTTGCCCGGCTCTGAACCGGGATCGGATGGCCAATGGTCAATTCAAGAGCAGTCGCCATAAGGTACGCAACCACCCCCGCTCTATAGGAAACAATACAGTTCCCAGACTCCCCCGACTGTTAGTCGGAGAGCACAATCGATTGGCTTGCGCCGCACGGTGCGCAGACCGTCCAGGAGCGCCAGAGGTTTCGAATTTTTTTTTCGAATTTCGCGCGAAATTCGAAAAAAACTTTTTGTCTGCGGTGTTAATTTGATATTGAAGACATTTCGTTTGTTTAAGGTTACCTTTTGTCATTATCACCTAAGTCATTTAGTAAAAACCTAGGAAAAAAACGAAATATCGCTAACACATTGTCATGTTAACATCAATAGCGCAGGCAAACATTTTTTTTCGAATTTCGCGCGAAATTTGAAAAAAAAGTTTTTGCCTGCGGTGTTGGTATAACTGCAGTATAGGAACCTCTCCTGGATTTTTGATTTTTAAACGTCACCGGACTATATTCGCCACGCAGATTCCGAATCTGCAATAATATTTTGTCGCTCTCAATAAATAAGCGAGATATAGGCATTTAAAATTTGCATACTAAACGTCAAAAAGACGGCCATATTGCTTCAGAAGTAGTGTCGGAATATACTTAGTCGATATACCGCGAGTTCTCTAATATCGATAACAATTCGCGATTTTAGAAAAATGATGGCATGGTCGTGAAAAAACATGTGCGATATTAAAAAATAATAGTCTATTTTCGAGGGTTTTTTCAATGACTTTGCGTTTTGATAACAAAAGGTATCCTGAAACAATAGAAAATTCCTAAATATCTGAATATCCCCGCAAGCAAAAAATTTTTTTTCGAATTTCGCGCGAAATTCGAAAAAAATTTTTTGCCTGCGGCGCTATTGAAGTTAACATGACAATAGAAAATTCCTAAATATCTGAATATCCCCGCAAGCAAAAATTTTTTTTCGAATTTCGCGCGAAATTCGAAAAAAAATTTTTGCCTGCGGCGCTATTGAAGTTAACATGACAATGTGTTAGCGATATTTCGTTTTTTTCCAAGGTTTTTACTAAATGACTTTGGTGATAATGACAAAAGGTAACCTTAAACAAACGAAATGTCTTCAATATCAAATTAACACCGCAGACAAAAGAAATTCGAAATAAAATTTTTGCCTGCGGCGCTATTGATATTAACATAAGAATGACAAAAGGTAAACTGAAACAAACTAAATTTCTTCAATATCAAATTAACACCATGTGTTAGCGATCATCTAAAACAATTGGACAATTTTCGTAGATTTTACGAACATTTGAAATTTGGTGTATTGATGACTAAAGGTAACCTGAAACAAACGACATTTCAGGATATCTTCTGTCATCAATACGCAAAGTCATTGAAAAGACATCGAAAATAGTGCCCTTTTTTAATTTGCGCGAAAATATGTATTTTTCCAATCGCTTTTGTTCAACATATTTCAATTAATCTTAAAACTCTCCAAATTGTCATAATTTCTGTAATATCGCTAATTGTTATCGATATTACGATATACTCGAAAGTGTCAACACGGTAAGTACAACAAAATGGCCGCAACTTTGTTGACATTGGGATAACAAATTTGAACGCCTATATCTCGCTTATTTATTGAGATCGAATAAAAATTATGGAAGATTCGGAATCAGCGTGGTGAATATAGCGGGGTGAATTTTATTTTGGGCCATTTTAGGCTATTTGTTTACATATAAAATTTAAAGTTTGAATGCCTATATCTCGCTTATTTATAGCGACCGACACAATTTTCTTCCAGATTTAGCATTAAAATGCTACAATCTATTAGTGTATATTTTTAATTTTTTTTTTGGTGAGAGGTTCCTATACTGCAGTTATTCCACGATGGAACAAATGCCAACAAATCACCAACCTTTTCGACGGTCGATCAGTGCACCTGACGGAATGACGAGCTGCTTGGCTCCCACTCGATTTCACAAACTTCGACCGCGAATTCTCAAAACAGCACACACCAATTCGCACGAGAGTTTTTCGACGATTTTGCGACAATGATGCGACGGCGGGTAGGATTCAACTCGAACGAACAAAGCGACCGCGCGGTGTTCACGACTCGCTTCTGCTGTGACGTTCCTTCCTTTATGACGACGCGATTCACACGTAATAATTTGTCGGCACTGCGGGATTTGGAATTAGAGTTTGGTACAGGATTATACAACTACGTTTTCTTGTTATATTCTTCTCAACCCTGTATAATTTTTCGATTCGATAGTTATTTTTTTTGTTTTTATTTTACTTATTATTAATTCAATTCAATTCAATTCTTTATTGAGAAATCATATAGTATTACAGTAATAATATTTTTTAAAATGTATGCAGAATTACAACAAATAAAACCGGTTACGGATATTAATAAAATTACATAACATATTTTTTACACGCAATTAATGTAAGTACATTAATGCGAGGCGTGCAATAATGTCACCTCCAGGTCTATGCCTGATTATTAAAAATTTCGATTCAATAAATAGAGTATTACGTTTCTTTGTTGTTTAATTTTAACATATATATATTAGTGGGGGTTATGTAGGTATATCTATACTGATATTATAAAGAGGTAAAGTTTGTGAGGTTGTAGGAAGTAATCTCTGGATCTATTGAACCGATTTTAAAAATTATTTTACCAATATAAAAGCCACGTTATTTGTGAGTATCATAGGTTATATATTAATCCGAAAAATGAAAAGACTTTTTCGTGGTAGTCGGATTTGCAAAGTAAGTCGGAGAAAAAACGGTCAAACGAAAACGTTTCTAACTAACGCTGCCTTAACGATGAAAGATATATGATTAAGTTCTAGAGAAAAGTTGTACAGCTTGATAATGCCTACAAAAAAGTCAGCGACAGCATATGTCTAACTTGTATATTTAAGTCACAAAAAAGTAGTAATTTATATTTAAAAAATAATTTAAATCGTTAGGTCAAGTTTATTGGTCATATTATCAAGAATTATGAATTCTTATTAAAATAAGTAAATTTATCGTCCCCAGTTTTTTAAACAAAAGACTTTTCCCTTTTACTGCATATAATTTCCCTTTTACTGCATACATGATTAAATAGATAAGGCACTCACAAATAAGACACTCACAAAAAGACACTCCCAAATAAATTCAATTCAATCAGTCAAATTTGCATGCAAATACATATCCAGTAAAAATATAACCCTTCTTTTGGCAGTGAGGAAATAAATCATAGCACTCAGTACTAACCGAACCACACTCATAATTTCATCACAAGTAAAAAGTTTTACGGCCCAACGAAGTGGGCACGGGTCAGCTAGTCGTATATATATATTTAAAAAAACTTTAGTGAAAACAAAAACATACTTTATATTTGGGGTCCAACAGACTCTACCCGGCGCACCATGTAACTTTTTTCCACCAGGCGCACCTAGAGTTAAGTTAGCGCTTCATTTTATTTCATTATTTAGCTAACGTTGTTCATGTATGTACAAAAAGCATTTACCCGGTCGTGCGCTTCGCCCCGGCTCAAATATAAATGAGTGGAAAATGAAAGGAGATGCTCGAGGGGTTAACACTTCCAGGAGCACTTATTTGCTCTCTTAGAACATTAAAGAAATGACTGTGCGCCAGCTCAGAAAATGTAGAAATATGCGATGCCGTTTTTACGAGCGAGAGGGGGGGGGGGGCGGGGATAGGTTGCCTTTTGGCGGTCTTACTTAATGGAAAGGGATTCGGCGATTTTATTTATTTCTCGTACGCGCACACATCGTAGGCTTGAGCATCTCGTAAATCTTTCAGGGTTGTGTAATTGGGTGAAACATTACCTGCTCTGGGGACTACCACACAAATACACGACTTGTTTCAGGAAGGACATAACTATGTACATAGAATTACGTCCTTATATATGATGTTGCGTCCTTATATTCAAGACATTGGACTGTAGTGGCAAGGGAATCAACGTTGACGGCGTGTATCTCAATCACCTACGCTACGCGGATGATATAGATAAATTCCGTTCCCCTTCCATTCCCCTCCTTTTAAAACTTTAGCGTCCTTATAGGTGTTAAATTATTTTGATGTGGCAAATCTGTGCCCACAAAGAGTAAAGTATATACTTCTTTCTATCCTCCTTTACTTTATTTGTCATACTCTTTATATAGGTTAAGTTATGTAGTCTACTCGCAAATAATGTTCTTACAATAGTATAAGTTAGTAGCTCTAAAATATTGCCTGCAGGTAATAAGCTCGCCTTTTCTTAAGAATAAAGAGTTTTATTATTATTATTATTATATAGTTATAATCGCTGAATGTGCGGAAGACCTACAACTCATGCTAGAGCAACTATATCACGCATCCCTGCGAACGGGTCTTAAGATGAACATGGACAAGACAAAGATTATGGCGAAAGCCGATCTCACACCGAATCCCATTTCATTGAATGGACAACAGCTGGATCAGGTGCAGTAGTACACATACCTAGGACAGGTGATAAAGTTCGGCCGGGACTCGATGATGGCAGAGATAAAGCGAAGAAAACAATTGGGATGGGTAGCCTTTGGGAAGCTGAGCTTCGTGCTGAAGTCCAGAATTCCCCAATCGCTCAAGACAAAGGTGTATAATCAGTGCGTGTTACCGGCTATGACGTATGCTTGTGAGACATGGACACTGCTGGGATGATCCACGAGCTTAAGGTGGTGCAGCGTAACATGGAGCGAGTCATGCTCGGCATATCGCTGCGCGATCGAGTCCGAAACGAGCTCATCAGACAGCGCACGAAGGTGGTCGACGTCGGTCAAAGAGTGGCCAAGCTGAAATGGGCTTGAGCCGGCCACGTGGCCCGACGACACGACGAACGGTGGAGCAAGCGCATTTTGGAGTGGAGACCCCGGCTAGGCAGAAGAAGTGTGGGCAGACCACCGGCCCGATGGTTCGATTACATCAAGGAGACAGCTGGACCTGTCTGGATGAGGGAAACGGACAACCGATCCGGATGGAGAGTGATTGGAGAGGCGTATGCCCAACGGTGGGTGAATGCGCGCTGATGAAGAGAAGAGAAGAGAGAATACGATGTTGCCGTCCTATAAAGGAAGTTTAAGGGGAACACATAGTTTAATCGCGTAATACCTAATAAGGTGATTTTTGTTTATCTTTTTGAAAAAATGTTTTAAAATATTGAGGTTCTCCTTATTTCAATGGCTTCCCGGATCATGCGGGGAAAGTAAAACTGTTCCCAGTGGTTACTTCCGCTATCCAATACGTGTTCGCATGTCGCCGATTTTTCTCACTAAGCGTTTTTAATACATATCTTTGATGCGTTCAATCAGTCAAGTGTCTATGGGCCGTTTCGTTTGTTTAACATAGGCTTAACCACAGCTGTATTCGATTTTATACACACCAGGGGTTTGCAGTGGAATTGCATATTGTGTTTAGCCACTAGTTTAACATGCATGTCAAGAATGTACAACTAACAAAACTGGCACTTAAACAAATAGAATACTTAATAAACAGAGCTATGACAACGTATAACGATAGGTTCGGATACATCGATATTTTTTCATCAGTTAAAAGTCACTTTAAGGAAACCATTAAAAAATCCTATCAGTCCTTTGTCCCCCGTATTTCATATAATGACTATTAATCCCTTGAACAGTTTACATGAATAGCTTTTTGTAATTTTTGTTTTTGTAATTTCTTGTTTTTTAAAATGTATCTTTGGTACAAAATAATTAATATAGTTTATAATCTTTTTATTTAATATTTAAGAATTAATTACTATAAAACATTGATTAGCTTACAAAAATAACAGGAACCGAATGGCAAAAGCTTAACCTTTTGCTTATTTGTTTCTGTCACCCAACTGGGACTAGCCCGTTCTAGGGTGGACAGGACTCCAATATTACAATTAAGTTTGCTTGATTGCTTGGTTGCTTACAAATGTACAAGTTTTAGTAAAAAACCAATGACACTAAAATTGCCCTAAAATGTGGTCTTCAGATTAAAAAAAATAATAATAATAATAATAAAAATAATAAAAGATAAAATAATAAATAAAATGCAATTCCATTATTTAACCGGCAATAAATATAATATAAAATTCGATTAAATAATATAAATAAAGTTATATGTGAGAAAAGAAAAAAACAGTCATTAATATAATGTTAAGTAATATAGGTTTTAATATAAAAATACCTTGTCTAAAAAGTATAATTCATTGTCATTCAAGTCAAATCTCAATGTAAAATTTCATTTTCATTTGTTTTTTGTTCTTTTTATTTTTCTATAATATTAAATTTGCTAAAAAATTTTTATATAAATAAGATATAATAACGGAGATAATATGTACTGTACACATTATAGATAGATAGTGTTAACATATAATTAGTCATAGTTTTATTGTTATATTTTGTATTTGTTATGTATAAACGCTGTTTGTTAACCAAATAAAATAAAATAAAATAATATAAATAAATAATATTACATAACTTAGAATTAAACCCACAGTATAAATATCAAGCTTATATTGTGATGGATATGCCCTATTTCGCCCTACTAAGTATACATGAACTTGTTCTAGGGCGCAAAATATTTAAAGGAATGATAAAAGCAGTGTTAACCTACTTATAGCTAGCTGTGTAGCCAGTGGCATGTACCTACATATCTTTCCACGTGTGCCCCCGACTGCCTGCGCGTTAAGGCAAAGGTAGAGGGGGTGGGGGGGGGGGGCGAGGGGGAGTTAATTGAAATTAAAAATTCCGTCTTTTACTCGGAAGGGGTACTTTCAGCGCGAAATTCGTATTTGAATAGTCCGGGGTTATCGTTTCCGAGTCGAACCTCGCAAACGAGCTGCGGCGACGAGTTATCGGATTATTTGTTATTAGCTATTGACTAAATAATAATATAGTTTTAGATAGCACAACCTTTCGCGCTAGCGAAACGCAGGTGGCACTGATAGCACTGACGGCGAAGTTAACAGCAACTTATTTGGCCATATAATATAATAACATTGATAATGAATGTTTTTTTTTATAAAAGACTGGTTGATTATAAAAAAAAATTTACCAATTATAGCAATAATAACACTCAATTATTAGTGCCATCTATCGCATTTTTTAAATAGGCTGATTATATCACAGAAATAACACGGAGATATAGAATGCCAAGTATTTAGTGTATCTAAACATTAAAGTGAGTAATTAGTACGTATTGAAATCTGTAAACCGAATTAAAAATTGCCTTCTTTATGAATATAACAAAAATTTAAAAAGAACTATGATTTCAAAATTCGTCTGTTATTATAATATTATTTTATATCATATAGGCGTCTTTAGAACGCCATCGAAAGTGCGCTGCCATCTACTGATGGCATAGCTACTAAGGTGTGAGGGCCCACACCAGGGCCCACATCGCTAGGGGGCCCACGGGTGCCCATGGTTTTTGGTCTAACTAAAATAATGGCAATATCTTGACTTTCCAATAAATTTCAATTCGCTCAAAAACAATGAAAAAAGACGTTTTGTGAGCTGCTTCGACGAGCGAGATAGCGCACTGCGCGCGTTCTTTGTCTCTTTCTTCGCGTCCTCTGTCCGTTTCGTGAAAAATAGCGAACGGCCAGGATTGGCAGCGGGCGCGGGCGTTTAGCGATGATCGTCTCGTTAGTTGTGCGTATTGCGGAATTGTTTCAATAAGCATAAACACGAGAAGCATTTGATTTTTGTTTAATTTTCCTTTATTTTATTTGTTAAGTTAAAAGTACAACTTAGGAGAAAGTATGGACAAAAAAAGTAGTGACGCATTTAAGCGAAAACAGAACAGAAAATAAAAGAAACTAAACAAAAGTTAGCCAAAGTGGAGATAGTTTTGGTCAATCCGAAATCTCCAGAATTTCTTACTCCTCCTACTAAGTCTCAATTCCAGTGCGAGTACAATCATTGATAGCTTCGCAAATATCAAAGCACAATAAAAATTGGAAATTTAAACGAAATGTATTTTTTGAAATATGATAGCTTAGTTTTTTAAGCTATTGCATAGCTTTTATCGCGGGCCTAGGCCAGCGCGGCGATCGAATGAAGAAATTTCCTAACGAAAATTAATGATTTTAAACTGATAATTACATCTAAACGAGTACTGCTTAACATTCGAAAAAAATATATGTTATACAAGAACACTTTCCTAATATTCTTAGATTTGAATATTTTTGATTTTGTTTATATTACATAGTGTAATTAATTTGTGAAATTAGGTCTAACCGAACACAAAAACGACTACTACGCAAATACTATCTGGCGTATTATTATGAAACCTGCACCATTTTAAAGATAATTTAATTATCTATCTTTTTATCTACGATTTTTTCGAATAATCCGTTTTTTTTGCTTTATCGAATAAAAAATTCGTGCGCGGCGCTCTATCGGAAGACGTTTAAATTATTCCGAATCATTTGCTACCGCAGCCGCAAATGATTCGGAATAATTTCAACGTTTTCCGATAGAGCGCAGTTATCTGATATCAGAAAAAAATAAATAAATAAATAATTATAATTGCATAAGTTGTTAAAATGCTATGCAATAGCTTTACCGCGGCAGTCCTCGAGTGCCACATGTATTTTTATTTCACTGTAATGTGAACAACTAATAATAATTGGTTCAACCATTTATATGTATTAGAAATTAAACTTCTTTATTTCAATTCTTTTATTTGTCTTTTGATTTGAGGAGATGAGTGATGGGGGCCTAATTGCGTATTCGCACCAGGGCCTTTGACCATGTGACGTATACCACAAATTCAAGTAAATGTACATACAGCATGGCGTGATCAATTCTAGTTATTAAAAATATAATTTCATTTGCGTATATTTATGACTCATATAATTCAAACAATCATTCAAATCGCGTCTTTCACGCGTCTTTCATAATTTGCAGTATTGTATTTATTGACTCAAATTATTCTTCTTATTGACGTTGAAGTATACTATTAACGTTAAAATATTTTAATATTTTAAGAGTTCATTGTAACATAATAAAATTGTCTTCTGTGAATACAATACAATACAATCAACTACTCCAGTAGATAGGCATTCCTACACTTAGATGAGTCACAAAATTAAATGCTTAAAATTTAATTATTAAAAACATAACTATCATGATAGTTGTCATGGCTGTAATATTATATTCAATATTGCCTACTTATAAATAATAAAAAATACTAATGTCATAAAATAGTAAAAGAGAATAATATATTGAAATAGAAATGCAAATTCTATGTAGGATAATCAACGTAAAATAATTTTATTATCAATCCAGCAATATGCCTTCGTATTTTTTAAACATAAATAGACGTATACTAAATTATATAAGAATTAGAATGTCAGCTATCATAATACCGTTATGTAAAAATTTTACAAATTTTACTAATTACTAACACATTCAAATGGGTACGTCGCTGTTCTATATTAAATGTAACATCTAATAAACGCGATCAAACATTAACAGCATGTGCCTTGTCTCTACTCTCTCTAAAAATAACATCGATATAACGGACTCAACTAGAGCAGTCAACTATAACGGGCGAACCCGTCACCTCAGAAAGTTTTAACGATATTGATCGTTCTGTCTACCGTGAGATGAGCGCAAAAGACTTGGAACGAAAAACAATCCACAGTCTAGCTACGCCACCTGCCCGTCAGAGGGCAACACCTTGCGGCGAGGCACTGGGAAAGGTACCCAGCGGGCAGGCTCGTCCCCTGACTACCAGTTTGGAAGGATATCTCAGTCTGGAATTAAACTTCAGGATACCTGCTACCTCCTGACTGGTTACAGGATCGAGGTGCACTCCCTTATGAAGCGGTGATTCGGTGTCAACCGAGTCTATCGCGGACCACGGCATCCTATACCTGGTTTATTCCACCCGGATCGAGTGGCCGAATGGTCGTTTCAAGAGCAATCGCCATAAGGTTAACAACCACCCCCGCTCTATAGGAAACATTACTAATCTCAGACTCCCTTGGCTGTTAGTCGGAATGCGCAATCGATTTGCTGACGCCGCTACGTGCGCAAACCATCCAGGAGCGCCCGAAGGTTGACTCCTAGGGGAGACTGGCCCGCAGGGCAGCGTCCTACCCTGGCTCTTTCTTTTGCGTAGAGGCCGCCGGATGGGTGTTGACCCGTGAGTATGACCGACGCTGTATGAATGGGTCTTCGTAGCCAACTCCAACAGGGCCATAAATCCCTGGACGTGTTCACGGTTCTTGTCATCAACTAGCGCGCCAGGGCATTTACAACCACCTAGCTACTCCACTGGCCGCCATACTATGATACCATGAACGACGCCATATTGAACATAAAAGAAGACTAATCAGTGCCTTTTATACGCCAAAGAGAATCTTTTAAATTGCGAGCTTCACTCCACTCGACATAGCCATAATACGCGACATAAAAACAATGTGTTATTGCCTAAAGTACGCTTGACTAAATATCAAAAAACATTTTTATATATTAGTTTTAAATTGTTCAATGCTTTAAACAATTTGCAATGCAGCATATAAAATCTGCTTGAAAAGTCAGTTAGTCAAACATGCCCTTTACAAACTGGACAACTTTTATGATATTGCGTCCACAATTGCTTGATTATAAATAACCATATTATGACTATACTTTCGCACTAAGTTTTAGATTTTATTAACATTGTTTTTAATTACGCATGTTTCAGAATTTTTCTTTTTCGTTGTATTGATTATTATCTATTGTTTGATTATTGATTATTTTGTAAATTTGACTATTTTTAAGTAATCACCTCTGATTACAATTATTTTTTTTCTTTTAATTAATCAAAGCGGTTTTATCATCCGGTAAATTATGGTTGTAAAATTTGACATGTTCCTCAGTATTGTGAAATGCTTTTATGGAATGAATAAATGATGATGATAATGATGATGATATATCATTTTTTCGAACTCCTAGTTATAAATCCTAGTTCCCAAATTGCAGTACGATGCTGAACAATTATAATACGCTATAAATGCAATGTTTTATTCTATACATCCAGTCATATGTTATAAATCTAGTGAATTACATTGCTTAACCCCTCAAATGTGAGGCGTCCCTCAAGGGATGCCTTGGCAAAATGTATACAAAATGTATATAAATGTAAATATAAATGTAAATGTGCGCCGCTTTATAGTAATCCGCTCTATAGTAATGCTATAGCTCTATAGTAAACCCCGCTCTATGTAAATGTAAATGTAAATGTAAATATAAATTTATATACATTTTGCCGTAGGGAACCCGAGCTAATCGCCATTCATTTGAGGGGTTAAAGATCCATTCGTCGTAACGCACTAAAATCGCGCAAATACAAAACATCACTTATCACGCTTTTTGCGGTCGCGTAGTTACCGCACGACGTGGAAACTACTTTTACTAGGAGCATAAGACGTACCAGCTATAAAGGGGAAGCTGGTAGGGTTGCCAGATCTTTATTTATTTATTTACTATAAAACATTGATTTGCTTACAAAAATAACAGGAACCGAATGGCAAAGCCTTAACCTTTTGCTTATTTGATTCTGCCACCCAACTGGGACTAGCCCTTTCTAGGGTGGACTGGACCCGTTCTAGGGTGGACAGTGTGAAATGTACAGTTTTAGTAAAAAGCTAATAACACTAAATTGAAATTCCATTATAAAAATTATAATAAAGAGAATGCAATTCCATTACATAATCGGCAATAATATAAAATTCAATTAAAATAATATAAATAAATGTATACGTGAGAAAAGAAAGAAACATTCATTAATCATTAATATTTAATAACTAATATAAGATTTGCTATAAAATATCTAGTCAAAAAAAGTAAAAGTCAAATAATTTTTGATAGTTCAGTTTTAAAATATACTCAACATACATGTTTAAAAATATGGTAATAATTTGTGAACCTAAGTTTTATTAAACTATTATTTCTAACATTTGATGTATGGTTAGTTTCTCGTATTTGGTAGATCGCTCTCAGTCATGTACTCATTACTTTCCACCACACCATAAGTGCTTTATAATTATATTTTATTATTTTATAAAAATGTTGCCAACGTTTTTTCAAGCGATTCCATGCCATAAGCATTCTTAACTTTAATAGTATTAAAGTGACCAATTACAGCAGACCAAATAGCTTTGTAATGAGGTAAAAGTTAATTTACATTTAAAATTCTCCTAGGTTGATGCAAAGTTTACCTTTTACACGACTGCCAATATGAATGTTTTTTGTTTCTTTATTCCACGGTAACTTCTATAAATGCTTGAACCGATTTCGAATTGTGTAGCATTATTAGAATCGATATGTTATCCCAAGTATTATAGGGTACCTAAACTGTCCAAATATCAAATAAGTAGTTTTTTAAATGTCCAAATGTCAATAAATTAAAATTTATATATTGTGTTTAGTGACAAATGAAAGGTCTGATTCAGTATATTCCGTAAATATACATACATGTGTCTATATGGATAAATATATAAACCACAAATATTTTATAGAAAACGTAATAAAAATAATTATAAACACTATGATTCACTTTCTGTAACGGCAGTCGTGTTTTTATATATTTCTTTTTAATATATACACTTTTTAATATATTTTTCGATGGGCAGATATTTGTGAAAATGGAATACACGACATTTATACAGGGTATGATTACAACTAGGGAATTTCTTGTAGTGGGTGTATCAGTACGAAAATATTATGTATATGAAAGATGTGAGAGGGACCACCCCTCACTAGACTCCCAGTTGTTCGGTGTGAGGTGGTGGTATCAACTTACGAGTTAACTCCGTATTGAAAGGCGGTTTTGAGTGAAGCAGAAGGTATTTATTGAATCGATTGAAAGTTTGATATTGTCAGTTATAACGCTTCCCGAATAGGTTATGTTGTCGCGAGTGTATTGATGCGCGACTGCAGTTACGAGGGTATTGGATGAGGATTGTATTTGTGCTCCTAGTATCTTGTACTGGACACGGCTCGAGTCTGTTGTGCAGACTGATGCTTCGTGACTGGGAAAGATAAGGAAAGGAAACCAAGGAGCCGGACTCGTTGAGCGACCTCGTGAGAGGGGTACCGAGTATGCCGTCGCAACCTTGGGGGAGGTGATCACTCGAGGAATGATACTTTGGTTGCTTTTTCGCCGGTTTATATAGGCCGGGAAATGATGCAATCCGAAATATTCCGAGTAAAAGTATTGTCTCATCGTGCTGATTCATCGCTTCACGAGTCAAAATAATAGCTCAATTGTGTCAGTGTATTTCACTGGAAATCGATGCATTTGTTGATCGCATGTAACGGTACTTAAGGGCCGTTACAGATACAAATTATTTTTGTTATTATTAGTGTGTAATCTTTATTAGGTTGTAAATATATTGTATATAAAAAAATCATAATGAATACATTTTATTTTAATATGTAAGGTCTTAATTTAACATAATTCATAAATAGCACATCATCATCAATTTGTCGCGTTATTAAAAAAAATGTTATTATTTCTGATATAAGATATGAAATAAATAAATCAACTGCCTTCTTCGATCTCGATTCGTACCTTTAAACATCCCTTAGTTTCTAAAACCAACATTTCAACTTCAAGCAGCAACTTTGATTAGCATTCATGCTTAACCGCATCTGATAAACTATGAAACTTTGAACTAACCGCTTTCCCAGATCTTCGACAAACTGGCCCATGTTTGGCCAATGTAATTGAACTAATCCCGGGGTTCAATGCAGTATACCCCACGTCATCACACACACTAATTCTTCTTCTTCATCATCATCAGCGCGCATTCGCCCACCGTTGGGCATACGCCTCTCCAATCACTCTCCATCCGGATCGGTTGTCCGTTTCCCTCATCCAGACAGGTCCAGCTGTCTCCTTGATGTCATAAGGTTGTACTGTTCATCATGATTGGAGGTATTTAGCCCGATACCCGCCACGTCGGCCACACGTCTTGGCGAGCTCCACACTTTCAGAAAAATATTTCCATTTCCTAGGCTTGTGGCAACCTGACTAAATTTATTATTTAATTATTATTTATTGTTGAGAAAATTTTAAAATATATGTTGACACTTAGAATTTAAATTTCTAATTAATTAAAGCAAACCAATCTGTGCTACCCAGTCTTGCTATATTAGCCTGCTATGGTAATTAGATAGCTATGTAAACCATAGGAAATTATAGGGGAGATTGAGGTGGATCTTACTTGACGAAGAATGATATGAATGATAATACGAAGAATAACAATTTGTCTACAGTATAAAGGCTGTCAATGTTGTGGTGTATTATTTTGATCAATAATATCATGTCAGCGGTTGTGCGGCGGTCTTTAAGTAAACAGGCATACATCTCATTTAAAATAAGCATTTCCCAATCCAGTCCGGGAAAACCTACCAGCTATCTAAGTGGCTTTTATTATTTTTATTTTTTCATCAAAGTGTCATCCTTTAAAAGAATTCTTAAAAAAAGAAATTTTACAAAAAACCAATCAAATTTTAACTATATATATATATATATATATATATATATATATATATATATATATATATATATATATATATATATATATATATATATATATATATATATATATATATATATATATATATATATATATATATATATATATATATATATATATATATATATATATATATATATATATATATATATATATATATATATATATATATATATATATATATATATATATATATATATATATATATATATATATATATATATATATATATATATATATATATATATATATATATATATATATATATATATATATATATATATATATATATATATATATATATATATATATATATATATATATATATATATATATATATATATATATATATATATATATATATATATATATATATATATATATATATATATATATATATATATATATATATATATATATATATATATATATATATATATATATATATATATATATAGAAATATTTGATAGTTTTGTGTATATATTCTTTTTAGAATTGATCAATAAGATGATTATAAAGTAAATAATTATAAAAGCCACTTACATCGTGACGAAGGATTCCCTTGATCGGATTCGGGAATGCTTTAGGTTTATATACCTAAAGCATTCCCGAATCCGATCAAGGGAATCCTTCGTCACGATGTAAGTGGCTTTTATAATTATTTACTTTATAATCATCTTATTGATCAATTCTAAAAAGAATATATATATATATATATATATATATATATATATATATATATATATATATATATATATATATATATATATATATATATATATATATATATATATATATATATATATATATATATATATATATATATATATATATATATATATATATATATATATATATATATATATATATATATATATATATATATATATGCAACATGAACATATAATACTCTTTTTTCTTGGGCAGTCGTGTAATAAGAACTTTTTTTTGGGCAGACGTATTTACTTGTAAAGGTTCCAGTTCCATTTGTTTTTTCTTAAACTGTTAATTTATAATATGACGTGGCAGTACTCTGGCAGGCTGTCATCCATCCAAGTACTGACCACGCCCGATGCTGCTTGAATTTGATGATCTGACGGGAACTGATGTTTCAATGCCTCTACGGACGTTACCTTACGTTACGTTAAAATCGATTTCAGTAAACATAATATTTGTAGGTCGAAATCTCTTCAATTCGAGAAGGTCGCAGCCGTTACGGCGACAACAAAGCATAAACGCCCTTCTGTGGTATGGAGGGTTGGGGCAATATCCGGGGCGCGATATTGCTTTGAATGACGGGACACTGATTACAATGACGCCCGGATACATGGCTTGCATTCACGATAAAATAACTTCGCGAAATGAAGCGTCTGAGGAGTCATGTTGGCGGAAACCCTCGATTGTAATATTTTCATCTCGTGGAGTTTTCACATTGCAGTGGCGTCACATATCGCATTTATTATCTTAAAAGTGAACTGTTGTATTCAGAATTATTAGAAATTATTCGTACTGTAAGAACGTTTTGAAGTTCGTCCTCAGCCCTGCAACAGGTATTTTGAGACGATCGCGCGCCGCTGCTCCGCCGCCGCTCTTTAGTCGGCCTCGGTGCTCAAGTAATAAAAAGGTTTTTTTTATGAAATATTTGTGGTTTGTGTATTTACCTGTATAGATACATATATGTTGGAGCTAAGGGGACCTTGCTGAGTTGGCCACGAAGACCCATTCTGTTCACGGTTGGTCACACTCACGGATCAACACCCATCCGACGGCCTCCACGCATGAAGTGCGAGCCTGGGTAGGACTCTGGCCTTAGGGTTAGTTTCCCCTAGGAATCAACCTTCTGGCACTCCTGGACGGTCTGCGCACCGTGCGGCATAAGCCAATCGATTGCGCACTCTGACTAACAGTCAGAGTGTTTGCGGACCTTACGGCGACTGCTCTTGAAACGACCATCGGCTACCTGATACTGGATGAAAAGCCGGGTAAAGGATGCCATGGTCCGCGATAGATTCGGCATACACCGTATCACCGCTTCGTAAGGAAGAGGACCTCGAACTAGTATCCAAATCAAATCAAATCAAACAATTTATTATCCTAAAAACTAATACATGGTTGTATAGACAGTTGTATTACATTCATATTTGGCCGTGATATGATTGAATTCTTAATTAATGATTAGTTTCTTCTATTAATAATCAAAACGTAAAAGGTTACTAGTAAGAATAAAGAAGGTATTAAATAAGTTTTTTTAGTATAAAATTTATAAATGTAATGTCAAAAATAACAAAAAAAATGTGACGATTGTCAAAAAGTAAAATAAAATGTCTTAGTGATTATATTGCAAATAAAAATAGTCAACGTATAATTAATATGTGCCTACTTATTAATAGAAATAGTCAATACATTTTAGTCAATCGAAAGACCGGAGTAATCTGGTCGCAATTGGAACTAAGGACGTGAGTGTAAGCCCGCTGGGTAACACTCCTGGCTATCTCGCGGTTAAGGCGTAGGCCTTGAAACGACCATTCGGTTAGAAGTTAACACATATATGTATATATATATATATATATATATATATATATATATATATATATATATATATATATATATATATATATATATATATATATATATATATATATATATATATATATATATATATATATATATATATATATATATATATATATATATATATAATATTATCGCTTTGCATCATACATATTATCGCTTCGCAATCGTTCTATGAATTTCAAACAATATTTCGGCATTAGTCGCGTGATTTTTTAGCGCGGGCGGGGGAAGCGGAAAGCAATAGGCCCCGCCTCATCGTCCAAGGTCATTGGCGTGCATATGCGCCTTAAGGCGTTGGCCTCTTACTGGTTTGTGGCGGAGCTTGACGGTGGACTGTTCTGTCCAAGTCTTCTGCGCTCACTCCAGGGAGATAGAACGACTAATCGTTAAAACTTCCTGAGGTGACGGTCTCGCCCGTTGTAATTGGCAACTCTAGTAGATACATATATGTATCTCCGATAAGTACTCCATCAGACTTTTCATTTGATACTAAACACGAAATATTTATCCTAGTTTATTGACATTTAGACATTTAGATAATTATTTATTAGACATTTGAGCACTTTACGTACCCTATGACACTCGGGATGACATAATCCAACTCGGTTATCAATCAATCTTTTATCCATCAATTAAATTTGACTGGTTATTTTTAACGACGACGCAGTGAATGGAATAGAAGTTATAAATTACTCTGGCATTTACGGGAATAAGGATTCCTCGACGGATATTAAGATCGCTATTGAAGACAACATCACATTGTATTATTCCATGTTAGGTTAGAGCCATTTCATTAACCGACTTCAAAAAAAGGAGAAGGTTACCAATTCGATTGTACCTTTTTTTTTTTTTTTTTACTTCAGAACTTATTATGAACCGATTTGAAAAATTCTTTTTCTATTTAATAGGATATAATTACAGATTAGTCCCAATTTTATCAAAACCTGTTCTGATGATGGGATCCATGAGAAATTAAAGAAATTCCTCAAAAATTATTATATTAAGTTGAAATTTACATTTTGGTTCAATTACGATGACAATGCATTTTTTTATGGTAAGCATGACCTGATTCTACACTCTCGGTTGGCTCCCAAAGAGGGGTTTCCTTAACGGTCAACAGCACAGACACGAAATTTTGTATACGAATTCAGTTATGATAGCCCATTCTAATTTTCACCATGACATGGCTGCTGCACCCAGGGTTGGCTCCCGACGAGGAGACTCATCAACGGTCAACAGCACAGATACGAAATTTAGTGTATGCATTCAATTACGACTGCCTGTTCTAAGTTTTACCAATACAGGACTGCGGCGCCCAGAGTAGGCTTTCAACGAGGGAATTCCTCAACGGTCAACAGTACAGACACAAAATTTTGTATACGCATTAAATTATTATAGACCGTTCTAAGTATCACCATGACATTGCTGCTGCATTTATTTTTAAAAATGGAGTCGATTTTATTTTGTTAAAATGTTTTCTCTTCTATTTAAATTACTATTAGCTTATAACATTAACTAGCTTTTGCCCGCGGCTTCGTTCGCGTTAAATTTGGGGTAATATAGATCCTTTTTTTCCAATTAAGTGGTAAGTTTTTGCGTGTAATATATAAGGTATCCTACGTCCTTCGGTACCTTTGTAAGGTATTCTTGTACCCCTGTCAATATGTAATTCATGATTATCAAAGATCATGTTATCGAGACAACAAAGTTTCAAAATAAAAAGTCCTTCTAATATCGTTTATCCATTGAAATTTTGAAACCACGTTTCACTCCTTTAGGGGTTGTCTTTTGATATCTTTATTAGTGTAATATTACAACGTTTCAAATTAAAAAGTCTATCTATATCGTTTTTCCCCCTTTAGGGGTTGAATTTTGAAAAAACACGAAAGACCTATTTGCTTATTTGTTTATTAGAGTAATCCTACAAAGTTTCGAAATAAATCGCCCATCTTATATTCATACAAGCTTTGGAACCCCGTTCTACCCCTATATGGGTTGAATTTTGACAAAACACGAAACACATATTTGCTTATTTGTTTATTAGATTAATCTTACAAAGTTTTGAAAAAAAAGTCCATCTAATTTCGTTCATCATAGAAATTTTTAAACCCCGTTTCACCCTTTTAGGGGTTGAATTTTGAAAAACTTGGTATACCTATTTGCATATTTGTTTATTAGAGTAATCTTACAAAGTTTCGAATTAAAAAGTCAATCTATATCGTTTCTCCATACAAATTTTATAACCTCTTTTCACCCCTTTAGAGATTGAATTTTGAAAAACCACGAAAGACATATTATCTTATTTTTCTATTAGAATAATCCTACAAAGTTTCGAAATAAAAAGCACATCTAATATTGTTTATTCATACAAACTTTGGAACCCTGTTTCACCCCTTTAGGGGTTGAATTTTGAAAAAATATGAAACACTACTTGTGTGGGCTTGTGCGTGTAAATGTCAAACACAACCGCGTTTGCTTACTTATTTATTAGATTAGTCTTACAATGTTTTGAATTATAAAGTCCATCTAATATCGTTTATCATTACAAATTTTGAAACCCCGTTTCACCCTGCATGAAACACATGTTTTCTTATTTGTTTATTACAGTAATCTTACAAGTTTCGAATTAAAAAGTACTTCTATATCGTTTCTTTATACAAACTTTGATACCCCTTTTCTCCCCTTTAGGGGTTGAATTTCGGAAAATCCCTGCGCCTGCGTCCTAAAAGGTACCTATGGTTAAATTTTTAGCCTTCTAGGTCTAAGAGCTAGGGCTGGGAGTTGATGAGTCAGTCAGTGAATGAATGAACGAATCGGAACTTCTCTTTCTATATATGAGATTTTGTATTAAACAAATTATATTTAGTTAAGGTCCTTACCTAGTTACTGAACTTGCCGTTCTACAAAACGAAACTTAAAACCAAAAAAAATATAAGAATACCTACATTTAGACTTCTTACACTTCCAAATCGGTTCAATCGTTTATATAAATGGTGCAATAAATAAACGGAAAACATATATATATATATATATATATATATATATATATATATATATATATATATATATATATATATATATATATATATATATATATATATATATATATATATATATATATATATATATATATATATATATATATATATATATATATATATATATATATATATATATATATATATATATATATATATATATATATATATATATATATATATTCATATATATATATATATATATATATATATATATATATATATATATATATATATATATATATATATATATATATATATATATATATATATATATATATATATATATATATATATAGATATATATATATATATATATATATATATATATATATATATATATATATATATATATATATATATATATATATATATATATATATTGCATTTTATATTGGGGAAACAACTACACCTCTTAGCATTAGGTTAAATAATCACAGGGCCAGCGTAGGCAATGAAAGTCAACTTCCAATAGCATTGCATGCTAAGGCACACAATTTAACTTTTGATAATTGTTTTAAAGTAAAAATTATTAAGTGCCTTGGCGATAACGCTAAAGAAAGAGACGTTAAATCTTGGGAGTTGGCTTTTATAAATATTTTAGGCGCTTGCAAGGGTCCCGGTCTGAATAGGCAAAATTAATACAGTAATTATATTTGTTCAGACATATTCATTAAAAGCTTATTAATATTTTTCATTTAAAAATCATTATTAATAATGTTTTTCAAGGTCGGTTATAGTGCATTTATAACGATATTGCAAAATATTATTAACCCATTTCTCTATGTTCAGTTTTTTTTAAATTTAAATTTTGAAAAAATTGTTCTATCAGAAATGTCATAGAGATGAATACGACTAGTGTCGAAATATTCTCAATCATATAATTTCTTCTAAAATAAGTTACTAACATCCATTTCTGTTACAGAAACCATCCTCCTATACGTATTACATCCAAGGGCATACAGTAATTCGGCTGCAATAACTAATAACATCATAGGTTATCAATTGCGGAAACAGGTGCCGCTGCCCTAAGTATTTAAAGAGGACATTAACTATCGTTTAAATGTTTCTGGTCCACCAGGACCCCAGATAAGTAACTTTTCATGAATCTAATTTTATATATTATTGAAAATAATTTTAAAAAATTTACACACTTAAAATATCAAAATATAAACAATTTTACACTTTTTACTTACTTATTTTGCTATCACATGTATCACTATGAACGAATATAATTATTGGTTAAATCAGGTTAATTATCATTCTCGTAAAGCATCACAATTTACAGGACATGTAGAATATCTGTCAAAATGTCTAAATAATCATATATGTCCCAAAGGGTTAATACCTAAATTTCCTTTCTCAGCTATAAGTCCAGAAATCCAATATAATTTCCACACTTTAAGGTTTAATTATGCAATGGAGATTACATTTGTTTTACACAATGAATACAAAGTTTTGGTAGATAAACATTTAAGGTCTCTTATATATTATGTTGATTTGATAGAAATGTATTCTCCAATGCATTATATATATGCTAGTGAAATAGTTAGCAGTTCTGTAATTGATTTAAACAATATTAGGCTAAAACACGAAAATAAGTTTCATAATTTACAAATTTTTCACAAAATCAACAACTCTACACAACAAAATTATACAAGATATAATTCAAATCCTGTTTCAAATTATAACAATAACGAAAACATTCCCTTATATTCATCACAAAACAAATTCTCAGCTAATCGTCATTTTATAAACAATTATTCTCATGCAGATATGCATCCCGAACCTACACAAGTTCCTTTAGAAATCCCAATTATTGAAAATTTGATATCATCAGTTACAAATTCTAATGCTGCACAGGTTCCTATAAATACCGATAGACTTGTCGTAAAAAACTTGTCCTCAAAAATTATAAACCATAATGAATATTCAGTTTTATCTAAAGGGCTAAATTTCACACCAACTCCCAAAGTTGACCATTTCAGTTTTGGAAATGATATAGCAAAATTTTGTCGTAATTTGAGATGGCGTGATTTTTGGCATTCAAGGGACAAAAATGGTAATAATAGTAAATTACATGACGCACTGGCAAAATTTCGACAATATTCTAATAAAGAGCCACCCTCTCTTCCAAAAAATCATCCTGTAGAAATATTTATTACAGTTTTAATGAACAAAGTTACACAACCAACATTTTTAAACAGCCTCAAACCTACACCTAACTTAACATCTGATGAACTTTCAGCTCTTAACAATCTAAGCAAAGATACCAATATCATCATTTTGCCAGCTGATAAAGGTTCAACTACAGTCATCCTTAATAAAACAGACTATGTAGCTGAAGGTTTGAGGCAACTCAGAGACGAAACTTCCTATAAAAAATTATATAGTGATCCGAATCAAAATTTTGCTAATACAATAAAAAAATATATTGAACAACAAAAAACCATTGAAAAATTATCAGATGAAGATGTTAACACTTTAATTCCTAACCCTATCAGAACACCAAATTTTTACTTATTGCCAAAAATTCATAAACCTAATAATCCAGGAAGACCGATAGTAGCTAGTTTTAACTCACCCACAGAAAGAATTTCAGCTTTAGAATTTCAGCTTTTGTCGATTACTTTCTACAGCCATTTGTAAAAAATCTAAAGTCACACATTAAAGATAGTTACCATTTCATCGAGATTCTAAAAAATACCACAATTCCTAAGACTGACAACTTATTACTTGTTACAATTGACGCTGTCTCTCTTTATACTAATATTCCCCATGATTTAGGCTTAGAAGCGATTTCCCATTACCTTAATCAAAGGCCCAGCCCCCAAATTCCTTCTACAAATTTTCTTTGTAAGTTGGCTGAATTCGTCCTCACTAAGAATGCTTTTTCTTTTGAGGATGAATTTTATCTCCAAATTAAAGGTACAGCAATGGGAACAAGAATGGCTCCTTCTTATGCGAATCTTTTCATGGGGTTATTAGAAAATAAATTTCTTCTTACTCAAAATTTACAACCACTAATGTGGTATAGGTTTATTGATGATATTATATTGTTTTGGCCACATGGACATGACACACTCACTGACTTCCTTACAGATTTAAATAATTTCGGACCCTTAGATTTTACATATACTATATCAGAAAATCAAATTACATTCTTAGACGTTGATCTAACTCTATCCGAAGGCACCATTAAAACTGCAATTCATATAAAACCTACAAACAAAGAGCAATACCTACATTTCGATAGCTGTCATCCGTTTCATACCAAAAAGTCAATTCCATATTCAATGTCCATTCGCGGTCACCGTTTAATTAATAATAAAGAAAATCTAGATAAGTACCTTTCTAATCTTAAAAAATCACTAATAGAAAGAAATTATCCTGCCTCTTTGTTAGATAAAAATATAATAAATTCCGAAACAAAATTTTCACCTAAACCTAAATTGGTGTCAAATTTAAATCAAAATAAAATCTTTCTAAGTACTACTTATTTTCCTGGCACTGAGAAACTGCGACCAATTTTAGCAGATTTATTCCCTATTATAGCTAACGACCCATCAACCAAAGGTTTATTAGATATACCACCAATTTTATCATTTCGAAAACCTCCTAATTTAAAATCAATACTTAATAAAAATAATCGAAATTATCTTAGTACTAACAAAAATTTGGGCCTACAGCCTTGCGGTCGATCACGTTGTAAAACATGTCCTTTATTAGATCGAAGCATTTATTTTACTAGTCCTAACACTCCCAACAGTTACAGAGTTCCTTTTAATAGTAGTTGCATTTCAAAAAATATTGTATATCAATTACTTTGCCAGACCTGCAATGCATTTTATATTGGGGAAACAACTACACCTCTTAGCATTAGGTTAAATAATCACAGGGCCAGCGTAGGCAATGAAAGTCAACTTCCAATAGCATTGCATGCTAAGGCACACAATTTAACTTTTGATAATTGTTTTAAAGTAAAAATTATTAAGTGCCTTGGCGATAACGCTAAAGAAAGAGACGTTAAATCTTGGGAGTTGGCTTTTATAAATATTTTAGGCGCTTGCAAGGGTCCCGGTCTGAATAGGCAAAATTAATACAGTAATTATATTTGTTCAGACATATTCATTAAAAGCTTATTAATATTTTTCATTTAAAAATCATTATTAATAATGTTTTTCAAGGTCGGTTATAGTGCATTTATAACGATATTGCAAAATATTATTAACCCATTTCTCTATGTTCAGTTTTTTTTAAATTTAAATTTTGAAAAAATTGTTCTATCAGAAATGTCATAGAGATGAATACGACTAGTGTCGAAATATTCTCAATCATATAATTTCTTCTAAAATAAGTTACTAACATCCATTTCTGTTACAGAAACCATCCTCCTATACGTATTACATCCAAGGGCATACAGTAATTCGGCTGCAATAACTAATAACATCATAGGTTATCAATTGCGGAAACAGGTGCCGCTGCCCTAAGTATTTAAAGAGGACATTAACTATCGTTTAAATGTTTCTGGTCCACCAGGACCCCAGATAAGTAACTTTTCATGAATCTAATTTTATATATTATTGAAAATAATTTTAAAAAATTTACACACTTAAAATATCAAAATATAAACAATTTTACACTTTTTACTTACTTATTTTGCTATCACATGTATCACTATGAACGAATATAATTATTGGTTAAATCAGGTTAATTATCATTCTCGTAAAGCATCACAATTTACAGGACATGTAGAATATCTGTCAAAATGTCTAAATAATCATATATGTCCCAAAGGGTTAATACCTAAATTTCCTTTCTCAGCTATAAGTCCAGAAATCCAATATAATTTCCACACTTTAAGGTTTAATTATGCAATGGAGATTACATTTGTTTTACACAATGAATACAAAGTTTTGGTAGATAAACATTTAAGGTCTCTTATATATTATGTTGATTTGATAGAAATGTATTCTCCAATGCATTATATATATGCTAGTGAAATAGTTAGCAGTTCTGTAATTGATTTAAACAATATTAGGCTAAAACACGAAAATAAGTTTCATAATTTACAAATTTTTCACAAAATCAACAACTCTACACAACAAAATTATACAAGATATAATTCAAATCCTGTTTCAAATTATAACAATAACGAAAACATTCCCTTATATTCATCACAAAACAAATTCTCAGCTAATCGTCATTTTATAAACAATTATTCTCATGCAGATATGCATCCCGAACCTACACAAGTTCCTTTAGAAATCCCAATTATTGAAAATTTGATATCATCAGTTACAAATTCTAATGCTGCACAGGTTCCTATAAATACCGATAGACTTGTCGTAAAAAACTTGTCCTCAAAAATTATAAACCATAATGAATATTCAGTTTTATCTAAAGGGCTAAATTTCACACCAACTCCCAAAGTTGACCATTTCAGTTTTGGAAATGATATAGCAAAATTTTGTCGTAATTTGAGATGGCGTGATTTTTGGCATTCAAGGGACAAAAATGGTAATAATAGTAAATTACATGACGCACTGGCAAAATTTCGACAATATTCTAATAAAGAGCCACCCTCTCTTCCAAAAAATCATCCTGTAGAAATATTTATTACAGTTTTAATGAACAAAGTTACACAACCAACATTTTTAAACAGCCTCAAACCTACACCTAACTTAACATCTGATGAACTTTCAGCTCTTAACAATCTAAGCAAAGATACCAATATCATCATTTTGCCAGCTGATAAAGGTTCAACTACAGTCATCCTTAATAAAACAGACTATGTAGCTGAAGGTTTGAGGCAACTCAGAGACGAAACTTCCTATAAAAAATTATATAGTGATCCGAATCAAAATTTTGCTAATACAATAAAAAAATATATTGAACAACAAAAAACCATTGAAAAATTATCAGATGAAGATGTTAACACTTTAATTCCTAACCCTATCAGAACACCAAATTTTTACTTATTGCCAAAAATTCATAAACCTAATAATCCAGGAAGACCGATAGTAGCTAGTTTTAACTCACCCACAGAAAGAATTTCAGCTTTTGTCGATTACTTTCTACAGCCATTTGTAAAAAATCTAAAGTCACACATTAAAGATAGTTACCATTTCATCGAGATTCTAAAAAATACCACAATTCCTAAGACTGACAACTTATTACTTGTTACAATTGACGCTGTCTCTCTTTATACTAATATTCCCCATGATTTAGGCTTAGAAGCGATTTCCCATTACCTTAATCAAAGGCCCAGCCCCCAAATTCCTTCTACAAATTTTCTTTGTAAGTTGGCTGAATTCGTCCTCACTAAGAATGCTTTTTCTTTTGAGGATGAATTTTATCTCCAAATTAAAGGTACAGCAATGGGAACAAGAATGGCTCCTTCTTATGCGAATCTTTTCATGGGGTTATTAGAAAATAAATTTCTTCTTACTCAAAATTTACAACCACTAATGTGGTATAGGTTTATTGATGATATTATATTGTTTTGGCCACATGGACATGACACACTCACTGACTTCCTTACAGATTTAAATAATTTCGGACCCTTAGATTTTACATATACTATATCAGAAAATCAAATTACATTCTTAGACGTTGATCTAACTCTATCCGAAGGCACCATTAAAACTGCAATTCATATAAAACCTACAAACAAAGAGCAATACCTACATTTCGATAGCTGTCATCCGTTTCATACCAAAAAGTCAATTCCATATTCAATGTCCATTCGCGGTCACCGTTTAATTAATAATAAAGAAAATCTAGATAAGTACCTTTCTAATCTTAAAAAATCACTAATAGAAAGAAATTATCCTGCCTCTTTGTTAGATAAAAATATAATAAATTCCGAAACAAAATTTTCACCTAAACCTAAATTGGTGTCAAATTTAAATCAAAATAAAATCTTTCTAAGTACTACTTATTTTCCTGGCACTGAGAAACTGCGACCAATTTTAGCAGATTTATTCCCTATTATAGCTAACGACCCATCAACCAAAGGTTTATTAGATATACCACCAATTTTATCATTTCGAAAACCTCCTAATTTAAAATCAATACTTAATAAAAATAATCGAAATTATCTTAGTACTAACAAAAATTTGGGCCTACAGCCTTGCGGTCGATCACGTTGTAAAACATGTCCTTTATTAGATCGAAGCATTTATTTTACTAGTCCTAACACTCCCAACAGTTACAGAGTTCCTTTTAATAGTAGTTGCATTTCAAAAAATATTGTATATCAATTACTTTGCCAGACCTGCAATGCATTTTATATTGGGGAAACAACTACACCTCTTAGCATTAGGTTAAATAATCACAGGGCCAGCGTAGGCAATGAAAGTCAACTTCCAATAGCATTGCATGCTAAGGCACACAATTTAACTTTTGATAATTGTTTTAAAGTAAAAATTATTAAGTGCCTTGGCGATAACGCTAAAGAAAGAGACGTTAAATCTTGGGAGTTGGCTTTTATAAATATTTTAGGCGCTTGCAAGGGTCCCGGTCTGAATAGGCAAAATTAATACAGTAATTATATTTGTTCAGACATATTCATTAAAAGCTTATTAATATTTTTCATTTAAAAATCATTATTAATAATGTTTTTCAAGGTCGGTTATAGTGCATTTATAACGATATTGCAAAATATTATTAACCCATTTCTCTATGTTCAGTTTTTTTTAAATTTAAATTTTGAAAAAATTGTTCTATCAGAAATGTCATAGAGATGAATACGACTAGTGTCGAAATATTCTCAATCATATAATTTCTTCTAAAATAAGTTACTAACATCCATTTCTGTTACAGAAACCATCCTCCTATACGTATTACATCCAAGGGCATACAGTAATTCGGCTGCAATAACTAATAACATCATAGGTTATCAATTGCGGAAACAGGTGCCGCTGCCCTAAGTATTTAAAGAGGACATTAACTATCGTTTAAATGTTTCTGGTCCACCAGGACCCCAGATAAGTAACTTTTCATGAATCTAATTTTATATATTATTGAAAATAATTTTAAAAAATTTACACACTTAAAATATCAAAATATAAACAATTTTACACTTTTTACTTACTTATTTTGCTATCACATGTATCACTATGAACGAATATAATTATTGGTTAAATCAGGTTAATTATCATTCTCGTAAAGCATCACAATTTACAGGACATGTAGAATATCTGTCAAAATGTCTAAATAATCATATATGTCCCAAAGGGTTAATACCTAAATTTCCTTTCTCAGCTATAAGTCCAGAAATCCAATATAATTTCCACACTTTAAGGTTTAATTATGCAATGGAGATTACATTTGTTTTACACAATGAATACAAAGTTTTGGTAGATAAACATTTAAGGTCTCTTATATATTATGTTGATTTGATAGAAATGTATTCTCCAATGCATTATATATATGCTAGTGAAATAGTTAGCAGTTCTGTAATTGATTTAAACAATATTAGGCTAAAACACGAAAATAAGTTTCATAATTTACAAATTTTTCACAAAATCAACAACTCTACACAACAAAATTATACAAGATATAATTCAAATCCTGTTTCAAATTATAACAATAACGAAAACATTCCCTTATATTCATCACAAAACAAATTTTCAGCTAATCGTCATTTTATAAACAATTATTCTCATGCAGATATGCATCCCGAACCTACACAAGTTCCTTTAGAAATCCCAATTATTGAAAATTTGATATCATCAGTTACAAATTCTAATGCTGCACAGGTTCCTATAAATACCGATAGACTTGTCGTAAAAAACTTGTCCTCAAAAATTATAAACCATAATGAATATTCAGTTTTATCTAAAGGGCTAAATTTCACACCAACTCCCAAAGTTGACCATTTCAGTTTTGGAAATGATATAGCAAAATTTTGTCGTAATTTGAGATGGCGTGATTTTTGGCATTCAAGGGACAAAAATGGTAATAATAGTAAATTACATGACGCACTGGCAAAATTTCGACAATATTCTAATAAAGAGCCACCCTCTCTTCCAAAAAATCATCCTGTAGAAATATTTATTACAGTTTTAATGAACAAAGTTACACAACCAACATTTTTAAACAGCCTCAAACCTACACCTAACTTAACATCTGATGAACTTTCAGCTCTTAACAATCTAAGCAAAGATACCAATATCATCATTTTGCCAGCTGATAAAGGTTCAACTACAGTCATCCTTAATAAAACAGACTATGTAGCTGAAGGTTTGAGGCAACTCAGAGACGAAACTTCCTATAAAAAATTATATAGTGATCCGAATCAAAATTTTGCTAATACAATAAAAAAATATATTGAACAACAAAAAACCATTGAAAAATTATCAGATGAAGATGTTAACACTTTAATTCCTAACCCTATCAGAACACCAAATTTTTACTTATTGCCAAAAATTCATAAACCTAATAATCCAGGAAGACCGATAGTAGCTAGTTTTAACTCACCCACAGAAAGAATTTCAGCTTTTGTCGATTACTTTCTACAGCCATTTGTAAAAAATCTAAAGTCACACATTAAAGATAGTTACCATTTCATCGAGATTCTAAAAAATACCACAATTCCTAAGACTGACAACTTATTACTTGTTACAATTGACGCTGTCTCTCTTTATACTAATATTCCCCATGATTTAGGCTTAGAAGCGATTTCCCATTACCTTAATCAAAGGCCCAGCCCCCAAATTCCTTCTACAAATTTTCTTTGTAAGTTGGCTGAATTCGTCCTCACTAAGAATGCTTTTTCTTTTGAGGATGAATTTTATCTCCAAATTAAAGGTACAGCAATGGGAACAAGAATGGCTCCTTCTTATGCGAATCTTTTCATGGGGTTATTAGAAAATAAATTTCTTCTTACTCAAAATTTACAACCACTAATGTGGTATAGGTTTATTGATGATATTATATTGTTTTGGCCACATGGACATGACACACTCACTGACTTCCTTACAGATTTAAATAATTTCGGACCCTTAGATTTTACATATACTATATCAGAAAATCAAATTACATTCTTAGACGTTGATCTAACTCTATCCGAAGGCACCATTAAAACTGCAATTCATATAAAACCTACAAACAAAGAGCAATACCTACATTTCGATAGCTGTCATCCGTTTCATACCAAAAAGTCAATTCCATATTCAATGTCCATTCGCGGTCACCGTTTAATTAATAATAAAGAAAATCTAGATAAGTACCTTTCTAATCTTAAAAAATCACTAATAGAAAGAAATTATCCTGCCTCTTTGTTAGATAAAAATATAATAAATTCCGAAACAAAATTTTCACCTAAACCTAAATTGGTGTCAAATTTAAATCAAAATAAAATCTTTCTAAGTACTACTTATTTTCCTGGCACTGAGAAACTGCGACCAATTTTAGCAGATTTATTCCCTATTATAGCTAACGACCCATCAACCAAAGGTTTATTAGATATACCACCAATTTTATCATTTCGAAAACCTCCTAATTTAAAATCAATACTTAATAAAAATAATCGAAATTATCTTAGTACTAACAAAAATTTGGGCCTACAGCCTTGCGGTCGATCACGTTGTAAAACATGTCCTTTATTAGATCGAAGCATTTATTTTACTAGTCCTAACACTCCCAACAGTTACAGAGTTCCTTTTAATAGTAGTTGCATTTCAAAAAATATTGTATATCAATTACTTTGCCAGACCTGCAATGCATTTTATATTGGGGAAACAACTACACCTCTTAGCATTAGGTTAAATAATCACAGGGCCAGCGTAGGCAATGAAAGTCAACTTCCAATAGCATTGCATGCTAAGGCACACAATTTAACTTTTGATAATTGTTTTAAAGTAAAAATTATTAAGTGCCTTGGCGATAACGCTAAAGAAAGAGACGTTAAATCTTGGGAGTTGGCTTTTATAAATATTTTAGGCGCTTGCAAGGGTCCCGGTCTGAATAGGCAAAATTAATACAGTAATTATATTTGTTCAGACATATTCATTAAAAGCTTATTAATATTTTTCATTTAAAAATCATTATTAATAATGTTTTTCAAGGTCGGTTATAGTGCATTTATAACGATATTGCAAAATATTATTAACCCATTTCTCTATGTTCAGTTTTTTTAAATTTAAATTTTGAAAAAATTGTTCTATCAGAAATGTCATAGAGATGAATACGACTAGTGTCGAAATATTCTCAATCATATAATTTCTTCTAAAATAAGTTACTAACATCCATTTCTGTTACAGAAACCATCCTCCTATACGTATTACATCCAAGGGCATACAGTAATTCGGCTGCAATAACTAATAACATCATAGGTTATCAATTGCGGAAACAGGTGCCGCTGCCCTAAGTATTTAAAGAGGACATTAACTATCGTTTAAATGTTTCTGGTCCACCAGGACCCCAGATAAGTAACTTTTCATGAATCTAATTTTATATATTATTGAAAATATATATATATATATATATATATATATATATATATATATATATATATATATATATATATATATATATATATATATATATATATATATATATATATATATATATATATATATATATATATATATACATATATATATATATATATATATATATATATATATATATATATATATATATATATATATATATATATATATATACATATATATATATATATATATATATATATATATATATATATATATATATATATATATATATATATATATATATATATATATATATATATATATATATATATATATATATATATATATATATATATAATATATATATATATATATATATATATATATATATATATATATATATATATATATATATATATATATATATATATATATATAGATTCACAAAAAATACACCGTTAGCACTTAAGGCGACATGAGACCTTAGAAAAATATCCGAAATGAGCGGACACGCGAAAAAATAGGCGGAGTCAATTTTGTTGGGTTTGACCTATAAAAATCCAGCGTTGACGAAGCGTCAAGCGCAGATTCCACTGGACGGTTTGCGCACCCTGCGGCGAAGCCAATCGGTATGTCCACTCTGATTAATTACTGAAGGAGTCGGGAGACTATTGAAATATACTGTTTCCTAAGCAGCGGGGGTGTATGTTGACCTGTCGTCAACCACACTGAAATGAACATTAGGCTACCTGATCCTGAATTCAGAGCCGGGTAAAAGATGCTAATGGCCCGCGATAGATTCAAACTGAATCATCACTGAATATACACCAGGTATAGGTCGCGAAAGCGACTACGACCTCGTGACCATTCGGAAGGTTGGAGGTATCCTGATGGTTACTTCCAGACGGAGATATCCTACCAAAACTGTTAGTCAGGGCTGCCCGCTGGGAACCTTTCCCGCCGCCTTACTGTAAGGGGTTGGCCTCTGACATGCGTGTCGGTAGATTCGTATTCATCTCAAAGTCTTCTACGCTCAACTCACGGGAGATAGAACCATCATTATCGTTAAAACTTCCTGGGGTGACGGGTTCGCCCGTTGTGGTTGACACCTCTCAGTGGTGGGCGGGTTTGCCCGTAGTAATTGAAACCACTCAATGTTGCTTCTCAATTTTCTTTAGAAATTTATAATATATG